>CM076574.1:586912858-587512858 GCA_034641835.2 Pinus albicaulis
TGATTCCTTCCACCTGATCCTGTAATAGTGTTGGCTTTCAATATTGTTTCCTCTATTTTACATAGAGATCCTAAATCGTGGAATGGTGTGACTTCTTTCTTCTTGTATAAACCTGAAGTGATGTTTCCTCATTCTTCTGGTAGGGCACCACTGTAGTCAACGCAATCTCATACATTACTTCTCCCAGTTCCTGTAGTTGATCTCAGAGAGATTGCTTCTCCTGCAATACTCACAGAGAATAGCTCCACCAATTTCTCATATATTCCTTTTGATGATATAAGATTTTATACATCGGAGATGAGAGAGTCTTTTATGGATTCTGTAAGAATCCTTTGCGCTCTTATATCTCCTTTCATGTATTTGGCATGAATTCATTGTCCTTGTCTTCCATGCATGAAATTTTGAAACCCTAATCAGTTTGATGTTTTCTTTGCAAAGAAGACATTTTGATAGATTTCGATAAAGTCATAGATACTTACTTGAGTAGGTGACTTTCTCCTTTAGCAGCTTTCTTGATCAAGAAATTAGGAGCTTCTTCTTAGATAGAAAATTTCAATCTAGGTGATCTTGGATCCTTGATGGAAAAGGATGTCTTCAAAAGATGATGTCTTCTTCTACCATTGTCTTGAATGTAAATCTTTGATGGCAAAGATAGCTAAAGAGTCTTCGTTGCAAACTGATTTGATCCTTCAACCCAAACTTTGATCTTTTCTTCCTGCAATCCTATACAGAGATCTAACTGAGCAAAAAACTAGTAAGATGATCTCACCCTGTCACTGGAAGATCTGACACTGATCTGCACTAGAGATGAGGCTTTATGCAATACTGTGTCACACCTATGCAGTCACTGTGTCACTACTCAATGGGACTCCGTTGCACCTCCTCTGATCTCTCTACTAGCTGAGAACTCGACCCTCTAGCCTCCCGGTCTCACACCGTAGCTCTGGCACTACATCTCGATTGTCCTCCACCAGAAATACAGACTCACTTTGATGCTCTGCACTGCCTTTGCGTGGCTCTGCACCACCTCTCTAGACTACTCTCTACCCTCTCTTCCTTGCACTCTCCAGATCAGGAATTTCTCCTAACGAATAATTATCTCTGCCCTCTCTAAACGACTCAATTCGATTGATCTTCTCCAGACCACTTCTCACTTGAGAAATTCGATCTCTAGACTCTCTCGGTGTCCATTTCCAAATGCCCCATCAAGTTGTCCTTATAATGTTCTCATTGAGTCTTCAACGATCGAGATTAAATTGCTAATCAACGGCTAAGATTAACTCGACATGATCTCCATCTTTTTCAAGAAGATTCTCACCCTGTTTTATTAATACCCTTTAATTATTTTAATTACCTAAGTTGAGACTTAGGCTTCCATAAAAAATAATTAATTATTTTAATAAAACACAATTCATGTGGAATTTCCCAAAACACTTTCTGAGTTCTTTGGAATACATGTGTCCAAGCCTCCTTGCAAAATTTGAGACTAAGGGCACATCCGATGCTACCAGAAATCAATAGTATTTGCCCTCTTAGGACCCCCTTTTAGGTCCCCTGTTGGTTTGAGTGGTAAAAGGGTCCTAGTCAGGCACATGGAGAGTAGAAGTAAAAGAAGAAGGACCTATGTAAGGTCAAGTGCTTCAAGTATGGAAAGTTTGGCCACTATAGTACCTAGTGTCCTCTCAAAAAGGACAAGCAGGAGAAGCAGGACTAGGCAACAACACACGCTGAGATAGATAGGTTGTCATCCATGTTGGATGAAAACTTCGCGATGATTTCCCACATACATCCAGGAGTGAGGTGGCATGACTTGTAGTTGTATCCCGAGAGAGCTATAGAGATGGGTAGGGTCCACCGAGGACTCCACCTCATGGATCATTACCTAGCTACAGGGGTCCACAATATTCAGTAGCAGGATGGATCATTGTCAGGGGATGCAGTCAGAATTCTAGAGTGTTGATTTTGGGTAGCATTAGATGTGCTCCAAGTCTCAAATTTTGTGAGAGGCTTAGACACGTATTCTAAATAACCCAGAAATCGTTTGGTGGAATTCCAACCGGATTGTATTTTATTAAAATAATTAATTATTTTTAAAGGGAACCCAAGTCTAAACTTGGGAAAATAAAATAATTGAAGAGAATTATAGAATATGTGTGTAAATGTTCTAGAAAAGGCAGATCAAGTCAAAAGTTAATCTTAGCCATTGATTAGAGATCTAAGCTGGGATGTTGAAGTCTCAATGAGAAGACTATAAGAATGGCTTGAAGGGTCATTTGGAAAATACATTTGGCAACGATCAAAGATCAATTTCTTTAGTGAGCAGTGCTCAAAGAGAAAATTTGATCATGAGATCTTTTGCAGGAAGGGGCAGTAATTCTAGTTGGAAGGATTCCTAAGCCAGAGAGTGCATAGCAGCAGAGACAGAGAGAGCCACAGTAGAAGCATAGAGCGAGTGATGCAGTGCTTACGCAGTTACTGTGCAAAGGCTGAAGGGAAGTCATTTTCTTGCTGAGGAGACAGCATTGGGCCAGTGCCAGATCCCTGAGAGATTTTCTGGAGGCCATAAGGCTTCAGTTTCCAGCCAACAGAGAGACGAGGGCAGAGACAGAGGGCAACTAGCGTTGTGACGTAGAGACTGCGCAGAGTGACGCATTCATTGCGCAGATGCAACCCAGGGCAGTCCAATTTTGGTGGTGACCTATGTCAGTTCCCGTGGAGGAGTGAGGTTTGTCTCACAAGATCTCTTTTGTCAGTTTCTCTGTATGATTTCATGGATGTGTCAATCATAGATTTGTACTCGGAAATATTTACTGCATAATATACAAACCCTCAACTGTTGCACCGATTTTCCCACATTGGGTTTTTCTGGGGACGTTGGTCCAAAAATAAATGTGTCAAATGTGTGTGTGATCTATTCTTGTTCAGTTTTGTTTCCACCTTGTATTTCTTCCGCAATTTATTTGTGTAGGTTGCAGTGTGATGTATTCAGTGATTGTCGTAGTAAACTGCAAATAGATTGTTAAGTTAAAATTAACAGTTATGTGAATATCCTCCAATTGTTGTAATAGGATTCGAGAGGTTAACGAAATTTTCACATGGTACCAAAGCTTGTTTTAGCCAAGTGCAGGAGGAGAAAAGAACAAATCCAACAGATTCAGCGCTGGTGAAATTGGGATCAAAGAGCTGCATAAGTAGAAAGTCGATCTCCTAGTTGATTGCATGGTCCAAGCTAGGAGGGCTAGATGGGCAAGGAAAATCTCTCTCTGAGTGACGTGACAGAGAGGTAGGATTGTTCCAGATTATTGTTTCTCCGAGGCAGAGGGAGCAGCTCAACAGATATACGCAGATCAACAACTGGAGGGACGCATTTGACTGCGCAGCAGTGATTGCTGGTGCAGAGAAACAACAAGAGTAGCTGAAACACAGTTTTTGGTGATTTATAAACTCAGAGAGTTTCTTTCCCAAGAAACTCAAATTTCTCGTGAAGTCGCAACAGATTTTGTGGCTTGCTCCACAAGGAGTGCCTCAAGCCAACTACGTAGAAGGTGAGAGACAGCAGATCGACAATAGTTGGGTGAGATGGCCACCAACGAATTGCGTGATCAGGACTAGTTGGAGGGTACCTCCAACAATGTAATCTGGAAGGCAAGTGTGAAAATTCCGTCAAACTCAGGAATCCTACGGCAGCAATTGATGGAAAATCTTCTATTCATTATTTACTTAACAAATTATTTACTGTTTTCTACAAGTAAATATCGAAATCCATTCACTACAACCTACATAATTAAACTGCAGAAGAAATACAAGTGCGGAAACACATTTGAACACACAGAGATCACACAACGATTCGACACAATTATTTTTTACTAATGTCCCCGAAATAAACCTAATGCAGGAAAACAGATGCAACAAGATTTGAGTGTTTATGTTATAACTTATTATGCATTAAATTCCGAGTACAAATATATGATTAACGAGACTATTAAATCATACAAAGAGACGGACAAAAGAGATCTCGTGAGACAAACCCCACTCCTCCACGGGAAACAAGCATTGATCTGCACCAAGGCTGCACTGCCCTGCGCTGCCTTTGAGCAGTGACTGTGTCACCCACGCAGGCTCTGTGTCACAAGTACAACTGCCCTTATGCCTCTGTGCTAGTTTCACTGCTGGTTAGAAACCGAAGCCTATTGGCCCTCCAGAAAATCTCTCAGGGATCTGACTCTGGATCTGAGCTGTCTCCTCTGTAGGAAAACGCCTTTCCCTCTAGCTCTACGCAGTGACTGCATAAGCACTGTGTCAAGCTCTGTGTTGCTGTTGTGGCTCTCTTTGTCTTTCCCACTGTGTACTCTCCAGCTCAGGAAATCTTCCAACCAGATCTACTGCCCCTCACTGCAATCAAGAATCTCTTAGATCTGATTTTCTTCCAAGCACTGCTCCATCACTAGGTCCTCCGTGTCTCCAAAAATGTATTTTCCAAATAATCCTTCAAGCCATTCTTATAATCTTCTCGCTAAGACTTCAATGGCCCAGATTATATATCTAAGCCACGACTAAGATTAACTTTTTGCTTGATCCATGTATTCTAGATCATTCTCACTCATATTCTATTAATACACTTTAATTATTTTATTTTCCTAAGTTTAGACTTAGGGTCCCTTTAAAAATAATTAATTATTTCTATAGAATACAATTCGAGTGAAATGTCACCAAACGATTTTTGGGTTATCTGGAATACATGTGTCCAAACCTCTCCACAAAATTTGAGACTTAGAGCACATCCGATGCTACCCAAAATCAACAACAAGGATTTCCTTCCTTCTAGATGAGCATGACCTCAAGCACTTTATCGACAATGCTCAAGCTGAATCGGTGGATGCAACACCACTAAGGGCCTTCAAGAAGAATATGGAAAAAGTCAAGTGGTTGATCCTTGATGGAGTGAAGGATCATATTGTTTCACACATCTCAGCGAACAGAACAACCAAGGAGATGTGGAATGCATTGGCTACGTTGTATGTGGGATCGTCTGAGCAACAGAAGATGTTTTCGAAGGAGAAAATGAAGACCACTAGGATGAAAAAGGGAGAGTGTATTGATCCGTTCCTGTCTAGACTTCAGGAAAACCGAGATCAGCTGGCAGCCGTAGGGGCAGCTCTTAACGCCACAAAGATGGTCAGATTGGCCCTCAACTCAGTGTCTGAGGGCTACCAAGTTTTTGTCCAGAGCATCCTAGGCAGAGAGAACTTGCCGGACTGGGAGTCAATGTGGGAAGCTCTTCAGCAAAGGCATGAGGAGACACTACGCCACACACTGTCCTCTCAGAAAGAAGGAAAAGGATGAGAAGCATGATCCTCAAGCTGGATCAGCGAAGATAGAGGAGGAATTTGCTATGATTTCCCATATGCCTCTAGTAGGGAGGTGGCATGATTTGGAGTCGTAGACCTAGAGATCTACAAGATTGGGCAGGCTCCTTGAGGAATCTAGCTCTCGGATCATCACCTTGATACGGGAGCCCAAATCAGAAGTAGCAGGATGGACCAGTGTTAGTTGGTGCAAAGGAGTGCAGAAGTGACAATGCAGTAGTTAGCAACGCTAGTGTCTGAGCAGCACAAAGCAGAGTTGGCAACAGTGTAGAAAGGCACAGTGTAGAAGCCAGTCGTAGCGCAACAGTTTCATAGGGAAAGCGCATAGGCTAGCAACAGTCAGATCTTCATAACCGAGATGCATTATACTTGTCAAATTTTGGATGTTTTTCAATTGCAGTAAGCAACTGTGATGCAGTGCAGTAGCAGTTGGCAGTGGCAGAGTCAGCAGCAACACGGATGCAGAATTTAGAGGGAGTTGCAGTACGGTTGCAGTGTTGATAATGGCAGTTTCAGCAGCAGTACAGATGCAATGTTTGCGCAGAGTTGATGGGCAGCAATGTTAGACATCAACAACACAAAGGGAGATGCTCAAGAGTCAAAGCAATACCCAGAGGGTGTATTGCTAGAGCACATTCCTTGCTAAGAGGGAATGTTGATTTTAGGGAAGCATCGGATGTGCTCTAAGTCTCAAATTTTGTCGAGAGGCTTAGACACATGTATTCCAAATAACCCAGAAATCGTTTGGTGAAATTCCGCCTGGATTGTATTCTATTAAAATAATTAATTATTTTTAAAGGGGCCCTAAGTCTAAACTTACGAAAATAAAATAATTAAAGGGAATTAACAAAATATGGTTGTGAATGTTCTAGAAAAGGCGGATCAAGTCAAAAGTTAATCTTAGCCATTGATTAGAGATCTAATTTAGGCCGTTGAAGTCTCAACGAGAAGATTATAAGAATGGCTTGAAGCGTCATTTGGAAAATACATTTGGCAAAGATTAGAAATCGATTTCTTTAGCGAGCAGTGCTTAGAGAGAAAATTTGATCGTGAAATCTTTTGCAAGGAGGGCAGTAATTTGGGTTGAAAGGATTCCTAAGCCAGAAAGTGCATAGCAGAGACACAGACAGAGCCATAGTAGCAGCACAGAGCCAGTGACGCAGTGCTTACACAGTCACTTCATAGAGGCTGAAGGGAAGTCATTTTCTTGCTGAGGAGACAACGTTGGGCCAGTGCCAGATCTCGGAGCGATTTTCCAAAGGCCAGAAGGCTTCAGTTTCCAGCCATCACAGAGACCAACGCAGATACAAAGGGCAGCCATTGCCATGATGCAGAGACAACGCAAGGCAGTCCAGTTTTGGGGTTGATCAGTGTCAAGTTCCCGTGGAGGAGTGAGGTTTATGTCAAAGATCTCTTCTGTCCGTTTCTCTGTATGATTTGACGAATGTGTCAATCACAGATTTGTACTCAGAAATATTTACTACATAATATAAAAACTCTCAATTGCTGCACCAGTTTTCCCGCATTGGGTTTTTATGGGGACATTGGTCGAAAAATAACTGTGTCAAATGTGAGTGTGATCTATTCTTGTTCAGTTTTGTTTCCATACTTGTATTTCTTTTGCAGTTTATTTGTGTAGGTTGCAGTTTGATGTATTCAGTGTTTGTCATAGTAAACTACAAATAGATTGTTAAGTTAGAATTAACAGTTAGGTGAATATCTTCCAGTTGTTGCAATAGGATTCCAGAGGTTGACGATTTTTTCACAAGGAACGTAATGCCAAGTTGGCAGCAGTGCAGGTGGCACAGTGCAAAGTCAACACCAATGTAGATTCTTTAGAGACAGTGCAGAGTCTAGTAGCAGTTAGAGACTCGAGTGACAGATACATCATACTGAACACAATTGATTTAATATTTTGGATGTTTTTCAGTTGCAAATGTTGCAGTTACAATAGCAACAGAGTTTTAGTGCAAATGCAGTGTTGGCAGCAGTATAACAAGCTCAACAACGAGTACAGATGCAACATCAGAGTTGCACAGTGGTTGTTGGGTAGTGGAAGGCAGTCGCAGTGGCTAGACATCAACAGCGTGACAGCCGGTGGTATAGAGATAAGGTGTTCTGATAGGGTATGCAGCACAAGAACACATTCCTCACTAAGAGGGAATGTTAGTTTTTGTAGCATTAGATGTGTTCTAGCCATGAAATTTGGCGTACAGGGTAGAATACATGAGATCACCAAAACCCAGAAATTGTTTCTCGAAATTCCACCTAGAGATAGCTGAAATTAGATTATTAGCTGATTTTTAAATATTTCCTAAGTCTAAACTTAGGGAATATGGCTAATCAATCAGAATTAATTAAGTGAAGGTGAAAATTCTCTAGAAACTCACACGAATCGATCTAGAAAAGATCTGAGTCATCGATTAAGATTTAATCTTTGCTGTTGGAGTCCCGACAGGGAGACATAAGAAGGGATCAATGTGGTAATGGAGAATGCACCAATCACTTAAAGAATTCGATTTTCCAAAGTAGCATCAGTCAGTCGCCAGAGAGTTCGAGCTTCAGTGAGGCACCAGAGATCTAGAGAGGCACCGACAGGACGGCCGAGTTATTCTCAGTGAGGCATCGCAGAGGACTGCACAATTGCTTTAGAGAGGCAGTTTGATTTATTTGAGGAAAAATTCGTTCTTAGTTCCAGAGGTCAGGCAAAGGGTCCAGAGTGCCGGAGAGGTGATTTCCCTAGCAAAGACAGGCAGACCGACTTCATTAGAGGTTGGTTGGAGGCTTGATGTCATAAGGCCTGCGCAGAGTAGGACAAAGGCTGACACAAAGGGTCTAGGAGGCCGAGATTTTTGAAGGAAGTTGTGCCGAGAATGATTGTGGAAGAAGTGTAATTCCCTTAAAATAATTTTGCCCAAATTTTCTTGTTGTTTGGATTGCCAGTTGGGGATCCATAGATTGTACTCATAACTTCATTGGTGAATAATAATAAAAACCCTCACTGCTACACCGGTTTTCCCACATTGGGTTTTTCCGGGGACATTTGTCCAAAAATAACGGCGTCAATTTTTTTTGTGTGAATGCTAGTATTTTTTCAATTTCCAGAGCTATTATTTCTGCAGTTTATTTGTGAAAATCATAGTGTTAATTATTTGATATTTGTGTAGCAAACTACAAATAAATTGTTAAATAAAATTAACAATTAGGAGATTAATTTCCAGTTGTTGTGATAGATAAAATTTTCACATTTAGTAAGCAAGTTGTTGAGATTTTTATTTTAATGTATTCCTTTGACAAAAAAGTGGATCTTGGAAAACAAATACTATCTTATTGTATAAGGAAACTAGAGATAAAACCTATATAAGGGTTTGCTCTATTTGTTTGCAACTTGGGAGTTGATTATGGAAGAACATGTGAGCAAGCTAGCTCCAATCTTCTGGAATTAAGGTAAATTATTTGTTTAGGTTACATTTCATTGTAAGTGCAACATTTTTATGTATGGCATTCTGTTCTAGGCACACTTTTGGAGGGTTTTATTGCAGGGTTTGATTATAGAAGTTGATATACATGCCATGGAGGAGCAACAATGTTGCATTGGAGGAGGTAATTGAAGCCTTGTTGTTACTTTGTCATTAGCCCATACAATAAGGCACTGGTCATTCACTTTCATCCATCACCCCAACCACACAGAAAAAACATTTTCTCTCTCGTTTGTGAAAGTTACGAAGCACTCTTTTATCCCATTCCATATTACATGGATTCTAGTGACCATAGGGAAACCCCCTCTGACTTATGTCCATCCTTCGTTAAAGTGAAAAAAAAAAGTTGGTGGAGGTGACAGTTGCCAACCTCTTAGTTCTGCAAGTCTTCACCTAGGTGCTTGGACTTCACATTTTTGGGTGACATATTTTGTGTTAATAGAGCCCAATGCTGAGATTAATGGCCAAATACTTCTTGTTTGAGTAGGTTGGATGCATGTCAACCTTTAAAATATAGCAGAAGAAGACATTTTCAATGCGACTTAAGTTGATTTTTACTATATGTTGGATGAATTCTTAAGGTCCATTCATGTCATTGCTATGGGATTCCAATGAAGATGAATATGATTTGTCATTATTAAATGGGATATCATGCTTTAACCAATAATCTTTATCATGTATCTTAAGTATCCTAAATTTAAATAATGTTCAACCCCATTTTAATTCTTCCCTCATTCAGTCTGGCAATTCAAAAATATTTCGTGTAGGAAGCACAATGCAATTTGATGCAACTATAATCAGAATAGAAGTACTGCTATGAATTTTCAAAACCAAAACTGAAGGAAATTCCATGTCTCTACTTTTATAATTCTAAATATGTTGCAAAGATTAACAACTCGTCAATTTTTTTCAATAAGAAAAAAGTTCCTCATGCTCCTAGATACTTACAGTGAACCACCTCCTGTTGGGCCTAATGTTTTGAAAAATGACATTCCAGTCATGGAAAGTCCATTTGCAGCTCCTCTCTGATCTTGAGGCTGCAAAAGCCATGCAAGTGATGAATTCAAACTTAGAAGATGGAAAAGGTGAGTTTCATATTATGTATAGGTTTATTTTCAACCAAATCTAGTGGCTGCAGATCAATTAAGTCATATAAAATGTTCACACCCAATGAATGTGCTCACACCACCAAGCCACAATGAGAGTCTTAAGAAGAGTGGAGCATACCACAGAATTATTTAGCAGAATAAAACTTCCTGTGCATAGTGTCACCTGTTTTGAGCAAATAGATAACACATTAGATTATAGTGATGCAAATTCAATACAGAATACTGACATAATCATTAGGTATTGATCAGAAGAAGCAGTCAGACAAATACAATAATAGATTATGTGAAATGAAAAAAGATTGACTGGTGATGACATAAAATATTGTAAATTCAACGTGAATTGTAAATTCACATTTTCATAAGATGGCTTGATTACACACTAACATTACTCGATGTAATATCATTCTCATAATATTCCAATTGATTCATCAGATGTGTTTATTGTAAATGAAAAGGTTAGACAATCGGGCAGTCATACAAATTCCACCAAAGTTTTACTCTGAGATCAGGAAGAACCAATTTAAGACATCTGGACTTGGATATCTGTATTTGCTGCCTGAATATGGATATTTGGCTATGGTAAGATAGAACCTGTTTAACCAATTCAAGCCTTCTGTTTCAAAGCATTTAAAAAACTTGGATGTAAGTTACAATTTTACAGCATCCTCAAAAAAGGTTATTTCAATATGGATACATCAAGATGGAGATTGTGATCCACACTGCACAGTTGTAATGGCCCCAAGCATCAAGATTACATTTGAAGCTCATGACAGTGCCCCAAATCAAGTTGAAAAAGTGTCAAACATAAATCCTATCATCGCTACTTTGAATTTCAGGGAAAGATGTAGCAACTAGAGATATAAAGCTTTTCCAAAATGTTAGATTTACAAATCAGAAGGTTATCCATAAATCTGCCTCTATTGGTGATTTTAAGCCTCTTCATAAAACATTATCAAACCCGGTGCTAAGGTTTTCACCAATGTTGCGAACATCGGCATTGGAATAAAATCGGCAATGGTTCAGAACACCAAAAAATCGTAAAAATTGGGAAAATATCAGTAAAAAATCAGCAAAGATCGCCAAAATTAAGATACCATAAAAATATCTTTAAAAATCGGCAAACATCGGCTAAGCCAAAAAATTGTGATTTCGAGATAAAATCAGGATGTTATCGAGATGTTCGCAACACTGGTTTTTACTAAAAGCCAATGCTCTGACTAAGTGATGTGTAAAAAATAAGTATTAGTTCAAATTTCAAACCAATGGAATAAGTCAAGTTTCCACAGTGGCATCACAAGATTTTTGTAATGTCCCCATTTCCAATTTCCTCTATAGTACAACTAGGATGGGTTTCCAGGGGATGCGATGGCTAGGTCGCATGAACAGGATAACATCATCGGGAGTTCCAAAGGGGTTTCGAGGAGTTTTTACGGGATCCACTGACATTCGCTTGGCATATTCCATCATTTTCACAACTTGCCTTTTTTTCCGTTGCATTCCGAAAACTATCATAAAGCGGGGTTATTACTGGGCTTGACTTAATTAATTACGCTTGAGGTGGAATTCCAAGAGGAATATTTGAAGGAACACCTCAGTGTAATTGCTCGTTGGAAGCAAAACAAGAAGATCTATAGGACAGGATGTTGAGAAGAGACTTCCAGTGGCCAAATGAAGCACGGTGAGTGATTTACCATTTTCCCAAATTGAAAGGTGACTTAATTTCAGTGTTCTACGGGGACGCATCCCCTAGGGTGGGAGATGCGCTTCCCTGCTCCCCCACACTCCCGAAATGCGGAAACTCCTGGGAAAACTTTCCCCACGTCCCCCTTTTTGGAAAACTTGGGGAAACTCTAAGGGGGTGTTTTTCTGGTGACGAAATGTGTCTCTCTTATGGGGGGTCGAGGGGATGTAGGGGGATGCAAAAGGGACGCATCCCCCGAATTTTTTTGCTGATAACAATTAAAAATAACAATTTTGTATTTCACAGCTTTCTATGTTTATTTTTAGTGGAATTTTCTACGGCTGTTTTAGACTTCAAATGTCATTGTCATATGATAAATTTAATTTTTGATGTGCAGTGCGTAGTTTCAATTGTCAAATGATGAATTTAAGTTAGATGTACCTTGCATAATATTAATGCCCATTGCCAAATGATGAATTTATATGGAACATTGCATAATGTCATATGATAGATTCAATTTAGTAATTTATTTTTAGATTTACATTGATGATTGCAGAAATGTCAAATGATAATTTTGCTTCACAATAGTCTAATACGAAATGATGATCATATTTAGATGTGCATTTCATAATTAATAAGATTTACTATCTACTAATTTAGATATTAACATATTGTTGGGATTTTATTTATTTTTTATTTTTATATATTAAATTTTTTATAATTTTATAATTTTTATGGCTCTGATGTCCCCTGTTTCCCCGAAATTTTCCTAAAATTTGGGGTTGCTTATATATGTCCCCGTTGTGCATATCCTTGCTCCCGTGTTTCCCCGTCCAGGAAACGTGGTGGAACACTACTTAATTTAGCCACTAATTAAATAAAAGGAGGGGAAGATAATTAATTGAAGGAAAAAGACCAAAAGTGACTTTCGTGAAGTAAAATAAAATTAAAAGTCACCTAGATGGAGTCAAAGGGAAGGTTCTAGAAAAATATTAAAATATTCAAAATAAGATACTTCTAGAATATTGGAGATCTATTTAATGAGTATTTAAAAGGAGGAGGAGGAGATCATTTAAGAACATCTTGGTTTTGAGTATATGTCTTTGGTGTGGATTGGAGAATTCAGTTCTCTACCTTAGTAGCCCCACGCCAAAAACACTCAAGTGATTCAGTGAGAGTGGGCAAGTGTTGATTTCTAGTAGCATCAGATGTGCTCTAAGTCTCAAAATTTGCAAGGAGGCTTAGACACATGTATTCCAAAGAACTCTGAAAGCGTTTTAATGGCACCCTAAGTCTAAACTTAGGAAATGAAAATATTTAAAGGGCATTAATAAAGTGGAGTGTGAATCTTCTAGAAAAAGACGGAGATCAACTCAATCTAATCTTAGTCGTTGATTAACGATTTAATCTTCGTCGTTGAAGACTCAACGAGAAAATTATAAGGACTTGATGGGGCATTTGGAATACACACTAGGCAAATACTCAATTACCTAAGAAGATCGATTTTCTCACTGGCTAGAGTTCGGCAAGAGAAATCGAATCAGAGGGAGAGTTGCAGGTTGGAGAGAGAGGGCATCAACAAGAGATAAGAGTATAGGATCATAACGGAGGAGGCAGCGCAGAGGCAGTGACACAGGGGTAGGGACAACGCAGAGGCTGTGACGCTGTGACTATGCAAAGGCTGACGCAGTGGGATGCAGAGAAGCTCAACGACTCTCCAGGATCAGAATTTCACTAAGAAGTGAGTGAAGAATTTTTTTGTAAATTTCCCACAGATATTCCTCTTCTATTATGATGGTTATTTTTGTACAAGAAATTATGTTGAAGAATAATTTAGAAACCATCATCTGCTGCACTGTTTTTCCTGCATTGGGTTTTTCCGGGGACATTTGTCCAAAAGAAACTGTGTCAATGTGTTTGTACTTGTGCTAGTATTTTTCCTTGCATTTACTTTCCGTAGAATTTTTATTGTGAAGACAACAGTGTATTTTATTTCAATATTTACCGTAGAACGATTATAAATAAATTTTTCAGTTAAACAAATAGAAGAAATCTAATCAGTTAGCACAGTAGGATTCTGGATAGCTGAATTTTCACATGGTATCAGAGCAAAGAAAATAGATCCAAAAGAGCCAGAGCTGAACAAAAGTGAGAGATCAGTAGACTGCGTAGGCAGTGATCGGTTTCTCTAAAAGGATTGCGCAGTCCAGTCCGAGAAGACAAATTTTCATGGAAAATCTCTATCAGAGTGAGTCGACAGAGAGAGATTTTCGGATCGAAATTTGCGAGTGACAGAGGGAGTTGCGCAGCAGGTTCAACGCAGAGCAGTCTTCAAGTGTGACGCAATTTTTGCTGGACTGCAAAAGCGTTAGAAATTGAAGGAAAAATAGAACAGTTAAGTATGGAAAATATAGATGTCTCTGAATTATCTTCCAGATTGGAATAATACTTCGCATGTTTGTCAAGCTCAGCGTCTGCAAGTGTTTGGTACATTGATAGCAAGGCTTCAGCTCATATGACTGGAGTACGAGAATATTTCTCGAGCTATCAGGAAGACCAAATGGACTTCCAGATCACTATCGGAAACAGAATGAAATGCACTCCAGCAGGGAGAGGCACCATAGCATTTTAGACTGAAGTAGGAACCAACATCAAAGCCACTAATGTGTTGCATGTGCCAGGGCTAGGAATGAATCTAATTTCAGTGTCCCAGCTACAGTATAAGGGATACAATGTATATTTCATTGGGAAGAAGGTATATGTGAAACATCCAAGCTGGAAGAAGAAGAGAAAAATTGGAAACTGAAGCAATAGACTATACAAATTGCAACTCGAGTTTCCAATGGCACTGATAAGCGACAATCTTGATGGCGAAAGGAATCTGAATGAACTATGGCATATAGGCAAATGGGACACTTGCACCATGGAGCATTAAGGATGCTTAGAGAGACTATCACTAGGGTGTCAATCCTCAGTACTAACCATGATGACGTATGCAGAGGATGCGTACTAGGGAAGTACGCTAAGGCAACATTTCCCATAAGTGATAACTGAACATAAGGTGTATTAGGATTGATACACTCAGACATTTGTGGCCCAATCTCCACTAAAACTCTTAGCGGTAGTGAATACTTCGTTACCTTCATTGATGATTACTCCAAAAAAACCTGGATCTACTTCCTAAAGACCAAGGATAAGGTCTTTGATTGGTTCAGAGAGTTTAAAGCTCTCGTGGAGAACAAGACAGGGAAGAAAGTGAAGGTATTGCACTCCGATAAAGGTGGACAATATACGAATAGAGACCTCACAACTTTCTGTGCAAAGGAGACCATCAAGAGAGAATGGACAACTCCATACAACCACAACAAAATGGTGTAGTGGAGCGGATGAACATAATTATTGTAGGGGAAGAAAAAGCTATGTTATAGGACCTAGATTTGCCTATATTCTTATGGGCAGAGGCATGTAACACAGCGGCGTATATTCAAAATAGAACCCCTCAAAGAGCTTTGGGGAAGAAAACGCCCAAAGCAGTCTTCACAAGGAGGAAGCCGGAAGTGAGTCACCTCCCGATATTCAGAATCCTAGCATATTGTCACAATCCAGATGAGAAGCGTAGCAAACTAGATCATGTGAAAATTTCTGAATCTAACTTGCAAAAATCATACTGCAAAAATCTGATTTATAATACCGACTTGTTTTCATTAATTTAACAAGTTATTTTCTGAATACATCAAGAAAATGTTAATGTAAATACACTGCAACCTACACAACTATACAGATCAAATATTGAAAAATAAATGAGGCATTCAAACAAATGACACACTTAATTTCAGACAAATGTCCTCGGAAAAACCCAATGTGGGAAATTTGGTGCAACAGTTTTGAGGGTTTATATTATTAAGCAGCGGTAATCTGAGTACATCTAGGGTGCCATAATCCAGTGCACCCAATAGAGAATATCCTTGGCAGACAAAAAAATTGTGAGTTTTACCTCACTCTGCAAGACCCGGCAGATTCGGATCAAAGACTGGTGAAACCCCAACTGCCTTTCTATTGTAGATGTGTAGGCCTGCGTGGGTCTAGTTGAAGACTGCGTCACCCCTTCTCTGTGTTGATTTGCCTCTCAGAAAATCATGTTTCAGCCCTCCCGACGTAGAAACCTTGATCTCCAACAATTTCTAGACTATCCCTTCAAGCCACTGTGCAACCCCTAAATGAGCCCTACGTGGGCCTGCATCACACTCTCTGGGGCTTGCGTCACCTCTTCTGGTGGTTTTGTTGGTTCCTTTGTGTCTCTGCTGCCTCTTTGCTATGTATCCTTGGTCCTCTAACCAACAACTACTTCTACCCCTCACTGCTGCACTGAATTACTCAGATCTGATCTTCGTCCAAGCACTGCTCCGTCAAAAGAATTTGATCTCTAGATTCAGACTTTGTGTGAGTTCTCCAACTCACCCTCGAGAATTCCTTTATAATTTTCCTGTTGATGAATCAAAAACCATGATATAATCTCTAATCAACGTCTAAGATTAGAAAAGACTTGATCTTCGTCACTTAGAAGCTTCTCACCCACATGTTAAATTAATTCACTTTAATTATTTTATTTCCCTAAGTTTTAACTTAATCTTCTCACCCACATGTACATACACCATGACAGATCACTTTTTCGTGGTCAACATTCCAGATACCAATGTGGTATTGGGTGTGCAATGGCTTATTACACTTGGTAAGGTCACTATGGATTGGAGACATTGGAGATGGAGTGGACGAATAAGAAGAGTGGGAAGCACATCATGATCAGAGGCATGCATACATACCCTCCCCAAACAGTCTCGGCACATCGGATGGAGGCAGATTTCTGGAAGGGAGATGTAGAGAGGGCAGTCAAGTAGCGTATTTCAGAGGCAGGAGTCACAGGGCAGCGAGTGCATCCCGATGTGCAGTCCATATTGGACCGTTACTCCACAGTTTTGGACATAGCACTGAGGCAGCCACCAGACCGGGGGTTTGAGCATACTATTGAGCTGGAGAAGGGGATCCAGGCAGTGATTGCCACCCCCTATAGGCACCCCAAAGCCTACAGGGATAAGATTGAGCGAGCCATACATGAGCTCTTGGAATTCGGACACATCAGGCCCAACATTAGTCCCTTTGTGTAATATTCCCAATTAGCAGCAGCTAATTGGAAATATTAATTTTGATCAATTTTGCCTTATATAATTAAATTATAAATAAAGGTGAGTAGAGGGGGACATAACTCACTTTAAAAATAAAGTGCACTCCCTAGTAGACACAACGTTGTAACTTAAGTGGACCAAGGGGGGCAAAAGGAACACGTAGGGAAGGGGCCCACATGAACATTTGGAGAGACAGCGCAGGTTGAGTTGGCAGCGTGGGGGCCAAGGAGGCTACGTTGGATGAGAGGCCTAGGGTTTGAGAGAGAGAGACGCCAACGTTATATAAGCAGGAGAGCCTCCTCATTTGGAGCATTCGTTGTTGATAATATTGAGCTGGTCATTTCGACTTCTTGAGCACGCTGGTTGTTTAGCCCGTCTGCAACACTTTTTAGTACATTGAGTGTCTCCGGTCGGAGATCTCGCCCTTAGCCCCGGAGGACTTCGAGTGCTTGCTCGAGCAAGGTTATTTCTTCAGCATTTTGTGGGAAATTTTGGTGTTTGGTTTTGTTGCGGAGCCGTGCATTCATAGAGACTGCGCAGTCACTAAGAGGGAGGACGCAGTCCATCTAGGAGGTGTTCCGGATCGGGGCTTTTGCAGGAGATTTCACCCGAGATTTTGAGCAGAGGATCAACCTTTGCCTTTGGGAGGATTTTGGTGGAGTTTGAGGCGGTATTTCAGCCATTCCTATTTAGCCTCTGCGCAAAGCCTTGGAGGCCAGCGTAATTCCCCAAGGGGCTGTTTTTCAGAGGTCGGCCATTTCTGTTATGGTTTCTGGGTTTTGTCAGGATTGGTGAGTGGAGGAGGATTCCAGATTTTCAGCTCATTCCGGCAAGGGGAGCAGCCCCTAGTTATCAGTTCATTTCAGTGGTAGCAGCTACACGGCAGTTTTCCAGCAGCTGGGACGCAATTCAAAGCGCAGCCATTTCTGGTGTATTCTAAGAGTATTTCTTCACTTGCCTTGAGCAAGTTTAGGTGCCATCACTCTGATCACCTATTGTACTTCATTATATTTCTCAGTTTAATAAAATGGCATAGCATTTCTTCTCTATATTTCTAGATGAGTTGTTGTACATTCTTTCTATGTTATTATATGTCTGCTGCACTGTTATTTTTATATATATTCGAGCATTCTAGTTCTATACCACTTGGTTTGTTTATTTTATACTCTTAGACAGTCTGGAAAGGGCCAGGTAGCCTCCAGATTTCGTCCTCTTTTCAGAGGCGACATATCTGGTAAATGCCCTCCCAGTCCATCTCTGGATGGAGTTTGTCCTGTTTTAGAGATATCCCCGAAACGGGATATTACACTTTGCTTCTTCCGTAGTCTTGGTGAAGAAGAAGGATGGCACATTATGGATGTGCATCGACTACAGGGCACTCAACAAGAACTGTTACCCCATCCCCAGGAATGATGAGCTGATGGATGGGTTGAGGCGAGCAAAGTTCTTCTCGAAGATCGATCTAAGGTCGGGGTAGCATTAGATCAAGGTGAGGGACTAGGATGTCCCCAAGACTATGTTCAGATGCCACTATGGCCACTTTGAGTTCTTGGTGATGCCCTTCGAGTTGATCAATGCTCCGACAACCTTCCAGTCTTGTATGAAACACATCTTCCGTGGTCAGATGAGGAAGTTTGTGTTGGTATTTTTCGATGACATTCTCATCAATAGCCACACCTTGAAGGAACACTTGTAAGACATTGAGGCTGTACTGTGTACCTTGGAGCAGCAACATTTCTATGCTAAGCTATCAAAGTGCGAATTTGGGCTAAAAGAGATGCTCTACTTGGGGCATATCATCAGAGTGGACGTGGTAAGGGTCCATGAGGAGAAGATCAAGGCCATCTGAGATTGGCCGAAACCGAAGAATGTGACAGAACTTCAGGGTTTGTAAGCATCTGCACCTACTACCGGAAGTTTGTCAAGGGGTTTTCACAACTTGCAGCACCCCTCACAGATATCACCAAGAAGGGGGCTTTTGGATGGACTAATGCTGCACAGAGGGCCTTTGACAGGCTCAAGGAGGTGATGAGCAGCTGCCCGGTGTTGGCCTTGCCAGATTTCACGCAGCCCTTTGTACTTGAGTGTTATCCTTCAGGAGAGGGGGTAGGAGCAGTTTTGATGCAGGGGGGCATCCTATTGCTTTCGAGAGTCGAAAGCTACTGCCGCACGAGAGATTATACCCGATATACGACAAAGAGATGTTGGCCATCATGCATGCGTTGGCCAAGTTCTGACAGTACTTGGTAGGAAACAGATTTCGGGTGAGGACTGACCACAACAGTCTCTGGTTTTGCCTTGAGTAGAAACAATTTCAGGAGAGACAGCAAAAATGGGTCAACAAGATCCAGGCCTATGAATTTGACATCGAGTATGTCAAGGGGAAGAACATTGTGGTAGCAGATGCCTTGTCACAAAGACCAGTAGCGTTGTCCTTGATGAGCCTTGATGCAGACTGGAGAGCTCAGCCATTGGTGGAGTATTCCAAGGATCATTTTGCTTGTGAGGTGTTGGATGAGTAGGTGACAAATGACAGGCATCAGGTGATAGATGAGGTCATCTATTACCGAGATAGGATTTTCTTTACAGGTAACTACCAGCTCAGGGAGAAGATCTTGCATGCAGCCCATGACTCACCACTTTCAGGTCATCAGGGGTTCACCAAGACTTACAGGGCCATATGGGAGAGGTTGTAATATTCCTAATTAGCAACAGCTAATTGGAATATTCGATTTTTGTATAGTTTTTTCGACTATAGTTTATTAATAAATAAAAGTGAGAAAAGGGGTCTAACTCACTTAAGTAAAATAAAGTATCTCCCTAGTAGCCCAACGTTATAACTTATGGGGAGCCATGGGGGTCCAACACCACATAGAGGAGGGGGCCCACGTAGCCTCTAGGAGCTTCTGCGCAGATTGAGGAGGAGCACGTGGAGGAGAGGCAGACCACGTTAGGGTTTTGGAGAGAGGCCAACATTATAAAAGGTGGGAGAGCTTTCTCATTTGGTATTCTTGTTGTTGATGATATTTGAGCTAGAAATTTGTCTTCTTGAGCACGCTGGCTGTTTAGCCTGTCTGCAGCACTGTTTAGTGCGCTGAGTGTCTCCGGTCGGAGATCTCGCCCTTAGCCCCGGGGGACTTCGAGTGCCTGCTCGGGTAAGGTAATTTATTCAGTCTTTAGCGGGAGGTTTGGTTGGTTGTTTTGTTGAGGAGCTGGGCTTTTCTTGTGACTGCGCAGTCCCTAGGAGAGAGGACGCAGTTCTTCTTGGAGGTGTTCCGGTTCGGGGTTTCTACAGGAGTTTCAGTTGATATCCGGAGTAGAGGATCAGTCTTTGCCAGTAGGAGGGTTCCTGAGGAGTTTGTGGCACTGTTTCAACTATTTTCATTTGGCATCTGCGCTGGGCCTTGCAGAGGCAGCGTAATTCCTTGAGGAGGGTTTCTTGGTGATTTTCGGAGGCTGACCATTATTCATATGGTTTCTGGGTTTTGTCCGGGTTGGCGAGTACAGGTGATTTGCAGAGTTTCAGCTCATTCCGGCAAGGGGAGCAGCCCCTAGCTTCCAGTTCATTCCAGCAGTAGCAATTTCCGACAGTTTTCTAGCAGTTGGGACACAGTTTCTTAGAGCAGCCATTTCCTGTCTTTCTGAGAGAGTTCTTCACTTGCCTCGAGCAAGATTAGGTGCTATCACTCTGATCATCTATTGTATTTCATCATATTTCTCAGATTAATAAAATGGCTTAGCATTTCCAGCATTTTTATGAGTATTTTCTTTATGTTCTATTTCTGGCATTTTCTATATTGTCGTATGCTTGTATTGTTGTCTATTTCCCTTCCGGGATATTACAGTGGTATCAGAGCATAGATCTGGCTCAGCCTGTGGAGCTAGCAGTCTATGACACCAAGGGATAAACCCTACATCTGTTACAGAGGTAGGAAATACAGAGACGTTGAGCGTAGGTTGGAAAACACCTACGGAGAGGGAGATCGTGTTCGAGTGGTGGACACAGATCAGGAGTAGCCTGTGATAGGAACAGAGAAGGAGCAGCCTGTGATGGACGCAGAGCAGCAGGGTCCTATGGAAGGGGACGATGATGATGCGAAGAGATTTGGGGAAATGCTCCTCAAATCAGTATAGGATCTATCAAGACAGATTTAGACGATGGGGCAAAGATTCACTACTGTGGAGGCTAGACAGCGTGAAACCCCAAGGGGTTTTCAGATTGGTGAGGGATCAGGCACATCCCACCATATGCAGGAACGTGAGGCTACTCCCCGTATGGCATCGCATGCACCCACGCGATCCACTATGCCCACCATCCTAGGTGCGGACACAGGGGCAAGAGCACAGTAGGAGCCAGAGCCTGGCCACATGGGTGACTACTTTGCAGAGTACCAGGCATACGGGTAGGAGTTCAGGGAGGCTCTCTCGTTCAGAGACTTTGTTCAGCTCCAGCGGGACAGTAGACCCCGCGATCATCACAGAGGGCACCGACATCATCATGATGGAGACAACCACCGCACAGCTAGCAGATTTCATTTGCCCACGTTTGATGGTTCATCAAACAGTTCGGCAAAGTCTTGGGTGGAGAAGCTGAACATTTATTTCCAGCTTAACCAGATGTCGGAGACAGAGGCCATTAAGGTGGCAACATTACATTTGGATGGTGAGGCCCAGGACTGGTGGTTTCATGGGATGACGACACTCGGGCATTCTATAGTGACGACATATGCCGAGTTTACCAGGAGAGTGATAGAGAGTTTTGACCGGAGGGATCCGGAACAGCACTTTGTTGAGCTGATGAGGCTCAAGCAGACTGGGAGCCTAGAGGCTTACATTGCGGATTTCTTGAGGGTTTCAATGATGGTGCCAGATCTATCCGCAGCTCGGATGATCTACATGTTTGTGGATGGATTAGCAGAGCCACTTCGTGGCCTAGTCAGGTCGACTAGACCAGCTACACTTCAGGATGCTATTAGCAGGACCTGAGATTTACAGGATGTCTTACCCAGGACTCGGACCCCTTATCCCCAGAGACAGGCTTTCCAGCCTAAGGGGAAGGACGTGAGGATTCCGCCTCCCAAGGGGAATCCCGGACGGGTGCAGGTTGATGATGATGCCAGGAGGGAGCTGAAGAAGAAGCGGTTGTGCTTCACCTGCCAGGAGCCATGGGCACCGGGACATAGATGTGCTGCTGGGAAAGCACATTTCATCGAGGTTTTCTCCGAGAGCAGCGGGGAAGACGATGAGGAGGATGATGTGGAGGCAAGAGATTGTCATGAAGTGCAGGATACTTTGCCACCTCCACCACCAGCAGCAGGTGGTGCGTCGTTTGCACCTACTGGAGGAGCCCTTGCAGCATTGCGGGGAGTCCCCAAGTATTTGACGATGCGCGTACGAGGGACAGTGTGTGGCCAACGAGTATCAGTTTTGGTCGATAGTGGGGCAACCCACAACTTCATCGATGCACAGATGGTTGAGCGGAGAGGTATACAGACTGAGAGCTTCGATGGATTTTCAGTTTTGGTCCCAGGAGATCAGACCATGGTGTGTGCTCGATATGTTCCCGAGTTATCAGTGACGATGGGCACCTATACATTGATAGATCACTTTTTTGTGGTCAATATTCCGGACACCAACATGATACTGGGTGTTCAGTGGCTTATCACTCTAGGGAAGGTCACGACGGATTGGAAGGCCCTAGAGATGGAGTGGGATGATGCCAAGACAGGGAGTCATGAGAAGATACGGGGACATCACACATACCCGCCTCAGACTGTTTCGGCACATCGGATGGAGGCAACCTTCCGTAAGGGAGACATAGAGTGGGCAGTAGAGCTGCGGGCATCAGAGGCAGCGGCTTCAGGACAGGTAGTGCACCCAGAGGTACAGGCCATCCTTGACAGGTATGCCACAGTATTCAGGGATATTCCGCCAGGACAGCCACCGGATCGGGGGTTTGAGCATACCATTGAGCTTGAGCAGGGTATACAGGCGGTGATTACCACACCCTATAGGCATCCCAAGGCCTATTGGGATGAGATTGAGCGAGCCATTCATGAGTTGCTGGCCCTTGGGCACATTCGGCCGAGCACGAGTCCTTTTGCTTCTTTTGTGGTGTTGGTGAAGAAGAAGGACGACACATTGCGGATGTGCATTGACTACAGGGCTCTGAACAAAAAGACCCTGAAGAACAAGTACCCCATTCCCAGGATCGATGAGTTGATGGACAAGTTGAGAGGAGCACAGTTCTTCTCAAAGATTGATTTGAGATCTGGGTACCATCAGATTCGCGTGAGGGAACAGGACATTCCCAAGACCGCCTTCAGGTGTCACTATGGGCACTTCGAGTTTCTGGTTATGCCTTTTGGGCTGACCAACGCACCCGCCACCTTTCAGTCATGCATGAACCATATCTTCCGCAGTCATCTGAGGAAGTTTGTATTGGTTTTCTTCGATGACATACTCATATATAGCAGGACTTGGGAGGAGCATCTCCAACATATTGAGACAATATTGCGCATCTTGGAGGAGCAGTAGTTCTATGCCAAGCTCTCCAAATGTGAGTTTGGATTGACGGAGATGTTGTACTTGGGACATATCATAGGCGTGGATGGAGTGAGAGTCCACGAGGAGAAGATCTGGGCCATCAAAGATTGGCCAGAGCCGAGGAACGTGACCGAGCTTCGGGGATTCATTGGCATTTGCACTTACTACAGGAAGTTCGTCAAGGGTTTCTCACAGCTCGCTGCACCCCTCACAGATTTGACAAAGAAGGGGGCATTCAGTTGGTCAGATACAGCACAGCGAGCCTTTGATAGGCTCAAGGAGGTGATGAGTAGCTTCCCCGTGCTTGCATTTCCGGATTTCACGCAGCCATTTGTCTTGGAGTGCGATGCGTCGGGAGAGGGGATCGGCGCAGTATTGATGCAGGGTGGTCACCCTATAGCCTTTGAGAGCCAGAAGCTCCTTCCGCATGAGAGGTTGTATTCTATATACGACAAGGAGATGTTGGCCATAATGCATGCATTGGCCAAGTACCGGCAATATTTGGTGGGCAGTAGATTCAGGGTGAGGTCTGATCACAACAGCCTCAGGTTCTTTCTGGAGCAGAAGCAGTTGCAGGAGAGGCAGCAGAAGTGGATCAGTAAGATCCAAGCATATGACTTTGACATTGAGTATGTCAAAGGCAAGAATAACGTGGTAGCAGATGCCCTTTCAAGGAGACCGGCCACGTTATCTCTTATGAGCTTGGATACAGATTGGAGGGCTCGACTGTTAGTGGAGTACTCTAAGGGCAGGTTTGCATGTGAGGTGCTGGATGGACAAGTAGAAGATGACAGGTACAGGGTGGTTGATGAAATCATCTATTACAGGGACAGGATCTTCTTGACTGAGGGATCTCAGCTTAAGAAGAAGATACTTCATGCGTCACATGACTCTCCATTCACTGGCCATCAGGGGTTTACCAAAACCTACAGGGCCATTAGAGAGAGGTTCTCATGGAAGGGCCTCAAGGAGGACGTACTCCAGCATGTCAGGGAGTGCGATGTTTGTCAGAGGAACAAGGGAGAGATGAGCCATCCCGCAGGGTTGTTGCAACCTCTTCCCATTCCAGAGGGGAAATGGGAGAGCATATCGATGGAATTCATCACAGGATTGCCCATGGTGCAGGGCAAGGATTGTATCTTCGTCATCGTTGATCGACTGACGAAGTATGCACACTTTTTCGCCATATCCGCGCACTACACAGCAGCACAGGTGGTCGAGCTGTTCTTCAGAGAGATTTTCAGGCTGCATGGTCTTCCTAAGACCATTATCAGTGACAGGGACAACCGCTTCATGGGCGGATTCTGGCAGGAGCTTTTCCGGCTAGTGGGGACAAAGTTGACACCGAGCACCAGTTATCACCCACATACGGATGGACAGACGAAGATAGTTAACAAGTGGCTAGAGGGCTACTTGCGTAACTATGTCAGTGGGCAGCAGCGAGCGTGGCTCAAGTGGCTGCATCTGGGAGAGTATTGCTACAACACGACGCATCACATGTCCATCGGTATGTCACCATTCTATGCTTTGTATGGGTATCATCCTTTATCTTTTGCGGACGTGATGTTTGGTGCTAGTAGGGCTCCGAGAGCCAAGATTTGGATCCAAGAGAGTCAGGACATCCTCCGAGCTCTCAAGGATAACATGGCCACAACGCAAAACCAGCAGAAGCTGTATGCTGATAGGAGTCGGGTGGAGAGATAGTTTGAGGTAGGAGACTTGGTCTACCTACGATTACAACCATACCGACAGTCATCACTTAAGCAGAAGGGGGCTAAGAAGCTCAAGCCCCGCTTTTATGGGCCATACAGGGTGATACGCAGGATTGGACAGGTCCTATATGAGTTAGAGCAGCCCCAAGGCAGCAAGATTCATAATGTTTTTCACGTATCATGCCTGAAGAAGGCATTGGGACAACAGGTGACAGTTACGGATGAGCTACCACCCACGGATGATGAGGGGCATTTGGTGTTACAGCCAGAGGCTATTATTGATACCGGGGAGAGGCAGCTACGGAGCAGGACGGTCCGGGAATTCTTGGTGAGGTGGAAGAATTTACCGGATGAGGATGCCACTTGGGAGAATGAGAAGATTTTGCAGCATCCATCACTTCAGTTGCTTGAGGACAAGCAACATTTTGCCGGGGGAGATTGTAATATTCCTAATTAGCAACAGCTAATTGGAATATTCGATTTTTGTATAGTTTTGCCGACTATAGTTTATTAATAAATAAAAGTGAGAAGAGGGGTCTAACTCACTTAAGAAAAATAAAGTATCTCCCTAGTAGCACAACGTTATAACTTATGGGGAGCCTTGGGGGTCCAACACCACGTAGAGGAGGGGGCCCACGTAGCCTCTAGGAGCTTCTGCGCAGATTGAGGAGGAGCACGTGGAGGAGAGGGAGACCACGTTAGGTTTTTGGAGAGAGGCCAGTGTTATAAAAGGTGGGAGAGCCTTCTCATTTGGTATTCTTGTTGTTGATGATATTTGAGCTAGAAATTTGTCTTCTTGAGCACGCTGGCTATTTAGCCTGTCTGCAGCACTGTTTAGTGCGCTGAGTGTCTCCGGTCGGAGATCTCGCCCTTAGCCCCGGGGGACTTCGAGTGCCTGCTCGGGTAAGGTAATTTCTTCAGTCTTTAGAGGGAGGTTTGGTTGGTTCTTTTGTTGAGGAGCTGGGCTTTTCTTGTGACTGCGCAGTCCCTAGGAGAGAGGACGCAGTTCTTCTTGGAGGTGTTCCGGTTCGAGGTTTCTACAGGAGTTTCAGTTGATATCCGGAGTAGAGGATCAATCTTTGCCAATAGGAGGGTTCCTGAGGAGTTTGTGGCACTGTTTCAGCTATTTTCATTTGGCATCTGCGCTGGGCCTTGCAGAGGCAGCGTAATTCCTTGAGGAGGGTTTCTTGGTGATTTTCGGAGGCTGACCATTATTCATATGGTTTCTGGGTTTTGTCCGGGTTGGAGAGTACAAGTGATTTGCAGAGTTTCAGCTCATTCCGGCAAGGGGAGTAGCCCCTAGCTTCCAGTTCATTCCAACAGCAGCAGTTTCCGACAGTTTTCCAGCAGTTGGGACGCAGTTTCTTAGAGCAGCCATTTCCTGTCTTTCTGAGAGAGTTCTTCACTTGCCTCGAGCAAGATTAGGTGCTATCACTCTGATCATCTATTGTATTTCATCATATTTCTCAGATTAATAAAATGGCTTAGCATTTCCAGCATTTTTATGAGTATTTGCTTTATGTTCTATTTCTGGCATTTTCTATATTGTCGTATGCTTGTATTGCTGTCTATTTCCCTTCCGGGATATTACAGAGGTTCTCATGGAGGGGCCTCAAGGAGGACGTACTCTCGCATGTCAGGGAGTGCGAAGTTTGTCAGAGGAACAAAAGAGAGTTGAGTCATCCTACAGGTTTGCTACAGCCGCTTCCCATTCCCGAGGGGAAATGGGAGAGCATCTCCATGGATTTTATTACAGTGTTGCCCATGGTGCAAGGCAAGGATTTCATCTTTGTAGTTGTTGGTCAATTAACAAATTATGCACACTTTTTCGTCATTTCCCCACGATATATAGCTTCACAGGTAGCCGAGTTGTTCTACAAGTATATTTTCAGGCTCCATGGTCTCCCAAAGACCATAGTCAGTGATCGAGACAACCGGTTCATTGGCAGTTTTTGGCAAGAGTTATTCCGTTTGGTGGGTACCGAGTTGACACCTAGTAACAGTTATCACCCACAGACAGATGGGAAAACAGAGATAGTGAACAAGTGGCCGGAGGACTACTTGAGAAGCTATGTCTCGGGGCAGCAAAAGGCTTGGCTGCATTGGCTTCATATGGGAGAGTACTGCTACAACAGGACATTCCATTTGTCGATCGATATGTCTCCATTTTATGCTTTGTATGGATATCATGCTCTAACTTTTGTTGATGTCATGTTTGGAGCAAGCAAGGCCCCAAGGGCCAAAGACTGGACCCAAGAGAGCCAACACATACTCCGAGCTCTCAAGGACAACCTGGCCACAACGCAGAACCAACATAAATTGTATGCAGAAAAAGGGTGCGTAGAGAGACAATTCAAGGTAGATGATCTCATTTACCTCTGTCTTCAGCCATACAAATAGTCCACGCTGAAGCAGAAGGGAGCATAGAAGCTCAAACCCCGCTTCTATCGACCATACAGGGTGATTAGACGAGTTGGGGAGGTAGCGTATGAGCTAGAACTACCGACTGCAAACTGGATCCATAACATATTCAATGTCTCATGCTTGAAGAAAGCTCTCGGGCAGCAGGAGACTGCCACTACGGAGCTCCCACCTACAGATGATGAGGGGCATTTGATGTTGCAACCAGAGGCCATTCTAGACACTCGGGAGAGACCACTGAGAAGCAGGACAGTCAAGGAATATTTGATCAGGTGGAGGAACCTTCTAGATGAGGATGCCACTTGGGAGAGGGAGAAGATCCCGCAGCATCCATCCTTGCAGTTGCTTGAGGACAAGCAACATTTTTGCGGGGAGGACTATAATATTCCCAATTAGCAGACAACTAATTGGTATATTAATTTTTGATTAAATTTTTCCTTTCTAAACTTCAGCGGGAAATTAAGGGGTGAAGGGACCCATAACTCAACTTTAGAATAAAAGCACTTTCCTAGAGTCACTAGGTAGAATAATTAAAAGACAAAGTGGGACCCATGAGGCCAAGTGACGGCACATGAGAGGAGGTAGTTGGGACGGCACAGAGGCAGCATGGGGCTAGGCAATGCAGTGGCAGCGTGGGATAGGCATCGTAGAGCAGTGTGGGGACAGCATGGCAAAGGGACAATGCAACACTAGTGGGCCTTAGGGAATGCTGGAGGCTCATTAGCATAAAATGGGGATGAATGCAAACTTTCTCCTTCATTCATACATCTTCTGATTTTCTGTCTGTCAAGAATAGAGCATACTTAAGCTGTTTAGCTGAGTCTGTAGCGTTGTTTAGCACACGGGTGTCTCCGAGCGGCGATCCCAACCTCGTCCTTGGGAGACTTCGAGTGCCCGCTCAGGAGAGGTGCCATACCTTTAGTTTTTGAGAGAAGCATTGTTGGATCAGCCACCATGATTACGTAGTCATCCCTAGGGTAGCACAGTCACTCAGAGGATTACGCAGTCTAGGAGGAGAACAACTCTAGCAGAGGAGAAAGCTTGTGGGATTTCAGCCGGAGGTTTGTGAGGGGATCAACCCTTCCATAGCTAAGTTCTTCGGGTAGTTTGAGGCCTTTCCTTCCAGCATTTCATCACAAAGGCCAGCGTACCCAGTAGAAGTGCGTAGTGATCCCAAGAGGGTGATTTTCCGGGGTCAGCCATTCCGAAATTCCCTCACAGGTTATTTTGGGTTTTTGGAGGAGAGTTTGAGGTCCAAGTTTCAGAATTTTCTGAGCAGTGGAACAGCCTTATCTTGCAGCCCCTTTCTAGCTAGCAACGACATTTACAACAAGGCATCACAGAGAACGAGCCACGCAGAGTAGATTTAGAGCAACCTTTCTGAGCAAGGAGAGAGAGATCATTTCAGCCTGCCAAGAGCAGGCCAAGGTGCTATCATTCTGAGCATTCATTGTACCTTTCCGTCATTTCAGAAATATAATAAAATGGCTCAGTTGCTCTGATTTATTTGCAGTGTTATCTATGTATGCTTCTATTTGTTGTAGTTTTTGTTTATGTTTCTTTTTATTGTTGTTTATTCCCCATTTGGGATATTACAAGATGTGTGAAACAATATGAGCCTCCACTTCGTCGAGAATCGACCGCTTGGCTTTTGCAATATTCTCCTTAAAGGCCCTTAGTGGTGCTGCATCAACTGGTTCAGCTTGAGCACTGTCGATAAATTGCTTGTGGTTATGCTCATCTTGAAGGAAGGTCCTAGTCACGCAATCCACTGGTGGCCATCTCACCCAACTGTTGTCGATCCGCTCTCGTCTTCGACGCTTGGCTTTACGTACCCTCAGGAAAGCCAGGCACCGCGTCATCGCACGGAATTTTTTAGTTTCTTGGGCAAGAAACTCACCGAGGTGAAAACTCACTGAGGTCAAAAATCCCCAAAATTGTGTCTCAACTACTCTTCCTGACGCTCGGCGCCAACAATCAATGTGGCGTAGTCAACAACATCACTCCAGCTGTTGATCTACATAGATCTATTGAGTTGCTCTCTCTTCCTTGGACAAACAACAATCGTAACAATCCTACCTCTCTGTCAGCTCACTCAAAGAGAGAGATTTTCCTACTGGTCTAGCCCTCCCAGCTTGGACTGCACAATCAACTAGGAGATCAATCTGCTACTTATGCAACTCTTTGATCCCAACTTTACCAACGCTGAATCTGTTGGTTTTGTTCTTCTGTTCCTCCTGCACTCAGCTTAAACAAGCTATGATACCATGTGAAAATTCCATTAACCTCTGTAATCCTATTGCAACAACTGGAAGATATTCACCTACACTTAACAATGTATTTGCAGTTTACTACGGCAAACACTCAATACATCACAGTGCAACCTACACAGCAGAAGAAATGTCTATTTGTGTAAGCGTCGGATGTGCTCTAGATCTCAAATTTTGTGGAGAGGCTTAGACAAATGTACTCTGATAATCCAGAAATCGTTTTGGGAAATTCCACCCGGAGACAGTTTTATTTAATAAATTAATTATTTTTAATGAGACCCTAAGTCTAAACTTAGGAAATTAAAATAATTAATGGGTATCAATCTAACAGTGGGTGTAACTTCTAAAATAAGACGAGGATCAAGTCAAAATGATCTTATCCATTAATTAGCTTCTAAATTGGGTTGTTGAATATCAACTAAAAGATTATTTAAAGAATCTTGAGGGTCATTTGGAAAACACACCAGAGCAGAAACTCAGTTGCCCAAGCAAATCGATCTTCTCAATGGCTGAAGTTTGGTAAGAGAAATCGATTCAAAGGGAGAGTTGTAGATGGAGAGGATAGAGAGGGCATCAACATCAGTCAGGAAGGCAAGTGAAGGTGACGCAATAGAGAGAAGGGACAATGCTAAAGCAGAAGAGGGAAAACGTAGAGTAGTGACGCAGAACTATGCAGTCCTCACGCAGTGTTGATGCACTAGTGATGTAGGAAGGCCAACAGGGCATCTCGGAGATCAAATTTCGATCGAAAATTTGTGAGAAATTTCTCCAGTGTGATCACAGAGATTTCCCTTCATTAATGTTGATTTCTATTTGTACAAGAAACTTATGTTGAAGAAGAATAATAAAAGCTTCATCTGCTGCACTGGTTTTCCCGCATTGGGTTTTTATGGGTACAATTGTCCAAAAATAATTGTGTCATTCTTGTGCTTGTATTTCTTTGTATTTTTCTCCGTGTTTTATTTGTGAAGGCTGCAGTAGAATTTATTTTGATATTTACTTTTTGTAAATAACTTATTGTTGAATAATAAGTAGGAGAAATAATATCAGATACTGCAGTAGAATTTCGTTTTAGAAATTTTCACATGGTATCAGCGCTGGATTGAGCAAGGGCACAAAAGAATCTGCTTTGAAGGGAATTCGTCATGCTACATTGATAGCAAATTTAACCCTAGAGGGATTACGTTGTTTTTTGCAGAGGTTACAAGGGAAGAGAGAAAAAAATCGCAACGGAAGGTCATGACACCTCAGAGTTATCTTCCAGATTGGAAGAGGAATTTGCTTGTCTATCGACTTCTGCATCAGCGGATGATTGGTACATTGATAGCAAGACTTCAACTCATATGACTGGAGTTCGAGAATATTTCTCGAGCTATCAAGAAGAATGGATGAACTTCGAGATTACTATGGGAAACAAAATGAAGTGTACCCCAGTAGGAAGAGGGACCACGGCATTTCAGACAGAAGCAGAAGATAACCTCCGAGCTACGAATGTGCTGCATTTGCCAAGATTGGGAATGAATTTACTTTCAGTGTCCCAGTTGCAGGACAAGGGATATGATGTGTACTTCATTGGAAGAAAAGTATATGTCAAGCATCCAAGCTATAAGAACATCATATCCCTTGGGTAGAAGCATGCAACACAATTGTATATATCCAGAATAAGACTCCTCATAGGGCCTTGGGAAAGACAATGCCCGAGAGTATCTTCACAGGGAAGAAGCCAAAAGTAAGTCATTTCAGGATATTTGGAAGCGGCATATTGTCACATTTCAGATGAAAAACAGAGCAAATTAGATCAAACTACAGAGAAGGGGTATCTCGTAGGATACAACGAGACCTCGAAGGCATGCAGAATCTACATTCCAGACAGCAAGAAGATTGTAGTTAGAAGGGATGTAAAGTTCATGGAACACAGAGCTTTCAGGAAATCCCGAGAGATGCCTCCTGGAGAGAAGTCTGAGGATGTTCCTCTTTTCCAATAGCAGCGGGGGGAAGAAGCAACAAGGGGAGAGACATTTGGATCAAGCACCATAACTAGCACTAATATTTCCTTAGGTAAGAAAAATCCAGACAGTTCACAGTAGATGGGACGGCAGGAAGAGGAACTGGTTTAGCGGCTAGCCACCCACCACCAGTGGCAGAATTAGCAAAGAGCTATGCCAAACGCTAAGGGATACAGAGGAGTTTATTGGAGCTGATAGAACCGAGAAAAGGCAGAATAGACAACCTGACTAATAGGAAGCCTTGGTAGCACAGGTTGAAGAACCCTCTAGATTTGAGGAGGTTGTACAGCATCAGGTCCAGGTGGATGCCATGGTAGAGGAGTATAGATCTATCATGAATAATGATGTCTGGGAAGTTGTGCCTAGACCAGAAAATAGATCAGTTGTAGGTTCAAGATGGATCTACAAGATCAAGTATGTTGCAGATGGAAACATAGAGAAATACAAGGCTAGGTTCGTGGCAAAGGGTTATGTGCAGAAGAAAGGAATCGATTATAAGGAGACCTTCGCCCCTATTGCCAGATACACCTCCATCTGATCTGTTGCGTCCTTATCAGCACAGATGGGATGGGAAATTCACCAAATGGATGTCAAGATAGCATTCTTGAATGGGGTGATAGAAGAGCAGGTGTACATTGAACAACTTGAAGGCATTGAGACCCATGAGACTAAATCTAATGTATGTAGACTGAAGAAATCCCTATATCGGCTCAAGAAAGCACCCATGGCATGGTTCGATCGGATTGACGAATACTTGCATCAGTTGGGATTTGTCAAGAGTGACGCAGATCCCAATCTCTACTATTTGATGGTAGAGAATGAGCCACTTATTTTGGTATTGTATGTAGATGATCTATTCCTTATAGAATCATCTAGGCTCATAAATAACTGCAAGAAGAACTTGGAAGTTGAATTCGACATGAAGGATTTGGGGTTGATGCATTACTTTCAAGGGTTGGAGCTATGCCAGAGGAATGGAGAAATATTCCTAGGAAAAGGAAGATATGCCTCAGAAATTCTGAAGAGATTCAGGATGCAAGATTGTCGGCCCATGGCAACGCCCATGATAACCAACTGGAAGAAGATAGATGCATCAGGAGACAAGGAAGTGTACCCCACCTTGTACAGGCAGCGCATTGGGACACTTATGTATCTGCTCAACAACAGGCCAAACATCTTCTTTTTTGTCAACACCCTCAGTCAGTTCAAGGTAGAACTGAAGAGAGTACACTGGGCAGCAACAAGGCACATTCTTAGATATGTGCGGGGAACAGGGGGATATGGGTTGAAATACACCCGCAGAGATGATGTCATATTGAGCAGTTCCACAGACGCAAATTTGGCAAGAAGCTTAGTAGCCCAGAACAGTACCACAGGGTATTGCTTCAGCAATGGATCGGGGATGACCTCCTGGTGGACTAGGAAGCATAAATCCGTAACACTAAGCTCAGCTGAGGCAGAACATGTGGCAGCAAGCACAGCTACGTGCGAAGCCATATGGCTTAGAAAACTGCTAGTGAATTTGTTCAGAAGAAAGATGGAAGTGACCAGTATCTATTGTGATAATCAGAGTTGTATCAAACTCTCTGAGAATCTGATATTTCATGATTGTTCAAAGCACATTGACATTAAGTGTCATTTTGTCAAAAACTGTGTTCAGCGAGGGGCAGTACAGTTGCAGTGCATCCCCATAGATAATCAAGTGGTAGACATACTCACCAAACCTCTCGGAAGAGCGAAGTTTGTTTACTTCAAGGAGTAGATGGGTATGGTAGACAATATGATTTAGTAGCAGAAAATGGTGATATCTCAGCCACAAATGCAGCGTTGAGAGGGAGTTGCAGTGTTGATCATGGCAGGATGAGAAATAGCAAATTGGTAGATGGGCAACACGTTAGACATCAGCAGCACAGAGGAAGATGATTCAGATTCATAGCAATGTATAGTGTGAAAATTCCAAGATCTAAACAGATCAAATGAATCCTACTGCAACAACTGAGTGCACTTCTCCTATTAAGTAAATTACATTACATAATTAATTCAAATCTGAATTATTGAAGCGACTACTTTAGAAACCTACACTAAAATTGATTCAGAAACAAGGAAACTAGACAAGGAAATCATTCACACATATGACACAGTAATATGTCCGCAGAAAAACCCAATGCGAGAAATCTGGTGTAGCAGATCTGAGGGTTTTATTATTAAGCAATAGAAATGTCTTAATAAAACTTTGAATCCCCTTAAGGGTTATTAAGTTATAGAGAGAAATACTAGCGGAAGAATTTGTGAGAAATGCATCACACAATCATTGAGTCTCCTGCTGATCCAGATGAAGGAAAAACTTCCCTGGACAGGCTTTGTGCAGTATCTACGCAAATACTGTTCGAAATGTTGTCATTGATGGCAAAGGAGGCAGCAAAGAAGCAAACGGAGGAAGCGACTATAGAGGAGACGGGCAGAGACAGAGGAAGCGAATATAGAGGCAGAGCCGTTATCACAGCAGGAAATACAGAGGCAGAGCGACAGAAGCAGAAGAGGCGAAGACACAGCCGTTATTCCGAGAATCGCTACACCAGCCGGGCGTTATATATATATATATTCCGAGAATCGCCTACCCCACTGGAAGATACGCTATAGATTGGAGCGACAATGTAATGCATATATATATAAATCTCATTCCGGGTATCGTATAATCCAGCGGCAAAGTATATATTGCGCTTTATATACAAAGAACTATAGCATATATATATATATATATGTATAGCCATATGTAGTGCGAGATTCAAAGAACCAAAGTACCATAAGGCGGAACTTGGCGCATCGAGGAAGAAGTGGAACCGTGACCGAGAGGAACAGTAACGGCGGTTTGGAGCTGAACGGTGGTTTTTATCGCATCGCTTTTGCGAGTTGAGCGGTATTCAAGAGGTTGGCTCTGATTCCATAGAACGGGTGACACGCGTCCCTGCACGACTCCACAAAACCGCTTGTCACTGCGTGCCATCGCGCGTTATTGTTCGACTCAGGATGCGCAACAATATTGTTGAACGTCGTTGATCTGGGAAGGGGTCATCAGACGGCGGTCACTTGATATAGATGCGCGAAGGTTACCCAAGGTACGACGCGCCATCGCGAGTTATTTTCCGTGCAAGTTGCCCGAGCGATATCCATCGGATCATCAGAAGCCGTGCAATGTGATGTCTGCCGTTGGATGTGGTAGATCGTTAACGCCGGGGCCCAGTCCAACTCGCAACTATTGAATGTTAACTCTCGTGCCAGTTTACCGCGCAATGTCTGTAGGATCAGAGGTTGAAAGAGCGATGAATTATCCACCATTGGATCATGAATGAAGTCGCAAGGTGATAAACAAGGTATGGCGCACATATTGAATTGAACCATCGCAACCAAACCATTGCATCGCAACCATCGCAACCATCGCAACCATAGCAATATTGCAATATCACATATCGCAGTTCGTTGAAACTGCACAGCAACTATCGCAAATAGAAGTTTGTGATTGCAATTTATCGCATCGCATCAGAGTAATCGCAAATTTCTTCCAGAGTTGTTCATTAATATAAATTCCATGGTTTATTAAGAAGGTTAGAAAGGGTTTTATTGTTGATGGTTCATGATAAAGATTGTGGGTACTGTGTTATTAAAAAGGTGTTATAAAAACACCGAGCGTTGTTTTATGTAACGGTTGCGATTGTATTGAAATATGCCGCGTGGTCTATGGACCCACGGGCCTCGGCTTAAGGTGGAGGGCGATTATTAATACAAAACGATTGCGATATATGTCCGTTTCGCTTGCAGAACTCACCACATCAACAAGACACTTACTGTGTGTAAAGGGTTGGAATATGCCCAGATTTAAAGTCAGCAATTACACTTATATAAAATGCATTGAAATAAAAAGCACAGTTACACGTATGCAGCAGTTACACCACAGCAGAGGGCAGAAGAGCAAACAGAGATGAAAAGAGATAAAACACAGTCACAGAAAAGACAGACACAGTCAAAGAAAAGACAAACGCGCAGCGAGCCAAAAGACTAAATGAGTTGAGCTGGAGTTCTCATTGTAATTTGAATATAAATGTTTTAATTGATTTTTATTGTTTGTGATGCATTGGCAAGTCTCCGGAAGAGAGCAAATATCCCGCTGTAATATTAAAATAATCACCTACAGTTATATTTATTGAATGAGCATATAAAAGGAATGAGAAGACAAAAGCCAAAGAGTCATGACTGTTCACTCCAAACACTTTGTGAAATACAAACAGTCATGTGAGGAACTCTATAAATAATATTAACTGGATATGCATAAGAGAGGTTAGAGAGAGAAAATATAGAGAAGGCAGAGTATAGAAGTGTAAGGCAGAGAAGATTAAGAAAAGAAGAGCAGAAAGAGAAGCTACAGAGCAGAGCTGATATCTGAGGTAAATCAACAAACATTCAGTTTGATAAATTGAGGAAGTTGGAGCTTCCCTATCAAGTTGCAGCTTGATAGTTGTCAGTTGTAGCTGACTAAGGTTGGAGCCTCCTGTAGGTTGGTGCCTGCAGAAAATTGAAGAGAGTTGGTGCTTCCTTGCAAGTTGTAGCTTGCAGAATTGAGGTTGGAGCCTCCTGTAGGTTGGTGCCTGCAGAAAATTGAAGGGAGTTGGTGCTTCCTTGCAAGTTGTAGCTTGCAGAATTGAGGTAGGAGTGTCCTGTAGGTTGGTGCCTGCAGAAAAACAGTGGTGAGAGGGAGTTGGAGCTTGCCTTTGCATCACAACAATAATAATATGTGGTTTTCTCCCTTTATGGGTTTCCACTTATATCTGGTGTCTTTGTACATGATTTTTATGTGTTGATTTGATTTATATCATCTGCTTAATACATGTTGCTCTCATATTAAGTCTGCTGTTATATTATATTAATACTTGCTGCTCACATTCTAAGATTACTCACATATTAAGTTGGATATGAAATGAAGGTGTAAATAAGGTTTAATAGAAAGTTTAAAATATCATGAATGTGTTAAACTGATTCACCCCCCCCTCTCAGTTTAACTAAGGGTTCAACAATTGGTATCAGAGCAGGTTCCTTTGTACAAGTCTAACAACTGAAAGGAGATCCTAGGTTCCCAAGATGGCTAGTAAAGAAGGATGCTCAACCAATAAAGCCCCTTTCTTCACTGGTGAAAATTATGCTTTCTAGAAAATCAAAATGAGGACATACATAATGTCTCTAGGAATAGAAGTCTGGGCTACTGTGGAATTAGGATATGCCCCAAAGGCAACTGACACAGAAAAAGAAACAAAACAAGATTTTGTGGCTAATGCAAAAGCCATGAATGCCATCCTGAATGGATTATGTGAAGCAGAGTTTATCAAAGTAATGCACAAAGACTCTGCCAAAGAAATATGGGATACTCTTGAGAATATACATGAGGGAGACAAGAAAGTAAAGACTGCCAAACTTCAAGTCTATAGAGCCCAGTTTGAGAACTTAAAAATGAATGATGATGAAGACATTGCCAGTTTCTTCCTAAAAGCTGCATAAATTATTAACAATATGAAAGCTCTTGGAGAAAAAATGCCAGAAAGTATAATTGTGCAAAAGATTCTAAGATCTCTTCCATCCAGGTTTAATCCAAAGGTGTCTGCAATAGAAGAAACAGCTGATTGGGAGACCTTGACCATGAACCAGCTACTTGGAAATCTAACAGCCTATGAAATGAGGCTACCACAGAAGAAGCCAAGTAGGAGGGAAGCAGCCTTTAAAACAGAAAAGAAGAAAGAAGAAGAGGGAGACATATGCTCTTGCTCGGATGAAGAAGACGTAAAGTTTGTCAAGAAATTGGATAGAGGCTCAGGTAAATACAAAGGTAAACTCCCCTTCAAATACTTTAACTGTGGAAGAGTGGGACACTATGTTGCTAAGTGTCCTCACAAGAAAGTAAGGAATCAGGCTCAAGTGTCAGAGAAAAATAAATCAAAGAACTGGCAGAAAGGAAAGAAGTTCAGCAGAAAATCCTTCTATGCTCAACAAGACAGCAGTACATCTGAAGATTCAGATGAATCCTCAAGTGAAGAAGGAACCTCTGAATTCTTATTGATGGCCATGAAGAACTTGAAGGTCTCTTGCTAGAAGATGAAGAAGAAGAAGGTGAAGTCGACCTTGAGGGGGAGCTAAGAAGTGCTCTAGAAGAGATTGATAGACTCAAACTGAAATGAAAAAAACAAAAGGATATTCTCCTCAAATATGTACGAGAAGAACATAATTCAGAAGTCCTTAAGCAGCTAAAAATAGAGCTTGAAGAAGCCAAGAAGATAGAGGACATGTTACTTAAGAAAATCAAAGAAAAAACTCAAGAACAAGAAAATTTGGAAGAAGAAGTAGTATGTCTCAGGAAGAAATTAGAAAATGCTCAAAGGAAAGTGGTTATAAACTCTTCTCAAACAACAAGCTCTAGTAATTTGAATGAAATTCTGGTTGCTCAAAGATCCCCTATGATAAAAACTGGAATAGGCTATGAAGGAGAATCAAGTAAAGGAAAAGAAAAGGTTGACAGAGAGATTATTTTTGTAAAAGCAAAGAAGAATGATGAAGCAGCTCAAACAATTCCTAAAAAAGAAGAAATCTGCAATAAGGAAGACAGAAATCAGAAGAAACCACTAGTAGCAAAGAATGTAATAAATACTAAGACCCATGAATATGTAAAATCTGGAAACCATCAAAGGAGATTCTTCCCTCCAATGAAGAATGCCACCTGTTATGTCTGCCACAAGCTGGGACACATTGCTGCATATTTTCATGCAAGGAGGAGTAATTCAAACCAGCAAAAGATGCAAACATTGAAGAGACTGCCTCAAGCAAACAAATGGAAGAGACAACCTTACATCAGGTATGCAAATAGCTTCTATGGTTACTGCTTTTATTGTAAGGAATTCGGTCATAAAATCATTGAGTGTAGAAATTATGGACAAAGATTGATGTTTAACACCTCAAGAAGGTTTATGAATCAAATAAATTTTGTTCATACTCATAATTCTACAAAAATTATGATCAAATGTTGTGTATGCAATCAAGTTGGACATATACCTTCCAAATGTCCTCTAAGAAGATATAGTTCATCTCCTCACAAAAGATACCAAACAAAAGGGTGCCTCTAGTGGATAAAGAAGGTGAATAAATGTGACTTGGCTCTAACTGCTCAAGACCTGAAAATTCAGTGGTATTTGGATAGTGGCTGCTCAAAACACATGACTGGAGACAGAAGCAAGTTTATAACTCTTGATGAAAAGAAATCTGGCAATGTCACTTTTGGCAATGAAAAATCAGGTAAGATCAAGGGAAAAGGCTCAGTCAGCATAGACAATGGTAGAGGAAAGGCCCAAGATGTACTATTTGTAGATGGGCTGAAAGAAAATTTACTGAGTGTCAGTTAGATGTGTGACAAAGGTTGTGAAGTTCTATTTAGAGCACAAGACTGTGAAGTCAGATCAAGCACCACAGGTAAGACTCTGCTCAAAGGTGTTCGAACAGAGAGCAATGTTTACATTGTGAAAGAGGAAGATGAAGCATGCCATCTTAGCAAACTTGAGGAGTCATGGTTATGGCATAAAAGATTGGGACATCTCAGCTTCGATCACATCATCAGACTAAGCAAGAAGAAAGCTGTCAGAGACATGCCAGAAATAAAGAGGCCTTCTAATACCATATGCAAATATTGTCAATTGGGTAAACAGACCCGTACATCATCTAAGGTCAAAGATGAGTTATCAAAAAGAAGACCTCTACAACTTGTGCACATGGACCTGTGCGGACCTGCAAGAACTAAAATGCCAAGTGGAGAATCATACTTCATGCTGATAATAGATGATTTCTCCATAATGACATGGTTTGCATTTCTCAAGAATAAATCGGAAGCTCTGGAAAAATTCAAAATATTCAAAGCTTTAGCAGAAAACTAGACAGGATGAAAACTGAAATGCATCAGATCAGACAGAGGAGGTGAATTCACAGATTATGACTTTGTTGACCTATGCAATGAACAGGGCATAAAACAACAATTTACTATTGCAGGGACACCTCAGCAGAATGGAGTAGCAGAAAGACGAAACAGATCTGTTCAAAAAATTGCCAGAGCCATGATGCAAGAGAATAATATTGCTCAAACCTTCTAGGCAGAAGCAGTGCACACAAAAATACATATCCTTAATAAAGCTCACTTAAGGCCAAGCAGTGACAAGAATCCCTGCGAACTGTGGCATGGAAAGCCAGCTTCAATCAAACATTTCAGAATCTTTGGTAGCAAGTGTTACATAAAGAATAATGATGAAAATATTGGAAAATTTGATGCAAGAGCAGATGAAGGAATATTTATAGGATATGCATCCAAAAGCAAAGGGTACAGGTGCTACAACAAGACTCTTCGAAAAATAGTAGAAAGCATTGGATGTGAGATTTGATGAAGAACTTCCAAACAATACAAGGGATACAGACTGCTGCAGTCCATCAGACAACCATGAAGAAGAAAACCAAGAAGATGAGGAAACAAGCAAGACAACAGAAGATACAGAGCTGAGTTCTAAAGCTCCCTCAAGATATACTCAGAAGAACCATCCTGAAGATCAGATCATTGGAGACAAGAGAGTAGGGGTCCAAACAAGAAGGCAGCTAATAGAACAAACTGAAGAGGTATACATAGCCATGTTGTCACAAATAGAGCCAAAGAAATTCGAAGAAGCCAGCAAGGACAAGTCTTGGGTAAGGGCAATGAATGAAGAATTGGACCAAATTGAGAAGAACAATACCTGGGAACTAGTTCCTAGACCAATTGAGAAAAATATCATTGGTTCAAAATGGGTATTCAAAAACAAAATGAATGAGCAAGGACAAGTAATCAGGAATAAAGCCAGACTGGTCTGCAAAGGATATTCACAAATCGAAGGACTAGATTACGATGAAACATTTGCCCCTGTAGCCAGAATGGAAGCCATCAGAATGTTTCTGGTCTTTACATGCTACCAGAATTTCAAGGTATATCAAATGGATGTAAAATCTGCATTTCTGAATGGAGACTTAGAAGAAGAAGTCTACATGGAACAACCAGAAGGCTTCTCATTGACAGACAAAGAAGATAATGTGTGCAGACTGAAGAAGGCCCTATCTGTACTGAAACATGCTCCTCGTGCTTGGTACTCAAGACTGGATAAGTATTTGCAAAAACAAGGCTTTAAGAGAGGTGTAGTAGACAGCGATCTATACATAAAAGCCCATGAAAATGAACTCCTGATTGTTGTAGTATATGTTGATGACATTATGTTTGGAAGCAACAGAGAAGAACTAGCAAAAGGATTTGCTGAGGAGATGAAATTAGAGTTTCAGATGCCCATAATTGGAGAACTCAGTTTCTACTTAGGACTTCAAATTCAGCAAAAGAACACAGGCACATTCATCTCTCAGGGAAAATACTTAAAACAAATGCTGAAAAAATTCAAAATGGAGGACTGCAAACCTGTGTCAACTCCCATGATCACGGGATGCAAGCTGTGTGCTGATGATGGGTCTAAAGATATAGAACAAAAACTCTACAGATCCATGATAGGAAGTCTGTTGTATTTGACAACATCAAGACCAGACATCATGCTAGTAGTAGGACTAGTAGCTAGATATCAAGCAACACCTAAACAAAATCACCTTCTTGCAGTGAAAAGAATATTTAGATATCTACAAGGAACAACTCAGTATGGACTTTGGTATCCTAAAGGCAAAAGCTTCACCTTGACAGCATACACAGATGCAGATTGGGCCAACAGTGTGGATGACAGGAAAAGCACAAGTGGAGGTGTTTTCTATCTAGGAGAAAGTCTGGTGGCATGGTTAAGCAAGAAACAAACATCTATCTCTCTGTCTACAGCAGAAGCAGAATATATAGCAGCAGCAGCATGTTGTACACAAGTCATGTGGATGAAGCAGACTCTTCAAGACATGAAGGTAAGCATTAATGAACCTATCTCAATTAAATGTGATAATACAAGTGCTATAAGTATATCTAAAAATCCTGTGCTTCACTCAAAAACTAAACATATCCCAATCAAGTATCATTTCCTCCAAGAACAAGTGGCTCAGAATATAGTAAAACTGGAGTATGTACCAACAAAAGAACAGACAGCAGATATATTTACCAAACCACTTGCTAGAGAGCCATTTGAATATTTGAGAAACACACTAGGGGTAGTATCTGTAGATGCTACTCTCTAATATGAAGAGAAAGCACAGTTTCAGGGGGAGAACAGAAATGAAAATATCATTCCAGGGGGAGATCAGCCAACAAGGGAAGCATGAAAACAGGTCCTCAAGATCAAAGGGATTATGGCAATAATACAGTCAGCATAAAAGAATCAATAAAAAGACAAAAGGGTCAGTGGTGCAGAAGAAGAATGGTGAAACCGACGTGAACTGAACACGGAAGAATAGTAAACTCAACGAGTATCAAATCCAAAGTTTGGAGCAGCAGCGTACGAAGTCAGGGAATTTAACCCGGAAATGCATGAAATGTTGAAAAAGGATAAAAACACAGCATCAGAGAATAGAACCTTCACCAAAAAATTCGAACCCCTTGCCATTGATGTCAAAGGGGAAGGAAGAGCAAGCAACAAGAGAAAGGATCCTATCAGGCAAACAGAGGAAGTGTATTGCCATCAATGCCAAAGGGGGAGACTGTTGGAAATGTTGTCATTGATGGCAAAGGAGGCAGCAAAGAAGCAAACGGAGGAAGAGAATATAGAGGAGACGGGCAGAGACAGAGGAAGCGAATATAGAGGCAGAGCCGTTATCACAGCAGGAAATACAGAGGCAGAGCGACAGAAGCAACAGAGGCAGAGACACAACCGTTATTCCGAGAATCGCTACACCAGCCGGGCGTTATATATATATATATATATATATATATATATATATATATATATATATATATATATATTCCGAGAATCGCCTACCCCACTGGAAGATACGCTATAGATTGGAGCGGCAATGTAATGCATATATATATAAATCTCATTCCGGGAATCGTATACTCCAGCGGCAAAGTATATATTGCGCTTTATATGTAAAGGACTATAGCATATATATATATATATATATATATATATATATATATATGTATAGCCATATGTAGCGCGAGATTCAAAGAACCAAAGTACCATAAGGCGGAACCTGGCACGTCGAGGAAGAAGTGGAACCATGACCGAGAGGAACAGTAACGGCGGTTTGGAGCTGAACGGTGGTTTTTATCGCACCGCTTTTGCGGGTTGAGCGGTATTCAAGAGGTTGGCTCCGATTCCATAGAATGGGCGACACGCGTCCCTGTACGACTCCACAAAACCGCTTGTCACTGCGCGCCATCGCGCGTTATTGTTCGACTCAGGATGCCCAGCGATATTGTTGAACTCCGTTGATCTGGGAAGGGATCATCGAATGGCCGTCACTTGCTATAGATGCACGAAGGTTACCCAAGGTACAGCGCGCCATCGCACGTTATTGTCCGTGCAAGTTGCCCGAGCGATATCCGTCAGATCATCAAAAGCCGTACAATGTGATGTCCGCCGTTGGATGTGGTAGATCGTTAACGCTGCGGCCCAGTCCAACTCGCAACTATTGAATGTTAACTCTCGTGCCAGTTTACCGCGCGATGTTTGTAGGATCATAGGTTGAAAGAGTGATGAATTATCCACCATTGGATCATGAATGAAGTCGCAAGGTGATAAACAAGGTATGGCGCACATATTGAATTGAACCATCGCATTGCAACCATCGCATCCATTGCAACCATCGCAACCATCGCAATATCGCAATATCGCATATCGCAGTTCGTTGAAACTGCACAGCAACTATCACAAATAGAAGTTTGCAATTGCGATTAATCGCATCGCATCAGAGTAATCGCAAATTTCTTCCAGAGTTGTTCATTAATATAAATTCCATGGTTTATTAAGAAGGTTAGAAAGGGTTTTATTGTTGATGGTTCATGATAAAGATTGTGGGTACTTCGTTATTAAAAGGTGTTATAAAAACACCGAGCGTTGTTTTATGTAACGGTTGCGATCAGAGTTGAACATGTCACAATTATGGACCCACGGTCGCCACGTGGAGGGGAAGATATTAATATGTAAAAATGATTACAGAGATATGTCCGTTCTTGCTTGCTGGAATTTAACCACACTGAATAAGGAGACGAAAGTGGTGTAAAGGGTTGAAATATGCCCGTATTTAAAGTCAAGAAGCACTTACATAAAATGCATTTATTATAAAAAGCACAGTTACACGTATGCAGAAGTTACACCACAGCAGAGGGAAGAAGAGCAAACAGAGATGAAAAGAGATAAAACACAGTCAAAGAAAAGACAAACGCGCAGCGATCCAAAAGACTAAATGAGTTGAGTTGGAGTTCTCATTGTAATTTGAATATAAATGTTTTAATTGATTTTAATTGTTTGTGATGCATTGGCAAGTCTCCAGAAGAGAGCAAATATCCCGCTGTAATATTAAAATAATCACCTACAGTTATATTTATTGAATGAGCAGATAAAAGGAATGAGAAGACAGAAGCCAAAGAGTCATGACTGTTCACTCCAAACTCTTTGTGAAATACAAACAGTCATGTGAGGAACTCTATAAATAATATTAACTAGATATGCATAAGAGAGTAAGTCAGAGAGAGCAAATATAGAGAAAGCAAGAGTATAGAAGTGTAAGAGATTAAGAAAAGAAGAGCGTAAAGAGAAGCGTTTAAACGGTAGCTGATATTCGAGGTAAATCAACAAACTTTCAGTTTGATAAATTGAGGAAGTTGGAGCTTCCCTATCAAGTTGCAGCTTGATAGTCGTCAGTTGTAGCTGACCGAGGTTGGAGCCTCCTGTAGGTTGGTGCCTGCAGAAAACTGAAGGGAGTTGGTGCTTCCTTGCAAGTTGTAGCTTGCAGAATTGAGGTAGGAGCCTCCTGTAGGTTGAATGTAAAATTGGAAGGAGTTGGTGCTTCCTCGCAAGTTGTAGCTTGCAGAATTGAGGTAGGAGCCTCCTGTAGGTTGGTGCCTGCAGAAAAACAGTGGTGAGAGGGAGTTGGAGCTTGCCTTTGCATCACAACAATAATAAGATGTGGTTTTCTCCCTTTATGGGTTTCCACTTATATCCGGTGTCTCTGTGCATGATGTTTATGTGTTGATTTGATTTATATCATCTACTTAATACCTGTTGCTCTCATATTAATTCTATTGTTATATTGTATTAATACTTGCTGCTCACATTCTAATATTACTCACATATTAAGTTGGACATGAAATGAAGGTGTAAATAAGGTTTAATAGAAAGTTTAAAAGATCATGAATGTGTTAAACTGATTCACCCCCCCCCCCCTCTCAGTTTAACTAAGGGTTCAACAAATACAGCATTGGAACTTCTAGCCACTACGTCATCCCCTTCCAAGCTCAGCGTTAGCCCTACTCCAAGTCATTTTTCCTCTATGGATGCTGAGGAATAGCCTCCCGGTGCCACTTTCCTGATCCCGGCCCTCGAAACTGATCCACCAAAATATTCCGAAAACCCTTCCTTCTACCTCTGCATTGCTTTTGCGTGACCTTATGCAATCACTGCGTCAAACCCTTTCCTTCAACACTGGCCAGGCTAGATCACCTCTGCCTCTCTCTGATGGATGCTCCACCGGACTGAGAAAAGCTTTCTCTTTGGATGCTATCTCTACCCCTCACTACTCAAATCTCTAGTTCAAATTTCTCAACAAACCATGCCCCAGAAATTTCGATCTTAGTTCGATTCAGTGTCTCCGTGTGCTTTCCAAATGACCCACAAGCCTTCCTTTATATTCTTCTCGTTGACATATCAACGACCCATATTAGATGCATAATCGATGGCTAAGATTAAAACATGACTTGATCTTCGTTTTCTAGAAGATTCACACTGTTTTATTAATACCCTTTAATTATTTAATTTCCCTAAGTTTAGACTTAGGGTCCCCATTAAAATAATTAATTATTTTAATAAAACATGAATGAGTGGAATTTCCACAAACGGTTTCAGGGTTCTTTGGAATACAAGTGTCTTAGCCTACACACCAAATTTGAGACTTAGAGCACTTTCTGATGCTACAAAAATCAACATGCAGCAGGGCATATTTGCTACAGCACATTCTTTGCTAAGAGGGAGTGTTGATTTTTGGTAGCATCGGATGTGCTCTAAGTCTCAAATTTTCTGGTGAGGCTTAGACACATGTATTCCAGATAAAGCAAAAATCGTTTTGGAAAATTCCACCCGGAGCCAGTTTTTTTTAATAATTTTTTTTTTTTAATGAGACCCTAAGTCTAAACTTAGGAAATTAAAATAATTAATGGGTATTAATCTAACTGCGGGTGTAACCTCTAGAAGAAGATGAAGATCAAGTCAAAATGATCTTAGCCTTTGATTAGCTCATAATCTGGGTGTTGAATGTCAAGTAGAAGATTATTTAAAGAAGCTTGAGGGTCATCTGGAAAACACACCAGAGACGATACTCAGTTGCCCAAGCAAATCGATTTTCTCAGTGGCTAAAGTTCAGTAAGAGAAATCGATTAAAAGGGAGAGTTGCAGGTGGAGAGGACAGAGAGGGCATCAACATCAATCACGAAGGCAAGGGCAGGTGACGCAGTACAGAAAAGCGACAACAGAGAAGCAACAAAGGGAGAGCGCAGAGCAGTGACGCAGAGCTGTGCAGTCCTCACGCATAGCTGACAAAGTGGTGACGCAGGAGGGCCAGCAGGGCCTCTCACAGATTAGATTTCCGTCCAAAATTTGTGAGAAATTTTTTCACTATTAAAACAGAGATTTCCCTTCAATACTGTTGATTTCTATTTGTACAAGAAACTTTCGCGGAGGAAGCATAACAAAGCCCTGATCTGTTGCACTCGTTTTCCGCATTGGGTTTTTCTGGGGACAATTGTCCAAAAATAATTGTCATTCTTTTGCTTGTATTTCTTTATATTTTGCTCAGTATTATATTTGTGAAGGCTGCAGTAAAATTTATTTTGATATTTACTTTCTGTAAATAACTTATCGCTGAATAATAAGTAGGAGAAATAATATCAGATATTGTAGTAGGATTTCGTTTTAGAAATTTTCACAAGAAGTACAAGTGCACAAACAAAACTGAATAAGAATAGATCACACACAAATTTGACACAGTTAGTTTTGGACCAATTTCCTTGGAAAAACCCAATGCGGGAAAACCCTTGTAGCAGTTGAGGGTTTGTATATTATGCAGTAAATATTTGAGTACAAATCTATGATTGACACATCTGTCAAATCATATAGAGAAACTGACAAAAGAGATCTTGTGAGACAAACCTCACTCCTCCACGGGAACCCGCCACTGATTAGCACCAAAACTGGCCTCCCCTGGGCTGCCTTTGTGCAATGACTGCGTCACTCTACACAATCTCTGCATCACAATGATGGTTGCCCTCTGTCTCTACATCGGTCTCTCTGCTGGCTAGAAATTGAAGTCTTCTGGCCTCCGGAAAATCTCTCTAGGATCTCGCACTAGCCCAACGTTGTCTCCTCAGCAGGAAAACGACTTCCCTTCAGCGTCTGCACAGTGACTACGTAAGCACTACGCCACTAGCTCTGCGCTACAATTGTGGCTCTCTCTGTCTCTGCTGCTATGCACTCTCCAGCTCGAGAATCCTTCCAATCGGAATTACTTCCCCTTCTATAAAAGATCCACGATCAAATTTTCTCTCTAGGCACTGCTCACTGAAGAAATCGATCTTTGATCTCTGCCAAATGTGTTTTCCAAATGACCCTTCAAGCCATTCTTTTAGTCTTCTGGTTGAAACTTCAATGGCCCAGATTAGATCTCTAATAAATGGACAAGATTAACTTTTGACTTGATCCGCCTTTTCTAGAACATTCACACCCATATTCTATTAATTCCCTTTAATTATATTATTTTCCTAAGTTTAGACTTACGGTCCCTTTAAAAATAATTAATTATTTTAATAGAATATAATCTAGGTGGAATTTCACCAAATGATTTTTGGGCTATCTGGAATATATGCATCTAAGCCTCTTCACAAATTTTGAGACTTGGAGCAGATCCGATGCTACCCCAAAATCAACAGCGCAAAGTTACGATGAGCACAATTAGGGTTATTTGGATGTTGCTTTTATGCATGGGGTTGTTTTCCCATCCATTTGAGTACGAGAGAAGTTGTTGGAGCATGTTGTCATGTAAAAGGGTTTCATGGGTATGTCTATATGTGATCTAGTGTGAAGTGTCTTAATATATTTCAAAGAGTTAGGGTTTGATGCTCTCATGAGTAGATTAGATTTATGATCAAAGATGTAGCAGGGAGTGCGTAGTCCCTTCAGGACAGCACAAAGGCAGCATAGACTGCGTAGTGATTGCGCAGTCCAATCCAAGGAAGTGTCGAAAGCTAAGTTGCACAAAACGGGGAAACGAAAACGAGTTTCCGAAACGGGAAGCGAAGCGAAACACAACCTCCCCAAATTTTGGAAACGGGAAAACACGATATATATATATATATAATTTAAATTTTATTAGAATTTATGACATTTAAGAAATATTATGTGAAATCATAAAAGTTTAAAACATACATGATACATGATAAATTCAAAGCATAAACTATTATAAGTTACAACACATTTACTCATGAATGATAACAGACACAATTGAAATAGCAATATCGGAATATCGGATTGGTGCTCTTGATTAAATATCAGTTCCATACCCTAATACATGACAAAATACGATGGAAACATTGCAATCACCCAATCCTGAAATCCTGAAAAACTGATAAGTCTGCTGGATTTTGAATGAGATCTAAAATTCTACTTTCTCCATATGAAATCTAATGAGGTCGAAACCACTCTCAAACATCCCGAGTCATTTCATGGTAATGTTAGAAATTTAAGTAAAAGGATGAAAATGAAGATTAAGGAGAATGTCACTTTTACTAGGGCCATAGGCTTTAAAAATCCATCTACAAGCATCCATAAACGATTACAATAATGTTAAAAAGCACGAAAACCGGAAAAAAAACAAAAAAAACCAAGTTAAATCGCTTTAAAGGCAAGGAAACGCAGTCGTACGGCCTAGAAACGCGTTTCCGACTGCACTGGCAATGTTTCCTATACGGGAAATGTGCTAGTACAGCCGGAAACGCGTTTCCAGGCCGTATGGTATGCGTTTCCATGTTTCCGTTTCGTTTTTTGCTAGAAACGGGGGTGGGGAGGACGTTTCCTGCAACCTTGGTTAAAAGTAAGGGAGTGAAGTGGAGTTCAGCCGGAGGATTTGGAGGGGAGGCTAGCCACCTCCTACCAAGGATTTTGGTTGTGTTTTGGAGGCATTTTCCAACAGTTCCAGCCAGGAGTTCGATTTCCCAATAGAGCAGTGTGCCAAGCCCAAAAGGGCCAATTTCCGAGGTCGAGCTTTCAACAAACCCTTCATGGGTTTTTGTGGGTTTAGTGAGGAGAGACCGGTGACCAATTCCCAAAAATTTTTGAGCACGGGAGGCAGCCCAACCAGCAGTCCAAATTCAGCCAGTAGCAGTATTTTCTAGACTGCGCAGTGCAATGATTGACCCACACAGAGCCATTTCCAGCGGTGATTTTTGCTAGGATTCGAGTTGCCCTTCAACCTGCCTTGAGCAGGCCCAGGTGCAATCTTTTCAGCACAACACTTGAACTCTTTTCTGGCATATTAATAAAATGGCTCGGCATTGATTCTGGCTCCATATTCTATGTTTAATGGGGTTTTTAATTTTGTTGTAGTTTCTTGTCTATTTTTCCTCTTATTATTATTTAATCCCAATTTGGGATATTACACAAGGAGGGCTAGTCAAAAGGAAAGAAGCTAAGTTGGGCTTTAAAACTAGCCATGCTTACCCTAATACAACACAGGTTCTTGGAGTACCCTTGTGAAGGGGTCAAGCTTCCAACTGCATCTTGTATCAATAACATTATGAGGCTGACCACATTCCGTTACAACAATGATATTATGAGGAAGTTTTCAGACTAATAGTAGAAGCCTTTCAGAACTTGGATAACACTGTGGATCCTACGTTTGGGAAAAAGCTCCATATTTTAGAGGATTTGGCCATTATCAAATCATATGACATCATGTTCGAACTAGACTGTGATGATCGATTCTTAAAATGTTCCAATGTTTTTTCAGCATTAAGAAACATCATCCTGACATGGTCAAAACACACATGCATTCCATCTTGTCTTCAGTTATGGGAGACCGTGATGCCATTCGCAAGAAGTTGTGGTCTGAGTTGTTGCCCATTTGGAGAAAGGAACAGATGGTCTCATCCATTGCTTATGAACTCGATGAAAGGTTGGTTGAACAAAACATTAAGCTGTTCAGAAGACAGTTGACCAAGGAGGAGTTGCTCAAGATTGGTGGGCCATGCAACAAGAATGAGTTATTTGGGTAGCCATGGTCGCTATTATCGTTGCGGAAGAAAATAAAATTTTTAGTAATTATTTTTCATCCTAGAAGTGTCAAGTCAGACACAATAGTTGACAGGTCGGCTGGGCCACTGTGGCACCATTTCAACCCTCCAATGATGTATATATATAGTAGAAATGTGCTCTTCATTTGGGAATAGGAATTTCTCATGGAAGAACTCTGATTTAGCCACAAGAAAAGAAGGATAAGGAGGGCGGAAATTTCAGTAGCCTGAATTTCTAAAAGGGCCGAAATTTCAGGGAAATGCTTTTTGGGTCTGTTGTTTCTCTTATTTCTCTCTCTGTTTTTGGATTTATGAACTTATCTGAATTCTCTCTCACAAGGAAGGAAGTTTTTCTAAGTTTTTCCCTGCTTGGGTTTCTCCCTGGCCATAGGCTTAAATTTTGTGTCTCTTGGCTCTCATTGTTGCACTACTGTTATTCTTATTGTGATAATTTAATGTCTAAATGTGAATTGATGATAAATAATGCTAATGCTAAATTTGTTTTCCTAAATCTAACTACTATGAATATAATTTGCTCTTAAAATTGCCCTTAAATTTCAACATATAATCAGAGCAAGGGCTTTGAAGAGAGGGCAAAAAGAAGATCAATGTAATATCCCATGTCGGGGATATCTCTAAAACACAAACAAACTCCAACCAGAGATGGACTGGGAGGGCATTTACCAGATATTTCAGCTCTGTGAAGAGAGTGAGATCTGGAGGCTACCTGGCCCTTTCCAGACTCTGTCTAAGAGTATGAAATAAACACACCAAGTGGTATAGAACTAGAATGCCCAAAAATACATAAAGATAACAGTAAAGCAGACATTCAATAGCATATAGATAGAATGTACAACAGATCATTTAGAAATATAGAGAGAGAATGCTAAGCCATTTTATTATACTGAGAAATATAATGAAGTACAATAGGTGATCAAAGTGATGGCACCTAATCTTTCTCAAGGCAAGTGAAGAAATACTCTCAGAATATCAAGAAATGGCTACTCTCTGAACTGCGTCCCAGCTGCTGGAAAACTGCCGTGTAGCTGCTACTGCTGAACTGAACTGATGACTTGGGGCTGATCCCCTCACCGGAATGAGCTGAAAATCTGGAATCCATCTCTACTCATCAACCATAGCAAAACCCAGAAATCATATTTGAAATGGCTGACCCCCGAAAATCACCCCCTTGGAGAATTACGCTACCCTCCAAGGCTCTGCGCATAGGCTGAATAGGAACAACTGAAATACGGCCTCAAACTCCACCAAAATCCTCCCAAAGGCAAAGGCTGATCCTCTGCTCAATCTCCAGGATCAAAACCCCTGCAAGAACTCAATTCGGAGCTCCTCCTGAATGAACTGCGTCCTCCCCCTCAATGATTGCGCAGTCTCTGAATGCACAGCTTCGCAACAAAACCCAAACACCAATCCTCCCACGAAATGCTGAAGAAACTACCTTGCCCGAGTAGGCACTCAAAGTCCCCCGGGGCTAAGGGCAAGATCTCCGATCGAAGACACTCAACGCACTAAACAGTGCTGCAGACAGGCTAAACAGCTAGCGTGCTCAAGAAGTCAAAACGACCAACTCAATATCATCAACAACGAATGAATAAAATGAGGAGACTCTCCCCTCTATATAGCATGAGCCCCTCTCAACCCTAATGCTCACCTCCTCCAACGTTGCCACCTGCTCCCTCTTGGCCTGCGCAGTCCCTCCATGTGTCTACGTGGGCCCCCTCTCTGCGTGGTCTCTTGGCCCCCTTGGCTCACTTAAGTTACAACGTTGTGCTACTAGAGAGTGAACTTTTATTTCTAAAGTTATGTCTCCCCTACTCACCTTTTTATTTATGAATAAACTATAGACGGAAAAATTGAGCAAAATCGAATATTCCAATTAGCCATAGCTAATTAGGAATATTACGATCAACTTGGTGTTATATCATCTCAAGGAAATGAACTACCATAAACCGAATTTGTGGAGGCAAATAGATCAAAGCTTTGGGCACAATTACCAGCCCTAATTGCAGAGGTAAGGTCGTAGGCAGTATAAGGATAGCAAGAACACTTTGAGGACATTTCAACCCTATTCAAGGAAACATAAATGCTAATACAATAGCTTTCTCTAAGTTGCATCCCCTGACAAGAAGATCAAAGGTTTTTGGCACCACCTCTACCCTTGATTTCTGTAACTAGACCACAGACCTACTTTAGCTGAGTCAGGGTACAACATCTTGCTCTTGGAGGACCCGAGAAGCTAGTCCAGTAACCCAAGGAAAGGCACATATTTTGATGGAAGAGCGAAGGTCAAAGAGGCCTCTCAAGGTCTGCTAAACTCCTAATTTTCCAAAGCTACAGTCGTTTGGAGAAAGGAACTGAACCTCCTACCTGAGCATAAACATGTAATCACAGTCATCCTATAAAAAGGCCAAGACCTTTGGCAAAGGGAGGGAGCTTCTGGACACTGATTAAAGGTATGTTTTCACCATCTCATGAAATCAATCCAAAGTTGTGGGCATTTTTGTAGGCATATTGAGCATACATGCAACATTAAAGGTTTGATACTCAACCTTATCACACTCAGTGAATGATCCGAGTAATACTGAGCATACTACTCTTATTAACGGTACGAACTCTTCATCTTTGCAGAACTAGAGCAATTTTGAAGTCATTCTGGAAGGGTGGATGTCTCCTACAGTCAAATAAAATCTTGCAATCATATATCCTTGTGACATACTTACCCTTTACTCTTTGCAAGATCCATTTTGTGAAAAACAAGAACACTATGGCACAAGTATGAAGTCTCCAAACATATATATATTTGTTTTCTGAACTTCAAACAGTCAAAAGAGCCAACCTACAATTTTTGGGTATACCATTAAGAAGTTTGTTCACAGCATTCTTTAGTACTTGTCATGAAGACAGGTTGAACTTTGTGTTCTAGAAGGCAACCGTAAGGCTCGGTGTTAAAGAAAGCAGTTCTGGGCACACATATATGTAGATACTATTCAATTTCACCCTAAGTCAATAAGTCGACCTGTGTTAACATCAACCAAGTCCAGTATGATCTGTGCAAATTGGTTAGTAGAGAAGCAAAAGAGTTACAGACTTTGAAAAGAGAGTGATCTGTGTATTTTAAGGTGGACACAAAGGAACAACATTCTATTAACATAGATGAACAATTGTAGTACAAGAGGCCGTATGTAGGATCACCATTTTGTGAAAGAAAGGAAATCTATTCCATCATGGGAATGGTATATCGTTGCAGACAACTCTGAAATTTTGGCATCACTGATGAACGAGTGGAAGACCGTAGTATGATGGAGTAGGAAAAGACAGAAAGAAGGATGATAATCAAGCTGGATCCATGGACACTGATATATTGATCGTATGAATGTGGCTAACTAGCTGAAAAGGTCATCATGAGAATTTGATTAATGACGAATGGAGCACATGTAGGTGAAGAAATCAATGAACCTGAGAATAAGAAGCCAAAGGAAGAGGATCCCAGCGATCTCTTCTTCTAAAGTGACTCTATCATGATGTTTCTATACAGTGAAAGTAGGGCATGTAGTTGCATTGGTAGAATGCACGCAGCACAGCATCATAGTTTTTATTGTATCTCATGGTATATAGATAGTGTTCACATGTCACAGCAGTTATCTAGCAAGTATAAAATTTCATGTTAGTATTTAATCGATGAAATAATAGGGTCATTTAAGGATCCCTGTCATGATGTCATGGAGAGATTTCTTGTCAGGAAAAATGACAATGATAGCATCACCATTATTTTCTTGGAAGCTTGATTGGAAGATAAGAAGAAGTTGGTAAAAGGCCAGATGATTGGCTGAGATATGGTGATTAGTGTTAAAATTCCTAAAACTGGAATTCTGTAGCAGCATCTGAAAAATATTCACCTAATTGTTATTCTTTACTTAACAATTTATTTCCAGTTTCTCTACGGCAAACACTAAATACATCATACTGCAACCTTCACTACATAATTAATATGCGGAAACAAGAACTGAGCAAGAAGAAATAAGCACACATACAACACCGTTATTTTTGGACAAATGTGTTGATTTGTGGTAGCATCGGATGTGCTCTAAGTCTCAAAATTTGCAGCGAGGCTTAGGCACATGTATTCCAAAGAACCCAGAAAGTGTTTTGGGAAATTCCACTCAGATCATGTTTTATGAAAATAGTTAATTATTTTTAATGGGACCCTAAGTCTAAACATAGGAAATTAAAATAATTAATGGATATTAATTAAAACTGAGTGTGAATCATTTAGAGAAGATGAAGATCAAGTCAATTTAATCTTAGCCATTGATTAATGATTTAATCTCGAGATGGAGGAAGAATCCAGAGATCGAAATTCTTTAGTGATCAGTTTTGAGGGTTAGATCAATCGAGAGGATTCTCGCAGAAAGGAGCAAAGATAATTGTTGGTCGGAGAAATTGAGAAATTCCCGAGTCGAAGAATACACAGCAGAGAAGACAGAGAGCAATACGCAGAGAGGCAGCGTAGCAGCTAAACAGAGCCTGCAGAGGCAGCACAATATCCTTGAGGAAGTTCGTGATTCAGCTAAGGATCAGTCAGATCCAGTGCCGGAAAGCCGGGGTGTGAGATTGGAAGGGGCTAGAAGGTCAAATCCAACCAGCAAAAAAGCCAACAATCAAATGCCACGCAGTCCCCACGCAGAGTGACGAGAGACTGTGCAGTGACTACGGAGAGACTTCGCAGAGGCAGAGGAGGGCTCGCCAGTTCGGGGTTTTCGCCAGTTTGGACTTCCAGTGTCAGTGTGAGGTAATCTCACTAGCTTCTTTGTTAGTCAGATTCTCTATGGATGGCCAGAAAGGCATCCCAAATTGTATTCAGAATTACTACATAATATATAAACCCTCAACTGTTGCACCGCTTTTCCCGCATTGGGGTTTTCCGAGGACATCAGTCCAAAAACAACAGTGTCCCATGTGTCTATGATTTATTCTTGCTCAAATTTTGTTTTTGCATATGTAATTTTCCGCATTTAATTTGTGAAGGTTGTAGTGTATGAGTTTTCGATATTTACAGTAGAAAACCGTAAATAATTTGTTCAAAGGAATTAACAAATAGGAGAATTCTCATCAGTGCTGCAGTAGGATTCCATGTGTAGGATTTTTCACAAAATTTCCTTGGAAAAACCCAATGCGGTAAATCCAGTGCAACAGTTGAGGGTTCTTATTATTGATTAGTTCTGAATACAATATAGGATGCCTTTCTAGCCATCCATACAGAGAAAATAACAGGCAGAGAGATAGTGAGAAAATGACCTCACACTATCACTAATGAACCGACACTAGTCCAACCCCAAACTGCTAAGCCCCAAGCTGGCTCTGCACAATCACTGCGCTGCTCTGTGTCACAACTAATAGGGACTGCATCACTCCCTTGTTTTATTGATCTACTCGCTAGATGATCCAATCTCTGGACCTTTGGTCTCACACCCTAGATCCCGGCACTAGAACTGGACTTCTCCTCAATAAAACTGTGGATATCCACTCAAACTCTGCATTTCCCAGCCTAGCTCTACACTGCCTCTTTGGATCTCTCTCTGCCTCCTCTCAATTGTACTCTATGGATCAGGAAAAAATCTTTGTAATATTCCCAATTAGCAATAGCTAATTGGAAATATTAATTTTGACTAATTTTACCTTTATAAAGTTAAAATATAAATAAAGTGGGTGAAGGAGCACTTAGCTCACACTTAGGATAAAAGCATTCCCTAAAGTCACTAAGGAGACATACCGAATTAGCAAGGTGGGGCCTAGTGGCCAAGTGGCAGCGCAAGGAAAGGAGCAGCGTGGGCAGCGTGAGGCCTAGCCAGCGCAGTTGAGTTGGACAGGGTGGGGCCTAGCCAGCGCAGTTGAGTTGGACAGCGTGGGCCAAGAGGGGCAGCGCAGAGATTGGTGGGGCCTAGGTGAGGGAGAGGCTCACCAAGCATAAAAGGAGGAAGGGTATCCTCATTCTGATTCATTATGATTATGCATTTTGAGAATTGTCTTCTTGACATTGAGCACGCTTGTTGTTTAGCAAAGTCTGCACATACTGTTTAGTACACTAAGTTGTCTCCGTTCAGAGATCCCAACCTCAGCCCTGGGGGACTTCAAGTGCCTGCTCAGGCGAGGAGTTCCATCCTTATTTTGTCAGTGGGAGTTGCAGCTATCACGAGAGGAGCATCCACGCAGGGAGACAGCACAGTCAGTGAGAGGGAGGATGCAGTCTTGTGGGGAGGTTCTTCCGGAATGGGAGTTTGAGGTGGATTCAGCCCGAGATCGTGGATAAGGGGCCAACCCTTTCCTATTCCAGTGTTTTGGTGGAGTTACGGACCAGCTTTTGGAGTTGTTCATTCAGAGCCAGCATCCCTCCTTGAGGAACAACGCAGAGCCTCAAGGGAGCTATTTTCGGGGGTAGGCCATTTCTGAAAAGCTTTCTAGCCTTTTCTGAGTTTTGGGAGTAGAGGCTATTCTCGAAGTTTCAGCATTTTCCGAGGTGGGGAACAGCCCCAATGATTCAGTCCATTCCAGCAGTAGCAACAACACAGTAGCAGTCCCGACAGCTTGGAGATAATGCAGTCTCGAGTTAGCAGCCATTTCGGGTCCCAATCTGAGAGTATTTCTACGCTTGCCTAGTGCAGGCCAAGGTGCCATCATTCTGATATCTCTCTGGTTATTGTTTGTCTTTGTTTATGTGCTTTGTATTGCTGTTTATTTTTACTTGGAATATTACAATCTTCCACCAGAAACTATCCTTTCCCCTCACTGCAAGAATCTCCTCGATGATCTCTCTGGATGCTCTACACTGCTCACGTGATAAATCGATCTCTTGATCCCGCTCAATGTGTTTTCCAAATGCCCAACAACGTCCTTCTTATAATCTTCTTGTTGACAAATCAACCGCCCAAATTAACTCATAATCAAGGGCTCAAATTATACTGACTCGACCTCCATATTTTTCTAGAAGATTCACACTCAATTTTATTAATACCCTTTAATTATTTTAATTTGTGTAATATCCCCTTTTAGGGATATCTCTAAAACACAAGCAAACTCCAACCAGAGATGGACTGGGAGGGCATTTACCAGATATTTCACCTCTGAAAAGAAGGTGAGATCTGGAGGCTATCTGGCCCTTTCCAAACTCTGTCTAAGAGTATGGGGAAAAACACACCAAGAGGTATAGTAATTGGAATGCTCGAGGAGAAAAATAACAGTAGTGCAAGCATACAATAGCATATATATAGAACATGTAACAGGTACTCAAGAAATGCAGAGAGATTGCTAAGCCATTTTATTATGCTGAGAAATATAAGTGAATACAATAGGTGATCAGAGTGATGGCACCTAGACTTGCACAAGGCAAGTGAAGAAATACTCTCAGAATACTGATGGAATGGCTACTCTCTGATTTGAGTCCAAGCTGCTGGAAAATTGCCATGTAGCTGCTACTGCTGGAACAAGATGAGTATTTGGGGCTGCTCCCCTACTCGGAATAAGCTGAAACTATGGAATGAACCTCTACTCACCAAACCCAGAAAAGCCCAGAGAGCGTTTCTGGAATGGACTACCTCCGAAAATCACCCCCTTGAGGATCTACGCTATCCTCCAAGTCTCTGCGCTGACACTGAAGGGAATCCACCAAAATACTGCCTCAAACTCTTCCAAGATCCTCCAATAGGCAAGGGCCGAGCCCTTGCTCAATCTTAAAGCTCGAAACCTCCAAAAGAAACCTAATCTGGAGCTCCCAAGAAATGGACTGCGTCCTCCCTCTCAAGACTGCGTAGTCTATGAATGAACTGCTCCTCGACAAAAGCCAAACACCAATCCTCCTGCAAAATACTGATGGGACTACCTCACCCGAGCAGGCAATCGAAGTCACCCGGGGTTGAGGGTGAGATCTCCGAACGGAGACACTCGGTGCACTAAATAGTGCTGCAGACTAGCTAAACAACCAGCGCGCTCAAGAAGTCGAAATGACCAGCTCAATAACATAAACATTGAATGACCAAAATGAGGAGGCTCTCCTCTCTTTATAGCGTTGGCCTCTCTCAAACCCTAAGGCCCACCTCCTCCAACGTGGCCTCCCTTTGCCACGTGCTCAACTCAACCTGCGCGGTCCCTCCAATGTGGTCTACGTGGGTCCCCTCTCTACGTGGTCTCTTGGCCCCCTTAGCTCACTTAAGTTACAATGTTGTGTCTACTAGGGACTGCACTTTATTTTTAGAGTGAGTTATGTCCCCCTCTACTCATTTTTATTTATAATTTAGCTACATAAGGCAAAATTGACCAAAATCGATATTTCCAATTAGCCATTGCTAATTGGGAATATTACAGTCTCCCCCGGCAAAATGTTGCTTGACCCCAAGCAACTGTAGTGATGGATGCTGCAAGATCTTCTCACTCTCCCAAGTGGCATCTTCATCCGGCAAATTCTTCCACCTCACCAAGAACTCCCGGATTGTCCTGTTCCACAACTGCCTCTCTCTGGTATCAATAATGGCATCGAGCTGTAACACCAAATGCCCCTCATCATCTGTAGGTGGTAGCTCCTCTGTCACTGTCACCTGCCGCCCCAATGCCTTCTTCAGGCATGATACATGGAAAATGTTATGAATCTTGCTGCCTTGGGGCAGCTCCAACCCATAAGCAACCTGTCCAACCCTGCGTATCACCCTGCATGGCCGATAAAAACGAGGCTTGAGCTTCTCAGCTCCCTTCTGCTTCAGTGATGACTGTCGATATGGCTGCAACCGTAGGTAGACCAAGTCCCCTACCTCAAACTGTCTCTCCACCCGACCCTTGTCGACATACAACTTCCGCTGATTCTGCGTTGTAGCCATGTTATCCTTGAGAGCTCGGAGAATGTCCTGACTCTCTTGGATCCAATCTTTGGCTCTCGGAGCCTTGCTAGCACCAAACATCACATCAACAAAAGAAAAAGAATGATATCCATACAAAGCATAGAACGGAGTCATACCGATGGACATGTGATGTGTGTTGTTGTAGCAGTACTCCCCTAGATGCAGCCACTTCAGCCATGCTCTCTACTGCCCACTGACATAGTTACGCAAGTAGCCCTCCAGCCACATGTTAACTATCTCTGTCCACCCGTCTGTCTGTAGGTGGTAGCTGGTACTCGGTGTCAACTCTGTCCCCACCAGTCGGAAAAGCTCCTGCTAGAATCCGCCCATGAAGCGGCTGTCCCTGTCACTGATAATGGTCTTGGGAAGACCATGTAACCTGAAGATCTCTCTGAAGAACAACTCTGCCACCTGTGCTGCTATATAGTGTGCGGATATGGCGAAAAAGTGTCCATCGAAATGCTCTCCCATTTCCCCTCCGAAATGGGAAGAGGCTGCAACAAACCTGCTGGATGGCTTATCCCTCCCTTGTTTCGCTGGCAAACCTCGCACTCCCTGATGTGCTGGAGCACGTCCTCCTTGAGGCCCTTCCATGAGAACCTCTCTCTAATGGCCCTGTAGGTTTTGGTAAACCCTTGATGGCCGGGCAATGGTGAATCATGTGATGCCTGAAGTATCTTCTTCTTGAGCTGGGAGCCCTCAGTCAAGAAGAACCTATCTCTGTAGTAGATGATCTCATCTATCACCCTGTATCTATCATCAGTCACCTGACAATCCAGAATCTCACAAGCAAACCTGTCCTTGGAGTACTTCTACCAAAAGTCGAGCCCTCCAATCTGTATCCAAACTCATCAGAGATAACGTGACTGGTCTACGTGAAAGTGCATCGGCTACCACGTTGTTCTTCCCCTTGACATACTCAATGTCAAAGTCATAAGCCTAGATCTTACTGATCCACTTCTGCTGCCTCTCCTGTAGCTGCTTCTGCTCCAAAAAGAACCTGAGGCTGTTGTGATCAGTCGTCACCCTGAACCTGTTACCCACCAGGTACTGCCGAAATTTGGCCAATGCATGCATAATGGCCAGTATCTCCTTGTCGTATATAGCATACAACCGCTCATGAGGAAGGAGCTTCAGGCTCTCACAGGCTATAGGGTGGCCTCCCTGCATCAACACTGCGTCGATCCCCTCTCCCAACGCATCACACTACAAAAAAAAAGGCTGTGTAAAATCTGGCAACGCAAGCACTGGGCAGCTGCTCATAACCTCCTTGAGCCTGTCAAAGGCCCGCTGCGCTGTATCTAACCAGCTGAATGCCCCCTTCTTCGTCAAATCTGTAAGGGGTGTAGCAAGCTAAGAGAAACTCTTAACGAACTTCCTGTAATATGTGCAGATACCAACAAATCCTTGAAGTTCTGTCACGTTTCTCGGATCTGGCCAATCTCTGATGGTCCTAATCTTCTCCTCGTGGACCCTCACTCCGTCCACTCCTATGATGTGTCCCAAATACAACATCTCCGTCAACCCAAACTCACACTTGGAGAGCTTAGCATAAAACTGTTGCTCCTCCAAGATATGCAGTACTGCCTCTATGTGATGGAGATGCTCCTCCCAAGTCCTGCTATATATCAGTATATCATCGAAAAAGACCAACACAAACTTCATCAGATGACTGCAGAAGATATGGTTCATGCATGACTGGAAAGTCACTGCTGCATTGCTAAGCCCGAAAGGCATAACCAAGAACTCAAAGTGGCCATAATGGCACCTGAAAGCGGTCTTGGGAATGTCCTGTTCCCTCACGCGAATCTGGTGGTACCTGGATCTCAAATCTATCTTTGAGAAGAACTGTGCTCCTCTCAACTCATCCATCAGCTCATCAATCCGCGGTATAGGGTACCTGTTCTTCATGGTATTTTTATTCAGGGGCCTGTAATCAATGCACATTCTCAATGTGTCGTCCTTCTTCTTCACCAACACCACCGAAGAAGCAAAAGCACTGGTGCTAGGCCGAATATGTCCAAGAGCAAGCAACTCCTGGATGGCCTACTCAATCTCATTCCGATAGGCCTTGGGGTGCCTATAGGGTGTGGTAATAACGACCTGGATGCCCTGCGCTAGCTCAATAGTGTGCTCAACCCCTCGATTAGGTGGCTGTCCTGGCGGTATCTCCCCAAACACCGTGTCATACCTGTCAAGGATGGCCTGTATATCAAGATGAATTGTCTGCCCGGAAGTCCCTGCCTCTGATGCCCGCAACTCTACTGCCCACTCTATGTCTCCCTTCCGGAAGTCTGCCTCCATCCGGTGAGCTGAAACAGTTTGTGGTGGGTAACTGTGCATCCCACGTATCTTCTCATGCTTCCCGGTCTTCTTATCATCCCACTCCATCTCCAAGGCCTCCCAATCTGTGGTGACCTTCCCTAGAGTAATTAGCCACTGTACACCCAATACCACATTGGTATCTGGTATGTTGACCACGAAAAATTGGTCGGTCACTGTGTAGGTACCCATCGTCACAGCGAGCTCTGGAACATATCTGGCACACTGCATCATCTAATCTCCTAGGACCAACACTGAAAATCCATCGAAGCTCTCTGTCGATATGCCTCTCCGCTCAACCATCTGTGCATCGATGAAGTTGTGGGTTGCCCCACTGTCTACCAAAACTGAAACTCGCTGCCCACGTACTGTCCTTCGGACACGCAGCGTCAAATATTTGGGTACTCCTCGCAATGCGGCAAGGGTCCCCCCTATGGGTGCAAAAGCTGCACCTCCTGCTCCTAGAGGTGGAGGTGGAAAATGGTGCTGCGCTTCCTGACTGTCTCCTGCCTCCCCATCCTCATACTCATCCTCTTCCCCGCTACTCTCGGAGAAGACCTCAATAAAGTGTGCTTTGCCAGCAGCACACCGGTGTCCCGGCGCCCACGGCTCCTAACAGGTAAAACACAACCTCTTCTTCTTCAACTCCCTCTGGCATCCTCATCTAGCTGTCCCCTACCCGGATTCCCCTTAGCAGGCGGAATCCTCACATCCTTCCCCTTCGGCTGGAAAGCTTGTCTCTGGGGGTAAGGTGTCATGGTCTGGGGTAAAGCATCCTGCAAATCCCGGGTCCTGCCAACTGCATCCAGGAGTGTGGCTGGTCTGGTGGATCTGACCAAACCTCGAAGTGGCTCTACTAACCCATCAATGAACATGTATATCATCCGTGCCGCGGATAGATCAGGCACCATCACTGAAAGCCTCAAGAAATCTGCAATATATGTCTCCGGGCTCCCGGTCTGTTTGAGCCTGGTCAACTCAACAAAGTGCTCTTCCGGATCCCTCCGGTCAAACCTCTCTATCAATCTCCAGGTGAACTCGGCATATGTGGTCACCGTCGAATGCCCGAGTGTCACCATCCCATGGAACCACCAACGCTGGGCCTCTCCATCCAAATGCAGCGTAGCCACCTTGATGGCCTCTGTCTCTGCCAACTGGTTGAGCTGGAAATATATGTCCAGCTTCTCCACCCAAGACTTTGCCGAACTATTTGATGAACCATCAAACGTAGGCAAATGGAATCGGCCCGCTGTACGCTGGGTGTCTCCATCATGACAATGCCGGTGCCCTCTGTGATGGTCGTGGGGTCTGCTGTCCCGCTGGAGCTGAACAAAGTTTCTAAATGAAAGGGCATCCCTGAACTCCTGCCCATATGCCTGGTACTCAGCAAAGTAATCACCCATGTGACCAGGCTCCGGCTCCCGCTGTGCTCCTGCCCCTGTGTCTGCACCCAGAAAAGTGGGCATAGTGGAACGTGTGGGTGCATGTGATGCCTAGTACGGAGTGGCATCCCGCTCCTACAAATGGTGGAATGTGCCTGACCCCTCACCAACATGGAAACCCCTTGGGGTTTCACGTTGTCTAGCCTCCACAGCAGTGAATCTCTGACCCATTACCTCGATCTGCCTCGCCAGATCCTGCACTGATTTGAGGAGTGCTTCCCCAAACTGTTTTGCATCGCTATCATCTGCCATTGGCTCTCCTTGCTCCGCGTCTACCACAGGCCCCTCCTGTTCTGTGTCTATCGCAGGCTCCTCCTGTTCTGCGTCCACCACCCGAACGCAGTCACCCTCTTCGTAGGTGTTCTCCAACCTACGCTCAATATCTCTGTACTTCCTACCTTTGTAGCAAATGTAGGGTTTCTCCCCCGGTGTCATAGACAACTAGCTCCATAGACTGAGCCAGATCTATGCTCTGATACCACTGTAATATCCCCTTTCAGGGATATCTCTAAAACACAAGCAAACTCCAACCAGAGATGGACTGGGAGGGCATTTACCAGATATTTCACCTCTGAAAAGAGTGTGAGATCTGGAGGCTATCTGGCCCTTTCCACTCTGTCTAAGAGTATGGGGAAAAACACACCAAGAGGTATTGTAACTGGCATGCTCAAGGAGAAAAATAACAGTAGTGCAAGCATACAATAGCATATATATAGAACATGTAACAGGTACTCAAGAAATGCAGAGAGAATGCTAAGCCATTTTATTATACTGAGAAATATAAGTGAGTACAATAGGTGATCAGAGTGATGGCACCTAGACTTGCACAAGGCAAGTGGAGAAATACTCTAAAAATACTGATGGAATGGCTGCTCTCTGATATGCGTCCAAGCTACTGGAAAATTGTCGTGTAGGTGCTACCGTTGGAACAAGATGAGTATTTGGGGCTGCTCCCCTACTCGGAATAAGCTGAAACTCTGGAATCAGCCTCTACTCACCAAACCCAGAAAAGCCCAGAGAGTGTTTCTAGAATGGACTACCTCCGAAAATAACACCTTTGAGAATCTACGCTATCCTCCAAGGCTCTGCGCTGACACTGAAGAGAATCCACCAAAATACTGCCTCAAACTCTGCCAAAATCCTCCACTAGGCAAGGGCTGGCCCCTTGCTCAATCTCAAAGCTCGAAACCTCCAAAAGATACCCAATCCAGAGCTCCCAAGAAATGGACTGCGTCCTCCCTCTCAAGACTGCGCAGTCTATGAATGCACTGCTCCTCCACAAAAACCAAACACCAATCCTCCTGCAAAATACTGATGGGACTACCTCACCCGAGCAGGCACTCGAAGTCCCCCAGGGCTGAGGGTGAGATCTCCGAACGGAGACACTCGGTGCACTAAACAGTGCTGCAGACTAGCTAAACAACCAGCGTGCTCAAGAAGTGGAAATGACCAACTCAATAACATAAACATCGAATGACCAAAATAAGGAGGCTCTCCTCTCGTTATAGCGTTGGCCTCTCTCAAACCTTAAGGCCCACCTCCTCCAACATAGCCTCCCTTTGTCACGTGCTCAACTCAACCTGCGCAGTGCCTCCATGTGGTCTACGTGGGTCCCCTCTCTACGTGGTCTCTTGGCCCCCTTGGCTCACTTAAGTTACAATGTTGTGTCTACTAGGGAGTGCACTTTATTTTTAGAGTGAGTTATGTCCCCCTCTACTCACTTTTATTTACAATTTAGCTACATAAGGCAAAATTGACCAAAATCGATATTTCCAATTAGCCATTGCTAATTGGGAATATTACAATTTGCTAAGTTTAGACTTAGGCATCCATTAAAAACAATTAATTATTTTAATAAAATTGTCTATGGGTGGAATTTCCCAAAACCATTTCTAGGTATTCAAAAATACATGTGGCCTAGCCTCTACAAATTTAAAGGCTTAGATCACATTCAATGCTACTAGAAATCAACAAGGAGGTTTCGCCGAAGAAGACTCTAATAATGAGTAGAGAAAGACCATGATGATGATGATGACAAAGATAAGGAGGGAATTATCGTGTTTCGAAAAGATAAGTATATTTCTTTATGTTTCTTGTATCTTCACTAATGATCTTTGATGATGATGCAAGGTCCTTGGGAAAAATGATAATACTCCTTGATAATTTGTATTTCATAACATGGCTACATTCTTTGATGGTTTCGTTATTATAGATGATATGGACAAGTTTGGATACATGAAAGCCCAGAGCAAGGGGAAGAAAACATGATTTTCAACAGATAAGTCCCTTGAGTTTTCCTTCGTATCTTTCATTTCTGATTGCTTATGACTTGTATAATCTTGGGATATGGTTCATATCATGATCACTTGAAATTAGAAATCCTAACTCTTTGGATATTGTGAACTCTTTAAAAGATGTGAATGTAGACATAGATTTGTGAGGATGTATATTCCTTGGTGAAATGGTTAATATTGTCTCCTTGATTGCAATGATAAATAATGATGATGCCTAACTTCTTGATGGTCATTTTCCTAATGGTGATAATGATGAGATGATAAAAATGATATTTTTTTTTGTTGACATAAATTCCTTGATATCATGGACCCTTGGTTGATAACATGGACTCTTTGAAGATGAGGACTTCTAATGTTGTTGACTTTGGTGTTGACAAGGACAAAATGAGAACAATATTGATTGGGTACAAGAAGGCTAAGAGTAAGTGGGAGCTAACACATTCCTAAGGGATAAATACCTATTTGTTTGTTAATATTTCAATATGAATATATCATCTATATACATCTTGTTCAGTTGTATGTGTTCTTCCAAGGCCTCCTAGCAAGTATTGCAGAAGGCAGGTCCTTCATTTCTATGGAAAGGATACGAGGTCGGGATAGCTCGTGTTAATGTGGAAGAAATGATTGGTTCATGACATCATCCTTTGGCATAGCACTGGTGTCTGACGATAAGAATTTGACATGATCTTGAAGACTTTGTCCAATCAACTGAAAAACACGATGGATCACTCAATGACACCTTGAAGACCTAGACTACAAAATTGATAAAGATTAGAAGCAGATGCAACAATGGATGGATCACCTGATGAGGCAACACTCCAAATGTAGCATGAATTGAAGACCTTTGTGTAAGAGGGAGTTTATTAGAAATATGGAAATCATGAAAAGTGACTAAGAAACTAAGTGATAAGAATACTTGGACTCAAAGGGAGCTGACAGGAATAGCAATTTGATGCAAACTGTCCTCTTTGAAGCTACTACACAGAGCTCTGCGATGCCTCACTGGGATAACTCAGCCCTCTTGCTGTTGCCTCTGCCGATCTGGAAAACTTCCTCTAGATCACTGTCCCTGCCCCTCACTCATTGCTTCGATCTCTAGCTCTCTCCGACAAATGACTGCTGCTACTCAAGGAATCGAACTTCCAAGAAATCGAATTACTCAAGTGTCTTCTCCATCACCACATTGACCTCCTCTTATAATCCATTGTTGGAGCACGAACGACCAAAATTAAAACTTAATCAATAGCTAGGATCATCTCTAAGTCGATCCATGTGAGTTTCTAGACTATTCTTACCTTGACTTAATTAATACTGATTAATTAACTTGTTTTCCTAAGTTTAGACTTAGAAAACATTAAAAAAACCATTAATAATCTAATCAAGTCACTTTTAGGCGGAATTTCCAGAAATGATTTCTGAGTTCTGGAGATCTCATGTATTCTAGCCTCTCCACAAAGTTTCGTGTCTAGAACACATCCGATGCTACAAAACCTAACACAGTTTAAGTTGACCTCATTGTTGCTTTGCTTGTAGTAAAGTTGGTGTTCCTTCCTCTATATGCATACCTGTGTGTTTTATGTATAATATAAGAAGTATCATTAAAATTAAATTAAATTAAATGACAAAAAATTAAATATTAAATAGGGATACTATCCCTCGGGTATGCGGTCTAGTGGGCAGCTACAAGGTGTCCGGGCTTGCGTTAATGTGGAAACCCAAGTTCAAAAACCATTTTGCATGTGGATGAACCTAAGTGCAAGTCCTAGGTGATTTTGATGGCATATAATTGTGCCTCATAGCACAACACCTTAGCTTAAGGACAACCGTAAGTTTTATACAACTATGAAAGTTGTTAAGGTATAGGAGAATCTCATGTACTGTCTAAGGTCATTCAATATGTATATATCATGATAATCAAGGTTTGATTGGTATAACTTATGTCTTCATATAATGAAAGGATACATAATAGATGTGATAATTTCACAACATACCACTATAATTAACACACACTTATTCTACAATCGAGAGACAAACATGAAGTTTCCATAAAAATCAAGCTAAGGTGACCGATATCATGACAGTTACATCACCAGGGGATGCTGAGAAAGAGATTAGATTGAAAATTTATATAAACTGTGTTACCGCTCAAACTAGCAAGGGTCCTAGGAAGGGATCCTATAGGGTAGCTACCAGGTCAAGGGGAACAATGAAGCAATAGCCCAACGTCACCTCAGCTAAAGCTCCCTACACTTTACGGACTGTCACCAATGGGTGGAGACCCAATATAAGAGGAATCACAATAATGGATGCGTCAAGGATAGGATAAAGGGTGATTCCCAAGGCCTATTTGTAAGAAAGACTCAAACATGTGGCCTTTTTTGCTTGGAAAGCAATGTGATAGGCTTTCTAGGAAGGGCTAAGAGGATTCTCGAGTAATATGGAGTTGATCAACGAAGAAGGGCATTGACCTAATTAGGGAATAGAAGAGGATCAGAGGACAAATTTTCTTTTAATATTTGGATGCAATGATACTAATGAGGTCACTAACCAAAAATCAACCTAGGGCAAGAAATGGTCTTGTAGCTAAGGCTTGCTATATCTCGGTATTCCACCGTTGGAATTGCATGATATCTGGAGGACGTCTTGAGAAAACCACAACATAGTAGTGGACACATTTTCAAGGTTTTTGGATGGCTACAAATGATTTCGTGTGATGCCCTAAGAGACCTTTTAGGGATAGGCCTAAAATTGGAAGAAATGAAGAAAATAAATGTGATTTTGACCACCAAAGGGATACGAGTATCAATGTCTTATTGCTTGGGCTTAATGGAGTCAAGATACACATAGATCATAAAATTTTGTAAGCTAGGGAGCCCTATTTGATCTTTGCTAGCCTCTCCAAGGGGAGCAGCGAGACCAATAGAGATTTATACTTCAAATTTGCGAGGGAGACAAAGTTTCGAGGACTTTAACCTAAGAGATGCCTCTAGTAACATTTGCCCAACCCCTCAAAGGTAAACAAATGCATTTAATCACTTATGCAAGGTTCTAGAAGATTTTCGCATTAAATTTAACCAATACAAGAATAAAGATAACAACATGCATGCAGTTAACCCGTAAGATAACAAGAACAGCATCAAAATTTCGACTTACGTGAGAGAGAGAGAGAGTATATCCATTTATCATCTTCACATTAGAAAAGCTCCAAAGACAATAATGAAATCCATACATCATAGTACATCAAGAAAAGATCCAAAAATTTATCCCAACAAAAGTGTAAAAATCTCATAAGAGATACTAATCCAATCCAAGTGATGATGATCAAAATGAATCACCTCATTTATATTTATACAATCAATTGGGGATTCGAATGGCCAAATTGAGACTAATAATGGCCCTAAAATAAAATAATGTTCATAATAACAATACTTTTGGTGACAAGCCCACCAAGTTACCTGGTGGCTTCAAGGGGCTACTGGTTGCCGATTTAGGACCATCTAGGAGAAAAAAATTCTCTTATATACACTATTAATATTTTGTGTAGTGAGGGTAGCATCGGATGTGCTCTAGCTCCCAAAATGTGTGGAGGGACTAGATTACACATGATCTACAAGACCCAGAAAGGGATTTGAGAAATTTCATCTCGTTTGGAAGATATTTAATTAATTAATTATTTTAATGTATTTCCTAAGTCTAAATTTAGGAAAATTAAATAATTAAAGTTAATTAAATTAAACATGTGATGAAATTGTCTTAAGTCACAGGGATCAAGCTTTATTTTAATCTTATTCATTGATTCAAGATCTGATCACAGTCGTTGGTTTCCCAATGAGAAAAGTATAAAGGAAAGGCTTGGGGTCATTTGTAAAGACACACAGAGGCAAAGCACTGAACCTAAGCTGAGATTCTAGGGCATTGTTTGCCAAGAATTCATAGAAGTGTTTCAGCTGCAGAGAGGGGAGTTTAAGCAAAGTGGATGGTCTGATCCCAGTGCCTAGAATTAGCAAGAGGCAAAGAGCAGCTTCCAAAGGCAACACAGAGAAGCAGGAGCAACAACAGCAGAGAGGTCAGTAGTTGCACATCACCGAGGCGGCTTCAACTACGCAAGTGCTGCACAGTCTCTCGCAGGGCAATGTTAGGCAGTAGGAGACCCTCAAGGGTTACGCAGAGATCCTCAGGGGCATCGTAGGGTCTGCATCGCCCAATCTGGGGTTACGCATGCCTCTCCAGGCCAGCGCAGATGGACGCAGAGGCTACAGAAGCTGATGCAGGCGCTTCATGGGCAGCACTGGGGTTTCTAGGGTCAAGATCTGGCTGAGTCCTGTAAATCCCGTTTGAGGGTGAGGATCAGTCAATATTTTGGATTTAGAACAGCAGGTGAGCTGCAGATCTATATTTTCTCTGTCAAGTTTTCCAAATCTGGAACCCAGATTCGCTGTATTCAAAAAACTCTTAATAAGAAAACCCTCCAGCAGCCAGCAAACCGGTTTTCCTGCATTTGGTTTTTCTGGGGACTATTGTCCAGAAAATCCTTGTGTCACTTTGTCTATGTGTCCATGTACTTTTTCTAAATCTAAATTGGTGAAAGTTTGTTATGTGTTTTGCTTCCATATTAATATGAATTTTCAGCTTGATAACTTAATTAAGTAGGAGGAGCATAACCAAATCTAACAGTAGATTTCTGCATAAGTAACACTCGAAAATTTTCACATGGTATCAGAGGAATTGCAGATCTAGGAGGGTCACCAGCAGAAGACTGAAGGATCTTGCTATAGAAGGCGGAAGGAAGTGCAGCAGCAGTAGCACAAGGGCAGATCTAAAGGGACAACGCAGTTTCAAAGAGAGTAGAGTTACACAGAGGGCATGGTGACGCAGTCTTACGTGGTCTCCCAGCAGGCCCGCGCACTTACTACGCAGAGGCAGCATTGGGATTGTCTGAAGCCAGCCAGGGTGACACAGATCTGAAGCTGACAGATCTAGAAGTCCTTGAAGAAGCGCTGCAGAACTTCAGAAGGTGCCGGTGGGGTTAAATTTCTAAAGTTTAAAGAATTTTAACCTAAGCACTAGTGACAAAGAGCGGGAGGAGATCATCTTCTTAGAGAGTTTCTACCCAAAGAAACTTGCAGATCGATCAGAGGATCGAAGAGAGTTGAATCATTGTTTGTTTTCGCAGATTTCAAAAAAGGAAAATCAGTTGTCAGAGGGAGAAAAAGGTGCCTGTTTCACCAAGGACCTTAGATCCAGATCTCTAGCAAAGAGAAGAGGAGCTCCGACAGATTTTATAGCAGATGGCACCTCATGGACTGTGTGATTAGGACAGATTGGATGGCCTATCCAAATTTTCAGTTTGGAAGGCTAGAATCCTGATAGTCCTAGAGGCATATCATCTAAGAGACCATGCAGAACAAGTCTTGGCCATGCCAATCGATGCAGATCTCCTAAGGAAGCATAATGAAGTTGCGGGACATGCCAAGCAGCTTATAATGGATGAAATTAAGGACCGTATCGTCCCACATATAGCTGAGAAGAAAACAACTAATGAGATGTGGAAGGTCTTAACATGTCCCTATATGAGGGAAAGTTCGTCCACAGGAAGATGCTTCTGGAGACTCAGATGCGGTCATTCATGATGACCAAGGGGGAAGACATGGAACATTTTCTCTTCAGATTATAGTTGATCAGGGACCAGTGGACTGCCTCGGGTGCAAAGGTGGAGGATGGTGTGATGGTCAAGACTGCTCTCAATGCAATCAAAGATGAGTGGGAAACCTTTGTCCAAAGTAACTTGGGCAGAGCGGACCTTCCCAACTGGGACAGCTTGTGGGCAATATGCATCAAGAAGAACTCCGCAGACTCACCAAGAAGCAGTACAACACGAGATCAAGTAAAGTCAAGAAGGAAGATGAAGAATATGCAGCCTTGGCATCAAAGAGGCAATAGGGAAAGAAGAATAAGGATCTATCAAAGATCAAGTGCTTCCAGTGTGGCGAACTAGGACATTTCGCCAGCAATTGTCCTTAGAAGAAAAAGGACAAGGAAGCCTCTTCTTGCAAGGCTGTTGTGGTGCATGATGGGTCAGAAGATGATGCACCCATGAGCGCTCATGAACCACGAAAGTGGGGCAACATGAATCTATAGAGGAGCTACAGAATGAGGGTGGGATCCTTGAGCAGCTCATCTGTTGGATCACATCTGAGCTACAGGAGCCTTAAGACAGTAGCGGGACAAGTGGAGCAGTGGGTGCAAAGATCACGGATGAAGCAGACGCAAATCTGAAGGCTGGAAGGAGCAGAGCAATGTAGACGCAACAGCAACATAGCAACCGCAACATAGGGGCTGATGTAACTTCAAAAACGCAGAGCAGAGCTGCAGCAACATGGAGGCTTCAGGAGGACAACACAGTGCAACAACAATGTGAGAGACTTCAGCACAAGGGGTTGATGTTAATTTAGCAGTGCAAAGGGAGTCTTCTTATGCAATGCACAGCTATAGTTGTGCATCATCCTCTAGATGACAACACATATCAACAATCAATGGAGCTTTAGTGATAAGGTTGCAACCCAACTGACTTGTCTGTCAAAGATTGGGCAGGAGATTCAGTTGTTTCTCTTAACAAATGAAGATACAGTGCAACAAGTGGCGATAGATTAAGAGGGAGTTGTAGTACAGATGTGGCAATGGCAGTGACAACATCATGGGTAGCAGTACAGAATCGCAGCAACGATGCAGTGTTGAAGGGCAGCAGGCCCAACATCAACAAAAAAAAAAAAAAAAAATGCCCAAATCTTGTTATACATGGTGTGGTGTATTGCTAGAGCACACTCCGTGCTAAGAGAGAGTGTTGAGATTTTGTGTAGTGAGGGTAGCATCGGATGTGCTCTAGCTCCCAAAATTTGTGGAGGGACTAGAGTACACATGGTCTACAAGACCCAGAAAGGGATTTGGGAAATTTCATCTGGTTTGGAAGATATTTAATTAATTAATTATTTAAATGTATTTCCTAAGTCTAAAATTTGGAAAATTAAATGATTAAAGCTAATTAAATTAAACATGTGATGAAATTGTCTTAAGTCACAAAGATCAAGCTTTCTTTTAATCTTAGCCATTGATGATTCAAGATTTGATCATGGTCGTTGGTTTCCCAACGAGAAAAATATAAAAGAAAGGCTTGGAGTCATTTGTAAAGACTAGTTGCGAAAATCGTGATCGGGAAAAATCAGCAACGGTTCAAAAAATGAAAAAATCATAAAAATCGGGAAAAAATTGGTAAAAATCAGCAAAAGATCAGAAACATTAAAAAGTTAAATTTTTTCAGATTTTCAAGTATATAAAGCATCCATGATTTTTTACGATTTTATCGCGATTTTTACAATTTTTATCGCGATTTTTTCATTTTGGAAAATATCTTGGCGATTTTTTCACGATTTTTTGGCAGTTTTTTCAAAAATTAAAAGATCGTCGATTAAATCAGCGATTTAATCGTCATGCGCAATGTTCACCAACACTGGTAAAGACACACAGAGGCAGAGCACTGAAGCTAAGCTGAGATTCTAGGGCAGGGTTTGCTAAGAATTCTTAGAAGTGTTTCAGCTGCAGAGAGGGGACTTTGGGCAAAGGGGATGGTCTAATCCTAGTGCCTAGAATCAGCAAGAGGCAGAGAGCAGCTTCCAGAGGCAGCGCAGAGAAGCAAGACCAGCAGCAGCAGAGAGGGCAGCAGCTGTGCAGCGCAGAGGCAGCTTCAGCTACGCAGGTGTTGCACAATCTCTCCCAGGGCAGTGTTAGGCAACAGGAGACCCTCAAAGGTTACAGTGAGAACCTCAAGGGCAACATAGGGTCTTTGTCACCTAGTCTAATGTTACACAACCCTCTCCAGGCAAGCGCAGAGGGACGCAGAGGCTGCAGAAGCTGACGCAGGGGCTTCATTCGCAGTGCTGAGGTTTCTAGGGTCAAGATCTGGCTAAGTCTTGTAAATCCTGTTTGAGGGTGTGGATCAGTGAATATTTTGGCTTGAAAACAAGAGGTGAGCTATAGATCTATATTTTCTCAGTCGGGTTTTCTAGATCTGGAACCCAGATTTGTCGTATTCAGAAAACTCTTAATAATAAAACACTCCAGCAGCCAGCAGACCGGTTTTCCCGCACTGGGTTTTTCCGAGGACTATTGTCCAAAAAATATTTTGTCACTTTGTCTATGTGTGCATGTACTTATTCTAGATCTGAATTGGTGGAAGTTTGTTATGTGTTTTGCTTCGATATTAATCTGAATTTTCAACTTAATAGCTTAATTAAGTAGGAGCATAACCAGATCTAATAGTATATTTCTACATAAGTAACATTCAGAAATTTTCACATGGTATTGGGGGAATTGCAGATCTAGGAGGGTCACCAGCAGAAGACTGAAGGATCTTGTTGCAGAAAGCAGCAGGCAGTGCAACAGCAGCAGCAGAAGGGCAGATCTAAAGGGACAGTGCAGTTTCAATGAGAGCAGAGTTATGCAGAGCGCGGGGTGATGCAGTCTTACGCTGTCTCCTAGCAAGCCCATGCACTTACTGCGCAGAAGCAACACTAGGATTGTCTGAAACCAGTCGGGGTGCCGCAGATCTGAAGCTGTCAGATCCATAAGTGCCTGAAGCAGAGTTGCAGAACATCAGAAGATGCTGGTGGGGTTAAATTTTTGAAGTCTTCAGAATTTTAGCCTAAGCACTAATGACAGAGTGGGAGGAGATCAACGTCTCAAAGAGTTTCTAGACAAAGAAACTTGCTAATCAATCAGAGGATCAAAGAGAGATGAATCATTGTTTGATTTGGCAGATTTCCAAGAAGGGAAATCAGTTGTCAGAGGGAGTATAAGGTGCATCATTCGCCAAGGACCTTAGATCTAGATGTGTAGCACAAAAAAGAGGAGCTCCAACAGATTTCTGAGCAGATGGCACCTCATGAACTGCGTGACTAGGACAGCTTTGATGGCCTATCCAAATTTTTTTCAGTTCGGAAGGTTAGAATCCTGATAGTTCTAGAGGCATATCATCTAAAAGACCATGCAGAACAAGTCCTGGCCACTCCGACCGATGCAGAACTCCTGAGAAAGCAAAATGAAGCTGCGGGGAATGCCAAGCGGCTGATAATGGATGGAATTAAGGACCATATTGTCCCACATATAGCTGAGAAGAAAACAACTAATGAGATGTGGAAGGCCTTAACATCCCTATATGAGGGAAAGTCCATCCAGAGGAAGATGCTCTTGGAGACTCAGATGCGGCCATTCATGATGACCAAAGGGGATGACATGGAACATTTTTTCTTCAGATTACAGTCGATCAGAGAGGAGTTGACTGCCTCGGGTGCAAAGGTGGAGGATGGTGTGATGGTCAGGACTGCTCTCAATGCAGTCACAGATGAGTGGGAAATCTTTGTCCAAAGTACCTTGGGCAGAGCGGAACTTCCTGTTAATTTTGGACAACTAGGTCCAAACTCCATGTTATGATGCTCAGATGAAGATACCAATATTTTTATTGGGTTCCTTTTTCGGAGAGGTGCAAGATCGATCTAAAGATCATCTTGATCCAAAGAGCAGAACATTTATTTTGAATTTATTTTTAATCTATTCAAAATATGTGCAAGTCGACTTTAAGGTTTTGTACCCCAGCAGATGTGTCACACACCTCAATGATGGATATAAATAAGGTCAACGTTGGAGGACATTTCACTCATCTCATCCTCACACATTCTCTCTCCTCATCTGATTGGTTCGATCACTTGGAGTCTCTTCTCTCTCCACACGTGGGAAATCTGGCAGCAGCAATTTCTAGTTTTCGGTCTACGGTTTCTGCAGCAATTGCAAGCAAGTTTGACCAGCGTTGACCTTGGTCAACGCAAGGTCAAATCAACTCGAAACTCTCCCAAAATCTCAATTTCCTTAATCCGCATTGTCCAACACTATTTACGAGGCAAGACGTTGACTTTGACTTTTCAGCATTGACCTAGCTGCTGCTGCTATTGTTTATGTTGACTGTTGACTGACAGTGTTGACTTTTTTGGGGTTGACTTTTGAGTTGACTGTTTGGATGTACTAAGGGTTGTGTGACATTGCTAGTTAGTTGACCATATCGAGACTTTGTTGGTTGAAGTATCCTATTGACCGTCGTAACGCACCATCACACTTATATGTTTCTGGTTTGTCTTCTGTCGATCTACTTGTATGTTCTATCAGCATTTTACTTTATTGTTTATGTAATTGATGTCTAAATATTGAAGAGAAAGTAAAGTTGCATCAAGCATAGAACATCTACATAAATTTACATGGTTTCAGAGCTGACGTGAAGACAAAGCCCTAATTTGTAGCAATCACCAAAGAAGAGGATGGGTTCCTCAAACTACAATGGCTTCAAGGCTGATGACAAATTGGCTAGGAAGGATGACTTCCATGCTTGGAAGATGACATTGGATCTTATGTTGGAAGACCAAGATGTCATGGACTATGTGCAAGGTAAAATACAAGAGCCTCCATCCACTGCAACTGCTGCCGCCAAAACAAAGTATAAGAAGGGGGAGATTAGAGCAAAGTTGATGATCAAGGACTCAATTCACAAGAGTCTGGTTGCCTACATCTCTGAGCTAGGCACATCCAAAGAGATGTATGATAAGTTGGTCCACATGTTCAAGGCCAACAATGCGAATCAGGTACTATTCTTCAAAAATCAATTGAAGAATATGAAGAAACGCAGGGATGAGTCTATTCAATCATATTTTCTAAAGCTGACCGAGATCAAGAACAATCTACTAGCTACTGGGGACACTAGCTGATCGAGAGATGCTACTCACTGCACTTGGAGGGCTCTCATCCAAAGGGCATGTGTTCAACACTAACATTCTCAATAATAATGTGATACCTGACTTTGACGAAGTACTATCGAGATGCGTTCAAGAAGAGACAAGAATGAAGGAGTATGAAAATGAAGGAAATGTTGCCTATGCTGCTCATTCTAGAAAGAAGAACTTTGGTGGTCCAAAGAACAAAGGAAGAGCAGGGGCCCAAGGAAAGAAGGGCAAGTGTTACACTTGTCATAGGCCAGGTCACTATGCTAGAGAATGCCTTTTCAAGAAGGATTCTCTCGATGGTGATGACAACAACAACAACCAGATAAATGGCAATCAAAGGAACAACAGGTTCAAGGGAAAGAGGAAGGCTCCCTCTGGCGGAAATGGTCAACCTTTCAAAAGGTCGAGAAACTCCAGGTATGAGGAATCAAGTGTTGTTGATAAAAGAAATGAATTCATTCTTGTATCTGCCCTCTCTGTTGCATCTCCACTCGACACTATGGATGTCTAGCTGATAGATAGTGGTGCCTCAAGGCACATCACTAGGTTCAAGGAAGCACTCTCTAATATGGTTGAGAAGGATATTAATCTGGAAATTATACTTGGAGATAATGCCACATATCCCGTGAAAGGGACAGGGACTGTGACCCTCCATTTGGCTCAAGGTCAAGTCCTCCGCATGCAGGATGTACTCTATGTACCTAATTTGAAGAAGAACCTTGTGTCTATATCGGCCATGGAAGACAAAGGTTTCAATGTGGCATTCATTGATGGAAAGGTGCACATGTGGAAGAAGAGCTTCAAGGAATCTATCACGATTGGGTTTAGAGTTGATACACTCTATCAGGTTGGAGAAATTCCACTGGGAGCAATGACATGTGATACTATCCGACAGACTGAACTATGGCACCGGAGGTTTGGACACCTTCACTACAAGGCCCTTCCCGAAGCAAGGAATGTGGCGATGGGGATACCCGAGTTCTCAAATAATCATGACGGTGTATGTCAGGGTTGTGTCGAAGGAAAGCATACAAGGGGACCTTTCCCCTCAAGCATCACAAAGACATCTGATGTCTTGCAATTAGTACATTCTGATCTGTCTGGTATGCTGCCCACGACATCCTTAGGAGGATGTTCTTATTATATGATGTTCATAGATGACTTCTCTCGCAAAACCTGGATAAACTTATTGAGGAAGAAGGATGAGGCTTTCATGTGGTTCCGTACCTTCAAAGCCTTGGTGGAAAATTTGACAGGGAACAAGATCAAGATTTTGAGGACCGATAATGCCACTGAATATGAGACAAACGAGTTCAAGAACTTTTGCAGAGAAGCTGGCATCAAGAGGGAGACCACAAATGTCTATACTCCTGAGCAGAATGGCGTTGTTGAACGAAAGAACAGGACCATTGTGGAAGCTGCCCATGCCATGCTATGTGACTAGGGTCTACAAAAGTTTCTGTGGGGAGAAGCTGCGAACACTGCTATCTACATACAAAACTAATGCCTGCATTCCGCTCTGAACTCCAAAACTCCCAAAGAGGTTTTCACTGGTAAGAAACCTGACGTCTCACATTTTAGAGTTTTTGGATGTCCTGTTTATTTTCATGTGCCGAAAGAGAAGAGGAGCAATTTGGATGCTTCTGGGAAGGAGGGAATGTTTGTGGGCTATAGTGAAACTTCGAAGGCCTATAGAGTCTATGTGCCTGGTCAAAGGGAAGTGGAGATATGCCACGATGTCACTTTTGACGAAGATGCTACCCTGAAGAAAGTAGTCAATCTTCCGAGATCTGAGGAAGATCATGAAGCAAGGCCTAGAAATCAAGAAGAACCGAAGGATGAGATGATGCCCAATACTGAAGGACTGATGGACCCAATTGATCCACCTCCTTCACTAGGGAAGAGACCATCATGGCTCAGGGACACTCTCGAGGATGCCGAGGGACATATGGCCCCAAGGGGGACATTCTGTGAAAGCAAGAAGCCGAGTAGATACCAAGGGTATCTCGCAGCCACGAGTACTATTGTACAATCTCAGCCTGGATCTTTTGAGGAAGCTGTAAAGCATCAAGTATGGAAGGATGCTATGCACAAAGAGTATGAGTCCATATTGAAGAATGATGTCTTGGATGTGGTTCCAACGCCGGAGGACAAAGCAGTTGTCACCTCGAAATGGCTCTACAAGATCAAGCATGGATCTGATGGAAGTGCTGAAAATTTCAAGGCAACGTTTGTTGCCCGTGGCTTCTCTCAAATGGAAGGCATAGACTATGATGATATATTTGCACCTGTGGCCCGATATACCACCATTCGATCTATCATAGCCCTTGCTGCTATGCAAGGATGGAGTCTTCATCCGATGGATGTGAAGACTGCATTTCTGCATGGTGCGATAAAGGAAGAGGTGTATGTAGAGCAACCTCTGGGGTTCGAAGTCCAGGATCGAAACACCCATGTCTGCAGGTTGAAGAAAACCCTCTATGGGCTGAAGCAAGCACCCAAAGCTTGGTACGAGAGGATAGATAGCTACCTGATGAAGCTGGGATTCACTCATAGTAATGTTGATCCGAACCTTTACTTCAAGGTTGATAGAGAGAAGCCTCTCATTCTGGTGTTGTATGTGGACGACCTCTTCCTGACAGGAGCTCGCTCCTGAGTTCAAGATGAAGGACCTAGGACTGATGCACTACTTCATAAGCCTAGAGGTCTAACAGAGACCTGCCGGGATTTTCGTTTCGCAAGGAAAATACATTGTGAAGCTTCTGGAAAGATTCAATATGGTGGAATGTAAGTCTGTGTCGACACCGATGGAGCTCAACTTTAAGAAGTTGAGTGGCAGCGTTGCTGGGCCCGTGGTAGCAAATCCTACTAAGTATCGTCAACTCATAGGAGCCCTGATGTTCTTAGTGAACACTCGTCCAAATATATGTTTTGCAGTGAACACTTTGAGTCAACAGAAGGTTGAACCTCATCACACTCACTGGGTTGGTGCCAAGAATCTTCTGAGATATCTTCAGGGCACGATAAACCATGGGCTGAGATACACTGCCGGAAGCGTGACACTCAATGGATATACTGATGTCGATTGGGCTGGCAGTGTGGTGGATCGAAAAGCAAATCGGGATGCTACTTCACACTTGGATCTACTTCAATATCATGGATGAGCAGGAAGCAGAAGTCGGTGGTTTTGAGCACCACGGAGGCTAAATACATTGCATCGAGTATGGCCTGTTCTGAAGCAGTTTGGTTGCAAAAGCTCTTCAGTTAGTTGTTCGGGCATGTGCTAGATACCACCGTGATACTCTGTGATAACCAGAGTGGGATTCGCTTGTCCGAGAATCCCGTGTTCCACTATCGATCCAAGCATATTGATATCAGGTACCACTTTATCCGGGTTATGGTACAGCGAGGCACCATAAGGCTCGATCATATAGGAACTGATGAGCAGGTTGCGGATATTTTCACAAAGCCCCTAGGGAAATTCAAGATCCTAACCTTCCGTGAGAGTCTTGGTATTGTGGAACGACCCCATGATGAGGGTCCTATTGGACGATGAGCTCTGGGAGCTCTCTGAGGGGCTTTGGGGATAGCTTCTCGGAGCTATAAGCAACCACAGGGCTAGGCTTGCCGAACCTTGTTGGTGTGCTTTGGCCCCACCGTTCTGATGATTGAGTTGGTTCACCTCTCACTATCTATGCCCCGTATGCAACCTACCCATTGAGTTCAGGGCTCATGGGAAGTACCTCTCATTTGTCCAGTGAGGTGGGAAAAGCTAGAGACTAGTTGCAAAGACTGATGGACGCATCAGATATTGTCGTACTCTCTATCTAGGATGGCACGGTCCAACCACTTGATCTGGGATCATGTCTAGTGAGGTTTCGGGCCTCCTACTGACTTCGAGTTAAATAAACCAACTTCGGGTTGGTATGAGACTCTTTGTGATTCCTATAGAGGTTTCGGACCTCTGGGCTGAATCTGTCAGCCGAGAATGATGTCTTTATGATAGACCCACTTCTGTTATGAAATAAAGAGCCAACAAAGCAAGTTACGGTGGGATGATGCACGATGTTGGATTGCACAGGTGGATGGAGTTCTCCGTAGTTGAGAGGGAGTGCTAATTTTGGACAACTAGGTCCAAACTCCATGTTATGATGCTCAAATGAAGATGCCAATATTTTTACTAGGTTCCTCTTTCAGAGAGGTGCAAGATCAATCTAAAGATCATCTTGATCCGATGAGAAGAACATTTATTTTGAATTTATTTTTAACCTATTCAAAATATGTGCAGGTCCGCTTGAAGGCTTTGTACCCCAACATATGTGTCACACACCTCAATGATGGATATAAATAAGGTCAACGTTGCAGGACATTTGACTCATCTCATCCTCACTGGAATATAAAAACTCTGGTAAAACTGATAAATATATATTATTAATGATGAAAAGATGAGATGATTACAATGAGGGATCGCCTAGGCTTTAAATAGCCTCAAGGTGTCCCTTGGCGAAGAGGCATGATCTTTGGATCATGCCCTTTCAGTTAATAAACCTAATATAACTATGTCTAACTAATAATTAATAAAATATTCATAACATTGCCCCTCTCTTAAAGATGCTTTGTCCTCAAAGCATATGTAATCGATGGACAACGTTGACGAATGTCTGGTTCCCGCGAGCGGCGAGCTCTTGCTTCCCATATTTTAAAAAGGTCATGGAGCATATTCTCGAGTTCAGTCTGTTGTTGATTTGGATAGTGAAAATATCTGATATCGACAGGGTCGGATCCTGTCTTGATTTCTGGAGACTCTTCATGGCTCCCTTTTGAAGATAACATGTCTAACTGCTGACATTGTACCGTAGATACGACTTGATTTCCTGGGGCTTGGAATCCATACAACTTGTATTTCTGCCCTTTCCATTTAAAACTTATAAACTGCTTCTGATGGTTGGCAGAATAAGTACCTAGAGTTCGTAGCCATTGAACTCCTAGGACCACATCTACTCCTCGTAATGGAACGGTGTAGAACGGAGATTCTAAATGAAAGTCTTTAATCTGCAATTTGACTTTATGGCATTTTCCTACTTGTTCAATCTTCTTACCGTCGGCCACCATTACCTTCATATTAGGCATGGGAAAAGTAAAGAGGTTAAGTCTTTTGGCCATGGTGGAATCTAGAAAATTGTGCGTGCTACCTGTGTCTATTAGAACCATTACATTGTTGTTCTTAATATGTCCTCTTAACCTTAGGGTTTGAGGTTGTAATATGCCTGTCATAGCTGATAAGGACACTTGCGGAATAGTTTCGCCCTCCACTTCTGGAGAGAACTCTAAATTGTCTCCTAATCCTTCTATACACGAATCAGTACTGTTAGTGTCGTTAGTTGCTTCACAACTGTATAGATTTTTTGCTTTTCCATTAGCACATCTGTGCTTAGGGTCCCAGTTTTCACCGCAACGTTTGCACTTGCCCTCTCGGATTCTTTGTTTTTCTAGACTAGATTTTTCGTCTTCACGAGGATGGACAGGGACATATGTTGTGTCAACTACATTTTCAGATTGAGGAAACCGTCGTCTCGAATATACTTTTTCCGGTTTTGATAATCTTTCCAATTTCTTTTCAGCAGCTTTTGCTTTTTGCCTTGCTACTTCTACAGACGTGATTTCATGTAGTTCTAGCTCTTCTTGTATGTGGAATTTAAGTCCTGAGATGTAAGACTAGATTAGACGAGATTCCGACAATCCGGGTACTCGTGTTGCCAAAGTCTCCCATTCTCGCGTGTACTCATCCACATCTCCTTTTTGGCGTAATTTGATAAATGTTGAAAAGAACTTTTCTTCTTTTATGCCTTGAAACCTTTTAAAGAACGCATCCTTAAATTTCCTCCAACTAATAGCGAGCGTTGTCTTTTTCCACCACATATACCAATTATATGCTTCTCCTTCCATTTTCATGGAAGCATGCTTAATTTTTTCGTCATCACTAGTAATATCATAAATCTCAAAATATTCTTCTGCCTTATTAAGCCATGCAACGCTATTTTTTTCATTACCATCAAATTTGGGTAGGTCGATCTTGGCTTTGCGCTGATATGCTAATGGTGGAACAAGAAGGGGATATTGATTAGCGAATGCATTCCAGAGCTGCTTATTTTGAAAATCTGCATTACTATCTTCTTGATGATGTGGAGAATCAGTCTTCTCCTGATGATCTTCCGAGTTCCCTGAATCTGCGGAATTGTTTTGTTGATTTGGTTCCCCGTTAGGAGATGTTGGGGATTGTGTCTGACTCAACTTATCTATTTTATCATTTAGCTTGTTGAAGAGTTCTGTCATATTGTTCATTGCTTCGTTCTGCTTTTCTGTGGCCTCATGATGGTTTAGCCACATTTGTCTTTCCATTCGATTTGTCGTATCATGGATTTTTTTGATGTCGTTGGAGTGCCCTGAAACTGTACCTTCCAGATTGACTAGTCTTTTTCCGAATTCTTCGGAATTGTTATTAATTTGTTTCTCAAGATCTCCCAATTTCTTCTGGAATTCCGCCATCGACATTGACGAAGACATCGAGCGTGTATGAGGTGGGGAATATTTTTCTGCCAGTTTCTCTTTTCCCCTTTTTTTTTTTTTTTAAATTTTTTATTTAATTAATTAATTAATAATATTTTTATTTTTTTTTAAATAAATTATATAATTATTATATATATAATTTATTAATTGAAATTATATAATATATAAATAATTATATAATTATAATATATATATATATATATAATTATCAATTTTTTTGAAAACTATATAATATATAAATAAAATATATAATTATAATATATATTTATATAATAATCAATTTGAAAACTATATGATATATATTTATATAAATTTAAAAAAAAAAAATCGTTTTTAAAATTATGGTCTTCCGTTGAAAGGGCACGACTTTACTATGCTCGTTCCGTTTGAAAAAAAAACACGCCGTTCTTATATCAACACTGCTCGGGATTTTTTTAAACGAATCGAGTTTGTTTAACCGTCCACCTGTTTCAATTTAACGTTGCGCTGTTTCTTCTAATACGGTTAAATGACGTAGCTGTGGGTTTTTTGTTTTCTGTCAGAGGGCCGGCAGAATCTAGCTCGAGAACTAGAATATCCCTGCACCGGTCAGATTCTATCACCAACCTCCACGAGTATTTCGATTTGTTATGGATGCCACCACGCAGTGGGTTAATGAATACGCAATTTTGGTCCCTGTAGGTCCCCACACAAGCCTGCTATTCGATTTCTCCACAACAGGTCGAGTTGACTGTTTTTACTATTGGACCCAAACATAAGTATAATCAAACCAAGACAGATTTTTTTACAAGGGTGAATTGTTCTTCATCGAATTAATGTCTGCGTTCACAAGATGAATCTCTTTCTTGCACTGTCCTTTTCACGAGATGAAAAAAATCCAGTCAGGGAATTCCATGAGGAGAAAAAAAATTGATAGCTGTGTGGACAGACAGCGAATTGCTCACACAGATCCTGAAGAGCGACTGCTCCGATACCAATGGAGTATAAAAACTCTGGTAAAACTGATAAATATATATTATTAATGATGAAAAGATGAGATGATTACAATGAGGGATCGCCTAGGCTTTAAATAGCCTCAAGGTGTCCCTTGGCGAAGAGGCATGATCTTTGGATCATGCCCTTTCAGTTAATAAAACCTAATATAAATATATCTAACTAATAATTAACAAAATATTCATAACACTCACACATTCTCTCCCCTCATCTGATTGGTTCAATCACTTGGAGTCTCTTCTCTCTCCACACGTCGGAAATCTAGCAACAGCAATTTCTGGTTTTCGGTCTAGGGTTTCTGCAGCAACTATAGCCAAGTTTGACCAGCTTTGACTTTGGTAAACGCAAGGTCAAATTGACCCGAAACTTTCCCAAAATCTCGATTTCCCTAATCCGCATTTTTTGGCACTATTTCCGAGGCAAGACATTGACTTTGACTTTTCAGCGTTGACCTAGCTGTTGTTGCTGGTGTTTGCGTTGACCATTCACTGACAGCGTTGACTTTTGAGTTGATTGTTTGGCTATCCTGAGGGTTGTGTGACATTGCTAGTTAGCTGACCATATCAAGACTTTGCTGGTTGAAGCATCTTGTTGACTGCCGTAACGCACTATCACACTTATATGTTTCTAGTTTGTCTTCTATCGATCTACTAGTATGTTCTATCAGCATTTTCCTTTATTGTTTATGTGATCCCTGTCTAAATATTGAAGAGAAATTAAAGTTGCATCAAGCATAGAACATATACATAAATTTACACTTCCTGACTGGGACATCTTGTGGGAAATCATGCGTTAAGAAGAACTCTGCAGATTCACCAAGAAGAAGTAAAGTGAAGAAGGAAGATGAAGAAGATGCGGCCTTGGCATCAAAGAGGTAGCAAGGAAAGAGAAGAAGGATCTATCAAAGATCAAGTGCTTCCCGTGTGGCAAACTAAGACATTTCGCTAACAATTGTCTTCAGAAGAAAAAGGACAAGGAAGCTTCTTCTTCCAAGGCTGCTATGGCGGATGATGGGTTAGAAGATGATGCAGCCATGAGCGCTCATGAACCACGAAAGTGGGGCGACATGGATCATTAGAGGAGCTACAGAATGAGGGCAAGATCCTTGAGTAGCTCATCTCTTGGATCACATCCGAGCTACAGGAGCCTTAAGACAGTAGCGGGATAAGTGGAGCAGTGGGTGCAAAGATCATAGATGAAGCAGAGGCAGATCTGAAGGCTAGAAGGAGCAGCGCAGTGCAGATGCAGCAGTAGCGTAGGGGCTGATGTGACTTCAGCAATGAAGAGCAGAGCTACTTATAGTAGAGTTGCAGCACAATGGAGGCTTCAGGAGGACAGCGCAGCACAGTAGCAACGTGAGAGACTTCAACACAAGGAGCTAATGTAACTTCAACAGTGCAGAGGGAGTCCCCTTATGCAGTGTAGAGCTATAGTTGTGCATCATCCTCCAGATGACAACACAGATCAACGGCCGATGGAGCTTTATTGATAAGGTTGCAGCCCAACTGACCTGTCTGTCAAAGATTGGGTAGGAGATTCAGTTGTGTCTCTTAGCAACTGGAGATACAGTTCAACAGGTGGCAGTAGATTGAGAGGGAGCTACAGTACAGATGTGGCAGTGGTGGTGACAGCGTCATGGGCAACAATATAGAATGGAAACAGTTGTGTAGTGTTGAAGGGCATCAGGCCTGGCATCAACAACACAAAAAAAAACCGAGTGCCCAAAATCTTGTGATACATGGTGTGATGTATTGCTAGTGCACAATTCGTGCTAAGAGGGAGTATTGAGATTTTGTGTAGTAGGGGTAGCATCGTATGTACTCTAGCTCCCAAAATTTGTGGAGGGACTAGAGTACGCATGGTCTACAAGACCAGAAAGGGATTTGGGAAATTTCATCTAGTTTGGAAGATATTTAATTAATTAATTATTTTAATGTATCTCCTAAGTCTAAACTTAAGAAAATTAAATAATTAAAGTTAATTAAATTAAACATGTGATGAAATTGTCTTAAGTCACAGGGATCAAGCTTTATTTTAATCTTAGTCATTGATTCAAGACCTGATGACAGTCGTTGGTTTCCCAATGAGAAAAGTATAAAGGAAAGGCTTGGGGTCATTTGTAAAGACACATAGAGGCAAAGCACTGAACCTAAGCTGAGATTCTAGGGCATTGTTTGCCAAGAATTCATAGAAGTGTTTCAGTTGCAGAGAGGGGAGTTTAAGCAAAGGGGATGGTCTGATCCCAGTGCCTACAATTAGCAAGAGGCAGAGAGTAGCTTCCAAAGGCAGCATAGAGAAGCAGGAGCAGCAGCAGCAGAGAGGGCAGTAGTTGCACAGCTCCGAGGCGGCTACAACTACGCACGTGCTGCTCAATCTCTCCCAGGGCAGTTTTAGGCAATAGGAGACCCTCAGGGGTAGCGTAGGGTCTTCGTCACCCAGTCTGGGATTACACAACCCTCTCCAGGCTAGTGCAGAGGGACGCAGAGGCTGCAGAAGCTGACGCAGGGGCTTCATGGGCACCGCTGGGGTTTCTAGGGTCAAGATCTGGCTAAGTCCTGTAAATCCCGTTTGAGGGTGTGGATCAGTCAATATTTTGGCTTCAGAACAGCAAGTGAGCTGCAGATCTATATTTTCTCTGTCGGGTTTTCCAGATCTGGAACCCAGATTTTATTTATTCAGAAAACTCTTAATAATAAAACTCTCCAACGGCCATCCGACCGGTTTTCCCACATTGGGTTTTCCGGGGACTATTGTCCAGAAAATCCTTGTGTCACTTTGTCTTTGCGTGCATGTACTTTTTCTAGAACTGAATTGGTGAAAGTCTGTTATGTGTTTGTCTTCAATATTAATCTGAATTTTCATCTTAATAACTTAATTAAGTAGGAGGAGCATAACCAGATCTAACAGTTGATTTCTGCATAAGCAACATTCAGAAATTTTCACATACACTACCCACATGTGCTGGGTAACAAACTGAACTCATGCAAGAATTAAACTAAATCACCAACAAAATACTTACTGCTAATATATTCTTTAATAAGGATGCACAGATGAGGGCTAGCCACAATAGAACATCTGATAGCATGCCTATAAATGGGTAGATTGCCAACAATGGTATGGTTAACAACTGCAATTCAACACACAATGTCGTTACATCAAATGTTGAATAAAATATCTTAAGCGAAAAAATTCTCAACTTTCTAGTCACTAAAATTTTTGTATCTTGGTATCTACATTTATGGAAATATTTAATCAGTGCAAAGGAATATATACTGCTGCAATGCGGCTTATGAGAATAGCTCCAGCCTTATTAGCCAACGGTGGGAATATAAGAAGTTGAAATATTAGTAGCCCAAAACCTTCAAATTTCAATACCAATAAAGAAATAATTAGTCTTTTATCTATAGTAATCAGAATATAGTAACGTAGTGATTCAAAAATATATATAGAAAAAAATAAAGTAGAATATCAAGGATTTCCAACTCAGGAAAATAAAATATTTCTTTTCATGAATTCTTAGAACAGAGGATTCCTGTCCATTTCCAGGTGAAGTATATTAAATATTTCCAGTGGAAAGAACTTGAGTCCTGTAGTAAATATTTCAGTACAAAAATCTCCAAGGACTGCAGGCAAACATGACCTAGAATATTATGATGGCTTTTAAAATTTCTCTGTATTAATCACTTTTTTCTTTGATCATAAGGAAATATATTTTCTTCCAAAAAAAAATACTTGGAAGGTTACAATGGAATAATACAGAATCAAGTTTTTCCTTGGGAACAATTTTAAAACAAATTGGCTGTGTAAACACACATGATGCATCTTAAGAGAAGCAAAAGACAATATTATTGTCGACAGTGGTAAAACCATAATCAAACATATCAGAAATGAAAACATTAAGAGGAGTTCATCTTTATAGAAAATCCCTGAAGGGAGCAAAACAGCCCCTTCAACATGTCCATCTTATATAAAAGGCACAATGGCACAGAACCATACTGCTAAAGATAAAACAGAGGATATTTAGCTTTACTGGCCAATTTATTAGGCAGCCTATAAATTATGTTCTAACTTTAATAATTTTTATAGCCATGAAGATTTCAACTACGGTATGGTAATAAATGGGAATAAGAAGGTTGTACAAATGATCGCTTTCAATGGACGGGATAACCAACACCTACTCCATTAGTGTACGGAAACCCTCTCCATACATTTCCTGAGTGAGTCAGTGACATGGCACTCAGGGTTCATTGGCCAAAGATTGTATCAGAATGTAGTATCTTTTATTAGCTTGCAAATTTTGCAACTCTTTTGGATTACCTTCAAGTGCCTTGTTGATATATTTTGAAGCATATTTTTTACATTTATGAGCATATTGCAAGCACCATGGCAAATAACAATCACAGTATGTCTATAATAAACAAATTAAACAGAAAAAAATATTACTTTTGGAAGGAGAGGGTGCATAATCAGCTGGATAAGAAGATTTGTGAGTCAAAGTCACCTAAGTGGATAAGAAGACAGTAAGATATGCCACCACATTAGCTGCTTATAACAAAAATTACAAAAGAGTACAGATGATCACTGTAAACACAATACGTAACAATATAATGTGAAAAATCCTAAATCTTGATTCCTACTGCAACAAATCTGAATTACTTCTCCTACTATGTTTCATAATTATTTCATTACAGTGAAATATTGAAGTAATTTCTAAAGCAGTCTACACAAATAATGCTGTGGAATAAATCTAAGTGCTGAAATAATCTGAACAAAATATAATGAAAAACATCCACATTTGACAGTTATTTTTGGACTAAGTCCCCGGAAAAACCCAACTCGGGAAAACCGGTGTAGCAGATCTGAGGGTTTTATATTATTAACCAGCAGTATCTTGAGTACAACTAGGGTGCCAATATCTGGCAAACCCTTCAGATAAATCTAGACAACAAATGTAATTGGGAGATATACCTCACTCTACAAGTCTCCGGCTAATCTAAACAACGCTGGTGAAGCCTCTCTCTGCCTCTACGTGAGTGCCTACGCCGGAATTGCGTAAGCCTGCGTGGGCAAGCCTAAGAAACTACGTCACCTCTCCCTTCAACTGATCAAGTTGATCTGAGACAGGATTTTGGCCCTCCTGGCTCAGAAACCCCAGCATCTTGCTATCTCCAGACTGACTGTGGAAGACACTGCGTTGTTTCTGCGCCACCTCTTTAGAAAATTGCGTTGCCTTTCTCTGCGTAAATGTTGCCTCTCTCTGTAATGTACTCCTGGTCCTCCTTACCAGTTACTGCTTCTGCCCCTCTTTGAATTTGATCACTGAATCAAAATCGCTTAGCAAACCCTACCCTAGTGATTCAATTCTGAGCAAATGCTGTGTCTCCTCACACAAACTCGAAAATGCCAAATGCTCAATGTGCTCAATGTGTTTTCCATAGGCCCCTCACCCTCCTTATATTCTTCCGTTGACCCTTCAATGGCCAAGATTAAAACATAATCAAGGGCTAAGATTAACTTGGAGGTGATCCATGACTTTATCTAGAAGATTCACACTTAAATTAATTAATACCCTTTAATTAATCAGTTTCCCTAAGTCTGGACTTGGGAAAACATTAAAAAATGATTAATTAATTTAATTAAACCATCTCTAAGTGGAATTTTCCAAAACCATTTCTGGGTTTTATGGAATACATTTGTCCTAGCCTATATACAAAGTTACAAGGCTAGAGCACATACGATGATACCATAAATCAACACTCCCTCTTAGCGAGGAAAGTGCTTTAGAAAAACAACTCAACTGTGTTGTTGTTCTGACTTCTGGAACATCTACTGTTGTGCTATTGATGATGCATCTGTACTGCTGCTGACTCTACATACTGCTGCCAACTGCCACTGTACTGCAACTCCCTCTGAATTCTGCAACTATGCTACGACACTGCTTTGCACTGCGTGAGAATTATTCTGCACTGCACTGCACCACTTGTGCACTGTGCTGCTGCTGCTCGACTACTGTTGTTGTTGCACTGTTGCTACTTGCAACAAAAAAACATCCAAAATTAGACAAGTAAATCTGCAACTGAAAAATAAGACTGACTGTTGCTAGCTTCTGCACTAGCTCTCTAAAAAATACAGCGTTGTTGTTGCCCTGCACTGTGTGAGTACTGCTCTGCACCAGTGTGCACTGCGTTGTTGTTGCTCAACTGCTGATGCTACTGCTCTACACTATGTGAGCACTACTCTGCACTGCGCTACACCAGTATGCACTGCGTTGCTGTTGCTCAACTATTGATGTTGCTGCTCCCTCTCTGCATTGATCAGGCTCTAGTACTGCTAGTCACTCCACTATCTTCTCATCTTCCGTTGCAACTGTTCATCCGACTACTATCTTTAGGCTGTCGTAGCTCACATGTGATCTAAGAGTCCGGAAATACTCTAGGATCCTGCCACTTGTAGATTCTGGATCTACAACTCCAAGTCATCCCATTTCTCTCCTTTCGAAATATGAGCTAACATAGCACAATCTCTTTTTGCCTCAATCTTGGCAGCTCCTGCTTGAGGATATTCCTTCTCCTCTTTATCCTTTTTCTGAAGAGGACATTGTGTGGCATAATGTCCCATTTCCCCACACCAAAAGCACTTGATCTTAGACAGATCTTTCTTCTTCTGCTTTTGTTGCCCCTTTGATGCAAGGGCAATGTTATCTTCTTCCTCCTTCTTGACCTTCGACCCACTGTTGCCATCTTCCAAATGGATCTTAAGGAGGTCTCTCCTCGACTCTTCTTGCTGTAAGGCTGCCCACATTGCTTCCCATCCTGAAAGCCTTTCTCTGCCCATAATGCTCTAGACAAAGACCTGATAGTCTTCTGAAACCGAGTTCAGAGTGAGCCTTACCAACTCTGAGTCTCTAGGAGTAGCTCCTACTACTGACAGCTGGTCTCGGGCATCCTGAATACGGGACAAGAAGGAATCAAAACATTCACCCTTCTTCATCCTGGTATTATGCATCCTCTCCTCCAAATACATCTTCTGCTACTCAGAAGATCCTTGGTATAGATTTTCTAGCCCTACCCACATCTTTCTAGAAGTGTTCTTAGCTATTATGTGAGGTACGATATGATCCTTCACACCATCTAGGATCAATTGCTTAGCTCTTGCCATATTCTTCTTGAATTGTCTCAGGTGTGCTGCATCAAGATGTTTTGCAACTGCATTGTCTATGAGGTCTTTCAGATCATGCTCATCAAGGAGAAACTCAATCCTTGATTTCCAAATAACATAGTTGGAGGCACCCTCCAATCTATCTTGGTCACGCAGTCCGTTGCTGGCCATCTCCTCAACTGTCGATTTCTTTCTCTAACCCTCTGCTCAGCTAGACTTACGCACTCCTTGTGGAGTAAGTCACTGCTTCTGCTGCTGCATGGGAAAATCGAGCTTCTTTGAGTAAGAAACTCTCTGAGGTCAAGAAATCCCCCACTCTGTGTTTTTCAGAAATTTTTTGATTCTTATGCACCAACTCTTACTGCTATGCAATAACTGCGTCCTTCAACTACGCTGCCTCTTTTGCAACTGAAAATTGCTTACCCCTCTGTCAACACTCTCAGAGGGAGCCTTTTTCTGCATTGGATTTCCCTCCTGGTCTAGACAGCGTAATCTCTAAGAGGGTTTGTTGTTGCTTACGCAGATCGCAGTCTCTCCTGCGTTGATCTGCTGATTCACTCTTGTTTCTCCGGCACTTCAGCTTGAATAACCTCTGATACCATGTGAAAAATCCTAAACCTGGATTCCTACTGCAACAAATCTGAATTACTTCTCCTATTATGTTTCATAATTATTTCATTACAGTGAAATATTGAAGTAATTTGAAATTTCTAAAGCAGTCTACATAAATAATGTTGCGGAATAAATCTAAGTGTTGAAACAATTTGAACAAAACATAATGAAAAACATCCACATTTGACAGTTATTTTTGGACTGTGTCCCCAGAAAAACCCAACTCGAGAAAACCGGTGCAGCAAATTTGAGGGTTTTATATTATTAAGTGACAGTATCTTGAGTACAACTAGGGTGCCAATATCCAGCAAACCCTTCAGATAAATCTAAACAACAAATGTAATTGTGAGATATACCTCACTTTGCAAGCATCCGGCTGATCTAAACAACAATGGTGAAGCCTCTCTCTGCCTCTACGTGAGTGCTTACGCTGGAACTGCGTAAGCCTGCGTGGGCAAGCCTAAGAAACTGCGTCACCTCTCTCTGCAACTGATCAAGCTGATCTGAGACTAGATCCTGGCCCTCCTGGCTCAGAAACCCCAACCTTTAGCTATCTTTGGACTGACTCTGGAAGACACTGCGTTGTTTATGCGTGATTCCCTTCAGGGACTGCGTCACCTTTTCAGAAAGCTGCGTTGTCTTTCTCTGCATAAATGCTGTCTCTCTCTGTAATGTACTCCTGGTCCTCCTGACCAGTTATTGCGTCTGCCCCTCTCTGAATCTGATCATTGAATCAAAATCACTTAGCAAACCCTGCCCTCGTGATTCGATTCTAACCAAAAGCGGTGTCTCCTCACACAAACTCGAAAATGCCAAATGCTCAATGTGCTCAACGTGTTTTCCATAGGCCCCTCACCCTCCTTCTTATATTCTTCTGTTGACACTTCAACGACCAAGATTAAAACATAATCAAGGGATAAGATTAACTTGGAGGTGATCCATGACTTTATCTAAAAGATTCACACTTAGTTTAATTAATACCCTTTAATTAATCAGTTTCCCTAAGTTTAGACTTAGGAAAACATTAAAAAATGATTAATTAATTTAATTAAACCATCTCTAAGTGGAATTTTCCAAAACCATTTTTGGGTTTTATGGAATACATGTGTCCTAGCCTATATAAAAAGTTACAAGCCTAGAGCGCATCCTATGCTACCATAAATCAACATATACTAATTCACATTCAACATATATGTTTTTAGTATGTGACACGTGTTGATAACTAAATACTAGGAGAGACAATTCGATGCACAAGAGTGTGTTATGTGAAAAACCAACATTACTGTTGATGTTTGTAGCTTGCGCAGGTACTTCTACACAAGCTTATTGCCACACAATCTACCAAGGCCTTAATAAAGGGACGTGAAAATTTCTAAATATTACTTATGTAGAAACATTATTGTCAAATCTTGATTTACTTCTCCTACTTAGACAAGTTAATTTGAAATATTCTTCCTTAACATCGAAGTAAACACATTAACAGTCTACATAGATACAGATCTAAACTGAATAGATGCACAATGAGAAAGTGACACACATGATTTTCTGGACAACTGTCCCTGAAAAAACCCAATGCGGGAAAACCGGTCTTCTAGTTGCTGGGGGGTTTTTATTATTAAGTAGATTCTAAGTACAACACATATGGGCACCAAACTGGATAACCCAACAGAGAAATACAAAATCTGCAGCACTACCTCTGTTCCGAAGACAAAAAAACTGACTGCTTCACACCCTCAAACGGGATTTACAGAACTCAACCCTTTTTAGTCTTCAAAAACCACAACGCTACTCTGAAGCCCTCTATGTTAGCTTTTCTAGCCTGGAACAACCCCTGCGCTGCTCAGGAAGGGCCTACGTAACCCCAAACTGGGTTACATTCTACCTGCATTGCCTTGGCTGGGATTACATCAGCCCTGCTGGCCTCCTACTGCCTCTGTGCTGCCCTTTCTGGGCATGTCTAGCCTCTGCGTAGCACCTGAAGCCTCTGCACTACACAACTGCTGTGTAGCTGCTGCGTAGTTGCTATTCCCTCTGCGCTGCTCAGTTTGCTGCTTCTCTGCCTCTTGTTGCACTCTTGGCCTGGGATCAGATCATCCCTTCTGCCAATACTACCCCTCGCTGCAGCTGAAACACTTCTGGAAATTCTTCGCAAACCATGCCCTATAATTCCAGCTTAGTCTCAGTGCTCTACCACTATGTGTGTTCTCCAACTAACCCCAAGCCTTTGCTTTATACTTTTCTCGTTGGGAAACCAATGGTTGTGATCTAATCTTGTATCGATAGCTAAGATTAAAAGAAAGCTTGATCCGTGTGACTTAAGTCATTTTCATCACATGGTTAACTTAATTAACTTTAATCTTTTAATTTTTCTAAGTTAGACTTAGGGTCCTTAATTAAAAAGATTAATTAATTAAATATCTCTTAAACAGGATGGAATTTCTTAAATCGCTTTCTGGGTCTTGGAGATCTTGTGAAAATTCTACAGTAGTATCATGGTTAACTTCTCCTACTTGATTAAATTATACAAGATATCTTCAGGAATTAGATTCAGAAAATATCAAAGTAAACACAACTAACAGCCTACACATGCAAATCATTTACTGAATATTACGCTCATTCAAACAAATTGACACACAGATTTAGAAACCCTAGCTCTGCCCCTGAAGCCCTAGTGTCAGCCCTGCTAAGCTCAGCGTGCCACTGTGCTGCTCAAAGAGGGCCTGGGTAACCCCAAAGTTGGTGACGCAGTCCTTATGATACCTCTGGAGGCTTCTGCGTAACTTTGAAGCCCTCTCAAGCTGCAGCACTGCCCCTTCCTGGGCCTGCATAGCGACTGAAGCCTCTGTGTTGCGCAAATGCTGCTACTGCCCTTGCTCCTATATGCCGTCCCTGAAAGCTGCTCCTCTGCCTCTTGCTGTCTCCTAGCTCTGGGATCAGACCATCCCCTCAGCCAATACTACCCCTCGCTACAGAAAACTCCTCCAGAAATTCTTAGCAAACCCTGCCCTAGAATTACATATCAAGATCTCGGCTCCGCAACTGTGTGTGTGTCTCCAACTGACCATCAAGCCTTTCTTTTATACTTTTTCATTGATCTCATGAACGACCGAGATTAAAACATTCATCAACGGCTGAGATTAAAGACTGTTTGATCCCTATTACTTAGAACATGTCAGCACATGTGTTGATCCATTAAAATAATTAATTATTTGAATAACTTGAACACCAACTGAAATTTCTCCAAACACTTTCTGGGTTTTGGAGTTCAAGTGTGTCTTAGCCCCTCCACAAAATTTCAAGGCTAGAGCACACCCGATGCTACCCCAACTTAAAAAAATCTCAACACTCTTTAGCACAGAGTGTGCTCTAGCAATACATCCACACCATGTACTGCAAAATCTTGATGTTGGCTTCTGTGCTGCTGATGCTTAGCTTGCTACCCTCCATCCACTGCACTGCTTCTTTCTGTAATGTTTCCCATGTCACTGCCACTGACACTGCCACATCTATACTGCAGCTCCCCCTCAACTTGCTACATCATGCTGCCCAGAGCACTCCCACTACTAACTACTGCATTGCAACTCAGTTTCCAAGAAGTAAGCAACTAAAGGACTCTTGCCCAATCATTGACATACAAGTTAGGCTGCATCCCATCACTGAAGCTCCCTTGGTTGTTGATTTACATTGCACTGCGTCAACACTACCTTTCTGCACGGCTGAAATCTATCAGCCTCTACGCCACTGCCTCCACGTTGTTGCTGCCTCTACACTACGCTGCTCCCTCTTAAGCTCCTCAACTCTCCCCTCTACTTCATTGTGACCTTCTGCAACCATCTCTCAACTCATCCCGCCAACTGATCTGTAGTTGCTCTACAAATCCATGTCACCCCACTTACGTGGCTCATGAGCACTCATGGCTACGTCATCATCAGTACCATCTTCCATTGTTGCTGCAGCCTTGCAATCAGAATCTCCTTTGTCCTTCTTCTTAGGGAAAGTGTTGGAGAAGTGTCCAAGTTCTCCACAGTTAAAGCACCGGACCTTGGAAAGGTCCCTCTTCTTCTTCCCTGGTTATTTTTTTTCCTTTGATGTAAGGGTTGCATCATCTTCCTCTTCTTTCTTCACTTTGACAAAATCTCGAATTGAAAGGGCATCCCTGAACTCCTGCCCGTATGCTTGACACTCAACAAAGTAATCACCCATGTGGCCGAGCTTCGACTCTTGCTGTGCTCCTGCCCGTGTCTGCAGCCAAAAAAGTGGGCATGGTGGAATGTGTTGGTGCATGTGATGCCATGTGCTGAGTGGCATCGTGCTCCTGCAAATGACGGGATGTGCCTGATCCCTCACCAATCTGGAAACCCCTTGGGGTTTCACACTGTCTCACTTCTACAACAGTGAATCTCTGTCCCATCACCTCAATCTACCTCGACAGATCCTGTACTGACTTGAGGAGCATTTCCCCAAACTTCTTCGCATCACTATCATCTGCCATCGATTCCTCCTGCTCTGTGTCCACTACTGGAACGCAGTCACCCTCTCCGTAGGTGATTTGCAACCTACGTTCTCTATCACGGTACTTCCTACCCTTGTACCAAATATACGGCTTCTCTCCCAGTGTCATAGACAACTTGCTCCACAGGCTGAGCCAGGTCTATGAGCTCTGATACCACTGTACTATCCCGAAGGGGAAATAAATAGTAATACAAAGCATACAACAAGATATAAAATGCTAGAAACAGATCATGAAGCAGATACACATGAAATAAAGAGAATGCTAGGCCATTTTATTATACTGAGAAATAGAAATGAGTACAAGAGGTGATCAGAATGATGGCACCTCGACTTGCACCAGGCAAGTGTAGGAATACTCTCAGAATATCAATGGAAATGGCTGCTCTCTGCTCTACGTCCAAACTGCTGGAATACAACCGTGCTCCTGCTACTGCTGGAACAAAATGAGTATTTGGAGCTGCTCCCCTACTCAGAAAAATCTGATACTCTGGAATTAGCCTCTACTCACAATACCCAGAAAAGCCCAGAGAGCATTTTTGAAATGGTCGACCCCCGAAAATGCCTCCCTTGAGGATCTACGCTATCCTCCAAAGGGCCACGCCGGTGCTAAATGTAATCCTCCAAAATATGGACTCCCACTCTGTCAAATGTCTCCAATAGGCAAGGGCTGGCCCCTTTCTCAATCCTCCAGCCTGAATCCTCCAAAATGGTGTCACTCCGGAGCTCCCCCAAGATGGACTGCGTCCTCCCTCTCAAGACTGCGCAGTCTCTAAATGCTCTACTCCTCCATGAATGCAATCACCGATCCTCATGCAAAATGCTGATGGAAATACCTCACCCGAGCAAGCACTCAAAGTCTCCCCGGGCTGAGGGTGGGGTCTCCAAACGGAGACACCCAATGTGCTGAACAGTACTGCAAACAAGCTAAACAGCGAGCATGCTCCAAGTCAAAATGACTAGCTCAATATGCATAAACAAGAATGACCAAATGAGGGGGCTCTCCTCCCTTTTATAATGCTGAGTCTCTCTCTCCCTAGGCCCCAACATCTCCACGTGCTCCTTGGCCCACACTGTCCCTCTCATCTGCGTGAAGTAGGCCCCACGCTGCCCACGTGGTCTGCGTCCCTCTCCTGGGCTGTCCACTCGGCCACTAGGCCCCACTCCCTTAATTTCGCTGTGGAATTAGGAAAGTGTTTTATCCTAAGTGAGTTAATTAATATTTTACTCACTTTATTCATGCTCCGACTATAATAAGGCAAAATTGGTCAAAATTAATATTTCCAATTAGCTATCGACTGGGAATATTATAGATTGGTCTCTCTGATGGTTGGATGTTGATCTTCTACCCCTCCGATCTCACACCCCGACACTGCGACACTGGATCTGACTGATCCTCGACAAAATTTTAGATCTCTTATGAGGCTTGGCACTGCCTCTATGTGGCTCTATGTTGCCCAGCATAGCCCCTACACTGCCTCTTCTGCGTCCTCTCTACCTTCTCTGTTATGTATTCCCAATCAAGAAATATTTCCAACCGAAACTACGTCTGCCCCTCACTGCAAGAATCAACTCAATCAATACTCCTATTGCTCTGCGCTGCTCACTTGAGAAATTGATCTCTAGACTCTCTCCAATGTGTCTTCCAAACGCAGATCGAAGTCCTTATAATCTTCTCGTTGGATAACTAACAGGCCTAGATTAAAACATAATCAACGTCTTAGATCATATTGACTCGATTTCCGTCTTTTTCTATAAGATTCACACCTAGTTCTATTAATACACTTTAATTATTTTAATTCCCTAAGTTTAGACTCAGGCTCCCATTAAAAATAACTAATTATTTTAATAAAACCATCTCTGGGTGGAATTTCCCAAAACGCTTTCGGGTTATTCTAGAATACATGTATCCAAGCCTCCCTGCCAAATTTGAGACTTAAAAGCACAACCAATGGTACCAGAAATCAACACAGATTTAGCGCAAAGAAGATCTTCTGCTAGGACGTAGTTTTCTGCAAAAGTTTGCTAGGGCAAAAAAGCGTCTCGGAGGATTGGCAAGTATTTGTCCAGAGTTTCTTTGGCAGAGATACCTTACCAAGGTGAAATAGGATGTGGGCCGATTTGCAGCAAAAAAATTTGAGGCGAGCTCTGTTAAAGAGCTCCATCAGTGGCAGCAGTAGCAGTGGATCGAAGGTTTTGAAGGCGAAGGAGAATGTGTCCCTTGCATCAAACGGTCCTAGTTACAGGAAGGGGGCATAGAATAAGAAGAAGAAGAAGAAGAAGAAGGATCTATCTAAGGTGAAACGCTTCAGGTCTGGCAATTTTGGCCACTACAGTACCTAGTGTCCTCTCAGAGAGAAGGACAAGCAGAAGAAGCAAGACCAGCTGGCACCATCCGTAGAGATTGACTAGTTGTCTTCCAGGTTGGAAGAAGAGTTTTTCATGATTTCCCACATACCTCTGTGAGTGAGGTGCGGTGACTCGCAGTTGTAGCCCTAGAGAGGTATGGAGATTAGGCAGGGTCCACTGAGGAGTCCACCTTATGGATCATCAGCTCGCTACGCGGTTCCCACAGTTTTTAGTAGCAGGATGGATCAATAGCAGTAGATGCAGTCAGATGCCAGTGCGACAGTTGCAGAGACTAGTAGCAGTCAGATGCTATGGAGCACAATGCAGAGTTGGCAGCAGTGCTGCTGGCATAGTGCAGATTTGGCAGCAGTGCAGGTGGCACAATGCAAAGTCGGCAGCAGCACAGATTCTTCGGTGGACAGTACAATAGCTAGTATCAATGAAAGACTCGGGTGACAAATGAATCATATTGAACACAGTTGATTCTGTATTTTGGATGTTTCTTAGTTGCAGATGTTGCAGTTGCAGCAACAACAAAGTTGTAGTGCAGATGTAGTGTTGGAAGCAGCTCAGCATGGTCAGAAGCAACACAAATGCAACACGTATCAAAGTTGCACAATATTTGGTGGCCAGCAGTGGCCAAACATCAAAAAAAACGTGATGGAGGATGGTACAGAGACAGGGTGGTGTGATAGGGGGTGCAGCACTAGAACACATTCCTTCCTAAGAGGGAGTGTTATTTTTGTTAGCATCGGAGGTGTTCTATCCACAGAATTTGGTGGAGAGGCTAGAGTGTATGTGATATCCAAAACCCAGAAATCGTTTCTGGAAATTCCTCCTAGAGATGGGTTAATTATATTATCAGTCGTCTTCTAAATATTTCCTAACTCTGAACTTAGGAAATATGGCTAATTAATCAAAATTTATTAAGTCAAGGTGAGAATTCTCTAGAAACTCACACGGATTGATCCAGAAATGATTTGAGCCATCGATTAAGAATTTATCTTAGTCGTTGGAGTCCCAACAGGAAGACATAAGAAGGGATCGATGTGGTGATGGAGAATGCACCAGTCACTAGAAGAATTCGATTTTCCAGAGTAGCAGCAGTGAGTTGTCGAAGAGTTTAAGCTTCAATGAGGCAGCAAAGATAGAGAGGGGAAGGGGCAGGGATCTGGAGGAAGTTTCCAAATCCGAAGAGGCATCAACAAGGGGTCCGAGTTATTCCCAGTGAGGCAACACATAGGGCTATGCAGTTGCTTCAAAAAGGCAGTTCGATTTAACTGAGGAAAAATTCATTCTCAATTCCAGAGGCCAAGCAGAGGGTCGAGACTGCTAGAGAGACAATCTCCCCAACAAAGACAGGCAGAAAGACTTCATATGAGACTGGTTGGAGGATTGACATCATAGGGTATGCACAGAGGCTGACGTATAGGGTCCAGAAGGCCGAGTTTTCTAATGGAAATTGTGCTAGAATTTCTTGCAGAAGAAGGGTAATTCCCTTAAAATAATTTTTCCCATATTTTCTTGTTGTTTGCATTGTCAATTGGGCATCCATAGATTGTACTCGGAATTTCACTGCAGCATAATAATAAAAACCCTCACTGCTACACCGGATTTCCCAAGTTAGGTTTTTCCAGGGACATTTGTCCAAAAAATAACGGTGTCAATTTATGTGTGTGTGCTTGTATTTTCTCAGTTTCCAGTGCTATACTCTTCCACAATTTATTTGTGAAAATAACAGTGTGAATTATTTTATATTTACCATAGCAAACTGCAAATAAATTGTTAAATAAAATTAACAATTAGGAGAATAATTTCCAATTGTTGTGATAGACGAAATTTTCACATACAATAATTAACAAAATTATCCACAACAATGGTGCTAAATTTGACCTCCCCAAATCACACTTAATGATAAAATCCCTAATCCACAAGGGGCAGCTACTAGGATGGTCACCCTTGTCACACAAGCAACCTATCTTTTATCTTTTGGTTGGCTCTTTCCACTCAACAAGAGTATCCCTAGGTTAGGGTTACCAAACTAAAACAATGAATCTTGAAGGTGATTTGAAAAGGTTGCTTTAGAAAAAAAATGTCATTTTGCAATGTAGAAAAATAAAATAATAATGGAGGGATCAAGAGAATGCTGCCAATCTAATAAGGTAAAATGGAGAAAATCCTCCTGTTGACCGCACTTTGTCAACTACCCCATAGCAGTACACCCCCATTTTTTTAAATGGGATTCTTCATGTTCGACGTGGTTGCGCCATTCAGATTCCATCATCAGTCATCAGTCGACATTTTTATAAATGATGTAAACCCATTTTGCATGTTATGATGTAAATGATCTAAGTAAGACCATCAATGTATGTAACAACCTAGGTAAGCCTAGTATGTTGTTGATGATATCTATCCTAGGAGGTTTTTTGTCTCACTGATTCAAGTAAGTGATCGGCAGAGTTTTTCCCTCTAGCCTCACCCCAAAGCTAGGGTGGATTTTGTCATCAGCATGCTAAGTGAGTCCTAGTGTTTTTTATCGAGTCCTTGTAAAAGTAGTTTGAGCTACTTGGTCTACTAGATCATATTTTGAGTCACAGAATTGGGGATTTATTTGAGGGTCTATACGAATGGATATTCCCCCTTCATGTATGTAAATGTATTATCTCATGTAAAAGAGGGTTGGAAAAATAATTATAATCCCCTCTCAGTCAATTAATTAAATTTTCTGGTCAATTAATTAATAAAATCTTAAACCAGAAATTTAATTAATTTAGGATCCTAAGTTAGGATTAAATCTTTAAAGGCAAAATTTGTGGGTCCTTGGAAAATGATTTTGAAAGCCCTAGGCCAAGGGAATATTGAGAATTTTAAGAAATATTGGACCCTTGGGCCTTGGTGGTTAAGTCAAGGTCAAAATTCTGGGGTAATTAACTCAAAAATAATAATTTTTGAGTTAATTAAAATTGAATTAAATGATAAATTTGTTTTTTCCCCAAAATTTTAATTTCAACGCTCCAGATTAAAAGATAATTAAATCTTTTGGACGGTTGAGATTATTTTGACGAGGATCATCCAAACTAGCCATTAGAGATTTTGTCCTATAAATTTAGAGGTCTTTCTCATTCTTGAATCATCCGATCTCAGGATCGTGCACTTGCTCTTAGAAGCTCTTGTAAACTTTTTGAGGAATAAAGCATAAAGACTTTGGGGTTACAAATCTGGATGTTCCTTCTCAGATCTATGTGGTGAATTGTCTCTAAACTCTGCTACTTTGTTTGTTGTATTTTATGGTTGATGGTCTTCATGGATTAATCTGCATATAGGTATCTTATGCAGTTTTTTGGGTTTATAAAATAACACTCTGATTTTTCTGCAAAGGTTTCATGTTGTTTTCTTAAATCTCTATCAATCTAAGATCCGGATCTAAGTGTGCAGGGAATTTTTCTTAAGATTGGGCGTCTGGGGAAGTCTTCGGTTGGACCAGCCGACTCTCAATAAACATAAATCTGATAAGCTCTTTATTTGTTAAATTTCCAGGTCTATCTTACGATATTTGTGATTTTGCAGGGTTTCAAAGGCTTGTGCCTCTCATCTAAAACTTTAAATCTCTGAAAATTGTGCTAAAATGGATTTTAAATCTGACCTTGAGGGTTTTAAATCTGTAAACTAGTTGTAAATTTGTAAATTTTATTTGACTGTAAGGGTTTAATCATTTATTGGTGTGTGTATCTTCAGATCTGGTTACTTTCTTGCAGGTTCAGGGTTCAAATCAAATTTTTTTTAGATCTCAGGCAGATCTAGCCTCCAAAGGCCAGATCTGGCCTCAAATTTCTACTATGGACAAGATTTGGCATAATTTGATTTTAAGGAGCATGAGGATCTGAGCTTAAATGAAGAAATTTGAATTTGTGCGTACTAGGTTTTCTTCACACAGCAAACTGCTATCATTTCCCTTCATATCCATCTACATAAGGCATCCTCACTGTTGTTGGTCCATCTCTGCTCTTCGAACCTTGCAGATCCGTCACATTCTTCAACCCGTTTTCTGCTCCACCGTCCAACTTACATTTCATTTGCTGTGTCGACTCTTCCTCGCGTGCTCCCTCTACATCTACAGTCGCGTCCCCTTCACCGCCCTTCTTTCTTCTGCATTGACCACCTATGCAAGCCGTCCTCCCAGCTCTTGGCCATCAATTTTCTTTTAAAATCGAAACCTTGTGCTGCCTTCCTTTTCTGTTGACGTCCCTTTTTTTTTCTCAGCGTTCAACCTGCCCTTCGAACCCATCCCCTTCAGCTCGTCCCTCAAGCCGTCGTGCTCCATTTATCCTCACGTCGTCTGTCTGCCGTCCAAGCTCACCTGCAAACCAATAAAACAGCAAATGCACACAAACAAAAAATCGAACCCACAAACAAGTGAAACAAAAATCAAACGCACACGTATTTCTTTAATCTGCGATTTCATTTCGTTTTACTAATCGTAGTCTTAGATTGTATATTCTATTTTTTGTTCGATTTTTTTAAAATGTGTAGTTTAATAGCGTAGTTTTAATGTGTAGTGTGTTAAATTTTAGATTTAATTCAATTAGATTAAATTAAAATTTTGTTTACTAACTTTAGGTTTCATTTTTATTTTTTATTTTTTTTTGTTAAATTTCAACGTGTAGTTTTAGTTTTTTTCTTTAAATTTTAGTTTAGTTTTACATCTAACTTTTAGATTTTAATTGTTAGTTTTAAATTTGTTTAATTTTAGCTTTTAGATTTTAAATTTTAACTTAGTTTCATTTAGTTTAATTTTAATTCTAGTTGTAGATTCTAATTTTTAGATTATAACTTTTTATTTAGATTTAGATTTTTTTTTTTTTAAAGATTAAAAAAATAAAAAAATCCTAAAAATCTATAAAACACAAAAACATTAAAAAAATTCAAATTTTCTATAGTCAAATGGGCTAATTTTATTCTTATCTAAAGTTTTGACTATAGAAATATTTTCTGGATCGAAGTTAATTGAAGCATCATAAATCTGGAAATATTGCGAATATCTGGCATTTTCATCTTATTGTTTCATGGTTGTGTTTTCCAATTGAATATCATTGTGATCAATCGTATTTTAATAACCAGGGGTTAATCGTCACTTACTTGTTCATAATTGCATAGCGGGATTTTGTTTGACTCCATAAGGCACTGGTCTTAAACGTGAAATCTAATTTAGATCTGTGGAATCTCGTTCATTTTATCAAGTATTTGATGTTTTAGCTGTGTCTTCTGGATTTCGCCTTTTCATTTCTAATAGGGTCTACCTCCCTTAACTTGCAAGGAGACAACTTAAAGAGAGAGATTGGGGATAAAGGTGACAGCCCCCAATCTGAGCCGTTGTCGCGGTGCCCGGACAATCTGTGCGACAACACCTCCCACAAAACCATTCTAGTATAGATGCATCTATTACAAATGGAAAATCAATGGCAAGGACTAGAAATTCTACAATAATATGCAACAATATAAATCATTAGAACAATAGCCGCACCTTAATGGGAAAGAAACCTTTCCACATCACATATGTTGCAAAAAAGAAAAACCCATTAATCTCCAAGGGGGGCACACTCCAAAAACCCAACCATAAGAAATGATGAAGAGAGCAAACCCTTATATAATCTTGAGCTCCATCTTCATCTATAATAAACTAACAATACCCAAGGTCAAAACCTTATAAACAACCTAGCAAAGAGTAAAGAAACAACATCCTCCAACAACAAACCAACAATACATGAAAGAAGAAACGACAAAGCCATGTGTATAAATCTCCAAAAAATAGCTCTATTAAGGTGTGACATTGCCATCAAATATGGCATAATACCTAGCATACTACAACATCTTCCATAAAATCCTCCAAGATAAGTCATTACACCACTTTATCCTCAAAAAAAATGCAAACGACCATCTCCAAGTGGCACAAGATACTTAAAGACAATGTTGCGAGGGAGTGCCCAGTGAAAATTCCAAGTTCGGAATCTTACTGTAGCCAATTGTAATTACTTCACCTACTTGTTATTAAACAGACAAGTTATTTACAGTGTTCTACTAGAAATACTGAAGTAAATTACTATTGCATCCTTCACTTAATTAATTTAAATATGTTGAAACAAGAAACTGAGCAAGAAGAGAAACATCACAGAGGACAGCGTTGTTTTTGGACAAACACCCCCGAAAAAACCCAATGTGGGAAAACCGGTGCAGCAGATCTGAGGGTTTTATTATTAGGCAACAGTTATTTCTGAATACAATCTTTGGATGCCTTTCTGGCAATCCAGTACAGAGAATATCACTCGACAGAAGAAATTAGTGAGTTTACCTCACTCTACACTACAAGTCCCTGCTGATCCGATAGCTGAAACAACAATCTCTCGACACCCTCTGTTCAATGACTGCTTGGACCTATGTCAAATACCTCTGGGAGATTGTGTCACCTCCTCTGCTGATCGTTCAGGCCTCGAAAATCTCAATTCCAGCCCTCCCGGCTCAATACTTCGATCTCCCAGTGGAAACTCAGACTTTTGCTCAAAAACCTTTGCGCTACTCTACGTGGGGCCTTCGTGGCCCTGCATCACCCTCTAGAAGTCACACCCATAGTTTAGATTAATACCCATTAATTATTTTAATTTCTAAGTTTAGACTTAGGGTCCCATTAAAAATAATTAATTTATTAAATAAAACTATTTATGGGTGGAATTTCCCCAAACGATTTATGGCTTATCTGGAATACATGTGTCTAAGTCTCTCCACAAAATTTGAGACTTAGAGCACATCTGATGTACCCCAAATCAACACTCCGTCTTAGCGAGCAAGTGTTATAGCAAGGCACGTTACTACATATTGATTTTACTCTGAAGCATCTCCCTATGAGCTACTGATCTCTGACATGTTGTCCACCAAACGCTGCATTTGTACTGCTGTTGACCCTGCCACGATCAACACTACATCTGTACTGCAACTCCCTCTCAAATGCTAGATCTGTGTTCCTGCTAGCACTGCGACTGCTAACTCTGCACTGCAACTCAGTTGTTGAGAGAAGCAACTGAAAAACATCCAAAATCTGAACAACTGTTCAGTATGGATACATCTCGATGCTGAAACTTTGACTGTTGCTAGTCCCACACTGTCCCTCTGAAGCTACTAAGTTGTTGCTGCTACTGCATCTGTCGCTCCAACACTCCTATGTACTAACTAAAACTCCTCCAACGTGCTAATACTAATCTTGAGCTCCCGTAGCAAGGTCGTGATCCAAGAGGTGGGATCCTCAAGGATCCTGCCCAACTGAAGTTCTTGCGAACTTACAGTTCAATGTCGCCCCACCTCCCTCCTCAAGATGCGTGGGCACTCATGGCATACTCATCTTCTTCAATTTTTGTGGACACAACCTTCTGATCATGCTTCTCGTCCTTGTCCTTTTTCTTCAAAGGACACTGCGTTGCGTAGTGACCGAATTCACCACACCTGAAGCATTTAATCTTCGAGATGTCCTTTCGTCTTCGCTGCTCTTGCTATCCCTTAGATGCCAAGGTTGCATTCTCCTCCTCCTCTTTTGTCTTCGACCCAGTGCTGCTGCTGCCATCAAGTTTACACTTGACTAGGTCCCTCCTTGGCTCTTCTTGCTGAAGAGCAACCCACATCTCCTCCAAGCTTGGCAGTCTTTCTCGGCCCAGAATACTCTGGACGAAGACCTGCCACTCCTCTGTGACTTCATTGAGGGCTAGCCTTACCATCCCGGTAGGCTGAGGTTTGGACCCCACAGCTGCCACCTGATCATGAATTTCCTGAAGCCTTCAGAGAAACAAATCTATACGCTTCCCCTTTTCCATATGTGTCTACCGCAATTTTTTCTCTAAGTACATCTTCCGCTGCTTGGAAGATCCTTTGTATAGCGCTGCTAAGGCTTCCCACACTTTCCTAGCTCTATCCTTGTTGTCTATGTGGGATACTATGTGATCCTTGACTCCATCTAGGAACAGCCTCTTAGCCTTTGCCATATCAGCCTTGTACTTCTTCAGCGGATCTGGGATTGTAGGCACAACTACCATACTCTCCAAGAAAACCTTGAGATCGTATTAATCTAGAAGGCATGAAATTCTCGCCTTCCAGATTACATAGTTTGAGCCTCCCCCCAACCAATCCTGATCTCTAAGCCCATGAGCTACCATATTTGTTGTCTAGAAATTGTTGAATCTAGCTCGCTCTCCTTTGCTTCTGTGCAGCGTTGAACTGGCTTACGCACTCCTTGCTAAAGATTGTAGATCTACCACCCGGATCTGCTACTCAGATCTCAAAAAATAGAATTCGCCGACTAGTAATTCCTTGAGCAATAAAATTCCCTCACTGTCCTTCTTCTCTTTCTTCTGACAACTTTTTGCCCAGCAAAAGATTTTCCTGCAACAAACTACGTCCAACCAGCACTAACACTGAGGTTCTGCGTTGCTCCCTCTGGCACGACAAAATTTCAATGTAGAACCCCTTCCTCTCTATCAACTCACTTAGACATAGACCTTCCTCAAAAATTCAACCCTCTTGGCCAAGACTGCACAATCCCTCTGGGGATTCGAACTGTTGCCTCCTGCAGCTATTCATCCCCCTCCCCAGTGTTGGCTCTTCTATTCTTGTTTCACTAGCAATGCTCTGATACCATGTGAAAATTCCAAGTCCAGAATCCTACTGCAGCCAACTAAAATTACTTCACCTACTTGTTATTAAATGAACAAGTTATTTACAGTTTTCTATTAAAAATACTGTAGCATATTACTACTGCAGCCTTCACTTAATTAACTTAAATATGTCGAAACAAGAAACTAAGCAAGAAGAAAAACATCACACAGGACACTGTTGTTTTTGGACAAACATCCCCAGAAAAACCCAATGCGGGAAAAATGGTGCAGCAGATATGAGGGTTTTATTATTAATCAACAGTTATTTTTTAATACAATCTATGGATGCCTTTCAGACAATCTAGTACAGAGAATATCTCTCAGCAGAAGAAAATAGTGAGATTACCTCACTCTACACTGCAAGTCTCTGCTGATTCGATAGCTGAAACAACGATCTCCCGGCACCCTCTGCGCACCCTCTTCATAGTCACTGTGTGGGCCTACGTCAATACCTCTAGGAGACTATGTCACCTACCCTGTTGAATCGTTCAGCCCTCCGAAATCTCGATTCCAGTCCTCCCGGCTTAGAATTTCGATCTCCCAACTGAAACTCAAACTTCTGCTCGAAAACCTCTACACTGCTCTGCGTGGGGTCTCCGTAGCCCTGCTTCACCCTTCTTGGGCACTGCATTGCCTCCTCTGTGTATCTCTCTTCCTCTTTGCTACGTATTCTTGGCTCCGGAGAAGATCCTCCGACAAAAAATTGTCTTTGCCCCTCTCTGCGTGATCACTACAAAATCACTGCGCTGCTCTAGCTTCAGCAATTTGATCTGACTGATCAACTCTTGGTGTGTTTCCAAATGGCCCTCAAGCCTTCCTTAAATAATATTCTCGCTGACATTCAAAGACCCAGATTAGAATCTAATCAATGGCAAGGATCATTTTGGCTTGATCCTCGTCTTCTTCTAGAAGTCACACCCACAATTTAGATTAATACCAATTAATTATTTCAATTTCCTAAGTTTAGACTTAGGGTCCCATTAGAAATAATTAATTTATTAAATAATATTGTTTTCGGGTGGAATATCCCCAAACGATTTCTGGGTTATCCAGAATACATGTGTCTAAGCCTATGCACAAAATTTGACACTTTGAGCACATCCGATGTTACCCCAAATAAGCACGCCCACCCCCCTCACTCTCACTCTCAAAGCACGATCCAAATGGAAGCACTCAAGGAGCGCCCTGTTGATTTATGGTAGCATCGGATGTGCTCTAGCCTTGTAATTTTGTATATAGGCTAGGACACATGTACTCCATAAAACCCAGAAATGGTTTTGGAAAATTCCACTTGGAGATGGTTTAATTAAAATAATTAATCGTTTTTTAATGTTTTCCTAAGTATAAACTTAGGGAAACTAATTAATTAAAGGGTATTAATTAAACTATGTGTGAATCTTCTAGATAAAGTCGTGGATCACCTCCAAGTTAATCTTAGCCCTTGATTATGTTTTAATCTTGGTCGATGAAGGTTCAACTGAAGAATATAAGGACGGTGAGGGGCCTATGGAAAACACAATATTGTGACACTTGACCCATTGAGCATTTTCGAATTTGTGTGAGAAGACACAGCTTTTGATCAAGAATCAAATCACTAGGGTAGGGTTTGCTAAGTGATTGTGATTCAGTGATAAGATCCAGAGAGGGGAAGAAGCAGAGATTGGTCAGTTGGACCAAGGGTTCATTTCAAAGAGGCAGAGGTGATGCAAAGAGGGACAACACAGTTTTCTGAAGGAGCGATGCAGATCCCGCAGGAAATCACGCAGAAACAGCACAGTGTCTCTTGGAGTCAGTCCGAAGATAGAGGCTGGGATTTTTGAGCCAGGAGGGCCAAAATCCAGTCTCAGATTGGCGAGATCAATTGCAGTAAGGGCTGACACAGTTCCTCAAGCTTGCCCACGCAGGCTTACGCAAATCCAACGTAGGCAATCACGAAGAGGCAGTGAGGGCTTCACCAACATTGTTTTAGATCAGCCAGAGACTTACAGAGTGAGGTATATCTCACAATTATATTTGTTGTCTCGATTTCTCTGAATTGTTTGCCGAATGTGGGCACCCTAGTTGTATTCAAGATTCTGCTGCTTAATAATACAAACCCTCAGATCTGCTGCACTAGTTTTCCCAAGTAAGGTTTTTCTGGGGACTTAGTCCAAAAATAACTGTCACATGTGGATGTTTTTCATTGTATTTTGTTCAAATTGTTTCAGCACTTAGATTTATTTCCGCAGCATTATTTGTGTAGACTGCTTCAGAAATTACTTTGATATTTCACAGTAATGAAATAATCATGAAACATAATAGAAGAAGTAATTCAGATTTGTTGCAGTAGGAATCCGGATCTAGGATTTTTCACATGGTATCAGAGCTTATTCAAGTTGAAGTGCAGGTGAAACACAAGTGAACCAGCAGATCAGCGCTGATGAGTCTGGGATCTGTGTAAGCAGCAACAGACCCTCCCAGAAATTACACTATCCAGGCCAGGAGGGCATTCCATCGCAGAAAAGCCTCCCTCTGAGAGAGTTGACAGAGGGGTAAGCTTTTTAAGTTGCAGAAGAGGCAGCGTAGCTGAAGGACGCAGTTACTGCATAGCAGTAAGAGTCGGTGCATAAGCATCAGAAAATTTCTGAAAAACACAGTTGGGGATTTCTTGACCTCAGAGGGTTTCTTCCTCAAAGAAACTCAGCTTTTTCCCGTGCAGCAGCAGAAGCAGTGACTTAAGTCTAGCAGAGCAGAGGGTTAGAGGAAGATTTCGACAAAGTTGAGGAGATGGCCAGCAATGGACTGCGTGACCAAGATAGGTTGGAGGGTTCCTCCAACTATGTTATTTCGAAATCAAGGATAGAGTTTCTCCTTGATGGGCATAATCTGAAGGCCCTCATAGACAACGTAGTTGCAGAACCTCTTGATGCAGCACACCTGAGGCAATTCAAGAAGAATATGGCAAGAGCCAAGCGATTCATCCTAGATGGAGTGAAGGATCATATCGTACCCCACATAGTAGCAAACACTGATTAGGGAGACATGGGTAGGGCTGGAAAAGTTATACCAAGGATCTTCCGAGCAGCAGAAGATGTACCTTGAAGAGAAGATGCGGAATATCAGGATGAAGAAGCGAGAGCGTTTTGACTCCTTGTCTCGTATTCAAGAAAATCGAGATCAACTGTCTGTAGTAGGATCTTCTCCTAGAGACTCAAAGTTAGTAAGGCTCACTCTGAACTCTGTTTTAGAGGACTATCAGGTCTTTGTCCAAAGTATAATGGGCAGAGAAAGACTTCTAGGATGGGAAGCAACGTGGGCAGCCTTACAACAAGAAGAGTTGAGGAGAGATCTCCTAAAAATTCACTTGGAGGATGGCAATAGCAGTTCAAAGGTCAAGAAGGAGGAAGAAGATAAAACTGCCCTTGCATCAAAAGAGCAACAGAAGCAGAAGAAGAAAGATCTGTCCAAGATCAAGTGCTTCCGGTGTGGGGAAATGGGGCATTATGCCACACAGTGTCCTCTTAAGAAAAAGGATAAAGAGGAGAAGGAAGATCCACAAGTAGGAGCTGCCAAGATTGAGGCAGAAAAAGGTTGTGCCATGTTAGCTCATATTCCGAAAGGAGAGAAGTGGGCTGACTTGGATTTGTAGATCCATAATCTACAAGAAGGCGGGATCCTTGAGTATTTCCGAACTCTTGGATCACATGTGAGCTACGACAGCCTAAATACAGTAGCAGGATGGACAATTACAGCGGAAGATGAGAAGACAGTGCAGGGCTGGCAGTACTAGAGCCTGATCAACGCAAAGAGGGAGCAGCAGCATCAACAATTGAGCAGCAACAGCGTAGTGCACACTGGTGCAACGCAATGCAGTGCAGTGCTCATGCAGTGCAAAGCAGCAACAGCGCAGTATTTTCAGAGAGCTAGTGCAGAAACTAGTAGCAGTCAGTCTTATTTATCAGTTGCAGATTTCCTTGTCCAATTTCGGATGTTTTTCTGAAGCAGCAGCAGTAGTTGAGCAGCAGATCAGTAGCAGTAGCGCAGTGTAGAGTAGTCCTCACGCAATACAGAGCAGTGCTCACACAATGCAGCAGCATGGTTGCAGAATTCAGAGGGAGTTGCAGTATAGTGGCAGTTGGCAGCAACATACAGAGTCCCCAACAGTACAGTTGCAACTTTTTCTTTTGTGCAGCATTGGTGAGCAGCATCAACAACACAGCAAGAGATGTTCTGGAAGTCAGAGCAGCACATGGAGTTGTTTTGCTAGAGCACTTTCCTCGCTAAGAGGGAGTGTTGATTTATGGTAGCATCGGATGTGCTCTAGCCTTGTAATTTTGTATATAGGCTAGGACACATGTATTCCATAAAACCCAGAAATGGTTTTGGAAAATTCCACTTAGAGATGGTTTAATTAAAATAATTAATCGGTTTTTAATGTTCTCCTAATTATAAACTTAAGGAAACTAATTAATTAAAGGGTATTAATTAAACAAAGTGTGAATCTTCTAGATAAAGTCATGGATCACCTCCAAGTTAATCTTAGCCCTTGATTATGTTTTAATCTTGGCCGTTGAAGATTCAACAGAAGAATATAAGGAGGGTGAGGGGCCTATGGAAAACACAATATTGTGACACTTGAGCCATTGAGCATTTTCAAATTTGTGTGAGAAGACACAACTTTTGATCAAGAATCAAATCACTAGGGCAGGGTTTGCTAAGTGATTGTGATTCAGTGATCAGATCCAGAGAGGGGCAGAAGCAGAGATTGGTCAGTTGGACCTAGAGTGCATTTCAGAGAGAGTCAAATCTGACGCAGAGAAGGAAAACGCAGTTTTCTAAAGGAGTGATGTAGATCCTGTAGGAAATCACGTAGAAGCAACGCAGTGTCTCTTGGAGTCAGTTCGGATATAGCTAGAGGTTGGGGTTTCTGAGCCAGGAGGGCCAAAATCCAGTCTCAGATTAGCGAGATCAATTGCAGTAAGGGGTGACGCAGTTCCTCAAGCTTTCCCACGTAGGCTTACGCAGATCCAACATAGGCAATCACGCAGAGGCAGTGAGGGCTTCACCAGCACTGTTTAAGATCAATCGGAGACTTGCAGAGTGAGGTATATCTCACAATTATATTTTTTGTCTAGATTTCTCTGAAGGGTTTGCCGGATGTGGGCACCTTAGTTGTATTCAAGATTTTGCTGCTTAATAATACAAACCCTCAGATCTGCTGCACCAGTTTTCCCAAGTTGGGTTTTTCCGGGGACTTAGTCCAAAAATAACTGTGTCACATGTGGATGTTTTTCATTGTATTTTTTTCAGATTGTTTCAGCACTTAGATTTATTTCTGCAACATTATTTGTGTAGACTGCTTCAGAAATTACTTTGATATTTCACAATAATGAAATAAATATGTAACATAATAGAAGAAGTAATTCAGATTTTTGTAGTAGGAATCCAAATCTAGGATTTTTCACACGACCTCGAGAACACACTCTTGAATCACTCCCATTTGTGAGCGATTTTCAGGAGCGCGCCCCAAAAAAAAAATTCACTCCCTAACAGTTAATTTGTGTAGGCTGTCGTGAATGGATTTCGATATTTCCTTGTAGAACACAGTGAATAACTTGTTAAGTAAATAACAAATAGAAGACTTTCCATCAGTTGTTGCAGTAGGATTCCTGAGTTGAATGAATTGTCACATGGTATCAGAGCGGGATTAAACTGAGTGCAGGTGGGACAAAGAACATATTCAACAGATTCAACGTTGGTGAAGCTAGGATCAAAGAGTTGCGTAAGCAGTAGATCGATCTCCCAGTTGATTGCGTAGTCCAAGCCAAGAGGTGTAGACCGGCAAGGAAAATCTCTCTCTAAGTGAGCCGACAGAGAGGTAGGATTGTTCCAAGTTGTTGATTGTCTGAGGTAGAGGGAGCAACGCAACAAATCTATGCAGATCAGTAGCTGGAGGGACGCAGTTCGCTGCACAACAGTGATTGTTGGTGCAGAGCATCAGGAAGCGTAGCTGAAACACAATTTTGGGGATTTCTGACCTCAATGAGTTTTCTTGCCCAAGAAACTCAGGTTCCCCGTGCAGTAGTAGCAGTTTTTGTGGCTTGCTCCATCAGGAGTGCATAAAGCCAGTTGCACAGAGGTTGAGAGGCAGCAGATCGACAAGGTTTGAGTGAAATGGCAGCCAATGGGTTGCGTGACCAGGACCAGTTGGACGGTGCCTCCAACTATGTAATATGGAAGGCAAGGGTCTCCTTCCTTCTAGATGAGCATGACCTCAAGCACTTTATCGAAAGTGCTCAGGTTGAACCGATGGATGCAGCACCATTAAGGGCCTTCAAGAAGAATATGGCAAAGGCGAAGTGGTTGATCCTCGATAGAGTGAAGGATCATATTGTTTCACACATCTCAGCCAAAGGAATAACCAAGGAGATGTGGGATGCGTTGGAAACGCTATATCAGGGGTCTTCCAAGCAACAAAAGATGTTTTTGGAGGACAAAATGCGAACCACCAACATGCAGAAAGGAGAACGCATTGATCCATTCTTGTCTAGACTATAAGAAAACCGAGATCAACTGGCCATAGAGAGATCAGACTTGCCTTAAATTCCGTTTCCGAAGACTATATCAAGTCTTTGTCCAAAGCATCCTAGGCAGACAGAATTTTCCAAGCTGGGAAGCGATGTGGGAAGCTCTTCAGCAGGAAGAGATGAGAGACATACTCAAGTATCAACTTGAGAGCTACAGTAGCAGTGGTTCGAAGGTCAAGAAGGAGGAGAATGGGAATGCAACCCTTGCATCAAAGGGACAACAAGAGCAGAGCAGGAAGAAGAAGGATCTATCAAAGATCAAATGCTTTTGGTGTGGCGAGATGGGATATTACGCCACACAGTGTCCTCTCTTCAAGAAAGACAAGGATGAGAATCATGATCCTCAGGCCGGAGCAACAAAGATAAAGGAGGATTATTTTGCTTTGATTGCTCATATACCTCGAGGAGGGAGGTGGGCTGATTTGGAATTGTAGACCCAGAGATCTGCAAGATGGGCGGGATCCTTGAGGAGTCCACCTATCAGATCATCACCTTGCTACGGGAGCCCAAATCAAAAGTAACAGAATCGACTAGTGCCAGTTGGTGCAGAGGAGTGTTGAAGTAATAACGGAGTGGTTAGCAGCACCAGAGTCTGAGCAACGCAGAGCAGTGTTGCAACAATGCAGAGGGACACAGTGCAAAGCAAAAGCAGTGTAACAGCTTCAGAGAGGCAGCGCAAAGGCTAGCAACAATCAGATCTTCATCACCGAGATGCAGTATACTTGTCCAATTTTGGATGTTTTTCAGTTGCAGAAAACTATTATGATGCGGTGCAATAGTAGTTGGCAGTGGTAGAGACAACAGCAACACGGATGCAGAATTCAGAAGGAGTTGCAGTACGGATGAAGTGTTGATAGTGGTAGTGTCGGCAGCAACACAGATGCAGCATTTGTTCAGAGTTGATGGACAAAGTGTCAGACAGCAACAGCGCAGAGGAAGATGCTTCAGGGTCAGAACAGTATACAACATGGCATTTTGTTAGAGCACATTCCTCGCTAAGAGGGAGTGTTGCTTTGGGATAGCATTTGATGTGCTCTAAATCTCAAATTTTGTGGAGAGGCCTAGACACATGTATTCTCGATAACCCGAAAACTGTTTGGTGAAATTCCACTCGGATTGTACACTATAGAAATAATTAATTATTTTTAAAGGGACCCTAAGTCTAAACTTAGGAAAATAAAATAATTAAAGTGAATTAATAGAATATGAATAAGAATGATCTATGAATAAATGGATCAAGTCAAAATTTAATCTTAGTCGTTGATTAGAGATCTAATCTGGGCCGTTGAAGTCTCAAAAAGAAGACTACAAGATTGGCTTGAAGTTTCATTTGGAAATTGAACATTTTGGACACACAAAGGATCTAGAGATCGAATTTTTCTGACGGAGCGATTCTCGGAAGAAAATCAGATCTAAGCGATTATTGATTGCAGTGAGGGACAATATATCTGTTTGGAATATTTCATGAGCCGAATAGTGCATAGTAGCAAAGACAGATAGAGCCACAGCATCCACGTAAAGCCAGCAACGCAATGCCTATGTAGTCACTGCGCAGAGCAAGAAGGGAAGTCCTTTTCCTGCTAAGGAGACAGCACAGAGCCAATTTCAGATCCCAGAGAGATTTTCCAAATGCCAAAAGGCTTCAGTTTCCAACCAGTAGTGAAACCCGTGCAGAGGCAAAGGGCAGCCACAGTTGTGTCGCAGTTACTGGGCAAAGTGACGCAGCCACTGCGAGGACACTGCGCAGGGCAGTCCAGTCTTGGTGCAGATCGGCGTCGGTTCCTGTGAAGGAGTGAGGTTTGTCCCACAAGATCTCTTTTGTCAGTTTCTATATATGATTTTACAATGTGTCATTCATAGATTTGTACTCAGAATCTTTACTGCATAATATATAAACCCTCAAATTTGTTGCACTAGTTTTCCCGCATTAGGTTTTTTCAGGGACATTAGTCCAAAAATAACTATGTCGAAATGGTTGTGTGATCTATTTTTGTTCAGATTTTTTTCCGCACTTGTTATTCTTCCGCAGTTAATTTGTATAGCCTGTAGTGAATGGATTTCGATATTTGCTAGTGGAACACGGTGAATAATTTGTTAAGTAACAAATAGAAGACTTTCCATCAATTCCTGCAGTAGGATTCCCAAGTTGATGGAATTTTCACACAATATAGGTAAGTGTGCAATAAGGCTAAAAGAAAGGTAGTTGTACTTCTCAAATCAAGTATCAAGAAGTTGGATCCATGAAACAAGGCACCAAATCCATGAAGAAGACATGTCGAATGTCATCAATTCTATATTAACTGCATGAGGAAAGGGGTGGCCCCTCATCAACAATGAAATAGGATGATGCCTCATCATGTGTGTGGAATACTCCCCCAAAGATAGTAGGTTTGGACTATGAACAATGATGCATGTGATGGTGTACAAGGTGGCAGAGCACTCTACAATAAAGCATCAACAAGTATGCGACAAATTGCTCAAGTTGAAGTTCCAAGATGTAGCAAACACCGATACGTGTGCCAAGGGATAACTCCATAAGAAAAGGATCAATCCATCATGAAATAATGTTCAATGTGTAACATTCAAGCCATGTATCCAAATGCCAAGTCATTAACCAATTAATCAAGAAGGGGAATGATCTCATCAAAAGATGCATAAAATGATGATGAGTGAGTATGGTCATCTAGATATGAGCCAAAGAAGCGAAGCTCTCCAAACAAGACTATGATCAACCTCATGAGTAACCCATATATGTGTGAAAATCATCTACAAAAAATAGGGCAATGGATAAATGCGGCTCTAACCATCCTCATACCCACTCATCAAAATAATAAACTATATGCAAAAGAGGTGGGTGTATGCCATACTCTCTAAACCATCATGAAGCCAATCAGATGTGGATGTTAATACAAGGTTAGCTTAGCCCAAAATTGCCAGGGTGTTCCATCTAGAAAGTACATTCATACATATCGTCAACCATCCACATTACCATAGGGGCTCCACAATACTAGAACTAATGGAGAGCAATCATCAAGACAACCAAATCATCAACATCATCAAGCAATCCATGACCATATCAACAATAACTTCATCAAGTGAGAGCACAACCCCTAGGTCCTCAACCTCTAAACCTGTGTTTGTGAGAAAAAATGAAAGTGGTGTGAAAAAATTCACTACAGTAGATTTCAAGCAAACTGAGAAGTAATGCTAAGGATGGAATAATTTTAGAAATTTTACTGTCATTACCAACATTGAGGAAATAATGTGTATTAAATGCAACAAAAAAATGCAGTTGAACAGCCCATTAAATTTTGAATGCTTTATCGAGAAAATATACAAGAATAAGAAAAACCATCCCAAGTCATTGAGAATAGTGACCTGACAAATGTAGAAGGGAGATGTTATAGCCCAACTTCAGCGGAATTAGATGATTCATCAAGTATAAATTATTTAACCTTCAATTAAGCATTTGGATTGGGTATTGTAGATTTTATTTTTACAATGAGTTAAATATATTTTATTTGGCATTTGTATCTTTAGTTTGACTTTCCATTTTGTGGCACTCATAATTCCATAAAACACTAAATTTTGTGGGTCGCATGAAGATGCTAACTAATAAATCCTTTCCCACTTGCAGTTTGAATGGTCACCAAGTAATTTAAGATGCACAATCTTAACAATTACGGATAATGCAATGCCAATTCAATCTATCTAGGTGGTCCTTTTTTAACACTTTATATAAGGGCCCAAATAGTCATATAATTGCAATCCGTGAAACAATATGATATTAGCCTTTGGACTCTTCAATTACCCAGAGTTTCTTCTTGAAAAATTTAAACTGAGAACTGGATGGGCATCATCAATGACATAGTTCAATTTTTTCAACCTATTCAATTAGGGTCAATATCTTGAATTAACTTGTAGAGTCTTAAGATTGCAGTGGCATTTTTAATTTTTTCTTCATTCAAACTGAAAAACGTTTAGTCATTTTGCAGAACTAGGCATGCAATAATCCTGAATATCATCTAAATCAAGAGTATATTTTCATACAAATGAAAATTCAATACAAGCGGTAACAATGAAATTCCAAATATATAAGTAGGCAATTCATATAATACCTGTGATAGACAAAACTACGCCAACATCACTCGTTGAAAAACCCAATCCTCCATATTTTTTAAGGCTTACAGCCCAAAGAGAAAAAATCTGCATTTCTAAACTTTGGTCAAAGACTCAAATCAATAGTTTTGTACTATAAAATGGAAAAATATAAGAACCAGCTCCTTTGACATATTAAAGAAAAATAAAATGAATGGAATTCATACCTCTGAATAGGCCATATCATGAAGGGAGTAAACACAATAAATAGAGATTGAAGACATTGCTGGCCAGTTCTTTAAGAGTGACTTTCTATTCTTTTTTTGCTTTTGTGGAACTTCTTTATTTTCCTGAAAAGATTTGTCTTCCAAACCAAGCTCCGGGTCATCATCTCCCTTCTTCTCACCTTCCAAAGGGTGTTTATGGAGTGTTTCCTAAATAATAAGAAAATTATTTTTATCACAATTAATTCAACAAATTACTTTATATTTTGAATACTGATAGAATAGAAACAAATTCTATAATACCTATGCTTAAAAATAGCCTGTGTATCACTTGGTGGAACTCAAAAAAGGATGGTACAATGAGATTGTGTATTCATTATAGACAACTCAACAAGATAAGTAAAAGGATAAATAACACCTATCTATTATCAATTATCAATGATTCGTTTGATCAACTTACAGGTGCAAAAGTGATTCAAAAACTGACTTGAGGTTAGGATATCATCAACTATGTATTAAGGAAGTGGGTATATATTAGATAACATTTAGAACAAGTTATAGGCTCTGAGTTTGTAGTAATATGCTTTTTGGATTTTCCAATGCCCCGCTGAATTTTATGCATTTGATAAATAATGCTTTTATGGAGTACCTAGACATGTTCATGTTGGTTTTTTCAGACTATATTCTAGTCTTTTTTAAAACCAAGGAAGAACATGAGCAACATTTGAGATGAGACTAAAATGTTTAAGGGAGTTAAACTTGTATACAAAGCTATCAATGTGCTCATTCAACAACACAAAAAATCATTACCCTAGGCACAAGTAGATGAATGTTCCAAGTGGAGTAGGACTTGTTTTCTTTCCATGAAAATCCATAAATCTTGGGTGGGTAAATGCTAGAGAATGCTTGCTGGGGCATCATTTTCTAGCCTCCTTGAAGACAATTTCGGCCAAATTTGAAATCACATAGACTCCATAGCCCAAGGACAAGGCACTGATCCAAGTGAATTTGGTGATCACTTCATCTTCCCTTCTCTCTTCTCCTCCAAATTTTTTGGCCTCCAAACCTAGACGACCTAGCTATGACTTCCTATAAATTTCATTAGAGGGACTATTTTTCGATTCCATTTGGATAGACTACTACATTGTTCTTTCCTCCAGTGATTCTCCAGGTTTGGTTGAATTCCCATGGTTCATTTGAGAAAAACGTTAAGCCCTAGCTCGATCCTTGGTTGCCCATTTTGAACGTCTTGGTGAGAGGTCTTCTTGAGGGTTTTGCACATAGTATTCAATGGAATAAATCATTTGAAACCCTTTCTCTAGACTACTTTGACCTAGTGAGCTCATTGGATGGTCTCCTCACACGATTATCCATAAACCCTGGGTCTCGTGTGGTCCCACTCTAGGCTTCACAAGGATCGAAAAATGTATCTAAAGATATATAAGCATAATTAAAATCTTCTTGAGAGTTCCTTATCATCTACGGAGTCTTGACCTTAGAAAATATTATCATATTTGAGTATCATTAGCCCTAGGTCTAGGTCTCCTCATAGGTCTTTCTTGGAGATCCTTTTTGCTTCTCTTAAAGCATTGAGCCTTTATTTTGAGCCTCTCCTTTGAATGGGCCTTGGAAATCACATCATAATTTGTCATTGATCTTATCATTGTTGGAGATTTCCATTATACTGGGACTCCTCCCATCAGTGAAATTCTGTGAAGAGCAGGCGACATTTATTGTAGTGAGAGTGGGCCTTTATCCCAAATTGTTGTCGTGCCCTCTAGCTTTAGCCTATTTAATAGGTCTGCCAGTTTGTGCGGCAACAAGACCTAGATAGGGAAAATGTGAAAAGGACTTGTAATGAGCAGAGGGGAGTGGGATATATGGTATGGGGAAGTGGGACCACGCAACCAAAATCAGGGTTTCCCATGTAATGCCACTCCTAGAGCTAATAGCCAATAAAGGAGATCCCATGAGACTAGGATACAAGATTAACAACCCCAGTTTAGGTAAGTAAACAAGAGTACATTTGAAGTCCCTCCTTCTAAGTGGCCCAAAAATCCATGCCCAGGTGTGCCCATGAAAAGCAAGCATAAACACCCAATTACATAATAAAAAATTATACCTTTTGGATTAGAGGGGACACATTCAAACATATGATCATGAAAGATGATCAAGGGTACACAATGGCTGCCTCAGGTGATGTAGAATGGTAGTACATAGAGCTATCAGATGGCTGCAAGGGGCTATTATCCATTGACTTAAGACAAATCTAGGAGAAAATTTCTCCTATAGGGGTCACCCACTATGTTGAAAAATGCAGCAAGAAATTCTCAATTTGATTTTGCCTTTATTAAATTGAGAAAATTTGAATTTCACATCAGCAGACAACTTGGATGCAGTTAACTTGGGTGACTTCACTTGTGTCACCTAGTTTACTCAGTGAATTTAAGTTGGAGGAGTTAAGATTTAAATTAAGCAAGTTTGATTGCTAATTTGTAGCAATCAAGCTCAATTATCTCGGGTTGTTTTCAGTTAAACTAGTTCTAACTGTTGGAGGAAATAGTGGAGGATCAGTTGTGAGGTGGGACTTTTGTCAAACTCAGTGATCATCTCGTTAACTGACCAACCAACCCAAAATAGCTAGTGCATGCAGGGAATTCGAGTTCCCTAGGCTTGGTGGAGATTCCAAGGCAATGTAACATCAACTGTAGACTAATCTTGACCGTACAAGTGTTGCATGCAGTCAAATTGTAATATTCCAAATAGGAAAACGACAACAATACAAAGCATACACAGACAAAACATGCAGCAATATGGAAAATACATCAAAACACCATAAATAGAGCCAAAAATCGCTGAGCCATTTTATTAATATGGAGGTAAAAAAAAAAACAAATACAATAGTGCTCAAAATGATAGCACTCAAGCCGGCAAAGCTGGCTGGAATGCCCCTCAAGCTCTCTCACTGAAAGAATGCTCTTTTGCTGCTTTACTAGACTCTCTCTCTGCATTAACCTGCTGGAAATGCTACTACTAGCAAAATAGAGCTGCGTAGATGAGGCTGATCTAGTGCTCATAAAATGCTGGGATTTTAATCACAGAGTCTACTAAAAAAACCCAGAAATGGTTTCCCCTAATTCCAACCTTCAAAATCTTACCATTTTTCTCGTAACTCCTAATTGTTAGCTTAGTAGGGACTGAGTAAATGAGCTGATATGCTACTCAGAAAATTGCGGGATTTTAACCACGGACTCTACTCAAAAAACCCAAAAAACCCGAGAAAGGGTTGCCCCTAATTTTGACTTCGGAAAATTGGCCCTCTTGGGCTTGGCTCACCCAACTACTGGGAATTTTGAAATCGTGGCTGGAACTGCTGGTAGACGATTGCAGGGTATGCAGAGCTATGGCCTGAACTGATAGATAAAATGTCTGCAACTACTCCCCAAAGCTCAACTATTGAAGGACTGACCCCTTCACTGGATTCCAAGTGGGAATGCTATGGTATTTCATCCTCTCCTGGATCTCTTTGCTACTGGACTGCGAAGACACTGAGTGACTGTGCTGCTATAGAGGGGCTACAAGTGGCCTGATGTTGGATAATAAAATCAACTCACGACGGATAGTAGGAATCCTCTCCTGAAGCTCCGTGAAACTCCTGAATGAAGTCTCCTAAAAATCTCTTCTCCTAAGCAGGCACTCAAAGTCCCCCGAGGATGTGGTTGGGATCTCCGATCGGAGACATCCGTGTGCTAAACAGCTTAAGCCTGCTCAAATCGTAAAGACCAGAAAATCAGAATAATCAAGAATGATTTCCATGGCTACCCTCACCCCCTTCTTATTCTTGTGAAACCCTAAATCCTTGGGTCCACTCATTAATTGCGTTGCTACTTGGCCTATTGGCTTTCACACTTGCTGCACATCTTTGGGTCCACTCATTAACTACGCTGCTACTTGGCCCCTTGACTTTCACACTTGCTATGCTACCCTCTTGGCCTCTTGGCCCCACAAGAGTTGTGTTGCCCACATTAGCTCAAAAAAGTGGTTTTATTCTCACTGCTAGGTTTATGGGTCCCTTCACCCTTTTATTCACCTACTGAACTTAAGAAAAACAAAATTGGAAAAAATTAATATTTCTAATTAGCTATCAGCTAATTAGGAATATTACACAAATGATCAATCATCAACCTAAGGAATTGCACAATCCATTTTGGAGAAATTCTTAAATAATAGGGGCTTAATTTCTCAAGGAATGACACAAGGAAATAAGGGCTCAGGCAGAGGCAAAATTTGACGAAGCCTAGGTCATAGATTCTCAATGAGCAGAGAGATAGGTTATTCACTTATAGGTTGTGCTCACTTGAGCAAAGCAACTGTAATACATCACTATTCATCATATTCATGCAAGCAAGCAAGGGGTTTTTCGCAGATTGCTTTCCCCTGGAAAAAATATTGTGTGCATGTGTGTTATTTCTTATTGCATGTTTGAGATTATTGTTTTAGATTGTGAATTACTTTTCGTAGAGTAGGTTTGTGTCTTTTGATTTCGATTAAAATTTCACGAGCAATTGCAAATCTACAACATAATTTCTACATGGTATCAGAGCAGGATTCACATTAGAGCTGGAATTTTGAAGTTGTTCCTTAGGAGGTTTGAATTTGAAGTTCATTACAACAAGATCCCTTCACAGCTGAGAAGATGACCTTCAATGAGCTAAGGATAGAGTATGCCTTGGAAGCCAGCTCTAAATTTATCGCATGAATATAGTATTGGATGACAATAGATCGCTAGAATACATCAAGGTAGATGTTGCAAAACTACCGAAATCTGATGCCCAAAACCTTGCTCAGTGGAAGAAAGATGTAGCCAAGGCGAGGAGAATAATCTTGGAGGGAGTACAGGATCGCACTATCTCAAATCTCCACTAAAAAGAAACTCTATTCACAATGTGGAAAGCACTGATAAAATTGTTCGAGAATAGTAGTGACCACAGGAAGCTGGCACTCAAGAATAAACATTGAGTATCAAGATGTAGAATAACGACACTATTCCATAGTATTTGAGCAGCTTCATACAATGTCGTAATGAACTTGGTGGGGTTAGTGTTAATGTTCCAGAAGATGACTTCGTAAGCCTAGCCCTTTTAGGCCTTCCCAAGAACTGGCATAACTACGAAGATTAGATGAACGATGTTGATTTGTGGTAGCATCGGATGTGCTCTAAGTCTCAAATTTTGTGGAGAGACTTAGACACATGTATCCCACATAACCCAGAAATCATTTGGTGAAATTCCACTCAGATTGTATTCTATAGAAATAATTAATTATTTTTAAAGGGACCCTAAGTCTAAACTTAGGAAAATTAAATAATTAAAGTGAATTAATAGAATATGAGTGAGAATGATCAAGAACAAACTGATCAAGTCAAAAGTTAATCCATGCCATTGATTAGAGATCTAATCTAGGTCGTTGAAGTCTCAATGCGAAGACTATAAGAATGGCTTGAAGGGTCATTTGGAAAATATATTTGGCAGAGAGATCAAGTGATCAATTTCTTTAGTGAGTAGTGCTCAGGGAGAAACTTCGATCTAGAGATATTTTGCAGAGAGGGGTAGTAATTCTGGTTGGATAGTCTATTCCCGAGTCGGAGAATACAAAGCAGAGAAGACAAAAAGCAGCACCGACAAAGGCAACGTAGCAGCTATGCAGAGAAACAAAGAGGCAGTGTTGAGGATCAGTCAAATCCAGTGCCGGAGAGTCGGGGCATGAGACTAGAAGGGGCCAGAGGGCCACATACAGAAAGCAGCAACACAGTGGATGGAGGGTAACAGGCTAAGCATCAGCAGCGCAAAGACCGATGCCAAGATCGAGAAATACTTTGTGTGGATGTATTGCTAGAGCACACTCCTCACTAAGAGGGAGTGTTGAGATTTTGAGGTAGCATCGGGTGTGCTCTGGCCCTGAAATTTTGTGGAGGGGCTAAGACGCACAAGACCTCCAAATCCCATAAAGTGTTTGGAGAAATTTCATCTGATGTTGAAGTTATTTCAACAATTAATTTTTTTTTAATGAGGACCCTAAGTCTAACTTAGGAAATTAGAAAAATTAAAGTGAATTAATGAAACACATCTGATGAAATGTTCTAAGTGACTTGGATGAAGTAGTCTTTTAAACTAAGCCGTTGATTAGAGATTAGATCATTGCCGTTGGTTTTCCAACAAGAAGAGTATAAAGGAAAGGCTTGGGGTTAGGAGATACACACACATTGGTAGAGCAATGAAGCTAGGTCGAATTTTTCGGGCAGGGTTTTGTTGATAAATTCCAAACGAGTTTGCAGTGCAGTGAGGGGGAAAGATTAGCGAGGGATGATCTGATCCAAGGTCTAGAATACAACAAGGCAGAGGGGCATTGTGTACCTATCAACGTAGAGCCATCCTGTAGGACACAATTCAACCAACACCACGCAGAGACTGCGCAAAGGCTGTGTAAGCCCATCTAATGTGGCGCAGACCCAATCAGCCCGGCGCAGGGGCAACGCAACACTAGCAGAGGTGACGCAGGCCCAACCAGGGCAGCGTAGAGGCAGCGCAGCACTAGTGAGGGTGACACAATGGGGACGCTGGCTAGTGAGGGTCAACGCAGAGACTGCAGAGGTAGCACTGTGGGTTCCAATGGGCCAAAAGGGGCTCGTGATCTGTAAATCCCGTTTGAGGGTGTGATACAGCCATATCCTCCGTCTCCGAGTGAAAGGTACAAACTGCTGTGTAATTACTTTGTAGGGCCAACCATGTCTGGTGCCCAGAATGTTGTATTCAGAATCTGCAGAATATAAAAACCCTCTAGAGTCGTTGCACTAGTTTTCTCGCATTGGGTTTTCCCAGGGACATTTGTCCAAAAAATCGTGTGTAATCTTGTCAAATGTGTGTACTGTTCAATAAATGATATGTAGATATGTAGGTTGCAGTTAGTGTCTACTTTAATGTTTTTCCTAGATACTTCAATAAAATAACTTGTTAATGTTAATTAAACAAGTAGGTCAAATAGATCTAGATACTGCAGTAGGGTTTCTATTTTGTAACCTTCACAGTATCTTCAAGAGTTTACTCTTGGAGAGTATGAGGTCAACTGCTTGGTAGGGAAGCTTCATGAGGAATGGCACATAGTGCCACAATATCATAATTCCCTGCTCATTGATGGTATTGAGAGAGCTTCTTGTACTTATGCCTAGTGGGATAGTGAGTGGGGCAACGGTAGTTTCGTGTTGGATAGAATGGCTTGGGATCCTGGTATTGAGAGATTCCTTCATGAAAAGACAATGCAGAGGTCAGGGACAATTCAGTGGCACATCTAGGATCTTGGCATATTTTGCAGTGACAATGGGGATCAACAACTAGAGATGATTCTTATTCAGGCATTGCTTGAAGACAAGAAATTTTCAGTGGGGAGGACTGTAATATCCCCAATTCTCATTTTTCAATTAACAGGATTAACAGAGTTTAATGTGGGAGTGCTAAGCATAGCACAATTTTGTAATTTGGGCATTGGAGACATTTTTGGTACATGGGACTTAGGAGAAATCGAAAATATCAACCTTAGTGGAACGTGGGAGCCACCCCTCAAGGAAAAAACGATTTTATGGAAAGGAGATCAAAATATTTGGATGAGGGACCTGTTGTAGAATGTAACTAGGTTCGGTCTTCATAAATTGTACTTGAGTCAATATTTATTGTAATTGTCAAAAGAATAAAGAAAAGAATTTCATATTGTTATTAAATGAGTTATTAAAGCATGGGTTTCATGCTTGGGTCATATTTATTTTAGGTCAAAGTCCCTATTGTGGACTTCTAGGTTTTATTCTGAGTCTATAGGATTATTGTAGATTTAAATTGATCCATATCCGACTTTTGAATCATGCAAATAGATCAAGCATTGAGTCAAATATGATTTATGAAGCCTCCACATCAAATAAGCCTTCAAGTGATCAAGTCGGCCTCAAGCCCAGGATTTCGAGCTCATCACAAGCCTATATATACAGGGAAATCAAACTCACTTAGAACCATCTCATTGCAACACCGTAATTCGATATCTTTACTGAATCAAGGGAAATTTGTGATGTGGAGGAGGAGGATTTTCCAGATTCGATTTTAGGCAAGCTTAAAGAACTAAGAAAAATCAAATTTTGGTGCTACTCCCTCTGTATTTTGTGCCATACTTTGAGAGATCGAAGTTCTTCAAGATTTACTAAATCAGTTGCTACATCAGGTGCTGCCAAGGTGTTTCTGCCAAGTGAAGAGGAGGTCGAAGTAATTTCTGTTGGATGTTGCTGCTTTGAGAAGTTGTAATGGGCCAAGATCGAAGTTTTAGAAGCAATATCGAAGTCTCTACCTCAAGATCGAAGTCTCAAGAAGCAAGGTCGAAGAAACTGCATCATAGTGTTGTTACTACTGTTATTGTTGCCAGATTCAAGAAGGATCACAAGGAAGGCTGAATTAGTGTGGAGGAAATTTGGTTCAAGTTCCAGAGTCTCAAGAATTACTACTGGGTTTCCTCGAGAATGGGGTTTTGCTTGGGCTACTGGCCTACATCTGGTGCCATTGATCTATGTGCATTTGCTTTGATATTTGCTTGATGAGCTGATAAGAAGTAAGATCAAAGAACTAAAGAAGATCACAACTAAATAACCAAGAACAAGAGGATGTTTCTAACTTTTTGATTCCGTAACATGGTTTCAGAGCTTTGGTGAAAGAAGAAGGAAAACGGCAGTGTCAAGGACTTGATCAAGGAAGTCATAAGAAGTTCACTCGAGGAAAGAAGTCTTCACTATTCTCAAGAAAGATATCTAACACTATCAAGGGAGAGAACACGCTTGAAGGAGCTTCAAATTATAGATCTTAGAAGAAGAGAATTGACATCATCCTTGAAAAGAACAAGGTCTTAGGTTTTGTCAAAGGAAAAATGAAAAATCCTATAGAAGAAACAAGTGACGTTGATAAGGTAAAGATCAGAGAATTGGAATTAGTAACTATGGCTTTGATGGTTGAAAGTATGAAGGACAACCTTGTCCCCTTATAGCAAACATTGATCATGCCTAGGAAATGTATGAAGCATTGTCAAAACTATTCACCATCAAGATTATTGGAAAAGTGGCAAGCTTGAAAAATGAACTAAGAACTACTAAGAAGACCACGGAGGATATTGTTTCCTCTTTATTTGTGAAGATAGAAAGCATAAGAGATGAGCTTATTGCCATTGATGAAATAGTGCCAAATAAAGAACTTGTGATTATAGCCATTTTGGGACTACCACCTACTTGCGGTGCTTTTGCTTCAAGTCTCAACTGCTGGAAAGAAACACCCAGCTTTGAGGAGCTATGGACAACCTGCAGTCAAGAAGAATTAAGAGTTTCCATGGTAGCCAACAATGAAGAAGTTTCAAATGCCTATGTCGTCATAAAGGAAGCTTCAAGAAGAAAGGGCCAAAGAAGAAGGTTGATATGTCCAAGATTGAGTGTTATCATTGTCACCAAATGCGGCACTATAGGAGTGATTGCCCTAAAAATCCTAGGAGCAAGATAGGAGATAGAGACCATGCAAACATGTCTGAAGAAACATCATCCCCAAAGAAAGCAAAGCCCGAAGATGACTTGAGGTAATTGCACCACTAAGCCCCTTCTCTCTTATATTTTATTTGTATATTTTATGTAGTATAGGTTTAGCATCTTCTTGGATATGCATTCGTTTGTTTTACAAGTTTTAGTTTTTCCCTTAAGATTGGGATGGAGCCCACAATAATGTAAAATCCCAAATCAGGATTAACAGTAATAAAAGTACAAATAGACAAGCAACTACAACAAAAATAGAAACACCATTAAACACACGTAGATAGAGACCAAATTCAGCGCTAAGCCATTTTATTATATTCTCGGAAAGAGTACAAATATGGTGCTTAGAAAGATAGAACCCTCTAATCCGAGCAAAATCCTCTGTTGAAGTATGCTCTGCGTGGCTCACCCATTGCATTGCCCAGTCCAAGAATTTACTGTTGCTGTCTATTTTCGGACTGAAATTTGGCCTGTCTCCTATGCTTAGAAAATTCTGCACATCGGTCACCAGACTCCTCTCACAAAACCCACAAAAACCAGTGAAGTGTTTGCTGAAAGATCGCCCCCGAAAATTGCCCCTTTGGACTTGGCACACTTCTCTGCTGGGGAATTCGACCTGAAAATGCCTCTGAAACACTGCCAAAATCCCTAGTAGGAGGTGGCTAGCCTCCCCTCCAAATTTTTGGCTAATCTCCTCTCCAATTCCCTATTCTCGGCACTCCCTCTTGGCTGGACTGCGTAGTCTTGGCTGTCTCTACGCTATCCTGAAGGGATTGTGTTCTCCTAATGATGGTGCTATGAATCTCCCTCACAAAATGGTGGAATTCCCTCTCCTGAGCGGGCACTCGAAGTCCCTCGAGGCAGAGTTTGAGATCTCTAGTTGAAGATCTCGTGTGTTGAACAACATTGCAGACTTGGCTCTCTGCCTCAAGCGTGCTCAGTCAAAAAGACATAAAATTTTGAGGTGAATGAATGCGAGAGAATGAGATACCCCCTTCATTTTGTCTCCAACAACCCAACATTCCTCTTGGGCCCCACCTTAGACTGCGTTGCCCCTTCACTGGCCAATCCTGTGTTGTCCCTCCTTGTCCACTTGCAACACTGCCACCCAACAATACGCAGAGCCTTCTCACTGGCTTTCCCTGCCACACCAAGGCCGAAATCTTTTGCCTCCAACTATAGGGAAAGTGCATCAGCTTGCTTTAATATAATTTGTGGGTCTCGACCCACATTATTTCTACCTAACTTTAGAAAAAGCCAAAATTGACCAAAAATTAATATTCCAATTAGCTGACTATTAATTCGGAATATTACAGTCCTCCCCACCAGAATTTTGCTTCTCCTCAAGCAATTGCAAAGATGGGTGTTGAATAATCTTCTCCCCCTCCCAAGTGGCATCTCATCCGGAAGGTTCCTCCATCTGATCAAGTACTCCTTCACCACCCTGCTCCTCAAGTGTCTCTCTCTGATGTCCAATATAGCCTCTAGCTGAAGTACCAAGTGCCCCTCATCATCCATGCGAGGCAACTCAATGGTTGTTGTCACCTGTTGGCCCAAAGCCCTTTTCAAGCAAGATACGTGGAATATGTTGTGCACCCGACTCCCTGGGGGTAGCTCCAACTCATATGCTACCTCTCCCACTCTCCGAGTGACCCTGTAAAGACCATAAAAACAAGACTTCACCTTCTCTGCCCCTTTCTGCTTCAGCGTGGACTGCTTGTACGACTGGAGGCGAAGCTACACAAGGTCCCCAACCACAAAGTGTCTCTCCACGTGGCCCTTGTCAGCGTAGATATTTTGCTGGTTTTGTTCTGCCTGCAAGTTGTCCTTGAGAGCCCTCAAGATGACTTGGCTCTCCTGAATCCAATCCTTGGCCCTGGGGACCGTGTTGTCTCCAAACATGACATCAACGAAAGTCAGAGCATCATAACCATACAAAGAACGAAATGGAGACATACCTATAGGCATGTGGTGGGTGGTGTTGTAGCAATATTACCCCATGTGTAGCCACCTCAACCACACCTTTCGCTGGCCAGTGAGGTAGTTCCGCAAGTAGACCTCCAGCGACTTGTTGACTATCTCCGTTTGACCATCTGTTTGGGGATAGTAGCTCGTACTAGTAATGAGCTTCGTACCCACCAACCGGAATAGTTCCTGCCAAAATCCCCCCATGAAACAACTATCTCGGACACTGACAATGGTCTTCGGGAGACCATGCAACCAAAATATTTCTCTAAAGAACAACTCGGCCACCTACAAAGCCGTGTACTTGGCCAAGATCGCGAAGAAGTGAGCGTACTTGGCTAGGTGATCTACAACCATGTAAATGTAATCTTTGCCCTGCATTGTGGGTAACCCAGTGATGAAATCCATCGAGATGCTTTCCCATTTCCCTTCAGGGATGGGAAGTGGCTAAAGCAAACCTGCTGGATGTGTCATCTCTCCCTTGTTCCACTGGCACACCTCACACTCCTGGATGTGCTGCAAAACATCATCCTTGAGGCCCTTCCATGAGAACCTCTCCGAGATGGCCCGATAAGTTTTTGTGAACCCTTGGTGCCCGACCAATGGTGAGTCATGGGCTGCGTGTAAGATCTTCTCCCGCAGCTGTGAGTTGGCCACCAAACAAATCTAGTCTCAGTAATATATCACTCCATCCATCACCCGATAGTGTTCATCTGCCACCTGCCCCTTCAAGACTTTGCATGCAAAGTGGTCCTTGGAGTACTCTACCAACATATGAGCCTTCCAGTCCGACTCAATACTCATCAGGGAGAGAGAAGTGGGCCTCCTGTACAACGCATCAACTACTACGTTGTGTTTCCCCTTCACATATTCAATGTCGAAATCGTAGGCTTGGATCTTGCTCACCCACTTTTGTTGCCTCTCCTGCAACTATTTCTGCTCTAGGAAAAAACTGAGGCTGTTGTGGTTCGTCCTCACTCGGAATCTGTTCCCCACCAGATACTGCCGAAACATGGCTAGTGCATGCATGATGACTGGCATCTCCTTGTCATAGACAGGGTACAACCTCTCATGAGGCAATAGCTTCTGACTCTCGAAATCTATGGGGTGTCCCCCTTGCATATAACTACGCCTACCCTTTCCCTGGATGCATCACACTCCATAATAAAGGGATCTGTGAAGTCAGGTAGAGAGAGTACTAGACATCTTCTCATCACCTGCTTGAGGCGATTAAAGGCCTCCTGCATTGTCTCGGTCCAACTAAAAGCCCCCTTCTTGGTTAGATTTGTGAGGGGTGTTGCTAACTGTGAGAAGCACTTTACGAAATTCCTATAGTAGGTGCATATGCCCATGAATCCCCGAAGTTTTGTCACATTCTTGGGCTCCGGCCACTCCCAGATGGCCCTAATATTTTCCTCATGGACCCTCACTCCATCAAGATCAATGAGATGCCCCAAATAGAGCATCTCTGTCAAACCGTACACACACTTGGACAATTTGGCATAGAACTGCTGCTCCTCCAAGATGCGTAGTACTACCTCTATGTGTTGCAAGTGTTCCTCTGAGGTTCGACTGTATATCAAAATATCGTTGAAAAACACCAACACAAACTTCCTCAACTATCCACGAAAGATATGGTTCATGCAAGACTGGAATGTGGCCGAAGCATTAGTCAGCCTGAAGGGCATCACCAAAAACTCAAAGTTTGCATAGTGACACATGAATGCATTCTTGGGGACATCCTTGTCCCTTACCCGAATCTGATGGTACCCAGACCTCAGATCAATCTTGGATGAAGAACTTAGCTCCCCTCAGTTCATCTATCAACTCATCGATCCTGGGGATGGGGTGGCGGTTCTTCATGGTTCTCTTGTTTAAGGCCCTGTATTCAATGTACATCCTCAACGTCTCATCCTTCTTCTTCACCAGAACAACCGAAGAAGCGACAAGACTAGAGCTGGGCCTGATGTGTCCCAATGCTAAGAGCTCGTGAATAGCTCTCTCAATCTCATCCCTGTAAGCCTTGGGATGCCTATAGGATGTTGTGATCACTGCCTGCACCCCGTGCTCCAGCTCAATAGTATGCTCAACCCCCCGGTCTGGTGGCTGGCCCAATGGTATGTCCTCAAAAACCGTAGAGTAACGGTCGAGGATGGCTTGCACATCTGGATGCATCGGTTGAGCTGCACCACCTACCTATGAAACACTCAACTCAACTTCCCACTCTATGTCTCCTCCTTTGAAGTCTACCTCCATCCTATGCGCAGAAACTATCCCGGAGGGGGTATGTATTCATGTCCCTGAGCATCACAAGTTTCTCACTCTTGTCCATGAATTCCATCTCCAACTTCTTCCAATCTGTAGTGACTCTACCAAGAGTAATGAGCCACTAGACCCCCAACACCATGTCGATGTCCGGAATGTCGACCACAAAGAAATAGTTTGTCATCGAGTATGTCCCCATGGTCACTTTCAAAGCTGGAACAAACTGCATGGTTCTAGCTCTCGGAACTAGTACAAAAAATCCATCAAACCCCTCTGTCTACATGCCCGACCTCTGTACCATCTGGGCATCTATGAAGTTGTGCGCAGCTCCACTATCCACTAGCACTGAGACACGCTATCCTTGAACTGTCCCTTGGACCCTCAGCGTTAAGTACATGGGTATCGCCCGCAAAGATGCAAGGACCCCTCCGATTGGTGCAAACACTGACCCTCCTGTTGCTGGAGGAGGTGGTGGTGGAGGACCTTCCCCTGGCTCTATTGTGCTGTCATCTCCTCCCATCTCAGAGAGTGTCTCCTCTTCTCCCTCATTGTCTAAGAAGAGCTCAATGTAGTGTGCCTTCCATCCGACATACTTGTGACCCGGTGCCCATGGCTCCTAGCATGTGAAGCAAAGCTTCTTCCCCCTCAGATCTCTCTGGGTATCATCATCTAATGGCCCTCAACCCTGGTTACCACTCAAGGGTGGAGCTCTCATGTCCCTTCCTCTCTGCTGGAAGGCTGGTCTGTTGGGTATGGGGGGCCTAGCCCTAGGTAATGCATCCTGCATATCTCGGATCCTAACAACTGCGTCCTACAATATAGTGGGTCGAGTTGACCTCACTAGCCCATGCAATTGCTCTGCCAACCCGTCTATAAACATAAAAATCCTCCTGGGTTCTGACAGATCCGGAACCATCACTGATAACCTCAAGAACTCTAAGACGTAGATCTCAAGATTCTGCATCTGCTTGAGCTTGGTCAGCTCCCCAAAGTACTCCTCCTGGTAAAGTCATCATATACTGTCACTCCTGAGTGACCTAGCGTAGTCAGCCCATGAAACCACCAGTGATGGGCTTCTCCCTCCAAGTGTAGTGCAGCCACCTTGATGGTCTCCAACTCTATCATCTAGTTAAGCTGGAAATAGATGTCCACCTTCTCCACCCATGCTTTAGCTAAACTTTTCAATCACCCATCAAAAGTTGGAAGAAAAATCCTATCCACGGTACGTTGCAGGTCACTCCACTGTGCATACACTCCTCTAACTTGGCCATTGGATCTGTTGTTCTTCTTCAACTGGAAAAACTCGTTGAAGGTGATAGCTACTCCAAACTCTGGCCCATAAGACTGATACTCTACAAAGTAGTCTGCGTAGTGAGCCACCCCGTCTCTTGTTGCCCTTTTGCTCCTGAGGCTAGGAATGTGGGAATGGTGGAGTGGTACACCTAGTGCGTAGTGTGAGGACCGGTCTAGTGGTGTGAAGTGGCAAATCCTTCCCCAATCTGGAATTCTCCTTGAATTCTCTTTTGCTTACTGTCTTCGCCAAGCTTCTGACCCATCTCCTCAATCCTCTTGGCCATGTCTTGCACTGATTTCAAAAGAAGCTTGGTAAACTCCTTCTCCTCATTTATTTCATCATCCATGTGTGCCATCTCTCTCTCTTCGACCTCCGAAACGCTATCAATTTGGTCAGGAGTAATTTCAAGCCTCCTTTCCTTGCCCGTACCATTTTCTCTAGTAGGTGATGTTATACTTATCTTTTGGTGTCACAGACCATGTGCTCCATAGGTTGAGCCAAATCTATGAGCTCTGATACAACTGTAATTTCCCAAATCGAGATTAACAGTAATAAAAGTGCAAATAGACAAGAAACTACAGCAAAAATGAAAACACCATTAAACACACATAAATAGAGACCAAATTCAACGTTGAGCCATTTTATTATATTGTTGGAAAGAGTACAAATATGGTGCTTAGAAAGATAGTAGCAAAATCCTCTATTGAAGTATGCTCTGCATGGCTCACCCACTGTGTTGCCCAGTGCAGGAATTTATTGTTGCTACCTGATTTCGGACTATTGGTTGGCCTGTCTCTTGTGCTCAAAAAATTATGGGAATCAGTCACCAGACTCCTCTCACAAAACCCACAAAAACCCGCGAAGGGTTTGCAGAAAGCTCGCCCCTAGAAAATTGCCCCTTGGGCTTGGCACGTCACTCTGCTGGGTAATTCGACCTCCTGGTAGGAAATATTGGAAAATGCCTCTAAAACACTGCCAAAATCCCCAGAAGGAGGTGGCTAGCCTCCCCTCCAAATCCTCCAACTGATCTCCTCTTCAACTCCCTATTCCCGGAACTCCCTTTTGGATGGACTACGCAATCACTGCGTAGTCTTGGCTGTCTTTGCGTTGTCCTGAAGGGACAACGTTCCCCTGATGATGGTGCTATGAATCTCCCTCTCAAAATGGTGGAATTCCCTCTCCTTAGCAGACATTCGAAGTCCCTCGAGGCAGAGGTTGAGATCTCCGCTTTAAGATCTCGTGTGTTGAACAACACTGTAGACTTGGCTCTCCGACTCAATCGTGCTCATTCAAGAAGACAAGAAATTTTGAGGTGAATGAATGAGAGGGAATGAGTTGCCCCCTTCCTTTTTCTCCAACAACCCAACATTCCTCTTGGGCCCCACCTTAGACTGCGTTGCCCTTCAGTGGCCACTCCTGCATTCTCTTACTTCATAATCGATCTCCTTCGAGTACTGAGTGTATGCCCGGCTTGTTTTTGAAATGACCCTCAAGCCTTCTTTTATAATCTTCCTATTGGAGAACCAACGGCCCAGATTAAAAGATTAATCAATGGCTAACATTAAAACTTGACTTGATCCATGTTTTCTAGAATATTAACAGTCTGACTTATTAATACCCTTTAATTATTTCATTTACTTAGTTTAGACTTAGGGTCTTCATTAAAATAATTATTTTTAATAAGTCATGAACCGAGTGTAATTTCCACAACTTGTTTCTAGGTTCTTGGGAATGTTGTTGTCCAAGCCTCCCTGCAAAGTTTGAGACTTGGAACACTTCCTGATGCTACAAAAATCAACAACTCCAACAGTACAAAGGGAGTTTGCTTACGCAATGCAGCATTGTCGTTGTGCATCATCCTCCAAATGATGGCACAGATCAGCAGCTGATGGAGCTTCAGTGATGAGGATGCAGCCCAACTGACTTGTATGTCAAAGATTGGGCAGGAGATTCAGTTGTTTCTCTCAGCAACTGAAGATGTAGTGCAACAGATGGCAGCACGGATGTAGTCGATTGAGAGAGAGTTGCAGTACATATGTCGCAGTGACGGTGGTAGCGTCATGGGCAGCATTACATAATGGAAACAACAACAGAGTGATGAAGGGCAACAGGTCTAGCATAAGTGCAGAGACCCACACCAGAGATCAGTGCAGAGCTTCAAGGTGAAGCAGAGTTTGTACTAGAGCGCATTCCTCACTAAGAGGGAGTGTTGAGTTTTCTTGAGTGATGGGGTAGCATCGGATGTGCTCCAGCTCCCAAAATTTGTGGAGGGGCTAGAGTACATGAGATTTCCAATACCCAAAAAGGGATTTTGGAAATTTCATCCGGTTTGGGAGATAATTAATCAATTAAAAAAATTAATTAAGGACCCTAACTCTAACTTAGGAAAATTAAATTATTAAAGCTAATTAATTAAAACATGTGATGAAATTGTCTTAAGTCTCAAGGATCAAGCTTTTTGCCAGTGATTTGAGATCTGATCATGGTCGTTGGTTTCCCAACGAGAAATGTATAAAGAAAAGGCTTGGGGTCATTTGGAGGACACACACAAAGGCAGAGCACTGAAGCTAAGCTGGAATTCTAGGGCATGGTTTGCTAAGAATTTCCAGAAGTGTTTCAGCTGCAAAGAGGGGTAGTTTAGGCAAAGGGGATGGTCTGATCCCATTACCTAGAATCAGCAAAAGGCATCCCATTGCCTAGAATCAGCAAGAGGCAGAGAGCAGCTTTCAGAGGCAACACAGAGAAGCAGATGCAGTAGCAGCAGAGACGGCAGCAGCTGCGCAGCACAGAGGCAGCTTCAGCTATGCAGGTGCTACGCAGTCCCTTCTAGGGCAGCACTGGTCATCCAGGGACCCATCTAGGTTACGCATAGACCCTCAAGGGCAGTGTTGGGCCTGTGTCACCAATTCTGGGGTTACACAGCCCTGTCCAAGCTAGCGCAGAGGCACGTAGAGGCTTCAAGGGCAACGTTGGGGTTTCTAGGGCAAATATTTGGCTGAGTCTTGTAAATCCCATTTAAGGATGTGTATCAATCAACGTTTTGGCTTCAGAACAGCAGGTTAGCTGCAGATCTATGTTTTTGTCTGTCAAGCTTACTAGTGTGGTACCCAGATTTGTTGTATTCAGAAAACTACTTAATAATAAACACCCTCCAATAGCTAGAAGATCGGTTTTCCCGCATTGGGTTTTTCCTGGAACTATTGTCCAGAAAATCTTGTGTCACTTTGTTTGTGTGCATGTACCTTTTTTGTTTTAGATCTGAATCGATGAAAGTCTGTTATGTGTTTACTTTGATGTTAATCCGGAGATTTTTGCATTAATAACTTGAAAATAGGAGAAGTATAACTAGATCTAACAGTAGACTTCTACATAAGTAACATTCAGAAATTTTCACAATTTCCAGTAGCTTCTTCCAGCAGTCCAGCCAGAAAACCAGAGTGTCTAGCAGAACAATGTTCCAAGCCCAAAGGGGCCAATTTTCGGTGTCAGGATTGCTGGAAACCCTTCACGGGATTTTCTAGGTTTGTTGAGGAGAGTTCGGTGTCTAATTCCTGGAATTTTCTGGGCAGCAGAGTAACCTCAACACGCAAACCCTTTTCAGCCAGTAGCAGCAGTTCAGCCAAGACAACGTAGAGGAGGAGCCACGCAGAGTAGCAGAGTAGCGGAAATTTCTGAGAAGGGTTGAGAGGTCATTTCAGCCTGCCAGGCCAAGGTGCCATCTTTCTAAGCACCTCCTTGTACCTTTTCCAATCAGAGATTTAATAAAATGGCTCAGGTGTTTTTGGCTCTATCATGGTGTTTTTGATGGTTATTTTATGTTTGTTGTAGTTGTAGTCTTTGCATGCTTTATATTACTGTTTGTTCCCAATTTGGAATATTACACAAGGAGTGCGTAAGCCAGTCTAGTGCTACGCAAAGGGGGTAGAGAGGGAGCGGATTTGACATTTTCTTTTTAGCAAATATGGCAACTCAGTCACGGTACCTCCTACCCCTGTAGCAAATATATGGCTTGTCTTTCGGTGTCATAAACAACTTGATCCACAGGCTGAGCCAGGTCTATGAACTCTGATACCACTATAATATACCGAAGGGAAATAAACAGTAATATAAAGCACACAAACAAGGTACACAACAACTAAAGACAAATCATGAGACAAAATACACAATATGGAGAACGCTGAGCCATTTTATTAATACTGAGAAATAAGGAAAGTACAAAGGTGATCAAAATGATGGCACCTCGACTTGCTCAGGGCAAGTGTAGGAATACTCTCAGGACAATGTATGGAATGGCTGCTCCCTCTATCAACTGTGTAATCTCCAAGCTGCTGGAAAATGTTGCCGTGTTGCTGCAACTGCTGGAATGAAATGAGTCTTTGGGGCTGTTCCCCAACTCGGAAAATGCTGAAACTCTGGGAATGGCCTCCTCTCCCAATACCCAAAAAAGCCCAGAGAGCTTTTCGAGAATGGTTGAACCTGGAAAATACCTCCTTTGAGGCACTACGTTATCCCTCAAGGGAAAACGATGACCCTGAAGGCAACATTGCAAAATATGGCCTCTCCCTCTGCAAAATGTCTCCAATAGGTAAGGGTTGACCCCTTCCCTAATCCTCCATTCTGAATCCACCCAAATCACCTCAATCCGGAACTCTCCCCAACTAGAACTGCGTCCTCCCTTTGCAAGACTGCGTTGTCCCTCCAAGGAATGCTCCTCAATCACTGAAGCTCTGATCTCTCCCTGCAAAATACGGTAGGACTCCTCACCCGAGCAAGCACTCGAAGTCTCCCGAGGCTGAGGTTGGGATCTCCACACGGAGACACCAGGTGTACTGAACAGTACGTGCAGACTAGCTAAACAGCAAGTGTGCTCAATGTCTAGAGACAATCTCCAAAATGCATAATCAACAATGAAAGAAATGAGGTAGCCTCTCCTCTCTTTATCTTGGGTGAACCTCCCTCTCTCCTTGGCCCCACCATGCTAACGCTGTCCCTCTTTGGCCCACGCTGCCAACTCATCTGCGTTGGCTGCACCCACGCTGTCTAAGTGTGTCCCCCTCCCTACGTTGTCACTTGGCCCACCTTGACCATAACGTTATATTTCCTAGGGCACTTTAAGGAGTGTGCTTTATCCAAAGTGAGTCACTCTTCCACTTTATTCATATTTTAACTATATCAGGAAAAATTAATCAAAATTAATATTTCCAATTAGTTATTGCTAATTGGGAATATTACATTCTCAAGCTACCAAGAAGAGCAGATGAACTTTCAAATCACCATGGGAAATGAGGGGAAGTGTATCCCTGTTGGAAGAGGTACCGTAGTGTTTCAAACTGAAGCTAGCAATAAGCTTCAAGCCACCAATGTGTTGCATGTGCCTGATTTGGGGATGAGCTTACTCTCGTTGTCTTAGCTACAAAACAAGGGCTATGACATTTACTTCATTGGCAAAAGAAAATATATCAAACACCCGAGTTGGAAGAGGAAGGCACAAATCGTAGTCAGGAGCAATAAATTGTATAAGTTGCAACTCAAATCTCCAATGGCACTAATAGGAACCAGTGATGGGAAGGATTTCAATGAGATATGGCACAGGAGAATGGGGCACTTACACCATGGGGCTTTGAGAATTCTCAAGAAAATCGTCACAGAAGTTCCAGATTTGAGCACCAAGCGAGATGATGTTTGCAGAGGGTGCGTACTAGGAAAGTACGCCAAGGCAGCCTACCCCAGGAGCAGCAATAGGGCTAAAAGTGTGTTGGGATTAATACACTCAGACATCTGCGAACCAATGTCCACTAAGCTCTTAGTGGTGCCAAATATTTCATTACCTTCATTGATGACCATTCCAGGAAAACGTGGATCTACTTTCTAAAGACCAAGGATGAAGTCTTTGATCAATTCAAGGAGCTTAAAGCTCTGGTTGAGAATCTAACAGGAAAGCGGATCAAGATACTTTGATCTGATAATGGTGGAGAATACATTGATAAAACCTTCACAAAATTCTGCGCAAGGGAAGGCATCAGAAGAGAGTGGACCACTCCATATAATCCACAGCAGAATGGAAATGCAAAAAGGAAGAATAGAACTATTGTGGAGCCAGCAAGAGTAATGTTGTATGATCAAGACATGCCCAAAGTTCTGTGGGCTGAAGCTTGTAACATAACGGTATATGTTGTATATGTTCAAAACAGGATTCCTCACAACGCACTGGGTAAGATCACTCCAGAAAGTGTCTTCACGGGCAAGAAGCCAGAAGTAAGCCACTTTAGGATCTTTGGTAGTGTGGCATACTGCCATGTACCCGAAGAAAAGAGGAAGAAATTGGATAGGACTGCGGAAAAGGGATATCTAGTGGGATATAGCGAGAATTCTAAGGCTTACAGAATCTACCTCCCTGACAGTAGGAAGATTGTAGTGCGACGAGATGTACAGTTCATGGAGGAAACAGCTCTCAGAAAATCTCGGGAGATGACTTCAACAACGCAGTCTGAAGATGATCCACTAGTCCAGACACTACAACCAACAGAAACCAGCAAGAGTGCTTCTCCAAGGCACAATGATCCAGGAGTTTCATCTCAAGAAGATTCGTAGGAAAAGGAGCAGAAAGATCCACCCACTACCTGTGGCAGGACGAGCAAGGAATTATGACAGATTCTGAGGGACGTAGAAGAGTTTATCGGAGCTCCTAGAAATGAGAAGAGGCAACACAGGCAACCGGACAGATACCAAGCCTTGGTAGCCCAGGTTGGGGAACCCTCTAGTTTTTAGGAACCAGCTCAGCATCAAGTGTGGGTAGATGCAATGGTGGAAGAATACAACTCTATCATGACGAATGACGTCTGGGAAATGGTTCCTAGGCATAAGGACAGATCAATTGTGGATTAGAGTTGGATCTACAACATCAAATATGCTGCAGATGTAAGCGTAGAAAAATATAAAGCCAGTTCGTGGCTAAGGGGTGTGCTTAGAAGGAAGAGATAGACTATGAAGAGACCTTGGCCATAGTAGCCAGATATACTTCTATTAGATCCTTCATATCCCTTGTTGTGCAGATGGGGTGGGAGATTCACCAAATGGAAGTCAAGATTGTGTTCTTGAATGGGGTGATAGAAGAAGAAGTATATATCGAACAACCAGAGGTGTTTGAGATGCATGAGTAGAAGACTCATGTGTGTAGGCTTAAGAAATCCTTGTATGAACTTAAGCAAGCCCCTAGAGCTTGGTATGGTCGAATTGATGGTTACTTGCAGAAGATGGGTTTTGTCAAGAGCGATGCAGATCCATATCTCTATTATCTGAAAGTAGGGAATGAGCCTTTGATACTAGTGTTGTACGTAGATGACGTATACCTAACAGGATCATCTAGGCTCATCAAGGATTGCAAAGAGAACCTAGTTGTAGAATTCGACATGAAGGATCTGGGGCTGATGCATTATTTTCTGGGGTTGGAAGTTTGGAACCAGAAGGGTGAAATATTCCTTGGTCAAGGGAGATATGCTACAGAAACCTTGAATAGGTTCAAGATGCAAGATTGTAGACCCATGGATACTCCAATGGTCACCAACTGGAAAAAGATTGATACGTCCGAAGATGATGACGCTAATCCTACCTTGTATAGAAAGCTCATATGGTCCCTAATGTATTTGGTCAACACTAGGCCAGACATCTGTTATACTGTCAACACCCTCGGTAAGTTCATGGTGGAACCAAGAAGGGCACATTGGAAAACAACCAAACATGTTCTGAGATACCTACGGGGAATAGTCAAGTATGGACTGAAATACACCCAAGGAAATAACATCAGATTGAGTCGGTTCACTGACACAAATTGGGATGGAAACTCAGTGGATCGGAAAATTACTAGTGGGTATTGTTTCAATGTTTCAATGTTGGACCAGGAATGGCTTCCTGGTGCAGTAGGAAACATAAATCTGTAGCTCTAAGTTCAGCTGAGGCAGAATATATGGCAACAAGCACTGCTTCGTGTGAAGCCATATGGCTTAGGACGCTGCTTGTGAATCTACTCAAGGAAAATATGGAAGCGACCAACATTCTATGTGATAATCAGAGTTGCATCAAACTCTCTTAGAATCTTGTGTTTCATGATCAGTCAAAGCACATTGACATTAGGTGTCATTTCTTTAGAGATTGTCCAACGGGGAGTTGTACAGTTGCCGTATACTCAACAGGAGAACAGGTGGCAAACATCCTCACTAAAGCTCCAGGAAAGACAAACTTTGTTTACTTCAAAGAGAAGATGGGGATGGTCAAGAATCCATTTCAGTAGCAAAAGTGGAGGGATGCAGAATTGAGAGGGAACTGCAGAAAAGATGAGGCAATGACAGTGGCAGTGTCATGGGCAGCAGTATAGAAGGCAGGTGCGCAGCAGATGAGGGGCAGCAGTAGCCGGGCATCAGCAGTGCAGAAGCTGCTTCAAAGTCAGAGCAATATGCAACAGGAAAATTGCTAGAACACTTTCCTTCCTAAGAGGGAGTGTTGATTTTTGTAGCATCGAAAAGTAATCTAAGTCTCAAAATTTGTGAGGATGCTTGGACACCAGTATTCCAAAGAACCCAGAAATCGTTTTTGGAAATTCCGCTTAGTTTATGTTTTATTAAAATAATCAATTATTTTGAAGAGGACCCTAAGTTTAAACTTAGGGAAAGTAAATAATTAATGGGTATTAATAAAACAAAGTGTGAATCTTCTAGAGAACTAAGATCAAGTCAACATTTAATCTTAGCCATTAATTAGACTTCTAATCTGGGTCGTTCACTTGTCAATGAAAAGATTATAAAAGAAGACTTGAGGTCGATTTGGAAAGCAATCCGGGCACACACTCAGTAACCTAAGGGAAGTTGATTCTGAACGAATCGAATTCGATTTCAGAGGGAGAGTTGCAGGGCAGAGGAAGCAGAGGGCATCAATAGTGTCAATGCTCAAGGGAAGAAGGACGCAAAAGGGCAGAGAGGCAGCACAGAGGAGCAGCACAGAGGGCTCACACAGTAGTGACGCAGTCTAACACAGGATTTGCGCAGAGAAGCACGCAAGGGTGACACAGTAGGGGCCAGTTAGTCACTTAGGTGTCGAAAATTCTCTAGAAGTTTGAGAGAATTCATCTCAGAGGTTTTCTTACGAAGTTTCTCAATCATTCTGGAAGTCTTTCCTTGTAAAGAATTTGATGTTGAAGATTAATATATGAACCCTCATCTGCTGCACTGGTTTTCCCACATTGGGTTTTTCCAGGGATGATTGTCTAAAAATAACTGTCATTGTGATTGATTCTTGTGCTTGCATTTTATTGTTCTTTTCTCTCTATGTACTTGAGTGATAAATGCAGTAGTGTTTATTTTCAAAATTTATTGGAAGGGTTTTGTAAATAACTTATTGTGAAAATAAGTAGGAGAATTAAATCTATCGCTGTAGTAGAATTTCAAAATTGAAATTTTCACACAACTCGCACTATCAAATTGGCTACCAGTACTAGCTATTTTCGGCCTCTTTTTCTTCTCATAAAGACACTAGAAAATCTTTGGAAATCCCCTCAGGAATCCTCCTCCTAAATCTTTGTTGAAACCCCTCTATCGGTGTCTCCCTCTACTTCAACCGCATCCTTGCTGAATCACTGCAACTAGGTAGTTGACCTGCTTGTCTCTCTTGTGTGTTCTCTCTAAACCTTAATAGCTTACTCTTAAGTCTTCTATTTGGAAAAGAATAGCAATAATATAATCTCAATCGATGGCTAGGATCATCTTCACTCCATCAAATGACTTTGCCAGAAGTATCTAATTTTCCTCAATTAATCTGACTTAATTAGACAATTTTCCTAAGTCGGACTTAGGAAATATTTAATTAATTGGTCAATTATTCTAATTGAAATGTTTCTAAGGCTCATCTTGTGAAACATTTTCTGGGTTTTGGACATCTTGTGTTACTTAGCCTCTTAGACACCATAAAGACTAGAACACTAGTCTATTGCTGCCAAAACTAACACTCACTCTTAGCGAGGAAGGTGTTCTCCACTACTACTATTTTATCCCTGAAGTACACAAATTTTTCCTTACCCAAGGCCTTTGTGAGTATATCTCAACTTGTTGATCTGTGGGAACATCTTATAGCCAAACGGATCCATACTACTAGTGTCTAACATCTATGATACAACTGGTTCCCATAATTAGAAAACCTCTAATAAATTTATTTCTTCACTTCTATTAGATGGGTTGACCTCCTGGAAGCTACTCGTCCCCTACCAATCAATTTGGCCTCCATCTGAGACCCTCAATCGACCTTTTCTGTTGTCCTCTCCAGCAACTGCTCGGAAGATAACTCAGCCTCCACTAGAAATCAAACCCTCAAACTAGGAGTTGCTTCTCCCCTGCAAATCAATCTGACTAGCAAAGTATCTCATTGCCCCAACAACTCCCTCTAGCTTAGTCAATTTGCAGTACTGGAGAGTCTGCATCCTCCTCGATAGAAAAAAACAATCTCCCTTTGTCACAAAGAAACTGGAAATATTTGTGAAGAAAATCCTTTGGAAAACACTGTCCACCATGCTATCACTATGCTGCTATGATCTCAGACTATTGATGCCCCTTGCGTTGCCTCTATGTTGTTACTATCACTGCAATAGTGAGTCTCAATCTCACTACTATTTTAATACTTGGTTTCCCATAGCAAAGGTTATTGTCCAATGGAGGAATCATATATAACTACTAGATCAGACCTACTAATCAAGCCCTTCCTTGGCTATGATTTAGATCTCCTTGTTGCTCCTTCCTCACACCCTACCCAATCTAGCATACTGTGTTGATTTTTGTAGCATTGAAAAGTGTTCCAAGTCTCAAAATTTGTGAGGAGGCTTGGACATCAGTATTTCAAAGAACCCAGAAACCGTTTGTGGAAATTCCACTCGGTTCATGTCTAATTAAAATAATTAATTATTTTAAAGGAGACCCTAAGTCTAAACTTAAGGGAAATTAAATAGTTAATGGGTATTAATAAGACAGAGTGTGAATCTCCTAGAGAATGAAGATCAAGTCAAGTTTTAATCTTAGCCATTGATTAGACTTCTAATCTAGGTCGTTGATTCATCAATGAAAAGATTATAAAAGAAGGCTTGAGGGTTATTTGGAAATAGAGGCAGAAGGAGAAGAGGGAGTTAGCAATGACCGAGTACAAGGACAGAGGGATGCAGAGGGCCACAGAAGGCAGCACAAAGCAACTGCACAGTGTACCAACGCAGAGCCCACGCAGAGAAACACGCAAAGAGATGCATCGGGAGATAGAGGGTCTTCTGGGTGTCAGAAAATCTTCAAGAGAGTCCGAGAATTTTGTCTATGGTGTTTTCTAAATATATCTGCCAGTGTATTCATTGTAAATAATTCATTTGTTGAAGAATAATATATAAACCCTCATCTGTAGCATTGGTTTTCCCACATTGGGTTTTTCGGGAGACAATTGTCCAAAAATAAGTGTGTGCATGTGGTTGTTTCTTATGCTTATGTTTCTTATTGTTCCTTTCTCTGCATATGGAATCGTGAATGTTGCAGTAGTATTTATTTCGAAATTTACTGATGGAATTCTGTAAATAACTTATCGGAGTAATAAGTAGGAGAAATAAATCTATCACTGCAAATGTATATTTATGGATTGAAATTTTCACATACTGGAGTGTCCTACTCCTCTTCCTGAGGATGCTACTACTATAAGTATGAATTCATCCTCCAGTCTGGAAGCAAATCCTTGATAGCCACTAAGGCAGTCGTTTGCTTCCCCTTCTTGTCCTTCTTTTGTTAAGGACACTAGCAAACAAAGTAACTAAATTATGTTGATTTTTCTAGCATAAGAAAGTGCTCTAAGTCCCAAATTTGGTGTGGGGGCTTAAACACTTGTATTCCAAATAATACAGAAACCATTTGTGAAAATTCCACTTGGTTCATGTTTTACTAAAATAATAAATTATTTTAATTGGGACCCTAAGTCTAAACTTAGGGAAATTAAATAATTAAAGGGTATGTAATATCCCCAAATGGGATATTTTACTGAATTTGCATAAATTTACTTAAACCCCAAAATATACCGGAAAATCAACATTTATTCAACAGAAGATTGCCATGTAAAATTAACACATAAATACTGCAATCGAATACCATATAGAACAGAAGAATCTCAGCTTTTATTATAACTAATAAGAGGGGTTTACATATAGATCTGACCCAGAAAGTGCTGAGATAGAAACTGGCCAACAATACAATCTGCTGCACTGCTACACGGCAATGGCCTCCCAAAACTGAATTGTTGTCACTGAACCCACTGAAGATGATGAAGCCCAAGTTGAAGATCTGAATGATCCTCACAACAATCTCTGAAGCTCTGTGAAGCTTCTAAGTGAAGTCTCCTCAAGAGAGTTGGGTTTTCGTCCAACACTCACAAATCACCCGAGGGTTTCTGTCCTTGGGGCTATGGCTGAAGTAGAGAACCACGTCCTCAAACCTCGCATACACAAGCAAATGATCTACTCCAAAGATATCCCTCAATGGCCTCCTCCCTTTCTTTTATAGAACTCTTGGAGCCTTCTACAGCATTATTTTATTATTATTTTATTCATGGTGCATTTTTCCCTCTTATTAAAATATTCCTTTTTAATGGAGAAAAGAGTAAATTGGCTACCATGTCTCCCGTGGTCACTGAAACTCATGTCCAACTGTCCCATCATGGAGGTATCCTCGTCACGATTCCAATGAGCTATTACACTGAGGTGTTTTGTCATGTATTCCTCCCAGAAAGCCACCGTGAGCACAATTAGCTGAGTTAACCCATAAATAACTCAAATTTCCGAAAGTTGTCGGAATGCACCGGAACGAAAGCCAAGCTGCTCGGATGATGGAATATATCAAGCGAATGCCATCCGAACACATAGAAACTCCTCAAAAATCCTCCAAAAAGCCCCTGGGCCCACTGATGCCACCAACCTGTACCTGTGACCGATCTGCTCCTAACTCTGGAAGTCAATCCTAGCCCTGTCATAGATGATACCAAAAAAGGCAATATTACAGACCTTCCGCCCCAAGATTGCTTGCCCTCAAGCAATCAAAATATGTGGGCCACTCTGTTGGCCACTCGCAACTAAGACCCAATACCCGGATCCCATACAAACCTCTGGGTGCTACTATGCACCTGTGTCAAACCACTCGGAATAGACCCCTCAATGCCAGGATCCCAAACTGATCTCTCACTGTACCAGCCAACAAACAATCCTCTTGGATCCCATCGCCCAAGTCCCACGGCTCGGGCTGCGCACTGCCTCTGGCTATCACTGATGCTCTCAGAGGTGGGGACCATGACTCTTGCTGCGTTGTATCTGTGACTGTGTAAGTTGTCCCATCAACTGTGTACCAACTCATCACCTCTCTCCAATCCAAGTCCTGACTCAATCCCACGCTGATCCTGCCCTCCTGAAATCGGGATGGAGTGCTGAAGAAACGACGACCTGTGCCCTCGTGCCAACTGGAATCTATAACATCTACTATGTCTAAGGGCCCCTGCTCCACTGTGCTCCCTGCGAAGAATATTGTACCATCAAGAGGGTACCAACTCATGATCTCCCGCCAGTCCATCCTGGAAGAAGAATCCAAGTTAGCAACTACTGCATATGGAACATGCCCAGAGTGTTGCCGCCAGCCCATAATCAACTCCCACTGCTCTGCCCTGTCTGCCAATGAAAGCTGCCTGTAGAAGGAAGCCCCTCTCTATAATCAGCCAAAGTGGGCAAGATATGCTGCAAGCCCCATCGATGTACTCTTGGAGAGTGCTACTCACTGAAAATACTGCAACTTTGCTAACTGCGTGTACATCTACCTGCACCTCATCCCTGTGTCGACCCACAGATGGATGCTCCACCATCTCCAACAGCTCCTCCCACTCCTAATAAGGAATGTCATGCTCGTGTTGTCCACTAGCCCCCTACAGAACAATCCCATCAACCTCCAACACCTCCAGAGGATATGGATCTGCAACTGCGGTCACCATACTCGATGTCAGTGCATCTGACTGCTCCACCTCAATAGCTGACCCCAAAGTTAGCCCCATATCCATCATAGACTCAATGTGAGCCTCTATCTGGCTCTCCCCCAAAGGACTATCATGCATGATGTGCATAGTATCCTCCTCTACTGACTTAGGATCCATCATATGCTGCTCTGGCTCAATCGTCACAAGTGACTCATCACCCAGAGTATCTCCTGTAGATTCCCGTGACTGCTCACAATGCATACTGGAATGTAGCTCTGACCTACTGCCATCAACTCCACATGACCTCTCTAGCTCTCCAGAAGCGTCTGCATCTGATCCCATGGACTCACCTAAAGAAGAGTCCTAATACTGGCATACAGAAGGAATGCCCTTTTGTTCTTCCTCTGCATCACTCAAGCATGAGTGATCAGGTCCCCAAGGTTCTTTGCAGATGAAGCACAGTCCCTTCCTCCTCAGTTCATTTCTATTGTTTGATCCACCAAACTAGAATAGCTCCTCCCTGGTCAACTGTCTCCTGAATAGCCCAATATTCTGCTCAACCAGCCCTTGGGCTTGCTTATAAGCAGCATGTGAGACCAACTGCGCTCTCCTCCAAATGCTCAACAACCGAGTTTGCAACTCTCGGCCAATGGTCTCATGGTCTCTCATACATGACGACAAGATGGACTGCATGTGTGCTATGACAGTATCGGAATGATGTCTCCTAATGCTGAAGAAGCATTGGAACATCTGCAGGATCAAGTCATCACACTCAAGATCAAACATGATGACATAAGTCTTGAATGTGGCCATTCCCTATAAAATCTCAAGCTTCTTCCCAAAGGTAGAGCCTACAATGTTGTCCAAATCCTGAAAAGTCTCTACAATCAACTTCATAATCCTCCTCATGACATCATCATTGTATGGAGCTATAGATGCGGTCAACTTCATGATGTTACAGAGACAAGCTGCAACTGGAAGTGTGACCCCTTCACAAGGTTCCTCCAAGAATTTGGGTTGTAAAAGAGCAAGCATAGCTGGTTTTAGAGCCCAAATCAGTTTCTTCCCTTCTTCTTGGCTTGTTTTGGACAGAAGTTCATTAAGTTCATCAAGTTTGGACAGTACTCTCCATGTCATCTTCGTGTGTTTCAAATCTATCCCAAGTGCAAGGTTTTTGTGTCCAATCCCCAATTCTCCCTTGTAAATCTTTTGGCAGTCCTTTTTGAAGGATGGCATAAATTCCTCTTGAAAAGGGTCTGTTGTTTGGTTTTCTTTCCTGGGCTTCTGATGCATGGTGGTTTAAGGAACCGACTTCTATTTTCATTTTCATCAATCTATTTAAGAATCCCTCCATGGTTCAACCAATCATGTGGTCTCTGTTTTTCTGAGTTTTTATAGTGATGTAGGTGTAATTTTTGTCATACTGCTATAGGTGACACGTATTTGCTGGTGTCAAATACAAGTATATAGTGGGGAATTTTATAAAAGAACTGGATTCCACCCAGCTACTGATATCTAGAGCTCAGAAAATTATTACAGCTATTGACAAAACTTAATCTCAGAGATCACCTTTCTCAATTATATTAAGAAATGTATACTCAGAAAAATATATAAAATGGAACTTAGTTTATATATGATGAAATATCTTCAACAATGTTGCAGCAGCCAAACATTTGAACGGAGTATCCCTCGAGGAGCAGCCCCTTCATTCTTCTGAAATGCATACCCTGCTATAGCCACAGGTTCACGTACAGTTGAAGCTAAGTAAGCCCAACACGCTCAGCAACAAGTAGCACGATATCAGTCCAGTCTCCCTTCAAGTGCACAAGCTGACAAAATTTGGCTCACGGCCTCAAACAATAAGGGAAACGATTGTTTTAATGGAGAAAGCCCAGACGCTATGTCGCTGCCTGAACTTGTGGCCTTCCTAGGGATAAGTTTCGACCTCTAATTTCTCTTCCTTCACGAGCTATACAAGCCTTTAAACTCTTCGAAATTTCCACAACTTGCTCATTAAATGGAGTATAGGTTTGTTGAAGGTTTCGGCTTCAAATTTTTTTTATTTTTTTTTCAACTGATAAACTGCAATGCTCACGGCTAATCAATTTTTTTTTTCCCACCTAAATTTTGGAGTTGTAAATTTCGGCCTTACAATAATGGCTCGACCGCTTTGTAAGTAATTTTGTAAGTAAATAACATGTGGCTTCTCTGGAAAAAGAATAATCCGGCCCACGAACAGACTTAAAATGCACTTGATTTTAACATGTCGGCCCTCTTTTCAAAAAATTTCTCCAAGAATAGCGTCTCTCCCCTACCGCAATTCGAGCTCTAGTCTGACTTGGACGACTAAATTTTCTCTGGGAATTCGTAGATAATAGCACCCCACAGTTGGTCTGCTTGTGGTCCGTGCGATATAAGAATTTGGCACTTATCGCAGGTGAAATCATGCAGTCTTCCAGTGACTTCTGCTCAAAGAATATTGCATGGACGGCTGGCTGCTTACTATGATTTTGATCCTTCTCTTCGATACAGTTGAGCAATGAATGCGTCCCAAGCTTGACTCGCCTTGAAAAAAAATAATAATGAGTCTCAGTCTCAGAGCGGCTCAATAATGGAGTTCGACTATTTGACTCTCCCAGCACTGTACTCGGCTCAATAAAATTTCTGCGCTCAACCTCATTCATCCAGCATGCACATTGCCCTGCCGCTCCTTTCACTTCGCTCCAGTGTATCCAACATTGCACAGACTCCCCGATGGATACGATGACTCCACAATGGAACTCACCTTCCAGTTTTGCCTTGGCCTGCGTGCTGGAATTCTTCCATCGAGCGTTTCAATGCTCAACGCATCAACATAGGTGTAAATTGCTCGAACATTGAAATTGTCCCCTAACCACAGAATCGATACCACAGAATCGACTCTTAGATTTTGACAGTGTGGCATTTCTGATTGATGGCAAAATCAACCAAAACTTAGCTCGATAAATTACTACTCTTGTGGATCTCCGCAAGAATCAACCTCCAAACTATCAATTCGATTAATGAAATTCAGTCCATTTGCAAGTAATTTTTTTCCTCAGACATAATAAACCACTGCAAATGCAGCTATGGCACACAACAGACCTGTGCGCTACTTGTCATAATATGCGGCACTTAGGATGAGTCAACACAACAGACCCGTGCTCTTTTTTTTTATAAAAAATTAATACTTTGCACTTTTGAATCTTTGTCCAAATAATTCAACAATTTGAAATAGAAATTGTGGAATCCTTAATAAATTTGCAACGATTTCACATGGCTGGCAGGAAAAATATCTTCATTAATTCGATTACAATCCTTCTTCGAGATTGGTCTGCAACAAACCTTTTGATAATAATAGTGTAACTGAAAAATTGTAATAATAATCACTGCAACTGGAGCTAAAACCCGAAGGCTGAGCAAAGACTGCGGCTCTGATACCACTATAATATCCCCAAATGGGATATTTTACTGAATTTGCATAAATTTACTTAAACCCCAAATTATACCGAAAAATCAACATTTATTCAACAGAAGATTGCCATGTAAAATTAAACACATAAATATTGCAATCGAATACCATATAGAACAGAAGAATCTCATCTTTTATTATAACTAATAAGAGGGGTTTACATATAGATCTGACCCAGAAAGTGCTGAGATAGAAACTGGCCAACAATACAATCTGTTGCACTGCTACACAGCGATGGCCTCCCAAAACTGAACTGCTGCACTCTCCCTCCGGCAACAACTGTCACTGAACCCACTGAAGATGATGAAGCCCAAGTTGAAGATTTGAATGATCCTCACACCAATCTCTGAAGCTCTGTGAAACTTCTAAGTGAAGTCTCCTCAAGAGAGTTGGGTTTTCGTCCAACACTCACAAATCACCCGAGGGTTTCTGTCCTGGGGCTACGGCTGAAGTAGAGAACCACGTCCTCAAACCTCTCATACACAAGCAAATGATCTACTCCAAAGATATCTCCCAATGGCCTCCTCCCTTTCTTTTATAGATCTCTTGGAGCCTTCTAGAGCATTATTTTATTATTATTTTATTCATGGAGCACTTTTCCCTCTTATTAAAATATTCATTTTTAATGCAGAAAAGAGTAAATCGGATACCATGTCTACTCCGGTCACTGAAACTCATGTCCAACTGTCCCATCATGGAGGTATCCTCATCCTAGTTCCAATGAGCTATTACACTAAGGTGTTTTGTCATGTATTCCTCCCGGAATGCCACCGTGAGCATAATTAGCTGAGTTAAGCCCATAAATAACTCAAATTTCCGAAAGTTGTCAGAATGCACCGGAACGAAAGCCAAACTCCTCGGATGATGGAATATCTCAAGCGAATGCCATCCGAACACATAGAAAATCCTCAAAACTCCTCCAAAAAGCCCCTAGGCCCGCTGATGCCACCAACTTGTACCTGTGACCAGTCTGCTCCTAACTCTGGAAGTCAATCCTAGCCCTATCATAGATGATACCAAAAAAGGGAATATTACAGGGTATTAATGAAACAGAGTGTGAATCTTCTAGAAAACGAAGATTAAGTCATCTTTTAATTTGAGCCATTGATTAAAGCTATAAGCTGGGCCATTGATTCATCAACTAGAAGACTATAAGAGAAGGCTCGAGGGTCATTTGAAAACACACTGAGACACTAAATTGATCAAGATCGAAAAGTCGAAATTTCGAGGCGTGGTTTAAGTTTGGAGAAATTCAACTAGAGATCCGAGTATCTGTGGGCAAAGATAATATCCGACAGAGAAAGAATTTCTCGCCTCCGTGGCCGCAGAGAGCCGTAGGATCTAGTCACTAGCGTTGAAGGAAAGGGCGGACGCAAAGGATCGCGCAATCTCTGCGGCAGGTAGAAGGAAGGGTTTTCGGAATTTGTTGTTGGATCAGTTTCAGAGGCCAGGATCCAAAATGTGGCACCGGGAGGTTGTTCCTTAGCATCCACAGAGGAAAAACGACTTGGAGGAGGGCTAATACTGAGCCTGGAAGGTAGTGACGTAGTGGCTGGAAGTTCCATCACTCTATTTGCGCAGAGCTTTTCCATGGCAGTTTTTCCTTCGCCTGAGACCTGATTGGAGGAGTGTATTTCTCACAAATTGGCAGTATTTCTCTCCTCAGAATCGAATAACCCTTGAGGGTATTCAAAGATGTACTCAGACATTGCTACTGCTTAATAATAAAACCCTCAAATCCACTGCACCGGTTTTCCCGCATTGGGCTTTTCTGGGGACATTAGTCCAAAAAACAATTGTCATATGTGTGAATGATTTCCTTGTCTAGCTTCGTTGTTTCTGAATCAATTTAAGTGTAGGTTTCTTCAATATTTGCTTCAATAATTCAGATCTAAATTAATTATGTAATGTAATTTACTTAATAGGAGAAGTACACTCAGTTGTTGCAGTAGGATTCACTAGATCTGTTTAGATCTTGGAATTTTCACAAATTTACCATAGCCAAAACACTTGACCTTCACCACGTCCTTCTTCTTTTCTCCTTTTCAGTCTTTCTTTTCTCCTTTTGAGTCTTCTCTGTTGTTGGGACCCTTCTTCACTTTTCCTTTTCGTGCAACTGTGACATTCTCTTGCTACTCCTTCACCTTGTGTCCCTTGCCACTATTGTTGGTAGTGGCCTCGATTAAGTTAGGCCTATAATATTCCAAACTGAAATTTACGTCTAATAACAAACACGTGAACTAGGCTATAGAAAATTACAAGCATGCACCATCAAAAACACCAAGAAACTGGATGAATAAGCTGAGCCATTTTATTAAATCTAGAATAAATGGGAGTACAGTAACAAGGAGCAAGTGCAACTGGACTTGCCTGAGCAAGCTGAATCAACCCATGTGAGATAGATGTCTCCCGTGAGTAGAAACTTTGACCCCAAAATGACCTCTACGCTGAACCAAGAAGTTGTGGCACAACTGCTACCTGAAAATGGTTCAAATCCCTCTACTAGACTGCCCGAATTGGCCTGAACTTGTCGTTGTAGCTTCCTCCTAATTCTCCCCACAGGACCCAGAAAGGAATTGGTCCTAATCCTTCAAACTAGAAAACCCACAAAAATCCTTCATCTTTGATCTCTACCCTGTCCTACCAAGATCCCAATCCATCCTAATCAACGTGAAGCATTTCTTGCTCCCCTCACTGTCCACCTCATAATAGGCTCTCGTCGCCCTCTGCATGCCGCCAATAAGTAGAGAATCATGGTAGTATAACATCTTAATCATCTCTTCGTGAAACTGCTCTTCAGGGGTGGACTCCTAAAGATGAAATCCAATCCTAGTAACATTGAAACCTCGTCTGCCTAAGACTTCCCTAATCTCCTCTTGTCGATCACACTGCCACACCAATGAAGAAAACTCCCCTAATCTCCTCCTGTCAATCACACTGCCACAACAGTGAACCTCCCCACACCATCAATGAATCAATAAACCCAAACGGAAAATCTGGATGGCCTTCCATGGTACAAACCAGCTCACCTCTACGGGTAGCTGAACTGCTCAGCCCTACTATGACAATATCCCCTACCCGTCGTAAAATGAACCCATCCTCCTAACATCGTGACACCCTGGTCATGCCTGACTGCTCAACATGCTCATAATGGAAACTCCTCTTCGCTAACGCTCAACCACTAAATCCGTCACAATTAGCACTATGACCAACCTGCCAGGGCAACTCTGCAACGCTAGAGTCCACCACTCCACGACTAACCTCGATCCTGAGCAGCAACCTGCCTCACCATATGAAAAAGGTCTCAGTGACTCCCGATGTGTCAGCCTAGGAAAAAGTTGGATCATCCTCCATCATAACCATGCCCATCGGTAAATGGAGTGATCCTCTTGCCAACCAGAACCCTACATCCCCTAACCATACTGGGAGCTCACAACTCCCACTCCCCATGGGTTGTTGTTGCGTAGCACTATCACTTGCAAGTGCGAAGAACCCATCCGACCCTCATCTCTGTGTTGAGATTTTGTGTATTTCGGGTAGCATCAGTTGTGCTCTAAGTCCCAAATTTTGAGGAAGGACTAGAGTACATCTGATTTGCAAGACCCAAAAATTGTTAATTAGAGACCCTTCAGGGGCAGCGTACTGACTGCGTCACCCAGTCCGAGGTAATGCAGTCCCTTCCGAAGCAACGCTGAGGGTTTGGAGGACTTTAAAGGCTGACACAAAGCCTTTCAGGGGCAGCGCTGGGGTTTCTAGGCCCTAATCTTGGTTGAGTTCTATAAATCTCGTTTGAAGGTGTGGATCAGTCATTATTTTGGCCCTAGATCAGCCAGAGAGTTGTAGATCTAGTATTTTCTCTGCCGGGTTGTCTAGATTTGGAACCCAGATATGTGTATTTAGAAATATTCTTAATAATAGAACCCTCCAGCAAAGAGAGACCGGTTTTCCCGCATTGGGTTTTTCCGGGGTCTATTTGTCCAGAAATAACTACGTCACTTTGTCAATGTGTGCATGAACTTGTTCTAGATCTGGATTGGTAGAGATCTGTTATGTGTTTTGCTTCGATTTTAACTTGAATTTATTCAGTTAATAACTTATCTTAAGTAGGAGGAGCATAACTAGATTAACAATAATAATTTCTACATAGATTATAAGAATCAGAAATTTCTACATGGTATCAAAGCAATTGCGGATCTAGGAGGATCACCAGCTAAAAGCAGCAAAAATGCAGATTTGAAGGGACGGCGCAGTTTTCAAAGGCAGATTCACGGAGAGGGAAGGGTGACATTGTCCAATGTTGTTTCCCAGAAGGCCCACGCAATTACTGCACATAGGCAGCTCAGAAACAACGCTGGTTTGGTCTGAAGCTACCTAATGTGATTCAGATCTGAATATGTCAGATCCAAAAAAGACTGCAGAAAAGTTGCAGAAATTCAAAAGAGCTGGTGGGGTTAAAATTTTGAAGTTTTCAGATTTTTAGCCTTATAGCACTAGTGACAAAGAGCGGGAGGAGATTAGCTTCTCAGAGAGTTTCTAGCCAAAGGAAACTTGAAGTTTTGATCAGAGGATCAAAGAACAAGCTGAATCATAGTTGATTTGATAGATTTCCAAGCAGGGAAATCAATTGTCACAGGGAGCAGAGGGTGCCCAGTTCGTAAAAGACCCTAGATCCAGATCTCTAGTATAGAGAGGAGGAGCTCCGACAAATTCTGAGCAGATGGCTCCTCATGGACTACATGATCAAGATAGGCTGGATGGCCTCTCAAACTTTTCAGTTTGGAAGGCAAGGATCCTGATAGTCCTTGAGGCGTACACTCTAAGTGACCATGCAGAGCAAACTCTGGCCACACCGACAGATCCGGATCTCCTTCGGAAGTATAAGGAGGCTACTAGGCATGCCAAGCGGCTGATTATGGATGGTATCAAGGACCATATTGTACCACACGTAGCTGAGAAGAAGACAACTAACGTGATGTGGAAGGCTTTGACATCCCTGTATGAGGGAAAATCCATCCAAAGAAAGATGTTGTTAGAGACTCAGATGAGGTCATTCATGATGACCAAGGGAGAAGACATGGAGCATTTTCTCTTTAGATTGCAGTCAATCAGGGATCAGCTGACTGCAACGGGTGCAACAGTGGATGATGATGTGATAGTCAGGACTGCCCTCAATGAAGTCACAGATGAGTAGGAAATATTTGTCCAAAGTATCTTGGGCAGAGCGGACCTCCCAGATTAGGACAACTTGTGGTCAATTTTGTGTCAAAAAGAACTCCACAGATTCACCAAGAGGCAGCACAAATCAGGATTGAGAAAAGTGAAGAATGAAGATGAGGAAGATGCAGCCTTGGCATCAAAGAAGCAGCCAAAGAAGAAAAAGTATATTTCAAAGATCAAGTGTTTCCAGTGTGGTGAAATGGGACATTTTGCCAGCCATTGTCCGGAGAAGAAAAAGGACAAGGAAGCATCTTCTTCCAAAGCAGCTGTGGCAAATGATGGGTCGGGAGATGATGTAGCCATGAGTGCTCATGAACCACGGAGGTGGGGTGACATGGACATGTATATGAGCTAAATGAAAGAGAGGCGGGATCCTTGAGCAGCTCATCTCTTGGATAACAAGCAAGCTACAGCAACCTTAAGACAGTGGCGGGACAAGTGGAGCAGTGGGTGCATAAATCACAAATGAGGCAGAAGCAGAGGTAGATCTGAAGGCTGGGAGGAGCAACGCAGAGCAAAGCAGTAGCAACATAAAAGTAGTAGCAGCGCAGAGGCTAATGTGACTTCATAGCGCAGAGTAGTGCTGCTTATGCAGTGCAGAGCTGCAACAATGCAGAAAGCTTCAGAGGGACATCGCAATGCAGCAGCAGCGTGATAGATTTCAGCACAAGGAGCTGATGTGACTTCAGTAGTGCATAGGGAGTCTGATTACGCAAGAAGAATTTTAGCTGTGCACCGTTCTTTAGATGCCAGCACAAATCTGTAGCCTATGGAGCTTCAAAGATGAGGATGCAGCCCATCTGACTTGTTTGTCAAAGATTGGGTAGGAGATTCCGCTGTTTCTCTCAACAACTGAAGTTGCAGTGCAACAGATCAGCAGTGGTAGTGCTATGAGCAGCATAGATGCAGCGTATTGAGAGGGAGCTGCAGTACAGAAGTTCCAGTGGCAGTGGGAGATTCATGGGCAACAGTACAGAATGGCAGCAACAGTGTAGAGTTGAGTGGCAGGAGGCCAAGATTCAGCATCACAGAACCAGTACTCAAAGTCGTGTAATGCATAGTGTGATGTATTGCTAGAGCACACCTTTGATGCTAAGAGAGAGTGTTGAGATTTTGTGTATTTGGGGTAGCATCAATTGTGATCTAAGTCCCAAATTTTGAGAAAGGACTAGAGTACACCTGATCTGCAAGACCCAAAAATGGATTTGGGAAATTCCATCTAGTTTAGGAGATATTAAATTAATTAAATATTTTAAGTGTATTTCCTAAGTTAGAACTTAGGGAACTTAAATAATTAAAGTGAATTTAATTAAACATGTGATGAAATTGTCTCAAGTCACACGGATCAAGCTTTCTTTTACTCTTAGCCATTGATTAAAGATTTAATCTTGGTCATTGATTTGTCAACGAGAAAAGTATAAAGGAAAGGCTTGGGGTCATTTGTAAAGACACACAGAGGCAGAGCACTGAAGCTAAGCTGAGATTCTAGGTCAGGGTTTGCTAAGAATACTCAAAAGTGTTTCAGCTGCAGAGAGGGGAATTTAGACCAAGGGGATGATCTGATCCTAGGTTCTAGAATACACAAGAGGTAGAGATCAGCTCAAGGACAGTGCAGAAGAAGGTAGCAGCAGCAGCAGCAAGGACAACACAATCCCTCCAAGGACAGTGTCATTTTCAGCAGGAAACCCTCTGGGATTACGCAAAGACCCTTTAGGGGCAGCGTAGTGATTGCGTCACCCAGTCTGAGGTAACGCAGCCCCTTCCGGAGCAGCGCTGAGCGTTTGGAGGACTTCAGAGGCTAACACAGAACCTTTCAGGAGCAGCGCTCGGGTTTCTAGGCCCTAATCTTGGCTGAGTTCTGTAAATCCCGTTTGAGGGTGTGGATCAGTCATTATTTTGGCCCTAGATCAACCAATGAGTTGTAGATCTAGTACTTTCTCTATTGGATTGTCCAGATCAGGAACCCAGATTTGTGTATTCAGAAATATTCTTAATGATAGAACCCTCCAGCAACCAGAGACCGGTTTTCCCGTATTGGGTTTTTCCGGGGACTATTTGTCCAGAAATAACTGTGTCACTTTGTCAATGTGTGCATGAACTTGTTCTAGATCTAGATTGGTAGAGATCTTTTATGTGTTTTTGTTTGATTTTAACTTGAATTTATTCAGTTAATAACTTATCTTAAGTAGGAGGAGCATAACCAGATTAACAGTAATAATTTATGCATAAAGTATAAGAATCAGAAATTTCTACACTCTGACCCCTATATGTCTTCCATAGATGGCCCCCAAGTGCTAAGTGTGAAAATTCCAAGTCTAGAATCCTACTGCAGCCAACTTAATATAATTCACCTACTTGTAAATTACATTAACAGGTTATTTATGGATTTCTTCTGTAAATACTGAAGCAATTAATGAAGAAGCCTTCTCTTAATTAAATTAATATGTAGAAAGAAGAAACTGAGCAAAAGAAAAGAATATCACACAGGACACCATTGTTTTTGGACAAACATCCCCAGAAAAACCCAATGCTGGAAAACCAGTGCAGCAGATCTTAGGGTTTTATTATTAAGTAGCAGTTATTTTTTAATACAATCTCTGGATGCCTTTCTGGCAATCCAGTACAGAGAATATTGCTCAGCAGAGAAAAAATAGTGAGATTACATCACTCTGCAAGTCTCGTTTGATCTGGTAGCTAAACCAACATCCTCCTAGCATCCCCTGCATTGCCTCTGTGCAGTAAGCACATGGGACTGCATCAAGGGCTTCAAAATACTGCGTCACATCCTTTGTTGGATCGATCAGCCCTCAGGAAACTTGATTCGAGCCCTCTTGGGTCAAAATCTCGATCTCCCATCTGAATCTTCGACTTTTGCTTGGAAACATTGCGTTGTGTCTACGTGTGGCCTTCGTAGCCCTGCATCACCCTCTCTAAGCACTGTGTTGCCTCCTATGCATCTTTCTCTGCCTCTCTGTTGAGTATTCTTGGCCCGAGAGAAGATCATCCGACCAAAACTGTCTCTACCCCTCAACTGCGTGAGCATCTCTCGATCAAAGTTTCTCCCTCAGCACTGCTCACTAAAGAAATTTGATCTCTTGATCTCTTAGTGTGTCTTTCCAAATGACCCGCAAGCCTTCTTTATAGTCTTCTCGTTGAGACTTCAACAACCGAGATTATATCTCCAATCAACGGCTAAGATTACATTTTTACTTGATCTGGTTTTCCTAGAACATTCACACCCATATTCTATTAATTCACTTTAATTATTTAATTTTCCTAAGTTTAGACTTAGGTTCACTTTAAAATAATTAATTTTCATAATAAAATACAATACGAGTGGAATTTCTGGGTTATCTGGAACACATGTGTTTAAGCCTTTCCACAAAGTTTGAGACTTAGAGCACATCCGATGCTACCCCAAATCAACACTAAGAACTTGTCCCGAGCATGTCAGTCTTCCATGCTCTTGCCGCCCCATAGAGTGAAATCCGCTATCCTAACTCCTAATGATACGCTTGGACACATGTTGGAGTTCGGGCACCCTCCTGTAGACGAATTCTAGCATCTAACTGTCCCTCAGGCTCCTTTAGCACCTCATACTACCTCGCCAAAAGTGCATCGTGCAACTCTCTCGCAATCACCTCCCCAAGTGTGAACCCATGGGTGGAACATATGCTACCTCGGAAATCAACCACCTAATCCCTAATCATGTATCCATCAGCACATGCATCCATCAAATATCTCAACTGCAGAGTCTCCTCTTCGCCCCTGACCCGTGGGGTCTCACCTAACTGCCTAGAGTGGGCCTCCCATGTCCTATCCCCTGATTGGAGAGCATCGTGGGGCAACAACAAAACACTCTACGAATGTAAGCAACACTGGAGGATGATGGTTGGGTAGGTCCCCAAGGGTATGATCGAGAGTCTGAAAGGAAATTCGAGAGTAACCATATGTACGACCCTCTCTCCGCCTCGGATCTACTAACAACCCCCTCGAAGCCCTGGCTCCGCTAAACATGGTGTCCCTAGATGCTCAACCCATGTCCTCATTGATCCTAGGTGCGCTGCATCCAATGGTACACCTACTTCCCCTATCCATAAGTCTCCTTCGAGGAAATGCTCCAAGAGCGTATTGCACCACATCATCTGCCATTGCATACCACCCAGTATCACCACACTCCTCGACATGCCACTGTACACCGCAACCTATGTGAGGCACTCCTACTCCACAACGCAGAACAACATACTACAGAACACCCCCATGCATCTCCATGCCCATCTACTGACCACTACTCCATGCTAGATGCTCCTACACATCCCTAGAGGTGATGGCCTAAAGATGTGTCCATAACTGTCGACGCACCCAACTGGTATCATCACCTTCAGTACCACCATAATCTTCGAGGAGTGGAACTCCCCTCCAAATCCTCCTTGACGGACCCAAGAAGTGAATGTTCCTAGGTACTCATAGTGATGTCACCCCTGCTCTGCTCCTCTGTGTCCTTCGTGCCCCACACAAATGTCAAGAATCCCGAGCTCCATACAAGGCATTGTCTGGTGGCCTACCAATGCCACCTCCTCCAACAAACTCCTACCAGAGTACGTTGATCACCTAGTGACACCATGCACAACCATCATACCAATACAACCCAAGTGGTCTGAACCATAAGTTGGTTGGCCACTGATGCTGACCAAAACTCTGCTAGAGAATGTGCACGCTCAGTTGCTAGGTCAACTATACCATCCAGGTCGTAGTCAACCAACATACCTGGGAAATGAGAGGTAGTCCCTCTTAGATCCCAATGCCAATTTGGGCTTCTAATATCCCTAGTTCCTGGAAGCTCCTACTGAGCTTCACCCGAGTCTACTACCACCTTCATAGCCCACTCCCCAGGTACGAACTTAGAATCTCTCGCTATCTAATCCCAAGAGATGGATCGAATGCATGAACTCCCGCGCATAGAGAAACCCCAACATGCGAATGTTTCACGCTATTCAACTCAGGTCGTCTCATCTCGCTATCCTAGTCAACACATGAAATCTAACCAGGTAGTTGTGTCCCTCTCCCTCCATCGGGAAAAGGTAACCTAGCAATGTTGCAATTCCCATCTATATAAGACCAAAGAGAGCTATTGTCTAGAATTACTGCAACTATGTTGATGGTCTATGTATCTGTGTACTCTAAATTGGTGATTGGACCAAAATATGACTACTCGTCCCCTCCATCATGGGCTTAATATGAGCCTCCAATTGCTCCTCAATAGATAACCCGACAAGCAAGCCATGCTCACCAGTAAGATGTAGGTGGTTGTCGTCCCGAAGTCCTGTCATAGACCTAGATACCTCATCAATGTGTATTGTTACCACTCAAACCAGCAGGGGACATCAGAGGGGTTCCTATGAGGGAAATTTCTAGGTCAAGGGCAACGATGAAGACTTGGCCCACTATCACCACAACTAATAATCCCTGGTCTTTATGAACTTTCACCAATGGGATGAGACCTGGTAGTTTTAGGAAGTCACTTGTAAACCATAGATCAATGAATAGGTGTGAAGTGACCCCAGACCCCTTTCCCTAGGATAGAATGAATCATGGGAGTTGCTTTCCTTTTAAGCTAGGGACTTGATATTCTAGGGAGCAAGGATGAGGATTGGAGGGTTGAGGTAGAAGAATAAGATTTATAAAGGAGGTTCTCAATCCCTAAAATCCTTTGGGAACTTCGATTCCGGAGTAGTCCTTGATAAATCAGATTTGATGAAGAATAGGACCACACGAGGCAAAGTGGACCCAACACAAGTTAGGGGATGGATTTTGGTACCCAATGATGTTCTTAACCTGGCCAAGGTGAGGGTAAAGGATCAAACAAGAATTTTCAACAATGTCAGATACCCAAACTATGTCAGATACCCATAAATCATACTTCAATAGAACATATAATTTCATCTTCATTCGTGTCATCTGTTAGATCATTCAGTAGATCTGTTAGATCATAAACATATATCTATCATGATCATCAACATCATGTCATTAAATCTTTCATCAAGGGTTAGAATTGAAATATCAAGGCAACAAGCAGATGTGACACCATATCTCAAAGATTATTAACAATACATTAAGTTGGGCATTTAATTTCACCATATTCCATGACCATAGGTACTAGGAGATATAGAATAGCAATCTCATAGTTATACCTCTATCACCATGGTTACCAATACCATGTTTATCATCATCAATAGGATCAAGTTAGGTTATTTAACAGATTTTTACCAAAAGAATTTCGATCTCTCTTTCCATGAGCTTCCATCATGCTTTTCACAAGCATTATCAATAATATCATGTAAAGGAATTAATGAGCTATCCTTCTATGTGAAATACATCATCAATAGTATCATCTACTAGAGTCAAGGTGTTAGCCTTCTTCAAAGTATCCAAGAGATAGGTGTTAGCCATACATCAAGTATACCATTATGTCCAAGATCAACAATAAGTAGCTTTCAAGAAGATCATCATGATCAAAATGTTCAATACCAGGTGCACCATTTCATCATAGGAAACATAAATCCAAAATACATTCATATGCATTCATGAGCCATTTGCGAAGGAGACATTCTCAACATATCATAGGGCTAACCTAGCCATCAATGTTATTGTTGAAATACAACATCCATGCATACCTTGTAGTATTCATATGCCGGTGAACCTTCACATAGGAAGCCTGTAGTGCTTGTCACCTTTTCATCAAGTCCCTATTTACCAATGTGGAAAAAGTCGAAGTCGGGATTAAATCGGCAAGGGTCCAAAAGTTGAAATACTCGATAAAGTTGGGAGTTTTTTTAAAAAGTCGGCAAAAAGTCGGCAGAACTAAAAAAATATAAAAATATTCATTTTTGGAAAAAATCCTGATTTTTTCAAAAAAAATTAAAAAATTATTAAAGAAACTACCTCACTCAAGATTTTTTCGAAAAAGTCGGCAAAAAGTTGGGACTTCGAGGATAAAATCGCGACCTTTTCAGAGATGAAAAAGTCGGCAAAAAGTCGGCCAATAAAGTCGGCTCCGGGAAAAATTCGGGATTTTTTCAAAAAGTCGAGACTTTTTGCCGACTTTTTCCACACTGCTATTTACCTTTTCCAGATCTAGCTTTTCTTTGCTGCATCTCAAATGTTCCCCGAGAAGGATCCACTTATCACATCTCATCAAGAACTTTTGAAACATCCAGGTAATCAAAATATACATGCAGGAAGTATAAGCAATAATCATCATAATAAGATCCATAAGTCTAAACAAGAGTAAAGTCACAAGTCAAGGAATACTTATCTTCAATGAGAGATGATTCTCTCCCTCTTGAACCAACCTTCAAGAGCCATCCATAGACCACATAGCAGTGTTGCCTTCAATCAAATTTATCAACAACCAGGTTTACAAGAGACTATCCTATTGAAGGCTTCATCAAATCAGTCCCAAGTACTTGAGCATCTTCACATAGACCATGCTAGGGTTTCATAGATCAAATTTCAAGTCTTTACCATAAACCAGAGTTTCTCTCAAACCCTCACCGTCAAACCCTTATGCACTAACTACCTAGAGTTTTCTTCATACCCTAGAATTCTCTTATGTCTCCAGTTCCACCATCCTCTTCGTGCTACCATCAAAAGTGTCTCCATGGGGGTGATATCCATGGCTTTTCGTCAGCCCAGCTCTGATACCATGTTAATTTTTCATAGGGCTACATTCATCTTTTCTTTGATAGTTTCATTTCTTCATTAACACATTAAGTTCACCCCATATCATTATTAATATTTACACTATTAACCATCAGCATATGCAACTATGTAGAAAGAACAATAACATCATCATCATCGATGCAGCAAAACATAAAGAAACAAATGGAAGAAAAGTATGCACACATAGAGACAACAGGATTCATCTAAGACCAAGAAAAAACCCACTGTGGGGAAAACCCTTGCAAATTCTTCTGCTTAGATCGTCATCAAATGATTCAACAAAGAAGAGTACAATTATCCATTGATCCATATCTTCATAATGCAATAAAACAACTAGCACATCCATAATATAAACATAAACATACTTCTACTGAAGGATCCTGATTCTGAAAATGGTAATGCGTTGTCATTGCATGTACTTTGAACACTGTTGTCACTGAGCGGAAACTTCGGCGAACTATAGGTTCATCTTTGAGGGCTTGATTTGCCTTCTGAGGCCCTAGTCACACTCATAACACTCTGTGTCTGCGGCTATGGGTCCCTGGATGCTACCATAGCACTGTGTGCCTGCGACTATGGGAGAGTGCAACCCGATCTGCCTTCTAAGGCCCTAGTTGCACCCATTACAATTTGTGCCTGTGGCTATCGGTCTCTAGCCGCTACCACACCACTTTGTGCCCGCAACTATGGGTGAGTGCACCCCGATCTTTCTTTTGAAGCCCTAGACGCTACCACAAGTCAGCATGCCTATGGTTTTAGGTTCCTAGCCACTCCCAAGACCATAGCAAGCTTGTGGTTAGAGCTCGAATGTTGGAAATATTGTCATTGATGGCAAAGGAGCACAAAGGAGCAGCACCAAGACAAGGGAGCAGATCAGATTCAAATGAAATTGTTGCAGAGAAAGAAAGTAAAGTGGCAGAGGCTACAAGAAGAAGGTTTAGACAAAAAGAAGTTTTTTTTGAACAGTTAGGGTTTTGTTTTGTAAGCCAACGAGCAAATTAGACAAAAATGGAAGAAGAATTTCCGTCATTTTTGAGCTATGGGATTATTGAAGGTATGGGACTGTGTATTCTTAAAAGGTCAATTATTCATTTATTGATTCTGTGTGACTTGTAAATATTGAGAAATTAACATCGATCACAGAATGGATCAATGCCATTAAAGAAATTGCTTAGACTTCTAAATTGAGGTATAAAATCTACCTGGGTGTATTTTGCAATTGGCTGACTTCGTATAAAGCATTTCAAGGAGATATTACACATTCTGTTGTGTATACACAGTGAAGGAGATCCAGCGTTTGAAGTCACATTTGGGGGCTTTATTGTATTTATAAACGATTATAAAACCACAAACAATGAATAATAGAGGTTAAAGCCATGTGTGGAATGAATGCCAGAGAGGGTTTGAAGACTGGTTGATATCACTAAAACAGAAGATGTATGGCGTAGTCGTGGTGGAATTCTTTCAAGTTGGAACCATAGTTCTGTTTAGAAACCTGAGTTAAATGAAAACAGAACGATGGAGTAAAGGAGAACAGTGGATGGTTTTCAAAACCAACCGGTGGTTTTCGCATAGCTCAAAGATGGTATGCAGTAATTGCTGGAGTGAACGCGATAGTGGTCGTGGGCCGACGCGTGGCAATTAAAAACCACTAATTTTGCATAAGTTATAAAGTTTTAGCCAACGTGCTATTTGGAGTGCGATATCGAGCGATGTTCGTCGAATCTGGAGCAGTTAAACGGACAACGGAGATTGGACTGCACAAATGAATATGTAAGTTGTATATGCTGTGGGACCCGAATATAATATTATTTTGGTGCTTTGGGTTTTAACCAAAGTAAACTCATAAATACAATTAAACCAAGGTGTGAGTGGTTTCACGAACCGGCGATGGTATTCGCGTGCATCCAAAGTTGTAAGTGGTAAAAACTGAAATGAACGCGATAGACCTCCGGAAGCGACACGTCACAAAGCAATATCACCTATTTCGCATTAGTTTGGAAGGATAAGCTGCCGGGCTTAATTTTACACAATAGCCATCCGGTCAAAGGAGGCAAAGCTCTGATGGTGTTCGCATCAGAAGTTGTGCAGAGGTTCACAAAAGGTGTGGACCCGATAGTGAAAAAGACATGTTTAAAATAGCATAGGTTTAAAACGTTAAACATCATGTTTGATGGAATGCCACTGCCGTTGGATGGGAAGCAGATAGATCACGGGCAAAGATGCATTGACAATTGTTGTGGGACCCAACATACATACGTTGGTAATTATTTTTAACCAAAGCATAATCCAAATTATATAGAGAGGATATTTATCATGGTTTATAACCATAGGTTTTTGAAAAGTGCAAAGCTACAAGGAAGGCGAAAAGGTGAGTTCGTAAAGCTGTGGCCCAAATATTTATATATATGCAGGCCTATTGAACAAGCATCGGTGTATGTGAAAAGTAATAAATTAGCAGAATGGTAAGTTATAAAGTTTTTATAACTTATGGTAAGGTTTGATTATTAATGCTGAGGATGGACAGATATATGGAGGCATTGTTGATATATGATTGGCACTTTAGTATTTAATTAAAAGTTGCAAGTGGGTCCAGATAAATAAGATGTCGACATTCTTTTAACTAAGGTAAACAGATGTGGGACCCGAGTGTATTTATATGATGGCGCTGTGGTACATTTAACCAAAGTATGGAAGGGTAATAAACTTTCAGATTTGCAATATGATGAAGATCATCGGATTGCGAACAGGATCGACAGCAGTAGTTTAATCGGGGATGCGGCATCAGTATACGTGCAAGACTAGCGAAAATATAAACCTTTACAAATGTTTTATATATTAAAGGTTATATGATTATAAAGCGGAATGCATGGTGTTAATATATTTGGTTATGATGGGTCTTAACCAAAGTCATAGATTATGGTATTATTAACATGCCATGATGAATAATGTCAATCAAAGGATAAAAGCCAAGGTAAAGTGTGAAAGAATTCCATCTTTAGAATATGTGACAAATCGGTGTTAAGGTTATGGTTGATGTGTATATGGATACGTATAATTAAATTTATATGCAAAGTGTGGGTGAACGCAGCACAAAAGACACAAATAACGAATGAAACAGGGTAATTATGTAGCAGAAACTGAAAAGACAGTGACAGCAGCAAAAAGACAAATTCACAGTGAGCCAAGAGCTGAAAGGGTTAAGAGAAACATATTTGTTGTAACTATCAATGTAAATGAATTAATTATTTTTACTGTATGTGATGCAATAGCAAGTCTCCGAAGGCAAATCAAAAATCTCCCCTGTAATACTAAATTGAGTACATAGTATTGTAACATCCTGTAGTGCTAAGCGAGAAAGTGAGAAGGTGGAATGCAAAGAGTCATACCTGTTCATTTCATATTCCCATATGGAATGCAAACAACTATGAGGGGATCTCTATAAATGATGTTATAGTAATATGCTTAAGGAGGTTAGAGAGAGTGAGTAGCATAAGGTTAGAGAGTGTAAGAAGAAGAAGGAGCAGACAGAGAAGCTGTGAAGATCCAGAGATATTATAAGGCAGATATGAAGGATGGAGGACAACAGTGAAGAAGGAATATAATGGGACTGATATCCAAGTAAATCAGCATGTTGTTTCAGCATTGTGTGAGGAAGTTAGTGCTTCCATATCAAGTTGTAGCATGATAGATGTCCAGTTGTAGCTAGCTAAGGTAAAAGCCTCCTGTAGGTTGCAGCCTGCAGAAAATAGATGGGAGTTGTAGCTTCCTTGCAAGTTGTAGCTTGCAGAATTGAGGTAGTAGCCTCCTGTAGGTTGGAGCCTACAGAAAATCAGTGGTGAGAGGGAGTTGGAGCTTGCATTTGCATCACAACAATAATAAGATGTGGTTTTCTCCCTTATGGGTTTCCACTTATATCTGTTGTCTATGTGCATGATGATTATATGTTTATTTTATGTATTTAATCTACTTATTACCTGTTGCTCACCTATTTAGATTGTTGTTCCATTGTACATTAAGTTGATCACAAAATGAAGATGTAAATAAGTGTAAAAGAAAGTTTTACAAGACCCTGAATGCACTAAACTAATTCACCCCGCCCCCCCCCCCCTCTCAGTTTAACTAAGGGTTCAACACCGAATTCACCAGTTCTATGACTGCGACCAGAACAAAAACCATAACGTTTTGTGCGAGCTTCGAACCTGTGATTTCGGACCTCCGCGCGAACTCCTTCTATCAAACCTATGTGAGCCAAGATAAAATATAAGAGAATAAGAGAGATTGATCAATGTGTCCAAATGAGCATGAGGTCTCTTCTATTTATAGGCTTCCATGAGGTGCCACTTGGGGTTAAGGCCGACTTAACCAATTCCACATGTGCTTAGGCCAACCCATTCCATTATACATTAATAAATAAAATAATTCAAAAATCAACTTCCGCTTAACCAAATAGGGTTATCTTCAAATTGATTTTGGTCCTCTCGAAAAGAGGAACCTATTGAAATAATTATCTTCATCATATGATCTGTCCAAAGTGGAATTTGACCACAGTTGCATAACTTTAACAACTTGCACCTTGATCCAATTCAGAAATAAAGTATTTTAGGGAAATATCTATGAAGAGGACCTTATTAATGTAATGTTCCCATTATTCAATTTTCCTTATGTTGTGGATAGGATGGATTTCTAGGGATGGTGAGGAGAGGTTTCAGAATTAAAAATTGATTTGTAATTAATCACTTTACTGATAAAAAGAGAAAAGGTACTTAATAGGAGAGAAAGGGCCAAAAATGGGGGAAAGTGACTAAGATAAAAGTCACTTTAAATAAAGTTAATGGGAGGATCTTCTAGAATGAAGATAAACAATGAAGTAAAATACTTCTAGAAGGTTGTAGGGGAAACCATTAGATCTATAAAAGGAGAGGGGAAGAACATCAATGGGATATCATGGATTTGTGTATCTGGTCTTTGATGAGGCTTCAAGATCCTAGTTCCTAACTTTGGTAGCCCCAAGATGGAAATCCTCGGGTGATTAGTGAGAATGGGAGAGAACCCATCTCTTTCCATGGTGAATTCATCCGGAATTCATAGGAGTGCCTATCAGTTGCTGGTTGGACTATAGGTTACTGGCAGAGTTTTTGGAGGAGTTTCCAATGGACAGATTGGATCCTTTCCCCATCGTATCATTTCTTGCAGAAGGCACCATTTACTTCTAAATTGGGTCGTATACACTATTTGGTGGTGTTTCTCACTTCCAAGTTCCGACCAAACCCTTTTTGGGTTTTTGTGGTTTTTGGAGAGGAGTCAATGACAACGATTTCAGGGTTATTAAGGCAATATTTAGATCAGGAATCACCATTTCAGTATCCAACCAGCAACAATTTCCTTATTGGGTCATCTACATCGGCCATTATGAGATCTCCATCACGTGGGACCACAAAATATTTCTAGATTTTGTTCAACTTACTTAGCAGGCCCATGTTCTACAATTTCTCTTCATTTTATGTACTCATATTTCATGATTCAATAAAATGGCTCACATGTTATGTTGGCTTCCTATGCATATTGAATATTTGATTGTTGTTACTTCATTTTAGTTGATATTCCAAGTTCATTTTGGTATCTGTTGCTAATTTTCCCATTAGGAATATTACATAGGTACCCTAACGACTTCCTTGTATGAAAGATTTTAAGTTCAAGAGATGCATATATCAAAGTTCTCTTGAAGAATTCAATCAAAGAAATTTTACATATAATGAAAAATTAACATTTCAAGGAAAGATATTGCAATTTTTTATAAGCCGCACATAGAAACCCTAATTCACATAATACAACATGTAAAATGGAAGAAAATTAACATGAAACTTATACCATTCTACAAAAATATCTTCAATCAATCCCAAAGAAGTCTTCCCATGCAAACATATCCCTCCTAGGACAATTCGTTTGATAAAAATTACATTGCATCAAAGTAGATGCTAGTGCACACATCTTGAAAAAGAGAAGTATGAAGAATGATGATGATAAATAAATACATGAGACATGTGGAAATTCCTTGAACGGCAACAACTGGATATTATTCTCCTAAATTTAACAATTTATTTGTCTTTTGTTAAATTAGCAATGGCAAATACATAATAATTCACACTGCAATTCTTCACAAATAAAATACCTTGCAAAAATATAAAATATGGAACTGAGAAATAGATGCGCACACACAAAATAATGACACCGTTATTTTTGGACAACAATCCCTAGAAAAAACACCTAAGCGAAAACCATTGCAACAGATGAGGGTTTTATTATTATGCAGCAAAAATAAATAAGTATAACTGCTAGTCTTTCTGGCTTAGCTTTGGCATTTATTTCAACTAGAAATATATTGGGAAATTCCTTTTCCCTCACAGCAACTCAATCTGTCCCTCTTTGACAAACTCGCACCTCCTTGGTAATTCACACTACATGACTGGGTGTATGCACTACTACCTCCAAAAAAATCGTTCTACCCTGGAACCACCTCCAAGTGAGCCGTCATGCCTCCCTTTTCCTATATAAACAATTTTCTTTGCCTCCTGAGACTAGATTTGGGCACATAGCAACTAAAACGATGCTCCTTCCAGCAACTCATTCTGCAAAATAGGGCCTCCTCTCCTAGATAATTCAGCCTCCATCCTGGCTTCGGATCACTGGAAAACCTCTTGAGAATTTCTTCAAAAATTTACCTACTACAAACCCCTGCTACTATCACTCACCTACCTCAAACTGCACCTTGTCGAATACTACGAACTGGGTAATTCAAACTGCCTTGTTCACCTGACATGTCTTCTCCAATCCCTTCGACTCGCTCTAATAATCTCTTGTTAGAGCTTCAACATGTGAAAATTTCTGAATCCTTATTTCATAAACCCTACTGCAATATACTAATTTACTTCTTCTACTTGTTTGATTTAATTAACAATTTATTTTTCTCAACTATTCAATAAAACATCAAAGTAAATACTACTACAGCCTACACATACATACAAATCAAATACATAATAATAAAGCCCACATGACAAAGGACACACGTTATTTTTCGCACAAATGTCCCCGGAAAAACCCAATGCGGGAAAACCGGTGCTACAACTTGAGGGTTTTATTACTATGCAGAATTTTGAATACAATCAAGGGCACCAGTAGTCATTTGCCCAACAGAGAAAATCTCGACAAATGTACCTCTATCTCTCGAAGATAGAAAATATGGTTGATTCAGCTGAGGATGAAGAACCCCACAAGTGCCTACGCAATCATCGTGTCACCCTTTAGTGTGGTTGCTTCACACCTTTTGGATCTGCTGAAAATTGTTGATTTTTGTAGCATCAGAAAGTGTTCCAAGTCTCAAAATTTGTAAGGAGGCTTGGACATCAGTGTTCCAAAGAACCCAGAAACCATTGTGGAAATTCCACTCGGTTTATGTTTTATTAAAATAATTAATTATTTTAATGGAGACCCTAAGTCTAAACTTAGGTAAATTAAATAATTAATGGGTATTAATAAAATGGAGTGTAAATCTTCTAGAGAAGGAAGATCAAGTCAAGTTTTAATCTTGGCCATTGATTAGACTTCTAATCGGGGTCGTTGATTTGTCAATGAGAAGATTATAAAAGAAGGCTTGAGGGTCATTTGGAAAGTAAGTCGGACATACACTCAATAACCTAAAGGAAGTCGATTATCAAGAAATAGAATTCGATTTTGGAGGTAGAGTTGCAGGGCTGAAGAAGCAGAGGGAGTCAACAGTGACAAGGGTCGAGGAAAGAAGGATGCAGAAAGTCAGCGAAGGTAGCGCAAAGCAGCAGCACAAAGAGGCCACACAGAGTGACGCAATCTCACGCAGGCACTGTGAAAATTTTCAACCAGTTGCAGTGATAGATTTATTTCTCCTACTTATTATTTCAATAAGTTATTATTCAGAAATCTTACAGCAAATATCGAAATAAATACTACTGCAACATTCACAATTATATATGCAGAGAAATAAACAGTAGAGAACACAAGCACAAGAATCAATCACATGTAGACAATTATTTTTGGACAATTGTCCCCGAAAAAAACCTAATGTGGGAAAACCGGTGGAGCAGATGAGGGTTTTATTAATTCTTTAGCAAATCATATCTTTACAGGGAAAATATTCGGCAGATAAATTCTCAACCACCTGAGACTGAATACCTAGCTTTCTCGGACAAATTTCTGATACCCAGAACAACCCCTGCAAGCCCCTACATTAGAATGCGTGAATCTGCGTGGAGACTTCGTGGGATCTCTATGTTGTAGCCTCAAGCTACCTTCAATAACCCACTGCTGCTCTCCGACCCTGATCTCGATCACCCCTGACCTCCTCCTGCTTCTGCAACTTCTCACCCTGCAACTCTCCCACGGAGATCGAATTCTACATCATAATGGATCTCCTTCGGGTACTGAGTGTGTGCCCGACTTGTTTTCCAAGTGACCCTCAAGCCTTCTTTCATAATCTTCATGTTGGAGAACCAACGGCCCACATTAAAGATTAATCAATGGCTAAGATTAAATCTTGATTTGATCCATGTTTTCTAGAAGATTCACACTCTGATTTATTACTGCCCCTTATTTATTTCCTTTTCCTAAGTTTGTAGTTAGGATCTCCATTAAAATAATTAATTATTTTAATAAGTCTTGAACCGAGTGGAATTTCCACATTGTTTCTGGGTTCTTTGGAATGCTGTTGTCCAAGCCTCCCTAAAAATTTTGAGACTTGGAACACTTCCGGTTGCTACAAAAATCAACACTCCCTCTTAGCGAGGAAAGTGTTCCAACAATATTCTTGTTGCACGCTGCTCTGATTCTGAAGCACCCTGTAATGTTCCAAATTTTTCTTCAATAAATTGGAACATTAATTTTTGTCTAAATTCATTTAGGAGATGAATAATCGGGTAAGGAGGCCCAATTGATAATAAAATCCCTCTAGTATGAAAAGGGATCAACCGTGGAATCAGATTTCACACCCTCATGGGTGAAAGGAGATATTTGCAAAGAGGTTTGACCAAGTTAACCAGTACAGGGTATGAGGTGGAAAGCACTACATGACAACGTAGGAGGGAAGCTTCTAGAGGAAGGGAAACCCTAATTCGAAGTAGGGCCCATGGAGAGTCTTCATTTGCTATATATGGAGAGGAGGAGAGCTATTGCTATTCATGCATATGTTTAAGATATTGAGCTAGTCATTTCGACTTCTTGAGCACGCTGGTTGTTTAACTAGTCTGCAACACTGTTTAGTGCACAGAGTGTCTCCGTTCGGAGATCTCACCCTCAGCCCCGAGGGGCTTCAAGTGCCTGCTCGGGTGAGGTTGTTCCATCAGTGTTTTGCAAGAGAATTGGTGTGTGGCTTTCATAGTGGAATAGCATATTCATAACTCCTCCACAGCGTTATTGTTGCAGCAGCGTAATACTGTGTTGTAGGGTGTTGCCGTGCAAACTCCACAACACCTCTTCCATTGCGTGTTTTTCAGAGGGAGAGTCTTTCTTGCCTTTGGAAGCTTTAAAGCTCATTTGCAGATCTTGGCATCAGACCAACTCATATTCTTGCCCCTACTGCGCAGTTTGCTCCAGTAACTGCGTTATTTTCATAGTGCAATTTCTGCAGGGTTTTACAAATTGATTGGAGGGCGAGATTTCACGTGTAAGGATCAGCCTTCCACTTTGAAGCCCATTGGAGAGGGTTTACTTCAGATCTTTCATCTTATTCAGCCTTCTCTATTGAGATCCATATTTGAGTTGCAGCGGCTGCCCAGCAACTCCGGCATTTTTGCCATTTTGTATATTTCAGCCAATCCTATAAAGGATTGATGTGTTTGTGCTTCTAAGGGTTAGAGCTTTGCTCCCCTAGTGTATTTGAGCCATATAATGTCATATATTTCAGTTATTATGGATCAGTACCTCTTATAAACTGCGTCCTCATACCTTGGGTTTATGCAGAAATAGCACTTCTCCTTCATATTCATGTACATGTATTATTGAGGCTTGCATTGCCTTTCTTGAGAGGTTGTTTCCTCAAAACTTGTACACTCTTTGCTGCTATACATTATTCCTGGCTATATGTTCATCTTCTTGTCTCATAGCTCATTGTATAACGTTGTCTCTTCATGGTATGTTCATATATGCGTTTGCATATTGCTGTAACTCACCCTTGAGTGGGATCCTTCAAGCAGCTCTATAGACAAAGTCTGAAAAGGGCCAGATAGCCTCCCGATCTCACACTTCCTTGAGAAGGTGACACATCCGGTAAATTCCCTCTCAATCAATCTCTAGAATAGATTGCTGATTGCTGACATTCCCGAAATAGGAATATTACCCTCTATGTTGCTGCCCACTGTACTGCTGCCTTTGACACTGCCACTGTCATTTGCTGCATTTGTACCTCAAATCCCTCTGAATACTTAATCCTCTGCTACTGGAAGAGATTCTTCATCATCACCATCTTCTCTTTGAAGTAGACAAACTTTGTCTTTCCCAGAGCCTTGGTGAGGATGTCTACCACTTGTTCTGCTGTTGGAGTGTGCTGCAACTGAACAAATCCACATTGTACCCAATCCTTGATGAAGTGACACTGGATGTCAATATGTTTCGACCTATGATGAAACACAAGATTTTCAGAGATCTTTATACAACTCTAATTATCACATAAAATGCTGGTCGCTTCCATTTTCTTCTCGAGTATATTTACTAATAGTTCCCTAAGCCATATAACTTCGCATGAAGCTATACTAGCTACCATATACTCAGCCTCTGCTGAACTTAGTGCCACAAACTTCTGTTTCCTATTGCACCAGGAAGTCATTCCTGATCCTAGACTGAAACAATACACACTAGTACTCTTCTGATCAACTAAACTTCCAGCCCAATCTGCATCAGTGAAACCACTCAACCTGATATCATTCTCACAGGGGTACTTCAATCCAAGCTCGACTATTCCTCGAAGTACCTGAGAACATGATTGATCGCTGCCCAATGTTCCCTCTTCGGTTCTACCATGAACTAACTTAGGGTATTAACAACATAACAAATGTCTGGCCTTGTATTTACCAGATACATCAACGATCATATGAGCTGTCTGTACAGCATAGGATCAGCTTCATCATCATCGAACGTGTCGATTTTCCTCTAGTTGCTAATCATTGGAGTGGTCATGGGTCTACAATCCTCCATCTGAAATCTCTTCAAAATATTTGTAGTGTATCTTCCTTGACCAAGGAAGATCTCCCCATCCTGCTGCCAAACTTCCAACCCCAGAAAATAGTGCATCCGTCCCAGATCCTACATGTCAAACTCTTCAGCTAAATTCTTCTTGCAATCTATGATGAGCCTTGATGATCCTGTCAAGAACAGATCATCCACAAACAATACCAGTATCAATGGCTCACTCCCTACTCTTAGATAGTAGAGATTGGAATCTGCATCACTCTTGACGAATTGCATCTTCTGCAGATAGCTGTCAATCCGACCATACCAAGTTTTGGGAGCTTGATTCAGTCCGTATAAAGCTTTCTTCAATCTGCACACATGAATTTTATAACCATGTGTCTCAAAGCTCTTTGGTTGTTCTATATACACTTCTTCTATCACACCATTCAAGAATGTCGTCTTGAAATCCATCTAGTGAATTTCCCATCCCATCCGCGCAGCAAGGGATATCACGGACCTCATAGATGTGTATCTAGCTACAGGGGCAAAAGTTTCTTCATATTCTATTCCTTCCTTCTGAGCATACCCCTTAGCCATGAACCTGGCTTTAAATTTATCGATGTTGCTGTCTGCAGCATGCTTGATCTTGTAGATCCACCTGAATCCTAGAACAAATCTCTCCTATGGACAGACATCATTTGTCATGATGGAACTGTACACTTCCACCATTGCATCAACCCATACTTGGTGTTGAGTAGCTTCTCGGAAATTGGAGGGTTCTCCGACTTCAGCAACCAAGGCTTGATACCTCTCAAGTTGCTTACGCTATCTCTTCTCATTCTCAGGATTTCTGACAAAATCCTCTGCATCCTTCAGAATTTGTTGAAGTTCCCTGCTCGTTCTTCCACTAGTGGTGGGTGTATTTACCGGCTCTCCTTCTTGCAAATCCTCAGGAGACCCATCCTTTAGATCACTATGCCTTGGAGAGGCAACTGAATTTTCTATTGATGGGTTTTGGGGCTGGACCAGTGGCTCTTCCTCTGACTGTGTAGCAGAAGGCAATTCTCGTGATCTTCTGAAGGCTTTCTCCTCCATAAATTTCACATCTCTTCACACCACTAATTTCCTGCTCTCAGGAACAGAGATGCGATAAGCCTTTTCATTCTCACTATATCCTACTAAATACCCCCTTTCAGTAGTCATTTCCAACTTCTTCCTCTTCTCACTGGGTACATGACAATAAGTTGTACTGCCGAAGATCCTAAAGTGACTCATTTCGGTTTTACTGCTAGTGACGACACTTTCTGGCGTGATCTTTCCCAGTGCAGTGTGAGGAGTTATGTTCTGAATGTAGACAATTGTATTAAATGCTTCAGCCCATAGGAATTTGGGCATTTCTTGGTCATACAACATAGCTCTAGTTGCTTCAACAACAATCCGATTCTTCCTTTCTGCCACTCCATTCTGTTCGAGATTGTATGGAGCTGTCCATTCCCTTTTGATGCATTCCCTTGCACAGAATCCGGTGAATTTTTTATCTATGTATTCACCTCCATTATCTGATCACAATACCTCGATTTCCTTCCCTGTCAGATTCTCCACCAGAGCTGTGAACTCTTTAAATCAACTGAAGACTTCATCCTTGGTCTTCAAGAAGTAGATCCAGGCTTTCCTGTAATGGTCATCAATGAATGTGACGAAATATTTGGCACCACTAAGAGCTCTCGTGGACATCAGCCCGCATATATTTGAGTGTATTAGATCCAACACACCCTTGGCCCTATTGTTGCTTCTCTGATATGCTGCCTTGGCATATTTCCCCAATACGCACCCCTTGCAGACATCATCTATTCTGGAACACCTGTGATGGTCTTCTGGAGAGTTCTCAACGCCCCATGATGCAAATGCCCCACTCTTCTGTGTCATAGCTCATTCAGATCCGTTTCATCTACGCTGCCAACCAGTGCCATTGGGGAATCAAGCTGCATCTTGTACAGCTTGTTGCTTCTTACCCCGATTTGTGCCTTCTTCTTCCAACTGGGGTACTTGATGTAGACTCTATTGCCAATAAAGTAGACATCATATCCTCAGTTTTAAAGCTGTGACACTGAGAGTAGATTCATCCCCAAACCCGACACATGCAATACATTAGTGGCCCGGATTCTGTTTCTTGCCTTCGTCCAAAAAACTACAGTACCTTTCCCAATGGGAGTGCACTTTGCTTTATTACCCATGGTTATTTTGAAATTCATCTGCTCTTCTTGGTAGTCAGAAAAACAGTCTCGTACTCTCGTCATGTGAGCAGAGGCTCCACTGTCAATATACCAAACATCTGAGGACGTAATGCTTCATACCAATGTGGAAAAAGTCGAAGTCGGGATTAAATCGGCAAGGGTCCAAAAGTTGAAAAACTCGATAAAGTCGGGAGTTTTTTGAAAAAGTCGGCAAAACTAAAAAAATAAAAAAAATATTTTTTTTTCAAAAAAATCCTGATTTTTTCAAAAAAAAAAAAAAAAATATTAAAGAAACTACCTCACTCAAAATTTTTTCGAAAAAGTCGGCAAAAAGTCGAGACTTCAAGGATAAAATCGCGACTTTTTCAGGGATGAAAAAGTCGGCAAAAAGTCGGCCGATAAAGTCGGCTCCGAGAAAAGTTCGGGATTTTTTCAAAAAGTCGAGACTTTTTGCCGACTTTTTCCACACTGCTTCATACACAAGCAAAATCTTCCTCTAATCTAGATGCCAATACAGATACATCGTGATCCATCTGTTCTATCATGCTTCCCCCCCTCCCCTCCTGGAGAACTGCGTGAACCCTTCTGCATTGTTGCCCTGGAGAACTACATAGATCTTCGTTCACTGATAAATGCCCCCTCTTTGTTATTCATCTCTGGCTCTGATACCATGTGAAAATTTTCAACCAGTTGCAATGATAGATTTATTTCTCTGACTTATTACTTCAATAAGTTATTATTCAGAAATATTCTGGCAAATATCCAAAGAAATACTATTGCAACATTCGCAATTATATATGTAGAGAAATAAACAGTAAAGAACCTAAGCACAAGAATCAATCATGTGTACACAATTATTTTTGGACAATTGTCCCCAGAAAAAACCCAATGTGGGAAAACTGGTGCAGCAAATGAGGGTTTATTAATTCTTCACTAAATTATATCTTTACAGGGAAAATATTCGGTGGATAAATTCTGAACCACCTGAGATTGAATACCCAGCTTTCTCGGAAAAATTTCTGATACCCAGAACAGCCCCTGTAAGCCCGGGTATCAGTCTACATGATTCTCTGTACAGCCCCAAAGTTGGACTGCGTGAATCTGCATGGAGACTGCATGGAGTCTCTGTGTTGTAGCCTCAAGCTACCTTTAGTGACCCACTACTGCTCTCTAACCCTAATCTCGATCACCCCTGACCTCCTCCCGCTTCTACAACTTATCGCCCTGCAACTCTCCCACTGAGATCGAATTCTACATCAGAATGGATCTCCTACGGGTACTAAGTGCGTGTCCGGCTTGTTTTCCAAGTGACCCTCAAGCCTTCTTTTATAATCTTCCTATTGGAGAACCAACGACACAGATTAAAAGATTAATCAATGGCTAAGATTAAAACTTGACTTGATCCATGTTTTCTAGAAGATTCACACTCTGACTTATTAATGCCCTTTAATTATTTCCTTTTCCTAAGTTTGGACTTAGGGTATCCATTACAATAATCAATTATTTTAATAAGTCTTGAACCAAGTGGAATTTCTACAAACTATTTTTGGGTTATTTGGAATGCTGCTGTCCAAGCCTCCCTGCAAAGTTTGAGACTTGGAACACTTCCGGATGCTACAAAAATCAATATTCACTGCGCAGAGAGACACGCAGAGGAATGCAGATGGAAGATGTGAGTCTTCCGAGTGTCAAAAATTCTCCAGAGAGCTCGTGAGAATTTATCTCAAGTGTTTTCGAAAGTCTACCAGTCTTTTCCTTGTAAAGAATTTCATTGCTGAAGAATAATATATAAACCCTCATCTGCTGCACTGGTTTTCCCACATTGGGTTTTTCCAGGAACAATTGTCCAAAAATAAGTGTGCATATGTTATTGATTCTTATGCTTGTATTTCTTATTGTTCTATTCTCTACATATACTTGAGTGAATGATGCAGTAGTATTTATTTTTAAATTTACTAGAAGAATTTTGTAAATAACTTATTGGAAATAATAAGTAGGGGAAATAAATCTATCACTGCAGAAATATTATCAGGATCAAAATTTTCACATGGTATTAGAACAAAGATGAGTAACAGGAGCAGAGAATTGACGATGGAATGTAGATCAGACGTTGTTGCAGCAGCAACTCAGAAGGGTTCACGCAGTTCTCTAGAGAAGAAGGAAAGCATGAAAGAACAGATGGATCACGACGTTTCTGTTTTGGCATCCAGATTGGAAGAAGAATTTGCTTGTGTCAAGCTCTGCTTCTCCTCAAATCTCGTATATTGACAGTGGGGCTTTTTCTCACATGACAGGAGTGCGAGAATGTTTTCAAACTACCAAGAAGTGCAGATGAACTTTAAAATCGCCATGGAAAATAAGGCAAAATGTACCCCTGTTGAAAGAGGTACCATAGTGTTTCAAACAAAAGCTGGTAATAAGCTTTGGGCCACCAATGTGCTGCATGTGCCTGGTTTGGGGATGAACTTACTCTCTGTGTCGCAACCTCAAAAAAAGGCTATGACGTTTACTTCATTGGCAATAGAGTATACGTCGAACACCCAAGTTGGAAGAACAAAGCACAAATCAGAGTCAAGAGCAATAAACTCTACAAGTTACAGCTCGAATCCCCAATGGCACTGATAGGCAACACTGATGAGAAGGATTTGAATGAGCTATGGCATAGGAGAATGGGGCACTTGCACCATGGGATGTTAAGAATTCTCAAGAAGACTATCACGGGAGTTCCATAACTGAGCACCAAGCAAGATGATATCTGCAGAGGGTGCATATTGAGAAAGTATGTCGAGGCAGCATACCATAGAAGCAACAATAGGGCTAAGAGTGTGTTGGGCTTAATAACCTCGGACATCTGCGGACCAATGTCCACTAGTGCTCTTAGTTGTGCCGAATATTTCGTCACCTTTATTGCCGACCATTCCAGGAAGACCTGGATCTATTTTCTAAAGACCAAGGACGAAGTCTTTGATCGATTCAAGGAGTTTAAAGCTCTACTGGAGAATCTGACAGGAAAGCGGATCAAGACACTGCGTTAAAACAATGGTGGAGAATACATTGATAAATACTTCACAGAGTTCTACACAAGGGAAGGCATCAGAAGAGAGTGGACCACTCCATATAATCCGGAGCAGAATAGAATTGCAGACAGAAAGAATAGAACTACTGTTGAGGTTGCAAGGGCAATGTTGTATGATCAAGACATGCCCAAATTCTTGTGGGTTGAAGCTTGTAATACAATCGTCTACATACATAACAAGATTCCTCACAACGCATTGGGTAAGATCACTCTAGAAAGTGTCTTCACGGGTAGCAAGCCTGAAGTGAGCCACTTTAGGCTCTTTGCTAGTGTGGCATATTGTCATGTGCCTGAAGAGAACAGGAAGAAACTAGATAAGACTGCGGAAAAGGGATATCTGGTGGGATATAGCAAGAATGCAAAGGCTTACCGCATTTACATCCCTGAGAGCAGGAAGATTGTAGTACGGCGAGATGTGAAGTTCATGGAGGAAAGGGCCTTCTGGAAATCTCGAGAGATGCCTTTTGCTACGCAATCTGAGGAGGATCCGCTGGTCCAACCACAACAACCTGCGAAGGGTAATAGGAGGGCCTTTCTAAGTCATGGGGATACAAGGGATACATCTCCCGAGGACTTGCAAGAAGGAGAGAAGGTAGATCCACCGACTGCCAATGGTAGGATGAGCAGGAAACTACAACAAATTCGGAGGGACGCAGAAGTGTTTGTCGGAGCCCACAAAAATGAGAAGACACAGCATAGGCAACCTTAAAGGTACCAAGCTTTGGTAGCGCATGTTGGGGAACCCTCTAGTTTTCGAGAGGCAGGTCAGCACCAGGTATGGATCGATGCGATGGTGGAAGCATATAGCTCCATCATGATGAATGATGTCTGGGAAGTGGTCCCCAAGCCTTAGGACAAATCATTTGAAGGTTCGAGATGGATATATAAGATCAAATATGCTGCACATGGCAGCATCAAGAAATTTAAAGCCAATTTTGTGGCTAAGGGGTACACTCAGAAGGAAGGGATAGATTATGAAGCGACCTTCGTTCCAGTAGCCCGATATACTTCTATTACATTCATGATGTCCCTTGTCGCGCAGATGGGATGGGAGATTCATCAGATGGACGTCAAGATTGCATTCTTGAATGGGGTGATAGAAGAAGTATATATTGAACAACTAGAAGGCTTTGAGACGCATGAGTAGAAAACTCATGTGTGCAAGCTCAAGAAGTCCTTTTATGGACTGAAGCAAGCCACTAGAGCTTGGTATGGTCGAATTAACAGCTACTTGTAGAAGATGGGATTTCTCAACAGTGAATCATATCCCAATCTCTACTACCTGAGAGTAGGGGATGAGCCTATGATATTGGTGTTGTAGGTAGATGATCTATTTCTGATGGGATCATCCAGGCTCCTCAAGGACAGCAAGGAGAATTTAGCTGCAAAATTTGACATGAAAGATCTAAGGCTGATGCATTATTTTCTGGGGTTGGAAGTTTGGCAAAAGCAGGGTGAGATCTTCCTTGGTCAAGGAAGGAATACTACAAACGTTTTGAAAAGGTTTCAGATGGAGGACTGTAGACACATGGCTACTCCAATGATTACCAACTGGAAGAAAATTTACAAGTACGAAGATGATGAGGTTGATCCTACTTTGTATAGGCAGCTCATAGGTTCTCTGATGTATCTGGTCAACACAACACCAGACATCTGTTATGATGTCAATACTCTCAATCACTTCATGGTGGAAGCAAGGAGGGCTCATTGGGTAGCAGCCAAACATGTTCTAAAATATCTACAAGGAACAGTAAAGCTTGGACTAAAATACACTCGAGGCAATGACATCAGGTTGAGTGGGTTCACTGACGCAGATTGCACTGGGAGCCAGTTAGATCGGAAAAGTACCAGTGCGTATTGTTTCAGTGTTGGATCAGGAATGACCTTCTGATGCAGCAGAAAACATAAATCTATGGCTCTCAGCTCTGCAAAGGCTGAATATATGGCAGCAAGCACGGCTTCTTGTGAGGCCATATGGCTTTGGAAGTTGCTTGTGAACATACTCAAGGAAAAGATGGAGGTGACCAACATTCTATGTGATAATCAGAGTTGCATAAAGCTGTAATATCCCGTTTCGGGAATATTTCTAAAACACAAACAAACTCCAACCAGAGATGGACTAGGAGGGCGTTTACCAGATATTTCACCTCTAAGAAGAGAGCGAGATCTGGAGGCTACCTGGCCCTTTCCAGACTCTGTCTAAGAGTATGAGATAAACACGCCAAGTGGTATAGAACTAGAATGCCCGAAAATACATAAAGATAACAGTAAAGCAAATATACAATAGCATAGACATAATGTACGGCAAATCATCCTGAAATATAGAGAGAAAGCTAAGCCATTTTATTATACTAAGAAATATAATGAAGTACAATAGGTGATCAGAGTGATGCCACCTAGACTTGCTCAAGGCAAGTGAAGAAATACTCTCAGAATATCCAAGAAATGGCTGCTCTCTGAATTGCGTCCCAGCTGCTGGAAAACTGCCGTGTAGTTGCTACTGCTGAAATGAACTGATGACTTGGGGCTGATCCCCTCGCCGGAATGAGCTAAAAATCTGGAATCCGCCTCTACTCACCAACCACAGCAAAACCCAGAAATCATATTTGAAATGGCTAAAACCCGAAAATCACCCCCTTGGGAAATTACGCTGCCCTCCAAGGCTTTGCGCAGAGGCTAAATAGGAACAACTGAAATACGGCCTCAAACTCCAACAAAATCCTCCCAAAGGCAAAGGCTGATCCTCTGCTCAATCTCCAGGCTCGAAATACCTGCAAGAAACTCAATCCAAAGCTCCTCCTGAATGGACTGCGTCCTCCCTCTCAATGGTTGCGCAGTCTCTGAATGCACAGCTCCGCAACAAAACCCAAACACCAGTCCTCCCACAAAATGCTGAAGAAACTACCTTTCCCAAGCAGGCACTCGAAGTCCCCCAGGGCTAAGGGTGAGATCTTTGATCGGAGACACTCAACACACTAAACAGTGTTGCAGACACGCTAAACAGCCAGCGTGCTCAAGAAGTCAAAACGACCAGCTCAATATCATCAACAACGAATGAACAAAATGAGGAGGCTCTCCCCTCTATATAGCATGAGCCCCTCTCAACCTTAATGCTCACCTCCTCCAACGTTGCGACTTGCTCCCTCTTGGCCTGCACAGTCCCTCCATGTGTCTACGTGGGCCCCCACTCTGCGTGGTCTCTTGGCCCCCTTGACTCACTTCAGTTACAATGTTGTGCTACTAGGGAGCGAACTTTTATTTCTAAAGTGAGTTATGTCTCCCGTACTCACCTTTTTATTTATGAATAAACTATAGACGACAAAATTGAGCAAAATCGAATATTCCAATTAGCCAAAGCTAATTAGGAATATTACAGTCTCCCCCGACAAAATGTTGCTTGTCCTCAAGCAATTGAAGTGATGGATGCTGCAAAATTTTCTCACTCTCCCAAGTGGCATCCTCATCCGACAAATTCTACCATCTCACCAAGAATTCCCGGACTGTCCTGCTCCATCGCTGCCTCTCCCTGGTATCAATAATAGCCTCTGGCTGCAACACCAAATGCCCCTCATCATCCATGGGTGGTAGCTCATCTGTCACTGTCACCTGCTGCCCCAGTGCCTTCCTCAGGCATGATACATGAAAAACGTTATGAATCTTGCTGCCTTGGGGCAGCTCCAACTCATATGCAACGTGTCCAATCCAGCGTATCACCCTGTATGGCCCGTAAAAGCGGGGCTTGAGCTTTTCAGCTCCCTTCTGCTTCAGTGACGACTGTCGATATGGCTGTAATCGTAGGTAGACCAAGTCCCCTACCTCAAATTGTCTATCCATCCGACCCCCGTTGGCATAAAGCTTCTGCTGGTTTTGTGCTGTAGCCATATTGTCCTTGAGAACTCGGAGTATATCCTGACTCTCTTAGATCCAAATCTTGGCTCTAGGAGCCTTTCTAGCACCGAACATCACATTAGCAAAAGATAAATAATGATACCCATACAAAGCATAAAATGGTGACATACCAATGGACATGTGATGTGTAGTGTTGTAGCAGTACTCCCCCAGATGCAACCACTTCAGCCATGCTCGTTGCTGCCCACTGACATAGTTACGCAAGTAGCCCTCCAGCCACTTGTTAACTATCTCCGTCTGTCCATCCGTCTGTGGGTGATAACTGGTACTCGGTGTCAACTCCGCCCCCACCAACCGGAAAAGCTCCTGCCAAAATCCGCCCATGAAGCGACTATCCCTATCATTGATGATGGTCTTAGGAAGACCATGTAGCCTAAAAACCTCTCTGAAGAACAGCTCGGCCACATGTGCTGCTATGTAATGCGCGGATATGGCGAAAAAATGCGCATACTTTGTCAATCGATCCACGACGACAAAGATACAATCCTTGCCCTGCACCATGGGCAACCCTGTGATGAAGTCCATCGAAATACTCTCCCATTTCCCCTCCGGGATGGGAAGAGGCTGCAATAATCCTGCGGGCTGGCTCATCTCCCCCTTGTTCCTCTGCCAAACATCGCACTCCCTGATGTGCTGGAGTACGTCTTCCTTGAGGCCCTTCCATGAGAACCTCTCTCTAATGGCTTGGAAGGTTTTGGTAAACCCCAGATGGCCGGCAAAAGGTGAATCATGTGATGCCTGAAGTATCTTATTCTTGAGCTGAGATCCCTCAGTCAAGAAGATCCGGTCCCTGTAGTACATGATCTCATCGACCACCCTGTACTTGTCATCCGCCACCTGTCCATCCAAAACCTCACATGCAAATCTGTCCTTGGAGTACTCTACTAAAAGTCGAGCTCTCCAATCTGTATCCAAGCTCATAAGAGACAACGTGGCTGGTCTACGTGGAAGGGCATCTGCTACCACGTTGTTCTTACCTTTGACATGCTCAATGTCAAAGTCATATGCTTGGATCTTATTGATCCACTTCTGCTACCTCTACTGTAGCTGCTTTTGCTCCAAAAAGAACCTGAGGCTGTTGTGATTAATCCTCACCCTGAACCTGTTACCCACTAAACACTGTCGAAATTTGGCCAATGCATGCATAATGGCCAACATCTCCTTGTCGTATATAGAATACAACCTCTCGTGTGGAAGGAGCTTCCGGCTCTCAAAGGCTATAGGGTGTCCTCCCCGCATCAATACTGCGTCGATCCCCTCTCCCAACGCATCACACTCCAAAATAAATGGCTGCGTAAAATCTGGCAATGCAAGCACTAGGCAGCTACTCATCACCTCCTTGAGCCTGTCAAAGGCTCGCTGCATTGTATCTGACCAACTGAATGCCCCCTTCTTCATCAAATCTGTAAGGGGTGCAGCAAGCTGTGAAAAACTCCTGACGAACTTCCTATAATAAGTACAAATGCCAATGAAACCCCGAAGTTCTGTCACATTCCTCGGCTCCAGCTAATCTCTGATGGCCCTGATCTTCTCCTCGTGGACTCTCACTCCGTCCACCCCTATGATATGTCCCAAGTACAACATCTCCGACAACCCAAACTCACACTTGGAGAGCTTGGCATAGAACTGCTGCTCCTCCAAAATGCGCAACACTTCCTCAATGTGCTGGAGATGCTCCTACCAAGTCCTGCTGTAAATGAGGATATCATCAAAGAACACCAACAAAAACTTCCACAAGTGACTGTGGAAGATGTGGTTCATGCAATACTGGAATGTCTCTGGTGCGTTGGTTAGCCCAAAGGGCATCACCAAAAACTCAAAGTGCCCATAGTGACACCTGAAGGCGGTCTTGGGAATGTTCTGTTCCCTCACGCGAATATGATGGTACCCTGATCTCAAATCAATCTTTGAGAAGAACCGGGCTCCTCTCAACTCATCCATCAACTCATCGATCCGGGGTATAGGGTACCTGTTCTTCAGGGTCTTCTTGTTCAAGGCCCTGTAGTCAATACACATCCTCAAAGTGTCGTCCTTCTTCTTTACCAACACCACGGGAGAAGCAAAAGGACTCGTGCTCGACCGGATGTGCCCAAGAGCCAACAACTGCTGGATGGCCTGCTCAATCTCATCCCGATAGGCTTTGGGATGCCTATAGGGTGTGGTAATCACTGCCTGAATACCCTACTCCAACTCAATAGTGTGCTCGAACCCCCGATCCGGTGGTCAGCCTGGTGGTATATCCCCGAACACTGTGTCATATCTGTCAAGGATAGCCTGTATATCAGGATGAACGGCCTGACCGGTAGTCCTTGCCTTTGATGCCCGCAACTCAACCGCCCACTCTGTGTCTCCCTTCCAGAAATCTGCCTCCATTTGGTGAGCCGAAATAGTCTGAAGTGGGTAAGTGTGCATCCCGCGGATCTTCTCGTGCTTCCCGGTCTTCTTATCATCCCACTCCATCTCCAAGGCCTCCCAATCTGTGGTGACCTTCCCCAGAGTAATCAACCACTGAACACCCAATACCACATTTGTATCCGGTATGTTGACCACAAAAAAGTGGTCGGTCATGGTGTAGGTACCCATCGTCACTGCCAACTCTAGAACATATCGGGCACACTGCATCGTCTGAGCTCCTGGGACTAGAAAAGAAAATCCATTGAAGCTCTCGGTTGGTATACCTCTCTGCTCAACCATCTATGCATCAATGAAGTTGTGGGTTGCCCCACTGTCAAACAAAACTGATACTCGCTAACCACGTACTGTCCCCCGTACGCGCAGCGTCAAATACTTAGGAACTCCTCGCAATGCTGCAAGGGTCCCCCCTGTGGGTGCAAAAGCCGCACCTCCTGCTCCTGGAGGTGGTGGTGGCAACTGATCCTGGGTTGTCTGACTGTCTCCTGCCTCCACGTCATCCTCCTCATCCTCTTCCCCACTACTCTCGAAGAAGACCTCAATGAAGTGTGCTTTTCTAGCAACACATCTATGTCCCGGTGCCCACGGCTACTAACAGGTAAAGCACAACCGCTTCTTCTTCAGCTCCCTTCTGGCATCATCATCCGTCTGTGCCCGTCCTGGATTCCCCTTTGGAGGTGGAATCCTCACATCCTTCCCCTTGGGCTGGAAGCCCTGTCTCTAGGGGTAAGGTGTCTGAGTCCTGGGCAATGCATCCTGTAAGTCCCGAGTCCTGTTAATAGCATCCTGGAGTGTGGCTGGTCTAGTAGATCTGACTAGACCCCGAAGTGGCTCTGCTAACCCCTCAACAAACATATAGATCATCCGTGTCACGAATAGATCTGGCACCATCACTGAAACCCTCAAGAATTCTGCAATGTATGTCTCTAGCCTCTCGGTCTGTTTGAGCCTCGTAAGCTCAACAAAAAGTTGTTCCGGATCCCTCCGCTCAAACCGCTCTATCAATCTCGTAGTAAACTCGGCATACGTCGTCACTGTTGAATGTCCGAGTGTGACCATCCCATGGAACCACCAGTCCTGGGCCTCACTATCCAAATGTAATGTCGCCACCTTGATGGCCACCGTCTCCGACATCTAGTTAAGATGGAAATAGATGTCCAGCCTCTCCACCCAAAATTTTTCCGAACTGTTTGATGAACCATCAAACGTAGGCAAGTGAAATCTGCTAGATGTGCGGTGGGTATCTCCATCATGATAATGCCGGTGCCCTCTATGATGGTCGCAGGGTCAACTATCCTGCTAGAGCTGAACAAAATCTCCGAACGAGAGAGCATCCCTGAACTCCTGCCCATAGGCCTGATACTATGCAAAATAATCACCTATATGCCTGGGCTCTGCCTCCTGCTTGGCTCCTGCCCCTGTGTCTGCTCCCAAGAAAGTGGGCATGGTAGAGCGTGTAGGTGCATGTGAAGCCATCTGCTGAGTAGTGTCACGCTGCGTAGCACCATGCTCCGACAAATTGTGAGATGTACCCGATCCCTCACCTACCTGGAAACCCCGTGGGGTCTCACGCTGTCTAGCCTCCACAGTGGTGAATCTCTGACCCATCACCTCAATCTGTCTCGCTAGATCCTGCACTGATTTGAGGAGTGCCTCCCCAAACTGTTTTTCCTCACTGTCATCTGCCATCGGCTCTCTCTGCTCTAAATCTAACACAGGCTCCTCCTGCTCTACGTCTGTCACAGGCTCCTCCTGTTCTGTGTCCACCACCCAAACACAGTCTCCGTCTCCATCGGTGTTCTCCAACCTACGCTCACAATCTCTGTACTTTCTGTCTCTGTAAAAAATGTATGCCCTCTTCCTCGGTGTCATAGACAACTAGCTCCACAGGCTGAGCCAGAACTATGCTCTGATACCACTGTAATATCTTGTTTCGGGGATATTTCTAAAACACAAACAAACTCCAACCAGAGATGGACTGGGAGGGCGTTTACCAGATATTTCACCTCTAAGAAGAGAGTGAGATCTGGAGGCTACCTGGCCCTTTGCAGACTCTGTCTAAGAGTATGAGATAAACACGCCAAGTGGTATAGAACTAGAATGCCCGAAAATACATAAAGATAACAGTAAAGCAGATATACAATAGCATAGACAGAATGTACAGCAACTCATCCAGAAATATAGAGAGAGAAAGCTAAGCCCGTTTATTATACTGAGAAATATAATGAAGTACAATAGGTGATCAAAGTGATGGCACCTAGACTTGCTCAAGCCAAGTGAAGAAATACTCTCAGAATATCCAAGAAATGGCTGCTCTTTGAACTACGTCCCAGCTGCTGGAAAACTGTCGTGTAGCTGCTACTGCTGAAATGCACTGATGACTTGAGGCTGATCCCCTCGCCGGAATGAGCTGAAAATCTGGAATCCGCCTCTACTCACCAACCACAGCAAAACCCAGAAATCATATCTGAAATGGCTGACCCCCGAAAATCACCCCCTTGGGGAATTACGCTGCCCTCCAAGGCTCTGCGCAGAGGCTGAATAGGAACAACTGAAATACGGCCTCAAACTCCACCAAAATCCTCCCAAAGGCAAAGGCTGATCCTCTGCTCAATCTCCAGGCTCAAAACCCTTGCAAGAAACTCAATCCGGAGCTCCTCCTGAATGGACTGTGTCCTCCCTGTCAATGACTGCGCAGTCTCTGAATGCACAGCTCCGCAACAAAACCCAAACACCAATCCTCCCACAAAATGCTGAAGAAACTACCTTGCCCGAGCAGGCACTCGAAGTCCCCCGGGGCTAAGGGTGAGATCTCTGATCGGAGACACTCAACGCACTAAACAGTGCTGCAGACAGGCTAAACAGCCAGCGTGCTCAAGAAGTCAAAACGACCATCTCAATATCATCAACAACGAATGAACAAAATGAGGATGCTCTACCCTCTATATAGCATGAGCCCCTCTCAACCCTAATGCTCACCTCCTCCAACGTTGCCACGTGCTCCCTCTTGGCCTGCGCAGTCCCTCCATGTGTCTACGTGGGCCCCCTCTCTACGTGGTCTCTTGGCCCCCTCGGATCACTTAAGTTACAACGTTGTGCTACTAGGGAGTGAACTTTTATTTCTAAAGTGAGTTATGTCTCCCCTACTCCCCTTTTTATTTATGAATAAACTATAGACGGCAAAATTGAGCAAAATCGAATATTCCAATTAGCCATAGCTAATTAGGAATATTACAAAAGCTCTCTAAAAATCCTATGTTTCTTGATCATTCGAAGCACATTGAGATCAGGTGTCACTTCATCAAAGACTAGGTCTAACAGAGAGTTGTACAATTGCAGTACACTCCTACAGGAGAGCAAATGGTGGGTACACTCACGAAAGCTCTAGAGAAGACTAAGTTTTTCTATTTCAGAGAAAAGATGGGGATGATCAAGAATTCATTTCAGTAGCAAGAATGGATAGGCTCGGGATTTAGAGGATGGTGCAGTACAGATGAGGCAGTGACAATGACAGTGTCATGGGAAGAAGTACAAAAGGCAACAACGAAGCAGATGAGGTGCAACAGCCAGGCATCAGCAACGCAGAGGATGCTTCAAAATAGAAACCGTTTGTGGAATTCCACTGAGTTTATGTTTTATTAAAATAATTAATTATTTTAATGGAGACCCTAAGTCTAAACTTAGGGAAATTAAATAATTAATGGGTATTAATAAAACAGAGTGTGAATCTTATAGAGAACGAAGATCAAGTCAAGTTTTAATCTTGGCCATTGATTAGACTTCTAATCTGGGTCGTTGATTCATCAATGAGAAGATTATAAAAGAAGGGTTGAGGGTCATTTGAAAATTAAGCAGGGCATACACTCAGTAACCCAAAGGAAGTTGATTCTGAAGGAATAGAATTCGATTTCGGAGGGAAAGTTGCAAGGCTTAAGAAACAGAGGGAGTCAGCAGTGACAAGGGTCAAGGAAAGGACGCAGAAGGCAGCGCAGAGCATCGGCACACAGTGACGCAATTTCACAAGCACTATGCAGAGAGACACGCAGAGGGACGCAGAGGGATGTTGAGTCTTCCGATTGTCAAAAATTCTCCAGAGGGTTCGTGAGAATTTATCTCAGGGGTTTTCGAAAAAAGTCTGCCAGCCTTTTCCTTGTAAAGAATTTCATTGCTAAAGAATAATATATAAGCCCTTATCTGTCGCACCGGTTTTCCCGCATTGGGTTTTTCCGGGGACAATTGTGCAAAAATAAGTGTGTATATGTGATTGATTCTCATGCTTGTATTTCTTACTGTTCTATTCTCTACATATACTTGAGTGAATGTTGCAGTAGTATTTATTTCGAAATTTACTGGAAGAATTTTTTAAATAACTTATTGGAAATAATTAGGAGAAATAAATCCATCACTGTAGAAGTATTTTCAGGATTGAAATTTTCACAAAAACCTGCGTCCCTCTGTCTTTTGCATAGAGGCTCTGCGCTACTCCCTCTGCCACAGCAAGATCTCTAATCCGAAAGCCCATACTCTCTGTCGACTCACTCAAAGAGAGACTGCCACGAAAATCTTAGCCCTCCTGGCTAATACTGCGCAATCCTTCAATGGATTCGTTCTGTTGCACTACAACAAAACGACCTTCACTTCAAAATTCAGATCTGTTCTTCCAGCTTCGCATCAATGCTCTGATACCATGTGAAAATTCCTAGATATGAAACAGTCTAAGGAATCTTGCTGCAACCAACTGGATTACTTCTTCTATTATGTAATTTACTTTACACAATTATTTCAAATCATACATGAAATACTGAAGCAATCACTGAAGAAGCATACACTATAATACTCATGATTCTAAAACAAGGAAATTGAACAAGGAAAATCATTCACACTTATGACACCATTATTTGGATCAAGTCCCTTGAAAAACCCAATGCGGGAAAACCGGTGCAACAGATCTGAGGGTTTTATTATTATGCAGTAGCAATGTCTGAATAACCCTACGGTAATTCAATTACAGAGAGAAATATTGGCAGAAGAATTTGTGAGGAATTACCTCACTCAATCACTGAGTTCCCGGTTGATCTGGATGAAGAGAAAACTGCCCTGGGGAGGCACTGCGCAGTCCCAACATTGTACCTTACAACCTCTGCGTCACCCCCTTCTAGGCTCAGCGTTCAGCCCCAACCTAGTAGTTTTGCCTCTGTGGACCTTGAGGAAAGCCTCCCAGTGTCACTTTCCGAATCCTAGCCTCCAAAACTGATCTACAAGCAAAATTCCAAAAACCCTCCTCTGCCTCTACGCTACTTAGACATGAGCACTACACAGTCACTACATCAACCCTTCTTCCTTCAGCGCTGCCTTGGTTAGATCACCTATGCCTCTCTCTGCGTGATGCTCCAGCGGTCGAGAAAATCTCTCTCTCCGGATGCTATCTCTGCCCCACACTGCTCAGATCTCTAGCTCGAATTTTTCAACAAACCGCACACCAGAAATTTCGAACTCTAGATCAATTCAGTGTGTCTTTTCAAATGGCCCTCAAGTCTTCCTTTATAGTCTTCTCGTTGAAACATCAACGGCTGAGATTAGATCTCTAATCAATGACTAAGATTATAACATGACTTGATCTTCATTTTCTAGATCATTCTCACTAATGTTTTATTAATACCCTTTAATTATTTAATTTTCCTAAGTTTAGACTTAGGATCCCCATTAAAATAATTAATTATTTTAATAAAGCATTAACCGAGTGGACTTTCCACAAAAGGTTTCTGGGTTCTTTGGAATACAAGTGTCTAAGCCTCTACATAAATTTTGAGACTTAGAGCACTTTCTGATGCTACAAAATTCAACACTCCACACTCCCACTACGCTACTTCGGTGGACTTCGAGCGTCAGCCCAAGGAGGGAGTTTCCTCATTTCAGATCAATCCGAGAGCAACGTAGTGCGAGTGTGGAGGAGTTCCAGCAGAAACAACGTAGGCACTATGCAAACCTTGTTAGTGCCACACGTGGGAATTGAGGAGATAATGGAATTTGGGGCTGAGAATTGTGGGAGAGTCCGGGAAGGAGAATTGCTGAAGATTTCTGCCATTTTGGGGGCACTCAGCAGCAGAATTAACAGGTGGGTCGAAATACCCTATTGCAGGAGGAGCTAGGAGAAATTGGGCCGAAATTGCAAGGTCAACCTTTGGCCAATTCCTTCGAGGGTTTTTGTGGGTTATTGGTGGAGAGTCTGGGGTTAATTTCCCGAAATTTTCTGAGCACCGGACAAAACTCTAGCAACGATTGTTTACAGCCAGCAGCTCATTTTCTAGGTAGTTCAACGCAGAGCCAAAGACAGATCAGCAAGCAACATTTGGGTACTTATCTTCTTCACTTGGGATTTGCTAGCTTGCCTTAGGCAAGCCCAGGTGCACACTTTCCAACATCAAATTGTAACCCCATATTTTCATAATAAAATAGGTTAGCACAACACAATTTTTGGCTCTATATCGTGGTCTGATTTGTGTGCAATTTTTCTGTGTATTTTTACTATGCATGCTTTGTTTATTACTGTAAAATTCCCTTGAGGATATTACAAATCAATTCCATGAATCCAATGGATCAGATAAGCAATGGCATCACCTCAACAGCTGTCTACAATTTTTATATCAACTAAACCTTTTGGGGGTAGCAGATCTGGAAATTGACATTGACATGTACATCTCAGATTTCTTGTTTATGGGCGTGCACATACTCTATAGCAAAAAATTAAAGGTTGTTGGCCATATTATTTTCATACAGATCTGATTGGAGTGATTCACAGTTACAAGTCATATTAATTCATATTTTATGAGGTATTTCTCCAACTATTGCACACTGAGAAAAAAATCAATCATTACTCCGCTGTAATACACTTGATATTTCTGGTTGAAGAGGCTATTCTTTTGTATGTGAAAATATATCTGTGTCCTTGTCAATATACCAGCAATAGCATATGATCTTCACACCTGGTTATTTGACTATAACACAGAATTACAAAAATTGTGAAGCATAACCAAACTTCCAGAGTGCTACAATGTAATAGTTTGTTGAAGACATATTTGGGAATAATTTCAGATCTGAATATCAGTCCTTTCCATTTGTTTCTTTTTTTAATTTTTAAGATCCTACTTGCAAGCCTCAACCTATGTTTGTCATGCCTAGAAATTCAGATTTATAATGTGCTTGAAAGAGCCATCTTTGAATCTTTCTTCACTTAAAGTTCTAATCTGAAATACCTCTGAAAGCTACCATTCAAACTTGCAAATGAAACAGCATATGACAGTGTCCTCACATGGTTTTAAGTGTTGAAGCAAGAAAAAATATAGGTGACCGGATCATTGAGCAATTTCCAGCTTTATTAAAACAGAGTACCACCCTCAAGTACATGCATAGAAACAGAGAATTACCCATCTGTATTCTATTGAGCATCCATAAGCCATAAAAGGGCGATGGAATTTTTGGGAAGCCCCCATAGAGGTGATCTACATTCACGTTGAAGTATGGGAAGACAAATCGACGTGACATTGGTTTGTCTTCCAAGTTCCACAGAATTGTTATCAAGTCAAGAGCTTGCACCCTGTGGTGCTGATTTGTGCAGTAAAACAGGAGTATGCACTCAAATACGTCAAATGGAGATCTCACATTGGTTGTAGGTTACATTCAAATATGACAAGTTGCATTTAAAACAAAAATTAATTTTAAGTAAAATCTTACAAAAACTGCCCTAAACAAAGAAGACAAAGAAAATTTAAAGAGAATAATCAATTTATAAATGTTGAAAAATTCTCTGACAGACATCTTGACATAGAGACTGTTGATCTACAGAATATTATAATGAAAAGGGCTCAACCCTTTAATATGTGAAACCGAGGCAGCAGACTAACTTGAAAAAATTGATGCATTCATGAAAGAAAAGGATACGAATTATTGCTACTGATCATGTCAAGATGTTATTATAGGTGATGAAAGAACACTGTTAAAATAAGTGGTTATCATCATTTGTGATCAAATCCTTCAATTTATAAAATCTAAAGAATATGCAACACAATTTGTGTGTTTCTGTTCAGTGAAGATTAAAAACAAAATCAATAAACTATCCTCTTGCTGGCAAATACAACCCATCAGCTTCATATAGAAGGGAAGTATCTTCAATCTCATACTAGATGATATACATATTTCTGAAACGGGTCCTTCATGACCTAAATAAATTCAAAATTCCTTCTGAGAAACAGCTTTAAGATACCTGAGCAAAGAAGCCTCCAAATGCTGGACCAATGATCAAACCTATCCCCCACATTGTACCAACCTAAAAGAAATAATATATATATGGTATTAGTATCCACCTAATAAGTCTCTTTGTTGGCATTAAATGCTGCAAAATAAATAACTCATTGAGAATGAGCATTAAATGAATCCAATAAAACTGCTACATCATAATTATGGCACAAAAAAATAAGTGAGGAACGTTGTTACGATTGATAGGCCCAAAGCTTGGTGTTCTTCCCTGCATACTTCGGATGCATATGCCTATTCAACAACCACACAGAGGTTACCATTAAGCAACATATGAAAGGGATATATATCATACAGGATAATAGACTACACTTTATCGAATTGTTAAGTAGATGCACAAGTGATATGAACACAGTAATGGAAATGACCGATACTCACATAAAAGTAACAACCAAGAGCAAGTGTGTGAGCACAAGATAAATAGATAATATAATATTAGTAATTTCCAAGAAATGACCATGAAGTAGCTAGATGGGACTAAAAGGTACATTTGGCGTGAATACAATGTGGAAGTGCAAAAGTAACTCCTATATCAATACTTAAAGCGAAAAGAAAGCAAAAAGAGTTCAGCATAATTAATAGTCAAGCCAAGTAAAGTACTAAGTCTAACAAAAAGTAACCACGATGATGTTAATTCTAAATTCTGCACTTCCAAGATAAGTACAATCATCAAGCACAAACCCTAAGGAAACTTGGGGACAATGTAATATTCCCTTTTTTGGTGTCACCTACGGCAGGGTTAGGTTGGACTTCCAGAGTTAGGAGCAGACAGGTCACAGGGACAGGTTGGTGTCATCAGCAGGCTCAGGGGCTTTTTGGAAGAGTTTTGAGGAGTTTCTATGAGGTCTGGTGGCATTCGCTTGATATATTCCATCATCCGAGCAGCTTGCCTTTCGTTCTGGTGCATTCCAACAACTTTTAGAAAATTGACTTATTTTTGGGCTTAATTCAATTAATTACGCTCAAGCTGGCATTCTGGGAGGAATACATGATAGAACACCTTAGTGTAATAGCTCATTGGAACCGAGACAAGGATACCTACATGATCGGACAGTTGGACACGAGTTTCAGTGATCAAAGGAGACGTGGTAGTCGATTTACTCTTTTCTGCATTAAAAAGGAATATTTTAATAAGACGGAAAAGTGCTCCATGAATAAAATAATAATTAAATAAGGCTCTAGAAGGATCAAGGAGATCTATAAAAGAAAGGGTGCAGGCCATGGAGGAACATCTTTGGAGTAGATCATTTTCTTGTGTATGAGAGGTTTGAAAACGCGATTCTCTACTTCAATCATAGCCCCAGGACAGAAACCCTCGGGTGATTTGTCGAGTGTTGAACGGAAACTCAACTCTCTTTGAGGAGACTTCATTCAGAAGTTTCGCAGAGCTTCAGATATATTGGAGTGAGGATCATTTAGATCTTAAACGAGTGCTTCAGTGAGCTCAGTGGTTGCTGTTGTCGGAGGGAGAGTGCAACAATTTAGTTTGGAGGCCAGTGCAGTGCAACAATGCAGCAAATTTTCTTGAGGTCGATTATATTTCATTTATCTCAACTATCTCTCTCATTTCAGCATGTAACCCCAATATATTATAATAAAGCTTAGTTACTTCCTGCATTATGTTGTTATGGATTTGCATGTACTTGTATGTTTATTTTACATGGCAATCTTTTGTTAAAATGCATGTTGATTTTACGGCATAATTTGGGGTTTTAATTAATTTATGCAAATTTAGTAAAATATCCCATTTGGGGATATTACAGTGGTATTAGAGCTTCAATCTTGGATCAGCCTGCGGGTTTTTTGTTTTCAATTGCAGCTATTTTGGTTAGAAGGGCCTATGCGGTCATTGGAGGAGACTCATTTGTGGGAGCTACATTGGTGGGATTTTAGAGCTGGGGTGTTGGGAAATTGATAGGAAAGCCATATGAGGAGGTTGGCTAGAATTTTGGAGAGTAGTGATTGACAGTAGCAGCTGGAGTGCCAAAAAACGAAATTGGAAGAGGGCCAAACTACAAAAGGTCATATTTTGAAAGAGGAAACCCTTTTGGGTTTTTTTGGGTTTTGGGCAAAGATCACCTTCCCAAATTCCTAGAATTTTCTGAACAGTTTTCGGTGGGTAAATCAGAGGCTGAAGTCAGGTAGTAGTGTAGTCTTGGAGCAGCGGTGTAGTTTCTGGAGGAGCTTGCTATTAGGGTCAATTGTGATTTGGACAAACTATTTCTAGGTTTTTCTGGGTTTTGTGAAAGGAGTTTGTGGTATAAATTTCAGAATTTTTCAGGCGATATTCGGGTCTGAAATCGTCATTCTTATAGCAAGGCGAATTGTTGGTTTCGCTAGGATTTCACACTATTTGAACATTTTGGGTCAATCATAATTAGCCCAAAACATTTCTAGGTTTTGTCGGCCAGGGGTCAAGGAGTTGGCTCCTAATTTTGTGGAATTTTTGGGGGCGTTTTGGTGCCCCAAACATACAGAATTATTTGGCAACTAGTGGGGAAGGAGTAAGCTTAAATTTTGGGTACCGGGTGACCAGTCGAATTTGCCAAAATAATTTCTGGGTTTTTCTGGGTTTGTGGTGGAGAGCCCAAGATTAATTTGGCAGAATTTTCTAAGCAATTTTGAAGGCTCAAACAAGGGTTCCTTCCAGCCAGCTGTTGTAGAATTTCCAAAGTCAACGCAGAGTTTGAGGAGAGATCATTTCCTTGCATCTGGGGTAACATTTTTCTCACTTGAGATTGTTTAGATTGCTTTTCTAGGATGAATTCATCTTGTTGTGCAAGAATGATTTTGCTAGAGCCCAATTTATGCAAAAATCTTAGAAGAACCTTTAATGACTTAGAAAGAATTCAGTACCAGCTACAGTTTGAAAAATCACTTGCACAAGGTGCTTGGAGCTACAATGATTCCTTGGATCAAAGAGAAAAACTGAGCAACAAACCCTTTTCAAAGGGGATACATGCCATCCTATAGCTAGAGCAGATAAGGGATTTGCAAAAAGAGTTTGAGGTAGGGAATTGACTCTTTGCACTTGGATCTGATTTGAAAAACCTAAAGATGACTGCAAAAACTTTCCTTAATTTGAAGAAGCTAGAATCACATCTTCCTAAAGTGAGCCAATCAGATTTGAGGAACCTAAATTGGGCACTCAAACCAACAATGCTTGCTCTGATTAATCCAAGATTCTTGGAGCATCCTTGTGAAGGAGTGAGACTTATAGTAGCTTGTTGTCTCAGTGAGATTATCAGAATAACTTCACCTATGGTTCCCTATAATGATGACATTATGCAGAAAATTTTCCAACTAACAAAAGAAAATCTTCAGGATCTACATAACATCTGGGGTCTTGCCATTGAGAAGAGGATCAAGATCTTAGAAATCATGGCTGGAGTCATGGGTAACAATGATGACATTTGCAGGATGTTGCAACCCAGGTTGTTGACCATTTGGAGGAGAGAACAATTGGTTTCACCTGTTGCTTATAAACTAGCCGAGAGGTTGGTTGAGCAAAACATTGGGTGTTTCAGGAGACTGTTGACCAGGGAGGAGCTACTCTAATTTGATGGATCAGGCAGCAAGAACGAGTTGAGGAGGAAGGGACTTTTCTTCATATGCAAAGAACTTTGGAGGCCTGATCACTCATGCTTGAGTGATGCAGATGATGTGGCAGAGGTAGAGCAGGAGAACATTCCTTCTGTATGCTAGGACGAGGACTCTTCTTCAGATGATTCCATGGGGTCATATGAGGATGCTTCTAGGGAGCATGAGCAGTCATGTGGAGTTGATGACAGTAGACCGGATTTGTCTTCCAGCGTGCAGGGTGAGCAATCATGTGGAGTTGATTACAGTAGACCGGATTTGTCTTCCAGCGCGCAGGGTGAGCAGTCAGGGGACTCGATGTGAGATATTCAGGATGATGAGTCACTTGTGATGATTCAGCCAGAGCAACATATGGTGGAGCATGAGTCAACTGAGGTGGAGGCTATGCATATCATGCATTATAGTCCTTTGGGGGAGAGACAGATGGAGGCTCACATTGAGTCGGTGGTGGATATGCGGCTAACCTTGGGGTCAGCCATTGAGGAGGAACAAACAATTGCACAGACATCTAGTACGGTGACAAGACTTGCAGATACTTGTCCTCAGGAGATGTTGGAGGTCGATAGGATAGTTTTGCGGGAGGCTAGCAGACAGCAGGAGTATGACACTCCTGATCAGGAGAGGGAGGAGTTGTTGGAGATGGTGGAGCATCCATCTTTAGGCCAACCCACTGATGAGGTGCAAATAGAAGCACATGCAGTCAGCAAAGTTGCAGTACTTTCAGGGGGCACCACTCTCCAGGAGTACCTCGATGGGGCTTGTAGCATATCTTGCCCACTTTGGCCCACTATAGAGAGAGCGGCCTTCTTCTGTAGGCAGATCTCGTCGGCAAATAGGACTGAGCAGCGTGAGTTGATTACGGGCTGGCGACAACATTCCTAGCGTGTTCCGTATGCAGTTGTCACTACATTGGATTCTTCTTCCAGGATAGATTAGCGGGAGATCATGAGTTGGTACCCTCTTGATGGTACAATCTTCTTCGTAGGGAGCACAACAAAACAGGGGCCCCTAGACATGGCAGATGGTACAGATTCCAGTTGGCAGTGGGGCACAGATCGACATTTCTTCAGCATTCCATCTCGGCTTCAGGAGAGCAGGATCAACATTGGATTGAGTCAGGGGTTAGATTGGAGAGAGGTGATGAGTTGGTACACAGTTGGTGGGGCATCTTACACAGTCATAGCTACAGCACAGCAGGAGTCGTGGTATTTGCCTCATAGAGCAACAACTATAGCCAGAGGCAGTGCACAGCCCGAGCCGTGGGACTTGGGCAATGATTCGCCATGGTGGCGTTGGGATCCGGGAGGATTGTTTGATGACAAGTACAGTGAGAGATCAGTTTGGGATCCCGGCATTGAGGGGTCTATTCCGGGTGGATTGACACAGGCACATAGTAGCACCAGGGGGTTTGTATGGGATTCGGGCATTGGGTCTCAATTGCATTGGGCCAACAGAGTGGCCCACATATTTGGATTGCTTAAGGGCAAGCAATCTTGGGGTGGAAGGTCTGTAATATTCCCTTTTTTGGTGTCACCTATGACAGCGTTAGGTTGGACTTCCAGAGTTAGGAGCAGACAGGTCACAGGTACAGGTTGGTGTCATCAGCGGGCTCAGGGGCTTTTTGGAGGAGTTTTGAGGAGTTTCTATGAGGTCCGGTGGCATTCGCTTGATGTATTCAATCATCCGGGCAGCTTGCCTTTCGTTCCGGTGCATTCCGACAAATTTTGGAAAATTGATTTATTTTTGGGCTTAATTCAGTTAATTACGATCAATGTGGCATTCTGAGAGGAATACACGATAGAACACCTTAGTGTAATATCTCATTGGAACCGAGACAAGGATACCTACACAATGGGACGGTTGGACACGAGTTTCAATGATCGGAGGAGACGTGGTAGCCGATTTACTCTTTTCTGCATTAAAAAAGAATATTTTAATAAGAGGAAAAAGTGCTCCATGAATAAAATAATAATAAGATAAGGCTCTAGAAGGATCCAAGAGATCTATAAAAGAAAGGGTGGAGGTCATGGAGGAACATCTTTGGAGTAGATCATTTTCTTGTGTATGAGAGGTTTGAGAATGCGGCTCTCTACTTCCGCCGTAGCCCTAAGACGAAAACCCTCGAGTGATTTGTCAAGTGTTGGACGAAAACCCAACTCTCTTTGAGGAGACTTCATTCAGAATTTTCCCAGAGCTTCAAATATATTGAAGTGAGGATCATTCAGATCTTCAAACGGGTGCTTCAGTGGGTTCAATGGTTGTTGTTTCCAAAGGGAGAGTGCAGCAGTTTAATTTGGAAGCCAGCGCAGTGCAGCAGATTTTCTTGAGGCCAGTTATATTCAGTTATCTCAGTTATCTCTCTCATTTCAACACGTAACCCCAGTATATTATAATAAAGCTGAGTTACTTCCTGCATTATGGTGTTATGGATTTGCATGTACATGTATGTTTATTTTACAGGGCAATCTTCTGTTAAAACTTAAAATGCATGTTGATTTTACGGCATAATTTGGGGATTAAATTAATTTATGCATATTTAGTAAAATATCCCATTTGGGGATATTACAGGCAAGACCCATTGTCGCTTTGGTAATCATCGTCCTCACCTTACACTAGTTATCCTCTAGCATAGGGGTGGAATTCTAACTTTCGATTGTTTGATTTCAAGACTTCTTTGAGGTTTTTATGAGCCTTGTATTCATTGGTATAAATCTTAAGAAGCCCTTTCTCCTCCTAGCCTTGACCTTGGAAGCACTTCTTCATGCAATATTCATAAAACCCTAGGTCTTGTGCAAGTTTCTTCTAGCTCTCTTAGAGGGCGCAAAATACCTTTAAAGGCTCTTATCATCACATAGTGTCTCCCTTGAGAGGCCTCCCCTCATCATATAGAACCATAAAACCTTGAACATCAATCAAGATTCAAAGGTGACATATATCTACCATGACTCCTCCCATCGGTGAAAGTGCATAAAAAGAAGGGGACATTGGTTGTGGTTACAATGGGCCTTTGTCCCATTGTTATCACTTGGTCTATCTCTTTGTCCTATAGGGTTTCCTTCCTTAGGGCTTGCTAGATAGTGTGGTAATAGCTTTCACTAGACTTTATGTTATGATTGTCAAGTGGTTCAGCATCCCATGACCCAGGCTCCTTAACCACAGGTACCATGACCCCATAGAAGCATTTTGGCACCCACAGGTAAAGCATTGAAAGAATTGAGCCTCTAGGAAGCAATAGCACATCAAATATGACTCTATGAACCTCTTGAACTATAATGTCCCCTTCCGCTTAAGGGACATAAGGAATAGGATTTGCTAGCCTAATAAGGATCTTGTAGGCTAAGGTAGGAAAAATTAATCAAGAGAACATGATTTGCCTAGGAGAAAACATTACAAAAGTTAAAGTGGTGAAAAAGGGTACATGGGTCCTGTTGTCCATGTACATGTCAACAGTCTAAGAAGCAGAGTATAAAGCAACAAATATTTTTTTTTGAGTCAATATCATCCTTGTAATCCCAAATTCTGCTCTTGTATTGTGAAAATGGTTCTAGTATGATTGTTAAGCCATCTACCAACACCTAGGTAAGCCTATCATTTTTGTCAAAGGGTTTCACTCTAGAGACTTTTTTAACCTCCCCAATTAACTGTGTTTGTAAACATGGATAATTGGCAGAGTTTTTCCTCCAGATAAACCCCAAAGCTAGGGTGAAATTCATTAATACGGCCTTAGGTGAGTACTAGTGTTAATCGAGTCTATTTATTTTTCATACTAGAACATGTGTCCTATCACAGAATTTCGCTGCATCTTAAAAGGCTTATGTTTATGCATAATTTCCCCTTCCAAGGGTCGATTTTGTAATATTTTGATGTAAAAGTGTGTTTCGATATTTTTGGTGAAAGGTTCCTCATAATTAGAACACAATTACCAAAATATTTTTTAGAAACAATTAGAGGGTGGAAAATTATTTAACCCCCTCTTGAGTCATATTAATTTTAATTTCTAATAAAATTAAAATTAAAATTAGTCAGAAATTATCAAAAAAATAAAATGAAGGTAAATTAATTACCCTCCAAGTGGAAAGTTCATCAAAATTTATTTCAGGCTGCTATTTTCAAAGGGAAATAATTCAAGCCAAAGATAAAGTGCCTAATTTCCAAGGCAAGAGGAGTTAGTCCAGAAATTTGTTTGGGCCAGAGAAGACTATTTCCCAGCAAATCGAAATTTTTGAACCAAGTAGTTGAAAATTTTGCACAATTAATGATAATTTTATTTTTTGGAGGTCCTCCATGGTCTAAATGCCAAAGTTTGACCACTTCAATAAAGTGAACAAGGAAGGTCGAAATGTTTTGGAGATTTGTACCAACTAATCAAGGGATCGAATTTGTTTTTCAAGGATCAAACCATGGATCGAAACAACTAGCCGTTATTTCCACTTGGAGGGGTTGATCCCTCTCATTTTCTATACAAGGAACCTTTCAAGCTCCTCATTGTAACTTCAATTGAGTAGAAAAAAATTGTTCTAATCTAAGCTCTGTTGCAATTTATGCATTAATAATAAGTCTTTGGGGTTCTGTAATATTCCTAATCGGAAATTAGCAGTAATAAGTTATAACAATGTGAAAGTTTCAAAACAGAAACCCTAATGCAGTGCCTAGATCTACTTCGCCTACTTGTTTAATTTACTTAACAAGTTATTTAACTGAAGTACTCAAAAAAACATAAAAGCAGTCACAAACGGTAGCCTACACATCTACTGATCATTTACTAAACAATACACACATGTGACAAGATTACACATGATTTTTCAGACAAATGTCCCCGGAATAACCCAATGCGGAACACTGGTGCAATAGCTGCAAAGGGTTTTTATTATTATGCAAAATCTGAATACAACATTTTGGGCACCAGAAATGGTTCGCCCTACAGAGAAATTACACAACAATTAGTACCTTTCACTCAGAGACAAAAATTATGGCTATATCACACCCTCAAACGAGATTTATAGATCACGAGCCCTTTCTGGCCCGCTAGAAACCTCAGCGATGCCTCTGCAGCCTCTGCGTCAACCCTCACTAGCCAGCGTCCCCACTGCATCACCCTCACTGGTGCTGCGCTGCCTCTACGTTGCGCTAGCTGGGTCTGCATCACCCTGGTTGGGCCTACACAGCCTCTGCGTGGTGTTGGCTAAACTGCGTCCTCCTGGTTGGTTCTGCGCTGTCTGGAACTCACTGCCTCTCTATTGCTGTATTTTCGACCTTGGATTAAATCATCCCTTGCCGATCTTTGCCCCTCACTGCACTACAAACTCGCTTCGAATTTCTCAGCAAACCTCGCCCCAGAAATTCGACTTAGGTTCAGGCTTTGCCTATGTATGTGTTTCTCCAACTGAACCCAAGCCTTTCTCTTATACTTTTCTCGTTGGAAAACCAACGGTCATGATATAATCTCTAATCGAAGGCTCAAATTAAAATACTGCTTGATCCACGTCACTTAGAACAATTCATCACATGTGTTTAATTAATTCACTTTAACTTTTCTAATTCCCTAAGTTAGACTTAGGGTCCTCGTTAAAAAAATTAATTATTAGAATAACTTCAACACCAGATGAAATTTCTCAAAAGTCTTTCTGAGTTTTGGATATCTTGTGTATCTTAACCCCTCCACAAAGTTTCAGAGCTAGAGCACACTCGATGCTACCCCAAAATCTCAACAAACAATACATCAATAGACACTAACAACAACAAAAATAATAAAACCATGAAAACACAAACTGGAGCCAAAATCCAGGCCTGAGCCACTTTATTAATCTGATACAAATTGTATAATGTGGGTGCTGGAATGATGGCACCTGGGCTTGCTCAAGGCAAGCTGAAGTAGCCTCTGTCACAAGCTTAAATCAACCCTCAAAGGTACATTGTGTTGCTCTAGCTCTGCAGAGTCCTGGCCCAGAAATGATACTGACTGCTCCACTGAATCTTCTAAAAGGGCCTGGAATAACGCTCAGAAAATTCAGGGCTTTTAACCCTAGTCTCTACTCACAAAAGCCAAAATAACCCACGAAGGAATTGTGGAATGGTTGAAACCAAAAATTGGCCCTCTGCGTTGTTGGTTGAATTTGTGCACTTGGAAATGCTACTCATATGCTACCTCCCCCACTCTCTGAGTGACTCTGTAAGGTCCATAGAAACAAGGCTTAAGCTTCTCGACCCCTTTCTTCTTTAGTGTGGACTGCTTGTATAGTTGGAGGCGGAGGTATACCAAGTCCCCAACCTGAAATTGTCCCTCCACGCGGCCTCTATCAGCATAAATCTTCTTGTGGTTCTTTGTTTCCCTCATGTTGTCCTTGAGAGCCCTCAAAATGTCTTGTCTTTCTTGGATCCAATCCTTTGCCTGGGGGGCCTTGCTATCTCCAAACATGACATCAACAAATGTCGCAATAACATAACCATACAAAGCATGAAATGGAGACATAACTATATACATATGGAAGGTGGTGTTGTAGCAGTATTCTCCCATGTGTAGCCACCTCAACCATGCCTTCTGTTGCCCTGTAACGTATTTACGCAAGTAGCCCTCCAGCCACTTGTTAACTATCTCTGTCTGGCCATCCATTTGGGAATGATAGCTCGTACTAGGAGTGAGCTCCGTACCCACCAATCGGAATAGCTCCTGCCAAAACCCTCCAATGAAACGACTGTCCCGATCACTGACAACGATCTTGGGGAGACCATGCAACCGAAATATCTCCCTGAAGAACAACTCGAACACCTGTGAAGCCGTGTACTTGGTCGAGATCGCAAAGAAATGTGTGTACTTCATCAAGCGATCAACAACCACATAGATATAGTCCTTGCCCTGCACCATGGGCAACCCAGTGATGAAATCCATCAAGATGCTCTCCCATTTCCCCTTAGGGATAGGAAGAGACTGAAGCAACCCCGCAGGATGTGTCAACTCTCCCTTGTTCCGCTGGAACACCTCACACTCTCAGATGTGCTGTAGGACATCGTCCTTCAAGCCCTTCCATGAAAACCTCTCTGATGGCCCTGTAAGTCTTCGTGAATCCCTGGTGCCCTGCTAATGGTGAGTCATGGGCTTAAACAGAATATTCTACGCTCTCTATAGTATATCACTCCATCCATCAATCGATAGTGGTCATCCTTCACCTGCCGCTCCAGAACTTCACATGCAAAGCGATCCTTGGAGTACTCTACAAACAAATGAGCCTTCCAATCCGACTCAATGCTCGTCAGTGAAAGAGAAGTCGGCCTTCTGGACAACGCATCAGCTACCACGTTGTGTTTCCATTTGACATACTCAATGTCGAAATCATAGGCCTGAATATTACTCACTCAATTTTGTTGCCTCTCCTGCAACTCCTTTTGCTCCAAAAGGAATCTGAGGCTATTGTGGTCTGTCCTCATGCGGAATCTGCTGCCCACTAAGTATTGCGTGAACTTGGCTAGCGCATGCATAATGGCTAGCATCTCCTTGTCATAAATGGGGTGCAACCTCTCATGAGGCAATAGCTTTCGAGAGCCGAAAGCTATGGGGTTTCCTCCCTGTATCAACACTGACCACACTCCTTCCCCAGATGCATCGCACTCCAGGACAAAAGGTTGTGTAAAATTAGGAAGAGAGAGCATTGGGCAACTGCTCATCACCTGCTTGAGGCGCTCAAATTCCTCCTGCTTTGTCTTGGTCCAGAGAAAATCGCCCTTCTTGGTCAAATCCAGGAGGGGTGCTGCCAACTGCAACAAGCCATTCACGAACTTCCGGTAGTAAGTGCATATGCCCACAAACCCCCGGAGTTCTATCACATTCTTGGGTTATGGCCAATCGCGGATGGCCCTTATCTTCTCCTCGTGTACCCTCACTCCATTAACTCCAATGATATGCCCCAAATAGAGCATCTCAGTCAAACCAAACTCACACTAGGACAACTTTGCATAAAATTGATGCTCCTCTAGGATAAGCAGTACTGCCTCCACATGCTGCAAGTCTTCCTGTCAAGTCCAACTATATATCAAGATGTCATCGAAAAATACCAATAAAAACATCCTCAACTAGTTACGAAAGATGTGGTTCATGCAGGACTGAAATGTGGTCTAAGCATTAGTTAGCCCAAAGGGCATCACCAAAAACTCTAAGTGTCCATAGTGACATCTGAATGCCCTAGGATCCATCAACTCATCAATCCTGGGAATGGGGTAGTGGTTCTTCATGGTCTTCTTGTTCAAGGCCTTGTAGTCCATTGTAATATTCCCAAATAGCAGATAGCTAATTGGAATACTCATTTTTGATTAATTTTTTCTATTCTTAAGTTTAACAAAAAATAAAGGGGTGAGGGGACCCATGAATAAAAAATTAGAATAAAAGCACTTTCCTAAAGTCACTGGAAAGATTAATTAAAAGATGAAGTGGGGCCCATGAGGCCAAGTGACAACGTAGGAGAGGAGGCACTTAGGACATTGTAGTGGCAGCATGGGGCTAGGCAGCGCAGTGGCAGTGTGGGAGAGGTAGCACAACATAGCAAGGGACAGTATGGCACAGAGGGACAGCACAACATAGGTGGGCCCAAGGGAGTTTAGGGGTTCTCAAGCATAAAAGGAGAGGAAGGAAACCTTTCTCATTCATTCTTGCATGTAATGATTTTTTGTCTGTCAAGACTAGAGAACGATCAAGCTGTTTAGCTAAGTCTGCAGTGTTGTTTAGCACAAGGGTGTCTCCACGCAAAGATCCCAACCTCATCCTCGGGGGACTTCGAATGCCCGCTCAGGAGAGGAGCAATCCCATCAGTTTTTGGAGAGTAGCATCATCATTTCAGCCACAGGATTAGGTAGTCACTTCCAGGGCAATGCAGTCTTCTAGGGAGATTACACAATCATAGAGGAGGGCAACTCCGGGGGAGGAGAACTTCATGAGATTTCAGTCTGGGATATTGTGTGGGGATCAGCCCTTCCATAGTTGAGTTTCTTAGAGAGTTGGAGGCCTTTCTTTCAGTGTATTCATCATAGAGGCCAATGTACCCAACAAGAGAGCGTAGCCATCCCTAGAGGGTGAATTTTTGGGGTCAGCCTTTCCAGAATTCCTTCGCGGGTTATTCTGGGTTTTTGGAGGAAAAGTTGATGTCCGAGTTTCAAAATTTTTCGAGCAACGGAGCAGCCCTATCTTGCAGTCCCTTTCCAGCCAGCAGCAGTATTTTCCTACAGGACTGTGTAGAGGAGGAGCTCTGAGCAGAGAGCTTGAGCAGAGATTTTGATAAAGGAGGGAGTGATCATTTTTGCCTACCTTGAGCAGACCAAGGTGTTATCATTCTGAACACACTTTTTATATGTTCCTCATTTCAGAAATTTAATAAAATGGCCCAATTGTTTTGGTTTATTTGCAGTGTTTCTTATGTGTGCCTCTATATGTTGTAATTTTTGTTTATGATGTTTTGTATTGATGTTTATTTCCTATTTGAAATATTACAGTGGTATCAGAGCTCATAGAGTTGGCTCAACCTGTGGAGCAATCAGTCTATGACACCCGAAGATAGAGAGTTCATCACTTGCCGGAAGCAGAGGTACAGGGACAAAGAGCGTAGGCTCAAAATCACACCAGCAAAAGAGGACCTCATTCCGGAGGAGGAAGACAAAGGGAAGGCATCAATGGCAGATGAGGTGCATGACCAGAAGGATTTTTGTAACCTCATCTTGAAATCTGTACAGGAGCTTTCCAAGAGGATAGAGGAAATGGGGCAAAAGATCGTCGAATAAAATAGACAGCGTGAGATTCACAGGGAGTTTCACACTGGAGAAGGATCCAATACTTCTCACCATTTTTTGGAGCAGAATGTTGCGCAGAAGGTGGTGCTACACACTCCCCCACGTTCCACTATTCCCATGTTTCTGACCCCAGGAGCAGGAACGAGAGGACCCCAGGAGCCGGAGGTGGCTCATTACAGGGACTATTTTGTAGAGTATCAGTGGTATGGGCGAGAGTTTGGAGAAGCCCTCTCCTTCCACGACTTTTGCGAGCTGAAGAACAATAATCAACCCCGAAACCAAAATAGTGTAGGAAGATACACGCAGGGGAATGACCTGTAACATACGGTGGGCAGATTTTTCTTTCCTACCTTTGATGGATCATCAAAGTGTTCGGCTAAGGTTTGTGTAGAAAAGTTGGACATCTATTTTCAACTGAACCAAATGGCGGAGCTAGAGGCTATCAATGTAGCAGCGCTACACCTTGACCCACGGGCGGTGGTTCACGGATGTCATTAAATGGAGCTGCAATAGGGTCACTCGGAGGTTCATGGAGAGATTTGACAAGAATGACCCAGAGGAACATTTCATTGAGCTGACTAAGCTCAAACAGTCAAAGAGCGTGGAGGCTTACATTTCCGAGTTTTTGAAACTCTCAGTGATGGTGCCAGATTTGTCATTGGCCAGGAGGATTTATATGTTTATTGAGGGGTTGACAGAATCATTGAATGGATTAGTCAGATCCACTAGGCCAACTACGCTGCAAGATACAGTGGGGAGGACTAGGGACTTGCAGGATGCACTGCCAAGGACGAGAGCTCCTTTTACACCAAAATCAGTGTTCCAACAAAAGGCAAAGGACACAAGAGCTCCACCCCCGAGGGGAAACCAGGGCCGAGGGCCATTGGATGATCATACTCGGAGAGACTTGAGATGGAGGAAGCTATGCTTCACTTGCCAGGAGCCATGGGCACCGGGTCATCGTTGTGCCACAGGGAAGGCACATTATATTGAGGTCTTCTCCGACAGTGAGCGAGAAGAAGAGGCATATGAGGAGTTGGGGGGAGATTCCAGCGTTGGTGCACCAAGAGGAGACCATCCACCACCGCCTCCCCCAGCAGCAGGAGGGGCAGCTTTTGAACCCACCAGAGGAGTCCTTGCATCTTTGCGGGGAGTCCCCAAGTATTTGACGTTGAGAGGTCAAGGCTCAGTTCAGGGACAACATGTTTTAGTGTTGGTGGACAACAGGGCTACACAGAACTTCATTGATGCTCAGCTAGTGCAGCGGAGAGGCATACCTACAGAGAGTTTTCATGGGTTCTCCGTATTGGTTCAAGGTGCCAGCGCCATGCAATGCATGCGATATGTTCCACCATTAACAGTGACCATGGGGACATACACCATGACAGATCACTTCTTTGTGATCAACATCCCAAATACCAATGCGATATTGGGTGTGCAGTGGCTTATCACGCTTGGTATGGTCACTACAGATTGGGAGACATTCGATATGGAGTGGACAGACAAGAAGAGCGGGAAGCATGTGATGATTAGGGGCATGCACACATACCCTCTGCAGACGGTCTCGGCAAATCGGATGGAGGCAGATTTCCAGAAGGGAGATGTAGAGTGCGCAGTGGAGTTGCGTATTTCAGAGGCAGGAGTAACAAGGCAGCCAGTGCATCCTAATGTACAGTCCATCTTGGACCATTACGCTACGGTATTTGGGGACATACCACCAGGGAAGCCACCGGATATAGGTTTTGAGCATACTATTGAGTTGGAGCAGGGGATCACGGCAATAATTACCACCCCTTATAGGCACCCCAAAGCCTATAGGGATGAGATTGAGCGGGCCATACATGAGCTCTTGCCGTTGGGACACATCAAGCCCAGTACTAGTCCCTTTGCTTCTTCCGTGGTCTTGGTGAAGAGGAAGGATGGCACATTGTGAATGTGCATCAATTACAGGGCGATCAACAAGAAAACCATGAAGAACCATTACCCCATTCCCAGGATTGACGAGTTGATGGATGAGTGGAGGGGAGCGAAGTTCTTCTCGAAGATGGATCTGAGGTCTGGATACCATCAGATCAAGGTGAGGGACCAGGATGTCCCCAAGACTGCGTTCAGACGCCATTATGGCCACTTTGAGTTCTGGATGATGCCCTTTGGGCTGACTAATGCTTCGGCCACATTCCAGTCTTGTATAAACCACATTTTCAATGGTCAGCTGAGAAAAAATTGTGCTAGTATTCTTCGACGACATTCTCATCCATAGCTGCACATGGGAGGAGCACTTGCAGCATAATGAGGCTCTATTGTGTATTTTGGAGGAGCAGCGTTTCTACGCTAAGCTATCCAAATGTGAGTTTGGACTTACAGAGTTTCTCTACTTGGGGCATATCATCGGAGTAGACGGGGTTTGAGTCCATGAGGAGAAGATCTGGGCCATTCAAGATTGGACAACACCGAAGAATGTTACAGAACTCTTTGGGTTTGTAGGCATCTGCACCTACTACCGGAAGTTTGTCAAGGGTTTTTCAAAGCTTGCAGCACCCCTAATGGACCTCACCAAGAAGGGGGCTTTTGGGTGGACTGACATTGCATAGAGGGCCTTTAACAGGCTCAAGGAGGTGATGAGTAGTTGTCTAGTGTTGGCATTGTTGCATTTCACGGAGCCCTTTGTGCTGGAGTGTGATGCTTCAGGAGAGGGGGTACGAGCAGTTTTGATGCAGAGAGGCCATCCGATTGCTTTCGAGAGTCGAAAGATGCTGCCGCGTGAGAGACTATACCCAATAAATGACAAAGAGATGTTGTCCATCATGCATGCATTGGCTAAGTTTCGAAAGTACCTGGTGCGTAACAGATTTCGGGTGAAGACAGACCACAATAGTCTTCGGTTTTTCCTTGAGAAGAAACAATTGCAGGAGAGGCAGCAAAAGTGGGTTAGCTAAATCCAGGCTTGTGACTTCGACAGTGAGTACGTCAAGGGGAAGAACAATGTGGTGGTGGATGCCTTGTCATGGAGGCCAACAGCGTTGTCCTTGATGAGCCTTGACACAAATTGGAGAGCCCAACTGTTGGTGGAGTATTCGAAGGATCGTTTTGCTTGTGAGGTGTTGGATGGACAAGTGACAAATGACAAGTTCCAGGTGATGGATGAGGTCATCTACTACCAGACAAGATTTATCTGACAGGTAGCTCCCAACTCAAGGAGAATTTCATGCGTGCAACCCATGACTCACCACTCTCGGGTCATCAGGGGTTCACCAAGACCTACAGGGCCATTCGAGAGAGGTTCTCATGGAGAGGCCTCAAGGAGGACGTACTCCGACAAGTCAGGGAGTGTAAGGTTTGCCACAGGAACAAGGGGGAGTTGAGTCATCCTGCAAGTTTGCTACAGCCGCTCCCCATTCTAGAGGGCAAATGGGAGAGCATCTCCATGGATTTCATCACAGGGTTTCCCATGGTGCAAGGAAAGGACTGCATCTTTGTAGTTGTGGATCGACTGACAAAGTATGCACATTTTTTCTCCATCTCCGCGCGATACACAGCTTCACATGTAGTTGAGTTGTTCTTCAAGGATGTTTTCAGGCTCCATGGTCTCCCAAAGACCATAGTCAGTGATAGGGACAGTCGGTTCATGGGCGGATTTTGGCAAGAGTTGTTCCATTTGGTGGGTACCGAGTTGACACCCAGTACCAGTTATCACCCACAGGCGGATGGACAGAGAGAGATAGTGAACAAGTGGCTAGAGGGCTACTTACGAAACTATGTCTCGGGGCAACAGAAGGCGTGGTTGCGCTAGCTCCACTTGGGGGAATATTGCTACAACACGACATTCCATATGTCGATCGCTATGTCTCAATTTTATTCTTTGTATGGATATCATGCTCTAAATTTTGTTGATGTTATGTTTGGAGCAAGCAAGGCCTCACGGGCCAAAGATTGGATCCAAGACAGCCAAGACATCCTCAGGGCTCTCAAGGATAACTTGGCCACAACACAAAACCAACAGAAGATGTATGCAGACAAAGACCGCGTAGAGAGACAATTTGAGGTAGATGACTTGGTTTACCTCCACCTTTAGCCATACAAACAATCCACGCTGAAGCAGAAGGGAGAAAAGAAGCTCAAACCTCGCTTCTATGGGCCTTTCAGGGTGATTAGATGAGTTGGTGAGGTGGCATATGAGCTAGAGCTACCAGAAGGGAGTCGGATCCATAACATCTTCCATGTCTCATGCTTGAAGAAAGCTCTTGGACAGCAGGTGACTGCCACTATGGAGCTTCCACCTACAGATGATGAGGGGCATTTGGTGCTGCAACCAGAAGCCATTTTAGACACTCTGGAGAGACAGGTAAGGAGAAGGAAAGTCAAGGAATATCTTATCAGGTGGAGGAACCTTTGAGACGAGGATGCCAATTGGGAGGGGGAGAAGATCCTGCAGCATCCATCCTTGCAGTTGCTAGAGGATAAGCAACATTTTGGCAGTGAGTATTGCAATATTCCCAATAAGCAAATAGCTAATTGGAATATTCATTTTTTAATAATTTTTTATTTTCCTAACTTTAACAGGAAATAAAGGGGTGAGCGGACCCATGAATAAAACATTAGAATAAAAGAACTTTTCTCAAGTCATTGGGCAGATTAATTAAAAGATGAAGTGGGGCCCATGAGGCCAAGTGACAGCGCAGGAGAGGAGGCACTTAGGACAGCGCAGTGGCAGTGTGGGGCCAAGTAGCGCAGTGGCAGCGTGGGAGAGGCAATGCAGCATATCAAGGGACAGAGTGGCACAGAGGGACAACACAACATAGGTGGGACCAAGGTAATTTAGGGGTTCTCAAGCATAAAAGGAGAGGAAGGCAGCCTTTCTCATTCATTCTTGCATCTTATGATTTTCTATCGGTCAAGACTAGAGCACATTCAAGCTGTTTAGTTCAGTCTGCAGTGTTGTTTAGCACAAGGGTGTCTCCAAGCGGAGATCCTAAACTCGTCCTCGGTGGACTTCGAGTGCCCGCTCAAGTGAGGAGCCATCCCATCAGTTTTTGGAGAGTAGCATCATCATTTCAACCACAAGATTATGCAGTCACTTCCAGGGCAGCGCAGTCTTCCAAGGAGATTACGCAATCATAGAGGAGAGCAGCTCCAGGGGAGGAGAACTTCATGAGATTTTAGTCTGAGAGAATGTGTGGGGATCAGCCCTTCCATAGCTAAGTTTCTAAGAGAGTTGGAGGCCTTTCTTTCAGTGTTTTCATCATAGAGGCTAGCATACCCAGTAGGAAAGTATAGCCATCCCTAGAGGATGAATTTCCGGGATCAGCCTTTCCAGAATCAGTGTTCCACCAAGACTCCAGTGCGGGGAGACGCACAGGGGGGACGTGTGGGAGTACCCTGAAATTTTAGGGAAATTTCGGGGGTGCAGGGTGTCGTCGAGGTATATAATTTTTTATTTTATATATATATATATATATATATATATATATATATATATAATTCAAGTTCATATCCATTGTTAGATAATATATAATGAAAGGATAAATATTAAATATTAAATAGACTAATAATAATATACTATATACTATATACTAATATGAATACCAATACATTGAAAATTGAAATTTGATCTACACATGATAAAATTTAAATTCATAATTGAATTGAATAATGACATACATTGATCCATCCTCATCTTTCATTTTGATACATACATCATTCATATGACATACTTATTATTCTAATATTCATCCATAATCAATGATCATTCAATAAATAAATTCAATAATGAAATCTTCAAATACATTGATCCATGATTCCATATCATTCATCATTCTACAATCTACAATGTACATTGATTTAAAAATTAATTTCATCATTCATCATTCTAGAATCGAAATTGAAAGCAAAACATACTAGAAGTAGATAGTAGATACTAAAGTTTGACCTTTGAACACTAAATAGTAAATAGTAAATTTATATAACTCAAAGTTTCAAACTCAAAAATAGTTACGAGTCGAGTCAAGAATCAGTCTGAGATCAACAACTAAAAAGTAATCCTTCAGAATCAACATCAAGGACACAAAGAGGTCAAGGTTGAAGTAGAAGTCAGTCGGAGATCGAAGAGCTAGAAATGAAATGAATCATTGAATAATGAATCGTAGACTTTTTTTAAACTTACCAAATTTTAAATTTATTTTTTATTATTTATTTTTTTTATTTATTTATTTATTTATTTATTTTTTTTTTTTTTTTCAGAAGCACCCTTTTTGGGGAGTCGCGTCCCCCTTCAAAAGGGGGACGTCCAGAAGCACCCTTTTTGGGGAGTCGCGTCCCCCTCAAAAGGGGGACACCCAGAAGCACCCTTTTTGGGGAGTCGCGTCCCCCACACTGGGGAAACGCACCCCCTTGCGTCTCCCCAAGACTTCCCAAAAAGGGTGCGCAAGGAAACGCACCCCCAGGAGACTCCCCGTCTCGGGTGCGAGGGGTGCGTGCACCCGACCCTGGGGGACGCGACCCCGTGGAACACTGTCCAGAATTCCTTCGCGGGTTATTATAGGTTTTTGGGGGAGAATCCGGTGTTCGAGTTTCAGAATTTTCTTAGCTGCAAAGCAGCCCTATCTTGTAGTCCCTTTCCAGCCAGCAGCAATATTTTCCGGCAGGTCTGCATAGAGGAGCAACACATAATAGAGCTTGAGCAGAGATTCTAATAGAGGAGAGAGTCATCATTTCAGCCTGCCTTGAGCAAACCAAGGTGCTATCATTCTGAGCACACTTTGTATACGTTCCTCATTTCAGAAATTTAATAAAATGGCTCAGTTGTTCTGGTTTATTTGCAGTGTTTCTTATGTTTGTCTCTGTATGTTATAGTTTTTATATATGCTACTTTGTATTGCAGTTTATTTCCTACTCGGAATATTGCACCCATACACATCCTCAATTATCCATCCTTCTTCTTCACCAAGACAACTGAGGAAGCGAAAGGGCTAGAACTGGGCCTGACGTGTCCCAACGCTAAGAGCTCGAGAATAGCTCTCTTCATCTCATCCCTGTAGGCCTTAGGATGCCTATAGGAGGTCATGATCATTGCTTGCACCCCATGCTCCAGCTCAATTGTATGCTCAAATCCCTGATCTAGCGGCTGGCCCGGTAGTATGTCCCCAAATACTATTGGGTATCTGTCACGAATAGCCTGAATCTTAGGATGTGGTGGCTTGGTCACACCTCCAGCCTCTGAGATACTCAACTCCACAAGCCACTCTATATCTCCACGCCTCAAATCAACCTCCATCCTGTGCGTAAAAACTATCTGTGGTGGGTATGAGTGCATGCCTCTCAGCATCACTCGTTTTCCATCTTGGTCCCGAAACTCCATCTCTAGTCTCTTCCAATCAGTGGTGACGCTGCCAAGGGTGTACAGCCACTAGACTCCGACCACTATGTTGGTGTCCGAAATGTCAACCACGAGGAAGTGGTCGGTCATGGAGTAGTTCCCCATGGTCACAGTTAGCGCTGGGACACAGGTTATGCACTGCATGGTCTTGTCTCTCGGTACCAACATGAAAACCCCTCGAACTCTGTAGAAATATTATGTTTCCCACCCCGGTTTTCAGTTTCACCTTATTTCTCCAAAATAGTTAAATGCCCTTTCCCATAACCTTACATTCAACACGCTGGAAAATAAATATTGCTGAAAACACAAATTTTGGAAATATAACAGAATGCTGAAAAATGCATAAATAAATATCGGCAGATACAAACAGCCATTCAACACATTTAAACACAGTGATTTTTGGTCAAGGTGACCCTGGAAAAACCCCCTACAACTCTTGGGGAAAACCAGTCTAGAAGCTTCTCTTTTATTTCTGAAAAATGCTTTTACAGAGAGCAGTAATACACAGAAAATTACAGCAAACACAAAAATCACTTATCTCTACTTTCGTGCCACCCACCACCTTGAAAACCCTGCCAAACAGCCAGCAGAAATTTTTCAGAGAAATTACAGCATTAAATGCTGCCTTTACTGCCTCGAAAATCGTGCCAGGAATGACCTTACGGACTGTACAGATTCCGTACAGTCAGGACAGCAGCCTCTTTTCTTGATTTTCGTGCCCAAAAAATCTGTCTAGAAAACCGTGCTCCTTGCTGCTGCTCCAGCTCCTCGAAAACAGTGCTGCCCCTCTCTCGAAAACCATGCAAACTGCTATATGGACTTTCTGCCTTGGTTAATGTGCCAATGAAACTCTGCTGTACGGATTTTCAGCCTTGGGAAGTGTGCCCTCTTGCTGTACGGACATGCTGTGATGCCTTTGCTGCTCTCCCTCTGCTCAGAAATTACTCTTCAGCTCCCTCTCCTCCTCTCTCAATCTGCTCATGAAAGAATGAATGACCTTTTCCTCCTTTTCCTCCTTTAACCTAACCCTAAGTGACTTTTGGGGAATCCCTAAATCCAATGGGTGAGATAGATTGAGATCTAGGGCTGAGATTAAATGCTCATTTAAATCTCACTTTCTATTTTTTAATTCACCCCACTTTAATAAAGACCCACTTAGTCATTTATTTCCAAAGTCACTTTCCTTTCTAATTTTACATTGACTTTATTAAAGTCACTTTAAAATTAGACTTTAGTAACTTTATCACATAAAGTCACTTTTAAATTAGATTTGACTTTATAAAAATTATAAAGTCACTTTAGGAGAAAAATTAAATTCTTTTGGACACTTTTCCCTGGGCCAAAGATCAAAGCCTTAGGGAACCACCTGTCCTCCGGTACCAAATTTCAACACTCCCTCTTACCGAGGAAGGTGTTCCTCACCACACCCATCTTGTCTCTGAAGTAGACATGCTTGCCCCGTGGTAAGGCTTTGGTAAGAATATCTGCAACCTGCTCATCAGTGGGAATATGCTCAAGCTTCACAGCTCCTTTCTGAACATAGTCTCTGATGAAATGATATTTGATCCCGATATGCTTTGACCTGTCATGAAATACTGGATTCTCCGTGAGTTTAATGCAACTCTGATTATCACAGTAAATCACTGAAGGTCTCAACGGCTGACCAAATAAGCCAAACAACATCTTGCGAACCCAGATGGCCTCACAACTAGCTAGACTGGCTGCCATATACTCTGCTTCCGCTGAACTCAATGCTACTGACTGCTGCTTTCGGCTGAACCATGACACAACTGCCGAACCCAACCCAAAACAGCACCCTGAAGTGCTCTTCCTATCAGAAGCACAACCTGCCCAATCAGAATCAGTGTAACCTGCCAATCTCACTCCATCCCCCTGCTTGTAGTCCAGACCATAATCCATTGTCCCCTGCAAGTATCGCAAAATGTGTTTTGCAGCCACCCAGTGAACCTTCCTAGGCTCACACATAAACTGACTCATCGTGTTGACTGCAAAACAAATGTCTGGTCTAGTGTTGACCAAATACATCAAGGAACCAATCAGCTGTCTGTACAATGTGGGATCCACCAACTCAGAATCCGAAGCATGAAGCTTCTTCCAGTTGGTGATCATCGGTGTCGACATGGGTTTACAATCCTCCATGTGAAATCTGCCAAGGATATCCACAACATACTTCCCCTGCCCCAGGAAGAAATGTCCCTCCTCCTGCCACACCTCCAAACCCAAAAAGTAATGCATCAAGCCGATGTCCTTCATCTCAAACTCCGCCGCAAGATCTCTCTTGCAGTGCTCTATGAGTCTCTCTGCACCTGTAATGACTAAGTCATCCACATACAGCACCAGAATGAGAGGCTCCTCACCTATCACAATATAGTAAAGGTTCAGATCTGCCTCACTCTTTGTGAAACCCATCTCCTACAAGTATGTATCTATCCCGGAGTACCAAGCTCTGGGAGCTTGCTTCAAGGCATAAAGGGCCTTTCTTCAGTCTGCACACATGGGACTCCTTCCCATGCACCTCAAAGCCCTGTGGCTGCTCAATGTACACCTCCTCCTGTATGAAGCCATTGAGAAATGCGGTCTTCACATCCATCTGGTGGATCTTCCAACCCATCTCTGCTGCTATCGATATAATGGAGCGGATCGAAGTATATCGAGCCACGGGAGCGAGGGTCTCCTCATAAACAACTCCCTCTACCTGGGAGAACCCTCTAGCCACAAACCTCGCTTTGAATTTCTCAATGCTGCCATCTGCAGCATGCTTTACCTTGTAAAGCCATCTGGAAGTAACCACGGATTTGCCCTCGGGCCTCGGCACCACCTCCCAAACATCATTCTTCATGATAGAAGAATACTCCTCCTGCATGGCCTCTCTCCAGACCTGCTGGCTAGCTGCCTCCTCATAGCTAGAAGGCTTAGAGTCAAGGATGTTGGTAGCCATTGCCATATAGCTACAAAACCTCTCAGGTGGTCTGCTCTCTCTGACCGGCCTCTTAGGCCCAGCAACAAATGTGGCCTCTCTCAAGGTGTCCTGAAGCCACTTGGGCTTCCTCTTCCCTGAGCACACTTCTCCCACTGGAGAATGAAACTCCTCCTCATCATCATCATCAGGAGCCTGAACTCCTGACTGTCTGTCTGCTGTCCTCCTGCCTGCACCTGAACCTGTAGATGCTGAGGTACCGTGTGAACTGTCCATCGGTGGACTCCCCAGTGAACTGCTCTGTGGACTGCTCTGCGTGCTGCCCATAGCACCACCCCTCTGACTCTGCGAGCCACTCCCCACTGACGGACCTGACATCGTCATAGATGTACCTCCGGATCCTCCTGATCCCTGCCCACTGGATCCCTGCGACTGACTCAACTGCTGCTGAGGGTCTGGCTGATCGAGATACTCTAACTCCCGTGACCTCCTAAAGGCCCTGTCCTCCTCGAACTTCACATCCCGCCTGACAACAACTTTCCTCTGTGCAGGAATGTAAATCCGAAAGGCCTTTGAGGTCTCACTGTAGCCCACAAAGATACCCTTCTCTGCGGTGGGCTCTAGTTTGGTCCTCTTCTCCTTAGGTATGTAGTTTGTAGGACTTTTCTGCCTTGGTTAATGGCAACGATAGAAACTTTTCTTTGTCTGGTTTCGGCCTTAGGAGGTGTGCCCCTCTTCTTTGTCTCGGACTTGTTGCTGTAGCCTTTCTTTGCTCTCCTACGGCAACCCACGTGTCCTACTCCCTCTCCTCCTCTCTCAATGTTGCTCATGAAAGAATGAATGATCTTTTCCTCCTTTCCTCCTTTAACCCTAACCCTAGGCGACTTTGGGGAATCCCTAAATCCAATGGGCCAGAGATAGATTGAGATCTAGAGGTGATATTAAATGCTCATTTAAATCTCACTTTCTATTTTTTAATTCACCCCACTTTAATAAGAAACCCACTTTGTCATTTATTTCCAAAGTCACTTTTCCTTTCTAATTTTACATTGACTTTATAACTTTATAAAGTCACTTTAGTAACTTTATTACTTAAAGTCACTTTTAAATTAAATTTGACTTTATAAAAATTATAAAGTCACTTTAGGAGAAAAATTAAATTCTTTTGGACACTTTTCCCAAGGCCAAAGATCAAAGCCTTAGGGAACCACCTGTCCTCCGGTAACCAAATTTCAACAAACTCCTCTATCGTAATGCCCCTCCTACGCACCATCTATGCATCAATGAAGTTGTTTGTTGCCCCGCCTCCACTAGCAGCGAGAAACAATGCTTTTTGTATTGTGCCACGGTCCTCAAAGTCAGGCCACCCGTCACTCCATGCAATGAATAGGGAACCCCTCCCCTGAAGGTGCAAATGCGGGCCCTCCTGCCGCTGGTGGGGGTGAAGGTGGAGGTCCTCCCTCCTAGGGTGTTGCGTTGTCCTCTCCTCCCATCTCAAAGAATGCCTCCTCATCCCCATCACTATCAGAGAAGACCTCTATGAAGTGTGTTTTCTCTCCTGCACACCTGTGGTTGGAGCCCATGGCTCCTAGCAAGTGAAACAGAGTTTCTTCCTCCAAATTTCCCTCCTAATGTCATCATCAAGTTGCCCCCAGCCCTGGTTGCCTCTTGGTCGTGGAGCTTTCATGTCTCTCCCTTTCAGATGGAAAATTGGTCTAGTAGGCAATGGTTCTCTAGCCCTAGGTAGGGCATCCTGTAAGTCCTTCTCTCTCCCCACTGCATCTTGTAGCGTAGTGGGTCAAGTTGGCCTCACAAAGCCTCGCAATGGCTCTTCCAACCCCTCCACAAACATATAAATCCTCCTAGATTTCAACAAGTCCGGAACCATCACTAACAATCTCAAGAACTCTGAAATGTATATCTCTCGACTCCCCATCTGCTTGAGCTTAGTCAGCTCTCCAAAGTATTCTTCTAGGTACTTCCTATCAAATTTCTCCAACACCCTCCGTGTAAACCCATCATACGTTGTCACTCCTGCATGACTCAATGTATTCAACCCATGGAACCACCAATCGTGGGCTTCTCCCTCCATATGCAGCGTGGCAACCTTGATTGCCTTTGGCTCGAACATTTGATTCGGTTGGAAATAGACATCCAACTCCTCCACCCATGCCTTTGCTGAAATCTTAGAAGAGCCATCAAAAGTTGGGAGGAACAACCTACCCACCGTACGCTATAATTCACTCCCCTGCATGTATCCCCCTCCAGTGTGGACTTTAGGTTTGCTTCTGGTCTTCAAATGGCAGAATTATCTGAATGTGATGGCCTTTACGAACTCCTACCCATAAGACTCGTATTATATGAAATATTCTCCGTAGTGAGCCTCTTCCAACTCCTACTACCCTCCTGTCCCTGAAGCTAGGAACGTAGGAATATGTAATATCCCCAAATGGGGGATTAAGAGTAATAAAAGTGAAAATAGACAATTAACTACAACAAAATTGGAAACACCATTAAACACACATAAAAATGATTCAAATACAGTTGTGAGCCATTTTATTAAAATGTAGGGAAAGAGTACAATATGGTGCTTGGAAGGATAACACCTGGGCTTGTTTAAGTCACGTTGTAGAACACTACTCCTAGCAAAAATCCCCTGCTGAATGTGCTCTGCGTGGGTTACCCACTGCGCTGCCCAGTCTTGGAATTCATTATTGCTGCCTGGTTTCAAACTGTTGGTTGCCCTATCTCCTGTGCTCAGAAAGTTCTGATAATTGGTCACTAGACTCCTCTCACTAAACCCACAAAAATCCGTGAAGGGTTTGTTGAAATCTTGACCCCGAAAAATTGCCCCTTTGGGCTTAGCATGCTACTCTGTTGAAGAATTCGAACTCCTGGTTGAATCTGCTAGAAAATGCCTCTGAAATGCAACCAAAATCTCTGGTAGGAGGTGGCTAGCCTCCCCTCCAAATCCTTCGACAACTCTCCTCTTCAATCCCCTACTCCCGGCACTCTCCCTTTGTTGGACTACACAATCACTACGCAGCCTAGGCTATCTCCGCGTTGTCTTGAAGGGACTGCGCTCCCCTGCTGATGAAGCTTTGAATCCTCCTCACAAAATGGTGGAATTTCATCTCATGATCGGTCACTCGAAGTCCCCCGAGACAGAGGTTGGTATCTCTGCTTGAAGATCTCTTGTGCTGAACATCACTGCAGACTTGGCTCTCTGGCTCAAGCGTGCTCAGTCAAGAAGACAAAAAATACTTAGGTGGATTAATGATGACAAATGAGTTGCCTCTTCCCTTTTGTCTCCAATATCCCAACGTTCCTCTTGGGCCCCACCTAGGACGACGTTTCCCCCTCACTGGCCACTCCTACGCTGCCCCTGCTTGGCCACTCTCAAGGATGCCACTCAGCCAAACGCAAAGCCTTCTAATTAGCTCTCCCGGCCCCCACCAAGGCCGCAATTTTTTCCTCTAACTATAGGAAAAATACTTCTGCTTGCTTTAATATGATTTGTGGGTCCCAACCCACATTATTTCTGCCTAACATTAGGAAAAGCCAAAATCTATCAAAAATTAATATTCCCAATTAGTTGACTGCTAATTGGAGTGATTATAGAATAGTAGACCGTGGTGGAGCATATGGTACAGCCAGAAGTGTACTTTGGGGTGCTGCCTAGTGCTGCGAAGTGCCAGACCCTTCTCCGATTTGGAAATCCCCTTGGACTCCCTTCCCCTTGCTACCATTACTAAACCACTGACCCATATCCTCAATCCCCCTGGAGAGGTCCTGTACTGACTGCAGCAAAAGGTGAGAAAATTCCTCCTCGCTCCTTCCATCTTTTGCATCCCCCATCTTCCTTTCTAAAAACTTTGGAACGCTATCAACCAGATCTGGAGTGATTTTGAGCTCCCTTTCCCTGCTCCTTTATCTTTTTTTTCTCCCGTAAGTCATGTTACTGTGTGCTCCACGGGCTAAGCCAAGTCTAGGAGCTTTGATACCACTGTAATATTCCTAATTGGAAATTAGGAGTAATAGCAATGCATCAATAGAAATTAACAGCAGCGAAAATAATTACACCATGAGAACACAAACTGGAGTCATAAAATTCAGATCTGAGCCATTTTATTAATTTTATACAAAGTGTACAATGTGGGTGCTAGAATGATGGCACCTAGGCTTGCTCAAGGCAAGTTGAAGTGGCCTCTATCACAAGTTCAAATCAACCCTGAAAGGTACGTTGTTTTTCTCTAGCTCTGCGCAGTCCTAGCCCAAAAATGTTGTTGCTGCTCCATTAAATCTGTTGATAGGGTCTAGTATAACACCCAGAAAATTTTGGGCTTTTAACCCCTGTCTCTAATCACAAAACCTACAAAAACCCGCGAAGGAAATGTGGAATGGATGACCCTGGAAATTTTCCCTGTTGGGTTTGGGCCTCTGCGCTGCTGGCTATTGAATATGTGCACATAGAAATGCTACTGCAGATTTCTCCCAAATGATGTGCAATAACCATGTTAGGAAGCTCTTGGCCTCCCCAGCAATTTCCTCCTCAAAATCTCCTACACTCCTAAGCACCCGAATGATCTCTCTCTCACTACTACGCAATGACTACGCTGATGGGACTGTGATGCATCGTTGTTGATGTTGAATACGTTGTGAATGGATCCCAGAACTCCTTCCTGAATCGAAATGGTGAAATCTACACCCTAGGGCAGGCACTCGAAGTCCCCCAAAGCAGAGGTTGAGATTCCCGCTCGGGAACACTCGATTGCTAAACAACAATGCAGTCTTGGCACTTGCTCAAGCATGCTCTATCAAAAGACAAGTCGAAATAGATGATTGAATGAATGAGAAATATGAGCTGCCTCTTCCTTTTTATCTCCAAAGGCTCAACATTCCCTTTGGGCACCACCAAATTTTGCACTGCCCCTCCTCTAGCCACTCCTGCACTGCCTTTTCATGTCTCAGTGCCTCCTCATTGGCTCATCGTGCCCCCAAGAAGGCCGCAATATTTGCCACTCCACTACGGGAAAATGTCAGTTTACTTTAATCTAATTTGTGGGTCCCCAACCCACATTTGTGAAAATTCCAAGATCTAAACAGATCTAATGAATCCTATTACAACAACTGAGTGTACTTCTCCTATTAAGTAAATTACATTACATAATTAATTCAGATCTAAATTATTGAAGCAACTACTAAAGCATCCTACACTAAAATTGATTCAGAAACAAGGAAACAAGACAAGGAAATCATTTACACATATGACAGTGATTTTTGGACTAATGTCCCCGGAAAAACCCAATGCGAGAAAATCGGTGCAACAGATCTGAGGGTTTTATTATAAATCAATAGCAATGTCTGAATACCCTCAAGGGTTATTGTTAAATTGGACAACTAGGTCCAAACTCCATGTTGTGATGCTCAGATGAAGACAACAATATTTTTATTGGATTCCTCTTTCGGAAGTGCAAGATTCATCTAAAGATCATCTTGATCCGATGAGCAGAACATTTATTTTTAATTTATTTTTCATACTTTCAAAATATGTGCAGGTCGGCCTTAAGGTTTTACACCCCCAGCGAATGTTTCACACACCCTCAGTGATTGATATAAATAGAGTCAACGTTGGAGGACATTTCACTCATCTCATCCTCACACATCCTCTCTCCTCTTCTTATTGGTTCGAGCTCCTTCGAGGTAGTTTTCTGTTCACACGTGGGAAAGAAGGACGAAGATATTTCTGCTGCAGCTAGGGTTTCCACTGCAAGTTTGACTAGAGTTGACTTTGGTCAACACATGGTCTAAAGGAGCTGAATTTTGGCATAGACTTTGATTTATGTAGTCCGTACTTTTTGGCACAAGAACCGATGTCAAAGGTTGACTGTAGACTCTGCTGCGTTGACTTTTACCTGCTGTTGTCCTACGTTGACTTTTCTAGGGCAACATTGACTTTTGTGGGGTTGACTTTGAGTTGACTGTTTCGCTGTTTTGAGGGTTGCTGTGACACCTTCTAGGATGGCTTACCAAGGAGATTTTGTTGGTTGAAGCATCCTGCTGATCGTCGTAATGCACCATCATATATATATTTTTCTGGCTTGTCTTTTGTTGATCCCCTGGTATGTTCTATCAACATTTTACTTAATGATTTATGTGATCGTTGTCTAGTATTGAAGAGAAAGTAAAGTTGCATCAAGCATAGAACATCTACATAAATTTACATTGTATCAGAGTTGAGGTGAAGACAAAGTCCTAATTTGTAGCAGTCACCAAAGAAGAAAATGGGTTCCACAAACTATGGCTTCAAGTAGGATGACAAATTGACTGGGAAGGATGACTTCCAAGCTTGGAAGATGATATTGGATCTTAAAATTGGAAGACCAAGATGTCATGGACTATGTGCAGGGTAAAATCCAAGAACCTCCATCCACTGCTACTGTTGCTGCCAAAACAAAGTACAAGAAGGGGGAGATCAAAGAAAAGCTGATGACCAGAGATTCCATTCATAAGAGTCTGGTGGCCTACATCTCTGAGTTAGGCACATCCAAAGAGATGTATGATAATCAAGTACTATTCTTCAAGAATCAATTGAAGAATCTGAAGAAAGGCCAACTATGCAAATCAACTACTATTCTTCAAGAGTCAATTGAAGAATCTGAAGAAAGGCAGGGATGAGTCTGTTCAATCATACTTTCTGAAGTTGACCGAGATCAAGAACAATCTGCAGGCTATTGGGGAGACAATAGCTGATCGAGAAATGGTACTCATCGCACTTGGAGGGCTCCCATCTGAATGGCATGTGTTCAACAGTACCATTCTAAATAATAATGTGATACCTGACTTTGACAAAGTACTATCGAGATGCGTACAAGAAGAGAAAAGAATAAAGGAGTATGGAAATGAAGGAAATGCTACCTACGCTGCTCATTCTAGAAAGAAGAACTTTGGTGGTCCAAAGAACAAAGGAAAAGCAGGGGCCCAAGGAAAGAAGGGCAAGTGTTTCACTTGTCATAGGCCAGGTCACTATGCTAGAGAATGTCCTTTCAAGAACGATTCTCCCGATGGTGATGACAACAACAACAACCGAAGGAATGGAAATCAAAGAAACAACATGTTCAAGGGAAAGAGGAAGGCTCCCTTCGGCGGAAATGATCAACCTTTCAAAAGGTCTAGAAACTCCAGGTATGAGGAATCAAATGTTGTTGATAAAAGAAATGAATACATTCTTGTATTTGCCCTCTCTGTTGCATCTCCACCTGACACTATGGATGTCTGGTTGATAGATAGTGGTGCCTCAACGCACATCATTGGGTTCAAGGAAGCACTCTCTGATATGGTTGAGAAGGATACTAATATGGAAATTATCCTTGGAGATAATGCCACATATCCCGTGAAAGGGACAGCGACTGTGACCCTCCACTTGTCTCAAAGTCAAGTCCTCCACTTGCAAGATGTACTCTATGTACCTAATTTGAAGTAGAACCTTGGTCTATACCGGCCATGGAAGACAAAGGTTTCAATGTGGCATTCACTGATGGAAAGGTGCGCATGTGGAAGAAGAGCTTCAAGGAAGCAATCACGATTGAGTTTTGAGTTGATACACTCTACCAGGTTGGAGGAAGTCCACTAGAAGCGATGACATGTGATACTATCCGAAAGAATGAACTATGCCACCGGAGGTTTGGACACCTTCACTACAAGGCCCTTCTCGAAGTAAGGAAGGTGGTGATCGAGATGCCCGAGTTTTCAAATAATCATGAAGGTGTATGTAAGGGTTGTGCCAAAGGAAAGCATACAAGGGGACCTTTCCCCTCAAGCGTCACAAAGACATCTGATGTCTTGCAATTAGTACATTCTGATCTGTCTAGTATGCTACCCACGACATCTCTAGGAGGATGTTCTTATTATATGGCGTTCACAGATGACTTCTCTCGCAAAACCTGTATATACTTCTTGAAGAAGAAGGATGAGGCTTTCATGTGGTTTCGTACCTTCAAAGCCTTGGTCGAAAATATGACAGGGAAGAATATAAAGATTTTGAGAACCGATAATGGCACTGAATATGAGACAAACAAGTTCAAGGACTTTTGCAGAAAAGCTGGCATCAAGAGGGAGACCACAACTGTCTATACTCCTGAGCAGATTGGCGTTGTTGAACGAAAGAACAAGACCATTATGGAATCTGCCTGTGCCATGCTATGTGACCAGGGTTACCGAAGTTTCAGTGGGGAGAAGCTGCCAACACTGCCGTGTACATACAAAACCGATGCCTGCATTCCGCTCTAGACTCCAAAACTCCCGAAGAGGTTTTCTCTAGTAAGAAACCTGACGTCTCACATTTTAGAGTTTTTGGATGTCATGTTTATTTTCATGTGCCGAAAGAAAAGAGTAGCAAGCTAGATGGTTCTGGGAAGAAATGAATGTTTGTGGGCTACAATGAAACTTCGAAGGCCTATAGAGTCTATGTGCCTGGTCAAATGAAAGTGGAGATATGCCACAATGTCACTTTTGGCAAAGATGCTTCCCTGAAGAAAGTAGTCAATCTTCCGAGATCTGAGGAAGATCATGAAGCAAGGCCTGGCAATCAAGAAGAACTGAAGGATGAGACGATGCCCGATGTTGAAGGACCGATGGACCCAATTGATCCACCTCCTTCACTGGGGAAGAGACCATCATGGCTCAGGGACACTCTCGAGGATGCTGAGGGACATATGGCCCCAAGGCGGACATTCCGTGAAAGCAAGAAGCCGAGTAGATACCATGGGATCTAGCAGCCATGAGTACTATTGTACAATCTGAGCCTGGATCTTTTGAGGAAGCCGTAAAGCATCCAGTTTGGAAGGATGCTATGCACGAAGAGTACGAGTCCATAATGAAGAATGATGTATGGGATGTGGTTCCAAGACCAAAGGACAAAGCAGTTGTCACCTCGAAATGGCTCTACAAGATCAAGCATGGATCTGATGGAAGTGTTGAAAAGTTCAAGGCAAGGTTCATTGCCCGTGGCTTCTCTCAAAAGCAAGGCATAGACTATGATGACATATTTGCACCTGTGGCCCGATATACCACCATTCGATCTATCATAGCCCTTGCTGCTACGCAAGGATGGAGTCTCCATCAAATGGATGTGAAGACCACATTTCTGCATGGTGCGATAAAGGAAGAGGTATATGTGGAGCAACCTCTGGTGTTCAAAGTCCAGGATCGGGACACCCATGTCTGCAAGTTCAAGAAAGCCCTGTATGGGCTAAAGCAAGCACCCAGAGCCTGGTACGAGAGGATAGATAGCTACCTGATGAAGCTGAGCTTCAGTCGTAGGAATTTTGAGCCAAACCTTTACTTCAAGGTTGATAGAGAGAAACCTCTCATTCTGGTGCTGTATGTGGACGACCTCTTCCTGACAGGTGCTGACCCTCTCATTTATCAGTGCAACAGGGAGCTCGCTGCTGAGTTCGAGATGAAGGACCTAGCATTGATGCACTACTTCCTAGGCCTAGAGGTCTGGCAAAGACCTGGCGAGATTTTCCTTTCTCAAGGGAAATACATTGTGAAGCTTCTGGAAAGATTTGGTATGGTGGACTTCAAGTCCGTGTCGACACCGATGGAGCTCAACGTTAAGAAGTTGAGCGGCAACGCTGTTGGGCCCATGTTAGCAAATCCTATTAAGTATCGTCAACTCGTAGGGGCCTTGATGTTCTTAGTGAACACCCGTCCAGAGATATGTTTTGCAGTGAACACTTTGAGTCAACAAATGGTTGAGCCTCATCACTTTCACGGGGTTGGTGCCAAGAATCTTCTGAGATATCTTCGGGGCACGATAAACCATGGGCTAAGATACATTGCCGGGAGCGTGACACTCCTTAGATATACTGATGTCGATTGGGCTGGCAGTGTGCTTGATTGTAAGAAGACATCGGGATGTTGCTTCAATCTTGGTTCTGCTTCGATATCATGGATGAGCAGGAAGCAAAAGTCGGTGGTTTTAAGCACCGCGGAGGCCAAATACAATGCAGCGAGTATGGCCTGTTGTGAAGCAGTTTGGTTGTGAAAGATGTTTAGTGAGTTGTTCGGACATGTGCTGGATACCACTATGATACTCTGTGATAACCAGAGTGGGATTTGCTTGTCCGAGAATCCCGTATTCCACGATCGATCCAAGAATATTGATATCAGGTACCACTTTATTCGGGATATGGTACATTGTGGCGCTGTAAGGCTCGATCATATAGGAACTGATGAGCAGGTCGCGGATATTCTCACTAAGCCCCTGGGGAAGGTCAAGTTCCTAACCTTCCGTGAGAGTCTTGGTATCATGGAACGACCCTATGATGTGGGTCCTGTTGGACGATGAGCTCTAGGAGCTCTGGGGGGTTTTGGCGATAGCTTCTCGGAGCTATAAGCACTCACGGGGCTAGGCTTGCCAAACCTTGTGGTGCTTCTGCCCCACCGTTATGATGTTTGAGTTGGTTCACCTCTCATTATCTGTACCTCGAATGCATCCTACCCATGGAGTTCAAGGCTCATGGGAAGTACCTCTTATTTGGCCAATGAGGTGGGAAAAGATAGAGACTAGTAGCAAAGACTGATGGACGCATCACATATTGTCGTACTCTCTATCTAGGATGGCATGATCCAACCACTTGATCTGGGATCAAGTATAGTGAGGTTTCGGACCTCCAACTGACTTCAGGTCAGGTAAGCCAACTTCGGGTTGGTATGAGACTCTTTGTGAGTCCTATAGAGGTTTCGGACCTCTAGGCTGAATCTGTCAGCCGAGAATGATGTCTTTGTGACTAACCCACTTCTGTTTTGAACTAAAGAGGCCAGCAAAGCAAGTTACAGTGGGATGACACACGATGTTTGATTGCAAAGGTGGATGGAGTTGTCCCGAGTTGAGAGGGAGTGTTAAATTGGACAACTAGGTCCAAACTCCAGGTTGTGAAGCTTAGATGAAGTCACCAATATTTTTATTGGGTTCCTCTTTCGTAGAGGTGCAAGATTGATCTAAGGATCATCTTGATCCAATGAGGAGAACATTTATTTTGAATTTATTTTTAATACTTTCAAAATATGTGCAGGTCGGCCTTAAGGTTTTACACCCCCAGCAAATGTGTCACACACCCTTAGTGATTGATATAAATAGAGTCAACGTTGGAGGACATTTCACTCATCTCATCCTCACACATCCTCTCTCCTCTTCTGATTGGTTGGAGCTCCTTGGATGAAGTTTTCTATTCACACATGGGAAAGAAAGACGAAGATATTTTTGCTGCAGCTAGGGTTTCCACCGCAGGTTTGATCTACGTTGACTTTGGTCAACGCATGGTCTAAAGGAGCTGAATTTTGGCATAGACTTCAATTTATGCAGTCCGTACTTTTTGGCACAAGAACCGACGACAAAGGTTGATTGTAGACTGTGCTACATTGACTTTTACTTGATGTTATTCTGCATTGACTCTTTTGGGCAGCATTGACTTTTATGGGGTTGACTTTAAGTTGACCGTTTGGCTGTTTTAAGGGTTGTGACACATCCTGGGCTGGCTGACCAAGGAGACTTTGGTGGTTGAAGCATCTTGTTGATTGTCGTAGCGCACCATCATATATATATTTTCTGGCTTGTCTTCTGTTGATGCACTGGTATGTTCTATCAGCATTTTACTTAATGATTTATGTGATTGCTGTCTAGTATTGAAGAGAAAGTAAAGTTGCATCAAGCATAGAACATCTACATAAATTTACAGTTATTCTGTTACAGAGAGAAATACTGGCAAAAGAATCGGTGAGAAATTCCTCACTCAATCACTGAGTCTCTGGCTGATCCGGAAAGAGGAAAAATTGCACTGGACAAGTTATGCGCAGCCTCTGCAGAGATCCAACGCTAGAACTTCTAGCCACTGCGTCACCCCCTTCCAGGCTCAACGTTAGCCCTCCTCCAATTCGCTTTTCCTCTATGGATGTTGTGGAACAGCCTCCCGAAGCCACTTTCTGAATCCCAGCGTCCGAAACTGATCCACCAGCAAACCCCAAAAATTCACCCTTCTTCCTCTACGTTGCTTCTGGATGAGCTTACGCAGTCACTGCGTCAGCCCCTTTTCTTCAACGTTGGCCAGGCAAGATCACCTATGCCTATCTCTAACTGATGCTCCATCGGACTAAGAAAATATTTCTCTCTAGATGGTATCTCTGCCCCTCACTGCTCAGATGTCTAGTTCGAATTTCTTAGCAAACCATGCCCCAGAAATTTTGATCTTAGCTCAATTCAGTGTCAATGTTTTTTCCAAACGACCCTTAAGCCTTCCTTTATAGTCTTCTCGTTGACATATCAACAACCCAGATTAGATGTCTAATCGGTGGCTAAGATTAAAACATGACTTGATCTTCGTTCTTTAGAAGATCCACACTCGTTTTTATTAATACCCTTTAATGATTTAATTTCCCTAAGTTTAGACTTAGGTTCCCCATTAAAATAACTAATTATTTCAATAAAACATGAACCGAGTGGAATTTCCACAAATGATTTATGGGTTCTTTGGAATACAAGTGTCTGAGCCTCCACACCAAATTTGAGACTTAGAGCGCTTTCTAATGCTACAAAAATCAACACTCCCTCTTAGCGAGGAAAGTGCTCTAGCAATAATGTTTGTTGCATACTGCTCTGTTCCTGAAGCATCCTCCGCACTGCTGAAGTCCATCAGTCTCTGTGATGTTGCCCGTGATACTGCCACTGTGACTGTTGCATCTGTACTCCAACTCCCTCTCAAGTGTTGCATCTGTTATGTTGCTAGCACTACCACTGCTAACACTGCATTAGCACTGCAACTCTGATGTTGAGAGAAACAACTGAAAAACTTACCCAAAACTGAACAAGTGATCAGTGGATGCACCTCGATGCCAAAGAAGCTTACTACTGATAGCTACTGCGTTGTCCCTCTGATGCTTTGCATTGTTGCTGCTCTGCACTGCACTGCACCACTGAGCACTACGCTATTGTTGTCTCTACTCTGTGCTGCTCTAGAAATGAACGTTGCTACCCACTGTATTGTCGTCTCCATCACTCCTTGGCTCCACTGAATACTCTGCCATCCTGCTACTATTGATCATGGGCTCCCGTAGCAAGGTATTATCCATGAGGTGAGCTCCTCAAGGATCCTGCCTAACTAAATTTCAAATAACTACAACTCAATATGACCCCACTTCCCACTAGGGGAAGAATGGGCACTCATGGCCACCTCATCCTCCCCGATACTCGCAGCGGGAACCTTCGGGTCATGCTTCTCATCTTTGTTCCTTTTCTTGGCCTTTGAAGCATCACCATTGTGCCTATTGTCCCTTCGATGCAAGGGCCACATTCTCCTCCTCCACGAATTTCGATCCGCTTCCACTGTTGCCATCAAGTTTACACTTGATGAGGTCTCTCCTCATCTTTTCCTCTTGAAAAGTTTCCCACAACTACTCCAAACTAGGTAATGTTCGTCGGCCCAGTATGCTCTGGACAAACACCTGCCACTCCTCTGTGACACCGTTAAGGGCCACTCGTACCATGGTTGCAATTGTAGGTGTAGCACCTACTGTCGACAACTAATCAAGAACCTTTTGAAATTGCATAAGGTATGAAGCCACACGCTCCCCTTTCTGCATCTAGATCATACTAAGCTTCTGCTCCAAGGACAACTTCCATTGCTCAGAATATCCCTCATATAGGTCATGCAAAGTTACCCACATATCTTTGGAAGTATTCTTGCCAGCCAAGTGTGAGACATTGTTGTTCTTGACACCATCAAGGAGCAACCTCTTCACCTTCACCATATCAGCCTTGTGCTTTTTCTTTTGATTCGAGTCTGTAGGTACAACTACCACGTTCTCCATGAACGCCTTCAGATCACATTCATCTAGAAGAAACATGGCCCGTTCCTTCCAGATCATAGAGTTGGAGGAGCACTCCAACCAATCTTGATCACAAAGTCCGTGAGATGCCATCTCAACCAAAATACTGTTGAATCTTCTCCCTCTTTCTCCCTCCTGCGCAGTCCTTGGCAGGCTTACGCAATCCATGGTCGAGTTGTAAGTTCTGCAGCTCCTCTACTGCTCAGCAATAGAGAAATGTTGATTTTCCTCGGCTAAGAAATCACTGATGAAGAAACTCCCCAAATATGTTTCCCTCTTATTCCTTCTAACAGTTTCTTCCAAGCAACAACTTCAGAAAATTGCGTCCCTCTGTCTTCTACACGAAGACTCTGCGCAGCTCTCTCTGCCACAGCAAAAACTCGAACTGGAAGTCATACCTCTCAGTCGACTCACTCAGAGAGAGACAACCTCGAAGCTTTAGCCCTACTAGCTAGATCTACGCAATCCCTCTAGAAATTCATTCTGCTGCACTACAGCAAAAACGACCTTCACTTCAGAAATCAGATTTGTCCTTCCTGTTTCACGTCAATGCTTTGATACCATGTGAAAATTCCAGATCTAATGAATCTTACTGCAACAACTAAGTGCACTTCTCCTATTCAGTAAATTACATTACATAATTAATTCAGATCTGAATTATTGAAGAAACTACTGAAGCATCCTACACTAAAATTGATTTAGAAACAAGGAAACTAGACAAGGAAATCATTCACACATATGACACAGTTATTTTTGGACTAATGTCCCCAAAAAAACCCAATGCAAGAAAATCGGTGAAGCAGATCTGAGGGTTTTATTATTAAGCAATAGCAATGTCTGAATACATATCTGAATACCCTTAAGGGTTATTCAGTTACAAAGAGAAACACTGGCAAAAAAATTTGTGAGAAATACCTCACTCAATCACTGAGTCTCCCGCTGATCCGGATGAAGGAAAAACTACCCTGGACAAGCTCTGCACAGATCCAACGCTAGAACTTCGAGCCACTGCATCACCCCCTTCCAAGCTCAGCGTTAGCCCTCCTCCAAGTCGTTTTGCCTCTGTGGATGCTGAGGAACAACCTCCCAGTGCCACTTTCTAGATCACGACCTCTGAAACTGATCCACCAGCAAATTTCGAAAACCCTTCTTTCTGCCTCTACGTTGCTTTTGCGTGAGCTTACGCAATCACTGTGTCAGCCCCTTTTCTTAAACATTGGATAGGCTTGATCACCTCTGCTTCTCTCTGACTAATGCTCCACCGGACTGAGAAAATATTTCTCTGGATGCTATCTCTTCCCCTCACTACTCAGATCTCTAGTTCGAATTTCTCAGAAAACCACGCCCTAGAAATTGCGATCTTAGATCAATTCATTGTCTTTGTTTGTTTTCCAAATGACCCTCAAGTCTTCATTTATAGTCTTCTAGTTGACATATCAACGGCCCAGATTAGATGTCTAATCGATGGCTAAGATTAAAACATCACTTGATCTTCATTCTCTAGAAGATTCACACTATGTTTTATTAATACCCTTTAATAATTTTATTTGTCTAAGTTTAGACTTAGGGTCCCCATTAAAATAATTAATTATTTTAATAGAACATGAACCGAGTGGAATTCCCACAAACGGTTTTTGGGTTCTTTGGAATACAAGTGTCTAAGCCTCCACACCAAGTTTGAGACACTTTCTGATGCTACAAAAATCAACAACATTATTTTTGCTAACATTAGGAAATACAAAATTATCAAAACTTTAATATTTCTAATTAGCAGAATTGCTAATTAGGAATATTACAGGTTATGATTTAAGGTGCATTGTCGCTTGATGATTCACGGTATGTGTTGAAATTATTTTAATGCTCTAATAGTCTTAACTGGAGATTATTGTTCCATAGACAGTGGTTGGATTATCTATTAGCACAGGTGTCTTTCTTTAGGTGTTGGGTTAGAGTAAGCACATTGATCTAGTAGGTATCTCTAGATCTCTAGAATTTTTGTGTGAATTGAGCCCCTCTGGAACTAATAATCTCTCTTATGTGTAGAGATCTTCAAATATTCAGCCCTTGGGTGTGACCCAAGTACATGGACTTCAAGGTGATTTCATCTTGTTTGGACTCTCAACTTATCTAACGATTTATTGTGTAGGGTTTGGGTTGGTACATCAAAATATAAATTATTTCTATCACTTATTTTCAAAAACTATTTGGGCTAAAAAGCTAACTAGAGCTTGATTTAATTGTGAATAATATAAATTATTTGTAAATTATTTCTAACCCTTGTATATTATTTTTCTCATTTTGTAAATAATGTTTTTGGGTTTTATTTTAGAATTTTCTAGATCTTGTGGCTTGGCTCTATTTATTTTACTTGAAGGTGTCATTAGCTCAAGGATTCAAAGACAAATTTGAAACAAGAGCTTTGAGATCCTCACCTAGCCTAGACAACTAGGATTTGGGCCTAAATTCACCTGTGGAAGACCCATCCAACTAAGGAAGGAAGTGTGTTCAGCCAAGGACGGATGATTTCGGGTCTAGAGACCCTAGACTTCAAGACCCAAGTGCTAGAAATCCAGCGTGTAGCCTCTAAGAGGGAGCGACCAGCCCTAGAGGGCCTATTTCCCACAGAAACTTGAGTTTCCTTGAGTATTTAACTTCTGAAGTGATTTTGCAGGTGGTTTCTCTGAGGTTAGGGTCATTTTTTGGCTTGAAATTGACAAAAATTGCTTGCAAGAGGTGTTTGCAAGGGTTTTGAGGCCCTCAGGCCTTGGTTGCAACCCTAAAAGAGTCATCTTATCCTAGTTTGTAATATCCCGTTTTGGGGATATCTCTAGAACACGGCAAACTCCAACTAAAGATGGACTGGGAGGGCATTTACCGGATATGCCGCCTCTGAAAAGAGGACGAAATCCGGAGGCTACCTGGCCATTTTCCAAACTCTATCTAAGAGTGTGAGATAAACACACCAAGTGGTATAGAACTAGAATGCCCGGAAATATATAGAGATAGCAGTGCAGCAAACATACAATAGCATAGAAAGAATATACGACAAATCATCCAGAAATATCGAGAGAGAATGCTAAGCCATTTTATTAAACTAAGAAATATAATGAAGTACAATAGGTGATCAGAGTGATGGCACCTAAACTTGCTCAAGGCAAGTGAAGAAATACTCTCAGAATACACAGGAAATGGCTGCTCTCTGAACTGCGTCCCAGCTACTGGAAAACTGCCGTGTAGCTGCTACGGCTGAAATGATCTGAAGACTAGGAGTTGTTCCCCTTGGCTGAATGAGCTAAAAATTTGGAATCCTCCTCTACTCACCAATCTCGGCAAAACCCAGAAACCATATCAAAAATGGCTGACCCCTGAAAAACACCCCCTTCGGGAATTACACTGGCCTCCAAGGCTCTGCGCAGAGGCTGAATAGGAATGAATGATATACCGCCTCAAACTCCACCAAAATCCTCCCAAAGGAAAAGGTTGATCCTCTACTCAATCTCCCGGCACAAAACCCCTGCAAAAATCCCAAACCGGAGCTCCTCCTAGATGGACTGCATCCTCCCACTCAATGACTGCGCAGTCTCTATGAATGCCCAGCTCCGCAGCAAAACCAAACACCAAAACCTCCCGCAAAATGCTGAAGGAAATACCTTGCCCGAGTAGGCACTCGAAGTCCCCCGGGGCTAAGGGCGAGATCTCCGACCAGAGACACTCAACACACTAAACAGTGCTGCAGACAGGCTAAACAGCCAACGTGCTCAAGAAGTCAAAACGACTAGCTCAATATCATCAACAACGAATGAATGAAATGAGGAGGCTCCTCCCTCTTTTATAACGTTGGCCTTCCTCCAAAACCCTAAGGCCTATCTCCTCAACGTAACCTCCCTCTTGCCACGTCCTCATCCTCATCTGCGCAGCCTCTTCTAGAGCATACATGGGCCCCCTCTCTATGTGGTGCTTGGCCCCCCTTGGCTTCCTTTAAGTCACAACGTTGTGCTACTAGGGAGTGTGTTTTATTCCACTAAGTGAGTTATACCCTCTCCACTCACCTTTTTATTTATTAATAAACTATAGACGGCAAAATTGAGCAAAATCGAATATTCCAATTAGCCACTGCTAATTAGGAATATTACAAAGTTACAAACTTAATCAGGTCTAAAATCCCTATCCGTAGGCCTAATTAGGCCTTGGGGACTTAGTCGCAGCCTTAGACGGGCCTAAATTCATCTTGGAAAGTGATTTTAAGGGATAACATTTTGTTTCTCAAGTCTAAAGTGATTTTGGTAAGGGTTTGTAGTGGTTTCTCATTGTATTTTTGTTAATTTGTGGACTAATCTTAGTTTTGCATGCCCATTATCCATTGAAGAAGGATTTCAAGGGGTCAGAATTAATTTTTTTTATCATCCAAGCCCTTTGAGTCCTAGTCGTTAGCCTTACGGACACTTCTAGGCCTAGCCGCAAGCATTAGAGTGCTGAAAACCCTTAGCCACATGCTCTAGGTGGGTTGATCCATCATCAATATTGCTTTTCACACTAATACATTTGAGTTTCACGTCTTTTCAAGGGAAAATCTCCAAGTTTTTAAGGCTATACATCAAGTTTTGAGGCATGCAATTTCCATATTTTCTCTATCGATTTCTGGTAGCATCGGATGTGCTCTAAGTCTCAAATTTTGCAAGGAGGCTTAGGCTCATGTATTCCAAAGAACCCAGAAAGCATTTTTTGAAATTCCACCCGGATGGGGTTTTATTAAAATAATTGTTTATTTTTAATGGGAACCTAAGTTTAAACTTAGGGAATTAAAATAATTAAAGTTCATTAATAAATCAGGGTGTGAATCTTCTACAAAAAGACGGAGATCAAGTCAAGTTAATCTTGGTCGTTGATTAATGATTTAATCTCGGTCATTGAAGTCTCAACGAGAAGATTATAAAGACTTGATTGGCATTTGAAAAAAAATACCGAGGAGTCTAGAGATCGAATTTCTCAAGGGAGCAACGCAGAGCAGCCGGAGAATTTGATCCAGAAGATCCGATTGCAGTGAGGGGCAATGATAGTTCCGGTTGGAAAGTTTTTTCCTGAGCCAAGAATACATAACAAAGAAGGCAGAGAAGAGGACGTAAAAGAGGCAGCGTAGCATCTATGCAGAGGCAGCGCAGAGCCACGCAGAGGCAGCGCTGCAGACTTGAGGAGATCAAGATTTTGTTGAAAATCAATCAGATCAAGTGTCAAAGTGCCGAGCTGTGATATCGGAGAGCCAAAAGATCAGATCCATCCAGCAGAAGATCCGACAGAAGGAGCTAACACAGTTCCTGGCCAGGGTGACGCAGATCTACGCAGAGGCAGCGTGGAGCTGTCCAGTTCAGCGTTGGGTCAGTGCCACATCTACAATGTTAGTGTGAGGACATTTTTTCACTAATTCTTTGTGAGTAATTATCTCTGTATGGATGCCCAGTGAGGCATCCTAGTTGTATTCATAACTTCTACTTAATAATATCAAACCCTCATCTGCTGCATCGGTTTTTCACGCATTGGGTTTTTTCGGGGACTTATTCCAAAAATAACGGTGTTGTGCGTGGTATTTCTTCTTGCTCATGTCTTGTTTCCGCATTTAATTTCCACAGTTTAAATAGTGAAGGCTGCAATGTAATTGCTTCAGTATTTACTTGTAGAACATAGTAAATAACTTGCATAATTTATCAAGTAGCAGAACTAATATCTGTTTTCTGCAATAGGGAATCCGGGTTCAGGAATTTTCACATGCTCAACTATCCTAGCTGCAAGCATAGGAGGCCTAGTTTTGCCCTAGCTGTCGGGTTTTTAGACCATTTCCTTTGGTCTTCAATCTAATCATTGGTGGTTGCAGGTGTTGGAGGCCTTGCATTGCTCTTTCAAGGTCAAAGTTAGCCTCTTTTGTGCCCCAGCAACACAAATTTGCCATTGAAGCTAGGCCACTAGGCCTAAAGGGTTTGATCCTCTCTCCCTTCCTCTCTTTTGTTGACTGTCACAAATAACCAGATCTGAAGATTAATCTAACAGAGGTATAATCAAATGTAAATCACCCTAAAGAAGCCTAAAATCACCTCCAAATAAGCCTAATAACTCTAATAAGTACCACTCATCACTAAAGGGCTTAATCTCTATGGTGTTTGCTAGCTTCTCTTGTCAATTTTGGGACTATTTTCATATTAATGACTTACTGATCTGAATTTGTTCAAGTCTGGTGCATTTTCAAAGTGATAGCATTGTGAGGAATCATTGGTGAATTAATTGTGTAAGCCTTGCATCTTGAGGATAGAAAATTAGTTCATCAACTTGTCTCTTGCATTCCTGCATTATCATTGTCTCTTGCATCATTGCATTAAGTTTTTTAGCATCCATTATTGGTTAAATATCACTGTTAGCAATCTCATCTTGTGTTTATCTCTATTAGTGCTTGTTATTATTGTGTAAGATCATCTAGTGTGCTTCATTGGCCTATGATCTAGTTTTGGGGTTGAAACCATACACCGTAGCTAGTTCTGGAGCAGAATCACTCAAATTTCGCCATTGTGCTTCAACAAAGAAAAATATATTAGCAAAAGAAGTAAGTCAGTGGTGTTATTAGTTGATTTTAAATGCTGAGATTTCGTTTTCTATAATCTTTATACAGGCTCAGTTTACAATCTCCAAGGGGTTGAGTTCTATCTTCTCATAACAACCGAGTTTTTCCATTATAGAGGGCTGAGTTCTATACCTTTGAAGGGGCCGAGAATTGATGGAAGAATGGGTCGAGTTCCATCATTTAAAGAGGGTTGAGTATGTTTGTTCCAAGGGCCGAGTTTTACTGTTATAGGAGGGCCAAGTCTCACAATTTGAATGGGGTTGAATCCTCCCTGTGTTGCTAATCAAATATTCGTTATCAATGAGGGTTGGGTTGGGTATGTAAGGGCTAAGTCGCATCTCTTGGCACAGGCAGAGTACCCTCTCATTTTGCTCGCTAAGTATACCTGTGGGAAACGAGACTGAATCTGTTGAGTACCCTCTCATTCTACTAGCTAAGTATACTTGTGGGAAACAAGACTGACTTCTGCTCTAGTTGACTGAATATACCCATAATGTTGAGTCTGGTGATGTGAAGAGGTCGAGTTCCTTACTGGAAGCTTGGTTGAACTGCTGGAGCTGACTATGTATTGATGATTATTGTTTGGTGCATACATTTGATTCAATGTTGAACATGTGTTGTTGCTCCAGTCGAAGATAATATTTGGTTGTTGGTGTTTTTCTGGGTTGTAACAACCACCTATCGCTATATACAATGATCAACAGTTTGTTGGTATTTATCATTATATTTCTCTTATTATTGTTGGAGCCTGCTATATTGGTTGTAAGCATTATTTTTTAGTGCAATACAGATTATATTTTTCTGAGTTGAAGCAATTGCATGGTGTTTCTATGGTACCGTGTTCATTTTATTTGAAATACATGATGAAAAACACACCTATAGCCATATGTCCATAATTTTTTGACAAAACACATCAAAGAAAAACGCAATAAAACAATTAAATTGTAGTGGCAAAAATTGAGATATTCTGGGAGTGTATCTTACAGTGGTATAAGAGCATGGTCTTGGACAATTGTGTGGTTTGAAGGGAAAATTTTAATAGTAGTTTGATGAGTTCGGAAGACTATTGCTTCAGTGGTGTCACCTATAAGAGAACTTATCAAGGCAGAGAACTTACTCCACTTTGGGAAGAAGAAAAAGAAACCCCAGAAAAGGGGAAAAAGAAGATGTGCCATCTAAAAAGAAAGAGGTAATCATGGGAGACAAGGAGATTCGAGAATCAATAGCTTAACAACTTGCCTAGAATCCCAAATAATTTGACCAAGGGCCAAGAGGTGATGGTGACGCTGATTGGAAAGTTAACTAACAAAGGAGGCTCCACTGAGATTCTGGTGTAGGAGCAGCTTAAAAGGAACCCCATTAATAGCAAGGGATCTAATAGTGGAGAAGGCAACCATGCAAACCTATCCCACATCTATATAGCAAGACACCCAGGTCCCAGACCCAAGATGCCACAAAAATTTTTAGATGAGACAACAGCGGGCTAGATGGAGCATGTGGATCATGACATACCTTTTGGGGAATATTTAGAGGGGTACAAGAGGTTGGGATGAGATTTTCAAGCTGCCCTGAATTTCATAAATTTATGTAACCTCCAGATGAAAATCAAGAATGAAGGAGCTAAGAATGTTATGAGGGAGAAGCATGATCTTCGGAAGACACTAGGGAGAGTGTCCATCAAATGTTTTCATGGATCGTTGAAATGTTCAGCTAGATCATGGGTTCAGAAGTTGGACACATACATCCAAATACATCAAATGAAAAAGGAGGATGACATTCAATTGGCTACGTTGCATTTGTAGGGTGAGGCCTATGAGTGGTGGTACCATAGGTTAGTCACCTTGGGTCATGTCAACATAACTTTTTATTTCGAGTTTACTCAGAGGCTCATGGAGCGCTTTGGAAGGAAGGACCCAGAGATTAATTTCAAAGAGTTGGAACATCTCGGGAATAATGGCAGTCTGGAAGCATATATCTAAGAGCTTCAGGTGTTGGCAGTTGTGGTCACCAATGTATCTGATGCACGGATGGTGATGTTATTTGTAGAGGGCCTACCTAAGCCTCTACATAGTTGGGTTAAGGGTTATAAGCCCGCCACTCTATGAGATGTAGTTAGTAGAGCCAAAGATATGCAGGATTATGTTCCTAAGAGAAAATTTCCTCCCAAACCATCCTTCCCTCAAAAGGGTAAAGACGCTAAACCCTTTCAAATGGGAGTACACCGAAATCAATGTTGGATGAGGAGACCCGGAAGGAGTTCAGGAAGAAGAAGCTTTGTTTCAGTTGTCAGGAGCCCTGGGCATTAAGACATAGATGTGCAAGGAAAGAAAAACTAGGCAAGGCACACTACATTCAAGTCTACTCAGATAGTGACGACGATGAGGAGGATGGGTCAAGGCAGGGACAGACATAGGAATAGGGACATCTAGTAGAAAGTGAGAAGTCATTGCAAGCTATGACTAATGGCCCTATTATTGCATTCATGTCAGGACTTCCCAGGTGCCATTATTTAGAGTCAGGGGGGTCATACCAAGACAAAACGTGAAAATGTTGATTAATGGTGGGGCATCCCACAACTTTATAGATGTAGAGATGGTGGATCAGAGTGAGATTCTGACAAAGGAGTTTGATGGGTCCATGGTAGTCATATCAGGGGGTCATAAAATGGAGTGCACTAGATGGATCTCGAAACTAAAAATAACCATGGGGAACTACACATTGACAAATGACATCTTTTTGGTGGACATACTAGATACCAATGTGCTACTCGGTGTTCAATGGCTTGACTCCATCTAGGGATACACTATTGATCAAAGGAGGATGGAGATGGAGTTTACAGATCATGACGATAGGTAGTTTTGAGGGCCATGCATTAGTATCCACCCAAGGTAGTATCATGTTAGAGTATGGAGGCATTGGTACAAGATGGAGACAAAGAATAGCAAGTAGAGTTCTACATTTCTAACAACAAACATCCGGACCAGCCTTGACAATATCAAGATGACATTCAGGTATTACTCCGCAAACATCAAAAAAAAATCACTAACATTCCTTCAGGTAGACCTCTAGATAGAGGATTTGAACATGTGATAGAATTGGAGGAGGGTGTGCAGGCTATTATAACCAGCCTCTATTGTCATCAGAATATTTATAAGGACGAAATTGAAAAGGCTATTAAAGGGTTTCATAGATTGGACCACATTCATAGTTCTATCCCCTTTGCTTACTCGGCGGTGAATGCCAAGAAAAAGGATGGAAACTTGAGGATGTGCATTGATTACCAGGCACATTACAAGAGAAAAATAAAAAACCAATACCCCATTCCAAGGATTGATGAGCTAATAGATTAACTAAACGGAGAAAAGTATTTTTCGAAGATAGATCTTTGCTCTGGCTACCATCAAATCCAAGTTTGGGAGCAGGATATCCCGAAAACTATGGAAATTTCTGAATCTTTACACTTTATGCAGAAATTATTTATTGTCAATTTGGTTATGCTCCTCCTACTTAGACAAGTTATTAACTGAATAAATTCAAGTTAAAATCGAAGCAAAACACATAACAGATCTCCACCAATCCAGATCTAGAACAAGTTCATGCACACATAGACAAAGTGACACAGTTATTTCTGGAAAAATTGTCCCCAGAAAAACCCAATGAAGGAAAACCAGTCTTTTGGCTACTAGAGAGTTTTATTATTAAGAATTTTCTGAATACAACAAGCCTGGGTTCCAAATCTAGAAAACACGACAGAGAAATATTAGATCTACAGCTCACTGGTTGATCTAGGGCCAAAATAATCACTGATCCACACCCTCAAATGGGATTTACAGAACTCAGCCAAAATTAGCGCCTAGAAACCCCAGCGCTGCCCCTAAATCCCTCTGGGTCAGCCTCTGAAGCCCCCTCTAACCCTCAGCACTGCTCCGAAAAGGTCTGCGTTACCCCAGACTGGGTGACACGAGCCTTACGCCGCCCGTTAGGGTCTTTGCGTAACCCCTGAGGGCTTCCTGCTGAAAATCACGTTGTCCTTGAGGGACTGCGCTGTCCTTGCTGCTGTTGCTGCTCTCCTGCTTCTGCGTTGTCTCTCTAAGCTGATCTCTCCCTCCTGCTTATTCTACACCCCGGGATCAGATCATCCCCTTGGCCTTAATTCCCCTCTCTACAGCTGAAACACTTCTGAGAATTCTTAGCAAACCCACCGTAGAATCTCAGCTTAGCTTCAATGCTTTGCCTCTGTGTATCTTTACAAATGACCCTAAGCCTTTCCTTTATACTTTTCTCGTTGGGAAACAAACGGCCATGATCAAATCTTGAATCAATGGCTAATATTAAAATAAAGCTTGATTCGTGTGACTTACGACAATTTCATCACATGTTTAATTAAATTCACTTTAATTATTTAAGTTCCCTAAGTTTTAACTTAAGCGTTAAAATAATTAATTAATTTAATATCTCCTAAACTAGATGAAGTTTCCCAAATCAATTTATGGGTCTTGTAGATCAAGTGAACTCTAGTCCCTCCACAAACCTTGGGAGCTAGAGCACAACTGATGCTACCCCAAATACACAAAATCTCAACACTCCCTCTTAGCATCAAGGGTGTGCTCTAGCAATACATCACACTATGCATTACAAGACTTTGAGTATTGGTTCTGTGTCGCTGAAGCTTGGCCTACTGCCACTCAACTCTACACTGTCGCTGCCATTCTGTACTGTTGCCCATGACTCTACCACTGCCACTGCAGCTCCCTCTCAATATGTTGCATCTGTGCTGCTCATAGCACTGCCACTGTTAATCTGTTGCGCTGCAACTTCAGTTGTTGAGAGAAATAACTGAATCTCGTGCCCAATCTTTGACAGACAAGTTTGATGGGCTGCATCCTCATCACTGAAGCTCCATAGGCTACATATCTGTGCTGGCATCTAAAGGATGATGCACAACTACATCTCTACACTGCGTAAGCAGACTCCCTCTGCACTACTGAAGTCACATCAACCCCTTGTGCTGAAATCTCTCACGCTGTTGTTGCACTTCGTTGTCCCTCTGAAGCCTTCTGCGCTGCTGCAACTCTGCACTGCATAAGCAGCTCTGCTCTGCACTGCTGAAGTCACATCAGCCTTTGCGCTGCTGCTTCTTCTACGTTGCTGCTGCTCTACTCTGCACTGCTCCTCCCAGTGTTCAGATCTGCCTCTGTTTCATCTGTGATCTATGCACCCACTGCTCCACTTGTCCCACTATTGTCTTAAGACTATCGTAGTTCGCATGTGATCCAAGAGATGACCTACTCAAGGATCTCGCCTTACTTCTATGTAGCTCCTCTACATATCCATGTCACCCCACCTCCGTGGTTCATGAGCACTCATGGCTACATCATCTTTCGACCCATCATCTGCCACAACTGCTTTAGAAGAAGATGGTTCCTTGTCCTTTTTCTTTTGAGGACAATTGCTAGCAAAATGTCCCATTTCACCACACTGGAAGCAGTTGATCTTTGAGAGATCCTTCTTCTTTTTAGGCTGCTTCTTCGATACCAAGGCTGCATCTTCCTCATCTTCCTTCTCTACTTTACTCAATCCAGAGCTGTGCTGCTTATTGGTGAATCTGCGGAGTTCTTCTTGACGCAAAATTGACCACAAGTTGTCCCAATCTGGGAGGTTCACTCTGCCCAAGATACTTTGGACAAAGGTTTCCCACTCATCTGTGACTGCATTGAGGGCAGTCCTGATTATCACATCTTCATCCACCTTAGCACCCGTTGCAGTCAACTGATCTTTGATTGACTGCAATCTAAAGAGAAAATGCTCCATGTATTTTCCCTTGGTCATCATGAATGACCTCATCTGAGTCTCTAACAACATCTTTCTTTGGACAGATTTTCCCTCATATAGGGAGATCAAGGCCTTCCACATCTCATTAGTTGTATTCTTCTCAGCTAAGTGTCATACAATATGGTCCTTAATTCCATCCATAATCAACCGCTTGGCATGCCCAGCAGCCTCCTTATGCTTACGAAGGAGATCCGGATCTGTCGGTGTGGCCAAAGATTGCTCTGCATGGTCTCTAAGATTATATGCCTCAAGGACTATCAGGATCCTTTCCTTCCAAACTGAAAAGTTTGAGAGGCCATCCAGCCTGTCCTGATCACGCAGTCCATGAGGAGCCATCAACTCAGAATGTGTCGGAGCTTCTTTTTCTCTTTGCTAGAGAAATGGATCTAGGTTCCTTGGTTAAACAGGTACCTTCTGCTCCCTCTGACAACTAATTTCCCTCCTTGGAAATCTACCAAATCAACTATGATTCAGCTCTCTTTGATCCTCTAATCAAACTGCAGGTTTCTTTGGCTAGAAACTCTCTGAGAATTTGATGTCCTCCCACTCTTTGTCACTTGTCCTAAGGCTAAAAATCTGAAAACTTCAGAAATTTAACCCCACCAGCACCTTCTGAATTTCGCAGCTTTTCTTCAGTCTTTTTTGGATCTGACAGATTCAGATCTGAATCACACTGGCTTCCTTCAGACCAATGCAGCGTTGTTTCTAAGCTGCCTCTGCGCAGTAATTGTGTGGGCTTGCTAGGAGACAATGTTACACAGTGTCACCCCTCCCTCTGCGTGAATCTGCCTCTGAAAACTGCGTTGCCCCTTCAAATTTGCGTTTCTGCTGCTTTTCCAGCTGCTCCCTCCAGCTAGAACCTTCAGATTCTTGCTGGTGACGCTCCTAGATCTACAATTGCTCTGAAACCATGTGGAAATTTCTGAATCTTTACACTTTATGCAGAAATTATTTATTGTTAATCTGATTATGCTCCTCCTACTTAAACAAGTTATACACTGAATAAATTCAAGTTAAAATCGAAGCAAAACACATAACAGATCTCCACCAATCCAGATCTAGAACAAGTTCATGCACACATAGACAAAGTGACAATGATTTCTGGACAAATAGTCCCCGGAAAAACCCAATGCGGGAAAACCGGTCTTCTGGCTGCTGGAGGGTTTTACTATAAAGAATTTTCTCAATACAACAAGTCCGAGCTTCAGATCTGGAAAACCCGACAGAGAAATATTAGATCTACAACTCACTTGCTGATCTAGGCCCAAAATAGTGATTGATCCACACCCTCAAACGGGATTTACAGAACTCAGCCAAAATTAGGGCCTAGAAACCCCAGCGCTGCCCCTAAAAGCCTCTACGTCGGCCTATAAAGCCCCTCTGACCCTCAGCGTTGTTTTGGAAAGGTCTGCGTTACCCAAGACTAGGTGACGCAGGCCTTACACTTCCCCTTAGGGTCTCTGCGTAACCCCTCAGGGCTTCCTGCTAAAATCACGCTGTACTTGAGGGATTGCATTGTCCTTGTTGCTGATGTTGCTCTCCTGCTTTTGCACTGCCTCTCTGCGCTAATCTCTGCCTCTTGCTGATTCTAGACCCCGGGATCAGACCATCCACTTGGCTTAAATCCCCCTCTCTACAGCTGAAACACTTCTGAGAATTCTTAGCAAACCCACCATAGAATCTTAGCTTAGCTTCAGTGCTCTGCCTCTGTGTATCTTTACAAATGACCCCAAGCCTTTCCTTTATACCTTTCTCGTTGGAAAACCAACAGCCATGATCAGATCTTGAATCAATGGCTAAGATTAAAAGAAAGCTTGATCCGTGTGACTTAAGACAATTTCATCACATGTTTCATCGGTTCAATTTTGGATGTTTTTCCGTTGCAGATGTTGCAGTGGCAGCAGAAGCAAATGAGAGGGAGTTGCAGTGTTGGCAACAGTTCAGTAGGGTCAACAGCAACATAGATGGTATATCATAGTTGCGCAGTGGTTGGTGGGCAGTAGCAGGTACACATCAGCAGCATGACAAGATGGCGCAGAAACAGAGTGTTGCTACTAGATGTGCAACAACACTAGAACACATTCCTCGCTAAGAGGGAGTGTTAGTTTTTGTAACATTGGGTGTGTTCTAGCCACGAAATTTTGTGTAGAGGCTAGAATACATGAGATCTCCAAAACCGAGAAATCGTTTTTTAAAATTCCGCCTAGAAGTGTCTCAGTTAGATTATTAATCAATTTTTAAATATTTCCCATGTCTAAACTTAGGGAATATGCTTAATTAATTAGTATTAATTGAGATAAGGCAAGAATGATCTAGAAACTCACATGGATCGAATCCAAGATTATCCTAGCCTTTCATTAAGTTTTAATCTTGGCCGTTGGACTTAGGGAATACGGCTAATTAATCAGTATTAATTGAGATAAGGCGAGAATGATCTAGAAATCACATGGATCAAATCCAAGATTATCTTAGCCATTCATTAAGTTTCAATATTGGTTGTTGGTGCTCCAACAGAGGATTATCTAAGGAGGTCGATGTGGTGATGGAGAAATCACTTAGAGATTTCGATTTTATTGGCAGATCGATTTCCAGAGTAGCAATAGTCAGTTGTCGGAGAGAGAGTCAGTGAGATCGAAGCAGTGTGAGGGGAAGGGACAGTGATCCCAAGGAAAGAATTTCCAAATCCGGAGAGGCAGCACCAAGAGGGCCAAGTTATCCCAGAGAGGAAGACAGTTGCTTCAGCGAAGAAGTTCGATTTGGAGGAAGGGAAAATCATTCTTAGTTCCAGAGACCGGGAAAAGGTCCCCAAGGGTCAGATATGTGAAAAATTCTGAATCTAAACCAAAAATCCTACTGCGGTAAATCTGATCTACTTCTACTTGTTTTCTTTAATTAACAAGTTATTTTCTAAATAATTCAGGAAAACACAAAGTAAATACATTGCAGCCTACACAATTATACAGAACAAGTGCTGAAAAATAAGTAAAGCACAAAGACAAAGGACACAGATATTTTGAACAAATATCCCCAGAAAAACCCAAAGCGATAAAAACGGTGTAGCAGTTATGGGGGTTTATATCATTGAGCAACAGTATTCTGACTATATCTAGCGTGCCAAAAGACGGCTCACCCAAAAGAGAAAACCTTGGCGGACAGAGATAAATTGTGAGTTTTCCCTCACTCTGCAAGTCCCGGCTGATCCGGAACAGACATTGGTGAAACCCTAGCTGCCTCTGCACAGTCTCTACGTTGCGATTGTGTAACCCTGCACGGGCCTAGCTGATGGACTGTGTCACCCTTCCTCTTCGCTGATCAACCTCTCCAGAAATTGAGTTTCAGGCTTGCCGGCTTAGAAACCCCAATCTCTTGCTGATTCTGCATTGTCCCTCAGTGGCTTTGCGCTGCGCCTGCGTCACCCTCTCTAGGGTATGCATCACCTCCCTTGGTGGTTGCACTGCCTCCTTTGTGTCTTTGTTTCCCTTTCTCTACAATGTACTCTTGGTCCTCCAACCAATTACTGCATCTTCCCCTCATTGCTTCTCTGAATCACTCAGATTTGATCTTCGTCTGAGCACTGCTTCGTCAGAAGAATTTGATCTCGTAGATCCACTATGTGTGTTCTCCAACTAACCCCGAGCCTTCCTTTAATACTTTTCCAGTTTACGAATCAACGGTCGTGATCTAATCTCTAATCGACGGCTAAGATTTGAAAAGACCTGATCCTCATCACTTAGAACATTCCAACCCACATGTTTAAATTAATTCACTTTAATTATTTAATTTCCCTAAGTTAGACTTAGGGTTTCCATTAAAATAATTAATTATTTGAATCACTTAAGCTCTGGGTGGAATTTCCCCAAACGATTTCTCGGTCTTAGAGATCTCATGCGTTCTAGCCCCTCCACAAAGTTTCGGAGCTAGAGCACACCCGATGCTACACAAAAAACAACAGGAGAGCCGATTTTCTCAGCATCCAAAGGCAGAACGGCTTCATCAGAGCCCAGTCCAAGGCAAGCCTTCCAGCCAGTTATGCAGAGCAAGGCAGAGGCTGACGCGGAGCTCCAAGAGGCCGAGTTTTGGTAGGCAAGTCCTGCAAGAAATTGCTTGTGGGGAGAATATTGACTTTTGGGTAGCATCAGATGTGCTTTAGCTCTGAAACTTTGTGGAGGGGCTAGAACACATGAGATCTCCAAGACCCAAAAATCGTTTGGAGAAATTCCACCCGGATCTTAAGTTATTCAAATAATTAATGATTTTAATGGGGACCCTAAGTCTAAACTTAGTGAAATTAAATAATTAAAGTGAATTAATTTAAACAAGTGCGTGAGAATGTTCTAAGTGACGAGGATCAATTCTTTTCTAATATTAGCTATTGATTAGAGATTAAATCACGACCATTGATTCATCAACAAGAAAAGTATTAAAGGAAGGCTTGGAGTCAGTTGGAGAATACACACAGTAGATCTAACAGATTGAATTTTTCTGACGGAGCAGTGCTCAAACGAAGATACGATCTAAGTGATTGAGTGCAGTGAGGGGTAGTTCAGCAGTGGGATTTTCATCCAAGGACGAGAATACAATAGCAGAAAGGCAAATCAGCTCCAGAAGGGACAACGCAAGTCAAATAAGGTGACACAAAGCCAACAGGGCTCATGCAAGAGTGACGCAGAGCCAGAAAGGGTGACACAGTCACTTCAGTGGCAGCACTACAGTTCTGTGGGGTGAATCCGGCAACTATCCAGCAGATCGATTATTGTGCCGAGAAGGCTCACGGAGAGGGTGACGCAGTCACTACGAGAGGTGACGGAGTCCCAACACAGAGCTTGTTGCAGCCATCGTTGCGCAACAATGTGGACAGCGCAATCACCTTGGGATTTCATCATTCTGTCGCTGGGTTCGCCAAAATATATGTCTCTAGATAGAGATAATATGCCGAGGAAATTCTCTATTGGTTGTCGTTGTTGGCACCCTAGATTGTATTCAGAAATCTGCATAATAATATAAACCCTCGGAATTGTTGCACCAGTTTTCCCGCATTGGGTTTTTCCGAGGACATTTGTCCAAAAAATTTGTGTCCTTTGTCTATGTGCTTTACTTATTTTTCAGCACTTGATTTGCATTATTGTGTAGGTTGCAGTGTATTTACTTTGATGTTTTCCTGAATTATTTAGAAAATAACTTGTTAATTAAAGAAAACAAGTAGGAGAAGTAAATTAGATTTACTGGAGTAGGGTTTCTAGTTTAGATTCAGAAATTTTCACAAAGAAGGGTAATTTACCTATAGTATTTTGCGCAGATTTTCTTGCTCCTTGGATATCCAGTTGGGCATCCATAGATGTACTCAGATTTCACTATTGCATAATAAAATACCAATTTTCCCAAGTTGGTTTTCTACGAGGACTTTTGTCCAAAAATAATTGTGTAAATTTTATGTGTGTGTGTTAGCATTTCGTCCAACGTTTATTTTTTCGCAGTTTTATTTGTGAAGGTTGCACTGTGATTTATTCGGTATTTTCCGTTGAAAACTGCAAATAAATTGGTAAATAAAATTAACAATTAGGAAAATAATTTCCAGTTGCTGCAATAGGATTCTAGTTTGGAATTTTCACAACTAGGACTTATGAAATCATGTTTGATCTCGAGTGTGATGATCTTATCTTGTAGATGTTCCAATGCTTCTTCAGCATTAGGAAACATCATCGTGACATAGTCATAGCACACAAGTAGTCCATCTTATCCTCATGTATGAGAAGTCGTGATGCATTTGTCGGGTGTTGTAGTCTCGATTGTTGACTATTTGGAAGAGGCAACAACTAGTCTCCCCTATTGCTTATGAACTAGCTGAAAGGTTGGTTGAGCAGAACATTTGGTTGTTCATAAGACAATTGACTAGGAAGGAGTTGCTCAAATTTGGTGGATCATGCAGCAAGAATGAGTTGAGGAGGAAGGGACTTTACTTCATCTTCAAGGGACCTTGGGGCCCTGACCACTTGTTAAATTTAGATAACCATGGTGTTCTATGCTTGATGCACTTTTAGTTCAATCTTTATTAGGCCCAATACAAAATAGCAATCACATAAACTTGAAAGTAAAATGTTGATAGAACACAATAATAGATCAATAGAAGAGAAGCCAAATTTATATCAGATTTACAATTCCTTATGTCCAGCAAAGATATGAGATATTGTTGAGTTATCACGGTCAGCAGGATGCTTCAACCAGCAAAGTCCTTCTCGGTCAGCCAGCACTTTCATGTGTCACGTCCACAACCCTCAAAGACAGCTCATCACAAGTCAACACAAGTCAAACTAGGGACAACGCAGAAAAGTCAACGAAGGCAGCTTCAAAAAAGTCAACGCAACAAACTAGGGCTTCAGTGAAACCCCGAATTCCTCGATTTTAGTGCCCAACTATACGACCATCTAAAATCGAAATTTCTGCAGAAGATTGACGTTAAATGACCAAGTGTTGACCACAGTCAACGCTAGTCAAAGCTGCAGCAGAAAAGCCCCAAACAGATCATTGCGGAAATCATAAATCCCTAAACAGATCAGCGCAAAAAACATAAAGCCCTAAATAGATCAGCACAGAAAACGGCAGCTTCAGTTCACACATGTGAGGGGAAAAAATTCCTCCAAAGGCTATTGAACCAATCAGATCACAATGAGAGAATGTGTGATGAGATGATGAGAAAATAACCTCCCAGTCTCTCCAATTTATATTCATCAATGAGGTTGTGTGACACATCTCTTAGGCATGTGGGATAAATCTGGCCGACCTTGCACATGTGGAAAATAAATTCAAAATCAATGTTCTGCTAATCTAATCAAGATGATCTTTAGATCAATCTTGCACATCTCCGAAAGAGGAATCCAACAGAAATATGACCATCGTCATATGAGTAGTGCAACATGGAGTTTGGACCTAGTTGCCCAAAATTGACACCACTCATTCTTGTGTAACACCGAGGAGATGACAACGGTACAACAAGTGGAGATTACTTCTAACTTTCAGAGTGAGAATCCTTCTTTGGACAAGTGTATGGGTTCATATGAGGATGCCTCTAAGGAGCACGAGACATGTGAAGTTGTTGACAATAGGCCCGATTTATATTTCGGTGTGTATGACGAGCAATCAATGGACCCTATGGGAGACATTTAGGATTATGAGTCACCAGTGATGATTCAGCAAGAGCATCATATGCTGGATCATAAGTCAGTTGAGGAGGATGATGTGCACAGTATGCATGATGAGCCTTTTGGGGAGAGCCATTTGGAGGTTCATATTGAGACCGTAATGGAGGAGGATGAGCATCCACCCTTAAGCTCGGCCATTGATGAGGAGTAGACAGATGTGTAGACAACTAGCAGGGTTGCAGTGTTTGCAAACACTTTTCTTGTAATATTCCTTTTTTTGGTGTCACCTATGATAGGGCCAGGACAAACTTCTAGAGTTAGGTGCAGACCGGTCACACGCACAGGTTGGTGTCATCAGCCGGCCCAGGTGCATTTTGGAGGAGGAATACATGATGGCACACCTTAGTGTAATAGCTCATTGGAACCGGGACGAGGATACCTACATGATGGGGACACGAGTTTTAGTGATTGGAGGAGGCGTGGTATCCGATTTACCCTTTTCTGCATTAAAAAGGAATATTTTAATAAGAGGGAAAAGTGCTCCATGAATAAAATAATATTAAAATAAGGCTCTAGAAGGCTCCAAAAGATTTATAAAAGAAAGAGAGGAGGCCATTGAGAGATATCTTTAGGTCATATTATTTTCTTGTATGAGAGGTTTGAGACGTGCTTCTCTACTTCAGCCGTAGCCCGAGGTTGAAAACCCTCGAGTGATTTGTGAGTGTTGGACGGAAACCCAACTCTCTTTGAGGAGACTTCATTCAGAAGTTTCGCAGAGCTTCAGGGATTGGTGTGAGGATCATTCAGATCTTAAACTTGTGCTTCATCATCTTCAGAGGGTTCAGTGACAACTGTTGCCGGAGGGAGAGTGCAGGAGTTTAGGTTTGGAGGCTAGCGCAGTGCAGCAGTTCATCTTGGTGGCCGGTTTTCCATCTCAGCTCTTTTTGGGTCAAATCTATATGTAAACCTCATTATTATTTATAATGAAAGCTGAGTTTCTTCCTATTCTATGTGGTATATGATTGCAGTATTTCATCACTTTTTATTTTACATGGAAATCTTCTGTTGACTAAATGTTGATTTTACGGCATAATGTGGAGTTCAGTATTTTTCTGCATTTTTAGTTAAAATATCCCATCCAAGATATTATAGTGGTATCAGAGCTTCAATCTTGGATCAGCCTGTGGGTTTCCAGTTTTCAGTTGCAGCTATTTTGGTTAGAAGGGCCTACGCAGTCATTGGAGGAGGCTCATTTGTGGGAGCTGCATTGGTGGGATTTTAAAGCTGGGGTGTTGGGAAATTGATAGGATTGCATATAAGGAGGTTGGATGGGATTTTGGAGAGCAATGATTGACAGTTGCAGCTGCAGTGCCCGAAAAAGAAATTGGAAGAGGGCTAAACAACAATGGGTTAGACTTTGAAGGTTAGAATTAGAAGAAACCCTTTCTGGGTTTTTCTGGGTTTTGGGCAAGGATCACCTTCCCAAATTACTAGAATTTTCTGAGCAGTTTTCAATGGGTAACTTAGCGGCCGAAGTCAGGAAGAAGTGTAGTCTTGGAGCAGCAGTGTAGTTTCTAGAGGAGCTTGCTATTGGAGCGGTTGGATTTTCTTGCAATCATCACCTGTTGCTTGTAGCTTGCCTTGTGCAAGTCCAGCTAAACCACTATTACTTCCATATATGTCATTGAAACAATGAAGTTTTTAAAACAACTCCTAAATCAACATAGCAGTGCCTCAGTGGATTGCGATCTAAACCAAAGGCCAAAAAGATTAAACAATGCAGAAGTTAGTTCCTTGAAACAAAACAACAGACCCTTCTCCAAGGAAGTACATAATTTGCTCCAACAAAGGCACCCGCGGAATTTACAAAAGGAGAGAGAAGTGGGAAATTGGCTTTATGCACTTGGGATGGACTTAAAGAGCGGAAGATCAGAAAATGACTTTCCCATGTTGGAGAAACTGGAATCCTGTCTTCCAAAGATAGAGCAATCTAATTGGAGTTTAAATTGGGCCTTGGAGCCATCTATGCTTGCATTGGTACAAGCTATATTCTTGGAACATCCAAGTGAAAGAATCAAGCTTATAGTTGTCTCTTGTTTCAGTGATATTTTGAGGATAATAGCACCCTTCTTTCCCTAAAATGATGACATTATGAAAAGAATTTTAAGACTGATAGGAGGAACCTTTCGAGATTTGGACAACAGTGCAGGCTCTACATTTGGGAGGAAGCTTAAGGTTTTAGAAGTCATGGCCATGACCCGGACTTATGAGATCATGTTTGATCCTGAGTGTGATGGCTTGATTCTGCAGATGTTCCAATGCTTCTTCAGCATTAGGAGACATCATTCTGACATAGTCATAGCACACATGTAGTCCATCCTGTCGTCATGTATGGGAGTTCGTGAGGCCATTTTCCGAGAGTTGCAGACTAGGTTGCTGAGCATTTGGAGGAGAGAGCAGTTGGTCTCACCTGTTGCTTATGAGCTAGCCCAAGGGCTAGTTGAGCAGAACATTGAGCTTTTCAGGAAACAGTTGACCAAGGAGGAGCTGCTCCAGTTTGATGGACCAGGCAGCAGAAATGAGCTGAGGAAGGGACTTTGCTTCATTTGCAAAGAACCTTGGGGGCCTGATCACTCATGCTCGAGTGATGCAGATGATGTGGCGAAGGCATAACAGAAGGGCATTCCTTTTGTATGCTAGGATGAGGACTCTTCTTCCGGTGATTCCACGGGATCATACGAGCATGCTTCTGGGGAGAGAGAGCAGTTGTGCGAAGATGATGATAGTAGGCTAGAGCTGTATTCCAGTGTGCAGGGTAAGCAATCATGGGACTCTATGAGAGATACTCAAGGTGATGAGTCACTTGTGATGATTCAGCCGGAGCAGCATATGATGGAGCATGAGTTAGTAGAGGAGGATACTATGCACATCATGCATAATAATCCTTTGGGTAAGAGCCAGATGGAGACTCACATTGAGTCTATGATCGATATGCGGCTAACCTTGGGGTCAGTGTTTGAGGAGGAGCAGTCAGATGCACAGACATCGAGTATGGTTACAACAGTTGAAGATCCATATCCTCTGAAGGTGTTGGAGGTTGATGGGATGGTTCTGCACGGGGCTAGTAGACAGCAAGAGCATGACATTCCTGATCAAGAGTGGGAGGAGCTGTTGGAGATGGTGGAGCATCCATCTGTGGGCCGACACATTGATGAGGTGCAGATGGGTGCACATGCAATCAGTAGAGCTGCGGTACTATCAGGGAGTAGCACCCTCCAGGAGTACATAGATGGGGCTTGCAACATATCTTGCTCACTTTGGCCCATTATAGAGGGAGGGGCTTTCTTCTACATGCAGCTTTCGTTGGAAGATGGGACAAAACAGCGTGAGTTGATTATGAGCTGGCGACAGTTCTCTGGGCATATTCCGTATGCAGTTGACACTACATTGGATTCTTCTTCCAGGATAGATTAGCAGGAGATCATAAGCTGGTACCCTCTTGATCGTACGATTTTCTTCGTAGGGAGCACAGTAGAGCAGGGGCCCTTGGACATAGCAGATGTTACAGATTCCAGCGAGCAGTGGGGCACAGGTAGTCGTTTCTTTAGCACTCCATCCCGATTTTAGGAGAGCAGGATCAGAGTGGGATTGAGTCAGGACTGGGATTGGAGAGAGGTGATGAGTTGGTACACAGTTGGTGGGGCAGCTTATACAGTTAGTGGTACATCATAACAGGAGCCAGGGAACATTGATGCTTGTTGGCGAACTTCACTTCATGGGGCATCATCTATAGCCAAAGGCAGTGTGCAGTCTGAGCCGTGCGACTTGGGCGATGATTGTCCATGGTGGCGTTGGGGTCTAGGAGGATTCTTTGTTGACAGATACAAGGAGGGATCTGTAATATTCCATTTTTTGGTGTCACCTATGACAAGGCCAGGATGGACTTCTAGAGTTAGGAGCAGACCAGCCACAGGCACAGGTTGGTGTCATCAGCAGGCCCAGGGGCTTTTTGGAGGAGATTTGAGGAGTTTCTATGCAGTCGGTTGGCATTCGCTTGATATATTCCATCATCCGAGAAGTTTGGCTTTCGTTCCCGTGCATTACGACAACTTTCGGAAATTTGAGTTATTTGTGGGCTTAACTCAGCTGATTACGCTCAAGGTGGCATTCCGAGAGGAATACATGATGGAACACCTTAGTGTAATAGATCATTGGAACTGGGACGAGGATACCTACATGATGGGATGCTTGGACACGAGTTTCAGTGACCGAAGGAGGCGCGGTAGCAGATTTACCCTTTTCTACACTAAAAAGGAATATTTTAATAAGAGGGAAAAGTGCTCCATGAATAAAATAATATAAAAATAAGGCTCTAGAAGGCTCCAAGAGATATATAAAAGAAATGGAGGAGGCCATTGAGGGACATCTTTGGATCATATCATTTTCTTGTATGAGAGGTTTGAGACGTGGTACTCTACTTCAGTCGTAGCCCCAAGACGAAAACCCTCAAGTGATTTGTGAGTGTTGGACGGAAACCCAACTCTCTTTGAGGAGACTTCATTCAGAAGTTCCGCAGAGCTTCAGGGATTGGTGTGAGGATCATTCAGATCTTCAACTTGTGCTTCATCATCTTTAGTGGGTTCAGTGACAACTGTTGCCAGAGGGAGAATGCAGCAATTCAGTTTTGGAGGCCAGCGCAGTGCAGCAGTTCATCTTGGTGGTCGGTTATCCATCTCAGATCCTTTTGGGTCAGATCTATATGTAACCCTCATTATTATTTATAATAAAAGCTGAGATTCTTCCTATTCTATGTGGTATTGGATTGCAATATTTCATGACTTTTTATTTTACATGGAAATCTTCTGTTGAGTAAATGTTGATTTTACAGCATAATGTGGAGTTCAGTATTTTTCTACATTTTTAGTTAAAATATCCCATCCAGGATATTATATTTCCTCATGAGGTGTTGAAGGTTGACAAGGCAGTTTTGCAGGAGGCTAGTAGACAACAGGGGCGTGGAGTTTCTTATCAAGCGAGGGAGGAGTTGTTGGAGATGGTGGTGCATCCATCTTTGAGCTTACCCACTGATGAGGTGTGGGTAAATGCACCAAGGCAGAGCAACATTACTTTTAGGTAGCACCCCTCTCTGGGAGTACATAAATAGGGCTTGCAATACAGTTTCGCCACTTGTACCCATTATAGGGAGAGAGGCAAGGTTTTCTCCATGGATATTGTTGCCTAACCAAGCAGGGTTGCGTGAGTGGGGCATGGTGCAGCATAGGGAATTTATCACATATATAGGTGCCTATGCATACGATCATTCCCATGGGATGGATTGGAGAGAGATCATGAGTTGGTATCCTTTTAATGGAGTATCACACTTAGTCTAGGTCACAGTACAGCAAGAGCCCTTAGATGAGAGCCCTCTACATGTTTCAGTGGGAAGTGAGATGTGTACCGACAGTTCATCAATGTTTCAGTAGCACGAGCCCAACATTAGTAGAGTGGGATTGACCTCGGCCTATGCCAGAGGTTGGATAGGAGAGAGGTGATGAGTTGGTATTCGCTTCATGGAGCAATAGCTATAGTTGGAGACATAGCACAGTCTGAGCCATGGAACTTTGGCGATGATTGGCCATGGTGGCATTGGGATGCAAATGGGTGTACTAGTAGCAAGTTGAGGCAAATATGGGCATGGGATCCAAGTATTGAGGGATCAAGTCATGTTTGGATTGCTTCGAGGCATGACGTGGACCAATGGTTCATATGGGATCCTAGTATCAGTTTGCAGATGCCCCTCTACAATGGACAGGTGTGGATTGATTTACCATATCCCCATTTTTTTTCCTCCATAGTATAGCCAAGGTGGATTTCCAGAGCACCGAATGGCCAGATCATGGAGTAGGTTTATGTCAGCAAGGGTTCCAAGGGAGTTTTGAGGAGTTTTTATGGGATCCGATGGCATTCGCTTGGCATATTCCATCACCCACACTGTTTGCCTTTCATTCCATTGCATTCCAACAACGTTCACAAAATTGCATTATTATGGGTCCTAACGTAATTAATTATGCTCAAGGTGGCATTCCAGGAGGATTAATTGATGGAACACCCTAGTGTAATAGCTCGTTGGAACCAAAATGAGAAGGTATACAGGATGGGATATTGAGTAGTGGATTTTTGTGGTCGGAGAGAGTATGGTGGCCAAATTAACATTTTCCCACATTAAAAAAATATTTTAATTGAAATAAAAAGAGGTAAAAGTGCTCCATGATTAATATAATAATAAAATAGGAGGTTTTAGAGGGTTCCATCATATTTATAAAAAGAGGAGGAGGAGGCCATTAAGTGTCATCTTGGATTTGATATTTGTTCTCATATGAGAGGTTGAGAACCCGATTCTCTACTTCAACAACAGCCCCAGAATGGAAACCCTCTAGTGATTCAGTGAGGTTGGGGGAGCACCCACCTTCCCTTTGTGAATTCATCAAAAATTCACAAGAGAGCTTAGCAGTGCAATGCAGTTCAGATTGGAGGGCCAGCATAGCAGTGGAGCAAATTCTCGAGGCCAGTTTCCCATCTCAGCTATTTAGTTGTATCAACATGCAAACCCCAGTTTCTGTTATAATAAAAGCTAAGATTATTTTTGTTCTTCATACTATGGAATTGCATGCACTCTTTTGCTATATCTTACATGGCAAACTTCTGTTAATAGAATGGTGATATTATGAAGATATTTTTGTTGAGTTAAATTTTGCATATTTAGCAAAATATCTCGTTTGGGATATTACATAACACCACTTACCACATGCCAATTAGAATGACACCCTTCAAGGCCCTATATGAATATGAAGATCCAACATATGTGGATCAGATACTTGGAGATAGCTAAGTTCCCTAAACTAAGGATTGGGTTTAGGAGAGCCAAGACATAATGTGGGTCCTCAAAGACAATTTGCAGATGGTTCAAAACCAACAGAAAATCTATGTCGACAAGCATTGTGTAGAGCATAGCTTTGAGGTTGGAGATCTGGTGTATCTTCCCCTGTAACCCTCGAAGCAACCATTGCTCAAAATGAAAAGGGAAAAGAATATAAAACCCAGATTCTATAGGCCCTACAGGATTGTGAGGCTTGTAGAGGAGGTGGCCTATGAGCTATAGCTTCTAGAGCAATGTAAGATTCACAATGTTTTCCATGTCTCTAGCTGCAAGAACGGCCCTAGAATAGCATGTAGTCACCTCTATCAAGCCTCCACCACTGGACGAGGAAGGGGATTTGATTCTAGTTTCAAAGGAAATTTTGGAGGTAAGGGAACAAAATTTGAGAAAAAAGACTATTAAGGGGTACATGGTGAAATGGAAAGATTTGTCTGTTGAAGATGCCACATGGGAAAGGGAACAGGTGCGCTCCCACATCCGAGTCTAAATTTGCTCGAGGACAAGAAATCTTGGGCATGGAGGACTATAATGTACCCATCCGCTTAGGAGACATAAGGAAGCATTTCCCCAAGCCTAATAAGGTTTTCGTAGGCTAGGGCAGGAAAAATTAATCAAGGGAACAAGATTTTCCTAGGAGAAAACATTAATAAAACTAAAGTGGTGAAAAGGGGACAGAGGTCCTAAGTTAATGAAAATTCAATTTTAAATTATAAAGTGAGAAAACCGATTAAAGTGACTTTATTTAAAAAAAAGGGTAAAAAGGTGGAAAAATTGGAAAATGAGGAGTCTTTTCTCATTCTTGTATTTTCTCACTTGAGAAAAAAAGAAATTTGGAGAGCTCTAAAGGAAGAGTCTAGAACTTTTTGGCAACTCTCAATTTGGTTGCTAGTTTTGGTGTTGAAACTATACACCCTAACTATTTTAGGAGTGAGATCACTCATATTTCGCCACTGTGCCTGAACGAAGAAGAAGATATTAGCATAAGAAGTAAGTCAATGGCGTTATCAATCGATTTTAAAAATTGACTTTCTGTTTTCTATAATCTTTATACAAACTCAACTTACAATCTTCAAGGAGTTCAGTTCTATCTTCTCAAAGTGTCGAGTTCTATACCTTTGAAAGGGCCAAGTTCCATCATTTAAAGAGGGTCGAGTATGATTGTTCCAAGCGTCGATTTTTTCTTTCATAATCCTCATAAGAGGGTCGAGTCCCATTGTTTGAAAGGGAACAAATCCTCCTGGTGTTGTTGACCAAATATTCTTTATCATTAAGAGATTTCATGTGCCATAGCCTTGTTGAAATACATTGTGGGAAACCTTTTCTTTACACCTTGACCTTAGAAGTTAGGTCATCCTGACTCACAACATATCAATCAAACCCTAGGTCTAGCATGCACTATCTTTTCCTTGTCTAAGGGAAGCGCATTGCATCTTGTCTATCGCTTGAGCCTTATCCTTAAGTTGAGTCCTCCCTTAGAAGCCTTTAGGTCACCTTGTACCTTTAAGAATAGAATATTTCTTAGGTTACCATATACTGGGACTCCTCGCATTGGTGAAAATCCATAAAGAGTAGGGAGTAATAGCAATGTTGACAGTCGGCTATTACCTTATTGTTGTCACTTGATCTAGTGATTTCCTTGTAGGGTACCCCTCCACAAAGCATGTTATATTTCGCGGAAATAGAGTTTATATGCTTTTAACATTCTTTCAGTTGCATCAACCTCCAGGGCCAAGTTTCTAGGCCATGAATCAAGGATGCAGACATAGGGTGCCAATCCCAATGACCAATGACTAGGTACCCGAATAATGGAGATGGGTAATCAGGAGAGATGGAAGGTAGTAAGCATGGATTACTTTTGACGTGTTATATCAATCATTCCCTTCCTAGTAGTGCCCTTCCTACACACTAAGGCCTTAGAGGAGGTCCCAGTGGACTAGAGTCAAAGACTAACCTCCCAAGTGAAGTGTGGGAACAAGAATACAATTGAGATACGTAAATCATCTAGTTTTCCCCATAATCCATATAAATATGCCCATAGCATTAAATGGCCGCAAGAATGGTTAAGAGTATGGAGATATGACCCAACTTCCTCAAAGAAGAAATGTTAATGGGAGAGAGATCTAACCGAAGAAATAGGTGGAGAATTAGCATAGTATTATGTGTTGACCATCATGGGACTGCTAGCCGGATGGAAATCAAATGAGGAGAGAAATTTTCTCCTATGGGTTACCCACTTTTGGTCGGTAACAAGGCGTAACACATAGCTACACAAAATAACATAAACACAAAATCCACGGTACTACTAGTGGTGAACATAAAATCCTCCGTACTGCTAGTGGTGAACATAAAATCCTCCGTACTGCTAGTGGTGAACATAAAAGCCATGATTGTGCTAAAATTGAAAAAAACTGTGAAAATAAATTGAAAATTAGAGATGGGTGACTAAGAAATGATGGGTCACATGTGTATCAATGGCACGGAAACCCTAAAGGATGATATTGTACATCAAATGAACCACTTGGACTTGAGATCTTGTAGGAATTCTAAGCAAGCCTATGCCCCAAGAGATTAAAATCACAAAGCTCTAAAATCACCTAATATTAAGAATTTGATACCAATCAATATGGACAAAGTAATAAAAGTGGGAAATATTCACATACAAGAAAACCAAGAGCAAGAAATCAAGAACAAGAAGACATTATCAAATTGTATGCATGAAGTACACTTCATATTTCATTAAATTATGTACAAGCACAAAATGAAGGAGAGCATTCATTGTTGACTAAGTCTCCTATAAAATACAATAATATAGATAAATTATCATTTTGGAAAAGTCACCAAGGGTGAAAGACAAGTGGATTTAAGTATAAAAAGATAAGGAACAAATATCATACATGTGTGAACACAAGAACTATAATACATCTCATCAACACACTAAAACCAGCCTAGATCCATCTTCACTTCAGATCTATCAAGTGTAGAGAGAGATCAAATATCTCAAGGTGCAAACCTCTTTCCTAAGTGAAAAACTTGAAGAAAGGTTTGCACCTCGAGAAATTTGATTCATCTCGGAGCTTGATAGTTACGGAGTTATGATGGATCTAGGCTGGTTTAATTATTAATTTTATTCTTTTAGATTAATTTTTAATTTTCATAATTTCACTGAGTCAAAACATTTTAATTAATAATTTTATTTTTTATCTTTATGTAATTTGTGTTGATTTTTGTAGCATTGGAAAGTGTTCTAAGTCTCAAACTTTGTAAGGAAGCTTAGACATCAGTACTCCAAAGAACCTAGAAACCGTTTGTGGAAATTCCACTCGGTTCATCTCTTATTAAAATAATTAATTATTTTAATGTAGACCCTAAGTCTAAACTTAAGGAAATTAAATAATTAAAGGGTATTAATAAGACAGAGTGTGAATCTTCTAGAGAACGAACATCAAGTCAAGTTTTAATCTTAGCCATTGCTTAGACTTCTAATATGGGTCATTGATTCATCAACGAGAAGATTATAAAAGAAGACTTGAGGGTCATTTGGAAAGCAAGTTGGGCATACACTAAGTACCCCAAGGAGATCGATTCAGGAGGAATAGAATTTGATTCAGAGGGAGAGTTGCAGGGTGGAGTTGCAAAATCAGAAGAAGAGGGAGTCAGCGGTGACTGAGCACGACGACATAGCAACGCAGAGAGCCACAGAAGGCATCACAGAGCTGCAGTGTAGTAAACCCACGTAGAGTGACGTAGTCCAGCACAGGGACTGCAAAGAGAGACATGCAGACAGACGCAGAGGGAGTCAGAGGCTCTTCCGGCTATCAGGAAACTTTCGGGAGGGGCTGAGAATTTTGTCTCAGGTGTTTTCTGATTATATCTGCTAGTGTATTCCTTGTAAAGATTCATTTGTTGCAGAATAATAATAAAACCCTCATGTGCTGCACCGATTTTCCCACAATGGGTTTTTCCATGGACAATTGTCCAGTTTTTCCTGGGACAATTGTCCAAAAATTAGTGTGTACATGTGATTGGTTCTTATGCTTATGTTATTTATTGTTTCTTTCTCTACATATGTAATTGTGAATGTTGAAGTAGTATTTATTTCAAAGTTTACTAATATATTTTTGTAAATAACTTATCGGAGTAATAAGTAGGAGAAATAAATCTATCACTACAACTGTAGATTTCTAGATTGAAATTTTCACATGGTATCAGAGCCAGAGATGAGTAACAGGAACGAAGAACCGACAAGTGCACAGAACTCTGACATTGTTGCGGCAACTCGGAGGGGTTCACGTAGTTCTTCAGAAAGGAAGAGGAGCATGAAAGAACAAATGCATCACGATATTTCTGTTCTAGCATCCAGACTGGAAGAAGAGTTTGCTTGTGTGTCAAGCACTACTTCTCCTAAAGTCTGGTACATTAACAATGGAGCTTCTGCTCATATGACGGGAGTGCGGAAATATTTTTCCAACTACCAAGAAGAGCAGATGAACTTTAAAATTACCATGGGTAATAAAGAAAAATGCACCCCTATTGGAAGAGGTATCGTAGTATTTCAAACCGAGGCTGGAAATAAGCTTCGGGCCACTAATATATTGCATGTGTCAGGGTTGGGGATGAACTTACTCTAAGTGTCTCAACTTCAAAATAGTGGTTACGATGTTTACTTCATTGGTAATAGAGTTTACGTCAAACACCCCAGTTGGAAGAACAAAGCACAAATCGGAGTAAGGAGCAACAAACTTTATAAGTTACAACTTGAATCTTGTTAATTTTGATCAAATAGGTCCAAACTCCATGTTGCACTGCTCATATGATGATGATCATATTTTTGTTGGATTCCTCTTTCGGAGAGGTACAAGATTGATCTAAAGATCATCTTGTTTGGATGACCAAAACATATATTTTGATTTTATTTTCCACACATGTGCAAGGTCGGCCAGATTTGTAACGTAGGCTCACAAGCCTAATAGATGTGTCACACACCCTCACCAAAGAAGAAATCCTATCAAGGACAAATGGCCTCCTCAAGCTATAACGGTTTCAAGGCTGATGATAAATTCACTGATAATTCTGATTCTCATGCATGGAAGATGTCATTGGATTTGGCATTAGAAGATCAAGATATCATGGACTATGTGCAGGGGAAGATTCAAGAGCCTCCAAATCCACCTGCTGCCACAAAAACAAATTATAAAAAAGGAGAAATCAAAGCAAGGATGATTATCCGAGATTCTATTCATAAGCACTTGGTTGCTTACATTTCTGAGTTGAGCACATATAAAGAGATGTATGATAAGTTGGTTAGCATGTTCAGGGATAGCAATGCTAATCAAGTTCTTTTCTTCAAGAATCAATTGAAGAATATCAAGAAGGGCAAGGATGAATCCATTCAACCCTATTTTATGAGGCTCACTAAAATCAGGAACAATCTTCTAGCTATTGGAGAAGAAATAGTTGATCGAGAGATGGTTCTCATTATGCTTGGAGTTCTCCCCCGTGATTGGTATGTATTCAATACCGCTATTCTAAATAATAATGTGATTCCTGATTTTGATGAAATATTGACGAGATGCACTCAAGAGGAGACAAGAATGATGGAGAGAGATCATCCCTCTAATGGAAATGGAGGTGACCCTACTACCTTCACCGCTCATGCAAAGAAGAGGAACAATGGTGGTCCAAGAAATCAAAACCATGGAAGAGCAGGACCCAAAGGAAGAAAGGGAAGATGTTACACTTGTAACAAGTTTGGTCACTATGCAAGAGAGTGCCCTAATAGAAGGGACTCTCCCAGGGATGATGACAACAACAACTCCAAGGGGAATTAAAATCAAAGGAACAACAGCTTCAAAGGAAAAAGAAAGGCTCCCTCTGATCGTAGTGGAAATGGGCAACCTTTCAAGAGGTCAAGAAATTTCAGGTACGATGAATCTAATGTTGTTGATAATAAGAGAAATGAATTTATTCTTGTATCTGCCCTCTCTACTGCATCTCCTCCCGACACCCTGGATGTCTGGTTGATTTATAGTGGTGCTTAAAGGCACCTCACTGGTTATAAAGAAGCCCTCTATGATTTGATTGAGAAGGATACTAATCTAGAAATTACCCTTAGAGATAATGTGACCTATCCCGTGGAAGGGACAGGGACTGTGACCCTTCATCTATCTCAAGGTAAAGTCCTCCGTTTATAAGATGTGTTGTACGTACCTGATTTGAAGAAGAACCTTGTGTCTATTTTGGCAATGGAAGACAAAGGTTCAAGGTGGCATTCCTTGATGGAAAGGTATGTATCTGGAAGAAGAACTTCAAGGAATCTCTTACTGTTGGTTTTAAAGTTGATACACTCTACCAGGTTGGAGGAAGTCCATTGGAGGCTATGTCATGTAATACAACTCTTCAAACAGAGTAATGGCACCAGAGGTTTTCACACCTTCATTACAAAGCCCTTCCCAAACCATGGAAGGTGGTGACAGGGATGCCTGAATTTATACATTTTGATATCCTGAGCCTTATCCTGTATAAATGTATAAATGTATATCTTGCAATTGATACATTTTGATTTATCAAGTATGTTGCCTGTGCAATCCTTGTGAGGACGTTCCTATTACATGACTTTTACAAATGACTTTGATCCGAATGAAAAGTGGCCTACACCCATGGTATTTATCCGCCCATTGGTAAATTACATGTGTGGATGAATACCATGGGTGAATGAATATCATGGATAAATGTCACTTACAATACCGTGGGTAGATAAATACCATGGGTGGATGAATGATCTGAATGAAAAGTGGCCTACACCCATGGTATTGTAAGTGACATTTATCCATGATATTCATTCACCCATGGTATTCATCCACACATGAAATTTACCCATGGTATTGATCCATGGTATTCACCTATGGTATCTACCCAAGGTATTGTAACTCAAAAAAATGATATAAATAACAAGCCTCACTTTGTAAAAGGACAAATTGTCCACCATAATGTAACTTCTACAGTGATTCTCTGTTTTAATTAAAAAAAATTGTGATTTTATTTATTGTGTGTTCTTCTCTCTTTTTTCTGGCATACTAATTTTTCAGATCTTGTCAGATCCATTTCAATTTTTTAGATCTTGGGGGCCTCCCCCCAAGATCCGGATCAGTGGTATCAAATTCAAGTTACGCCTCCATGGGAATGAGGGTTTCAGTTTCAATGTTTTGCAGCAATCTTCAACAAACTCCATGAATCTTTTTGAGCGGCGAGTTTGCAGATCATATCTAAAACTTTTGGTGAAAATTTTACAAAAACAAAGACTAGATCTCGATTCCTTGTGAAAAAATACCCAAATTCAAAAAAAAATCAGCTGAATTGGAGCTCGGATGAGGGAGATATCATTGATTCAAAATCAGCAATGTTGCAGAAATTTTTCTGACGACAATTCGTGGATGGCAACGCTCTTGTCATTTTTTGCAGTTTTCAGTGCGAAATTTCAGAGAAATGTTTATAGATCTAAGCTCCCCTTGCAAAATCACCAAATCTCAAACAAAAAAATTGGTCGAATCGGAGTCCGGATGAAAGAATTATTACTGATTTAAAATCAGTGATTTCTTTCATAAATTTTGTGACGGTAGGGTAGTCCAGCACAAATCTGAGAGTCTAGAGTCTTTAGATAGCGATTTCAAACACATGGGAAGATGAAGAATGATCATTCTACTTCCAAAAACAAGTTATAATAAATATTATGAGTTATATTGACCGAGTTATTCCCACTTTAAATATGGAGCAGCATTTGGAGCGGGTTCCCTTTGGCAACGTGCCCTCCCATCCCGCTTTAGTAGGCACTTGCTTCACAATCAATAGTTTCAGCATAGCAGCTTTCGGCTTGAGTTACTTGGAGACGTGCCCTCCCACCCCAAGCTATGTAGGCACCTGCTACTTCATCAACAATCAGCATCACGATTATGGGTCAACCGCACAAAGTCCTTCTCATCGAAGTCCATTTTCTGTAATATCCCTTTTCAGGGATATCTCTCAAACACAAGGAACTCCAACCAAAGATGGACTGGGAGGGCGTTTACCAGATATGTCACCTCTGAAAAGAGGGTGAGATCTAGAGGCTACCTGGCCCTTTCCAGACTCTGTCTAAGAGTATGGGGTAAACACACCAAGTGTTATACTAACAGTAATGCTCAGATAGATAAAAATAACAATAGTGCAAGCATATAAGAGCAATGTAGACATAAATAGATACTCAAGAAATATAGATAGAATGCCAAGCCATTTTATTATACTGAGAATAGAAATGAGTACAATAGGTGATCAAAGTGATGGCACCTAGACTTGCACCAGGCAAGTGAAGAAAAACTCTCAGAATGATAGAGAAATGGTTGCAAACTGAATTGCGTCCAAACTGCCGAAGAACTGTTGTGCTGCTGCTACTGCTGAAATCACATGAAGATTTGGGGCTGCTCCCCACCTCAAAAAATGCTGAAACTCTGGAATCAGCCTCTACTCATCAAACCCAGAAAAGCCCAGAAAGCTTTTCGCAAATAGCCGACCCCCGAAAAACACCTCCTTGGGGATCTACGCTATCCCTCAAGGCTCTGTGCTGCCCCTGAAGAGAACTCTCCAAAATACAGCCTCAAACTCCACCAAAAATCTCCAATGGGCAAGGGCTGGCCCCTTGCTCAATATTAGGGCCTGAATCCTCTGAACAAGATCAAACCAAACTCCCCACCAGGAGAACTGCGTCCTCCCTTTCAGGACTGTGCAGTCTCTAGAAGAGAAGCTCCTCCACAAACAAAAAACTCGATCCTCCCACCAAAATACTAAAGAGAAAACCTCACCCGACCAGGCACTCGAAGTCCCCGGGGCTGAGGGTGATCTCCGAATGGAGACACTCGTTGCACTAAATAGTGCTACAGACAAGCTAAACAGCCAGCGTGCTCAAGAAGTCGAATGACCAGCTCAATATCACAACATCGAATGCTCCAAATGACGAGGCTCTCCTCCTTATATAACGTTGGCCTCTCTCTCTCAAACCTTAGGCCTCTCATCCAATGTAGCCTCCTTGGCCCCCACGCTGCCAACTCATCCTGCACTGTCTCTCCAAGTGTTCACGTGGGCCCCTTCCCTATGTGGTCCTTTTGCCCCCCTTAGCACACTTAAGTTACAACGTTGTGATACTAGGGAGTGAACTTTTATTTCTAAAGTGAGTTATGTCCCCCTCCACTCACTTTTTATTTATAAAATAACTGTATAAGGAAAAATTGAGCAAAATCGAATATTCCAATTAGCCATTGCTAATTAGGAATATTACAGTCTCCCCCGGCAAAATGTTGCTTGTCCTCAAGCAACTGAGGTGATGGATGCTGCAAAATTTTCTCGCTCTCCCAAGTGGCATCCTCATCCGGCAAATTCTTCCACCTCACCAAGAATTCCTGGACCGTCCTGCTCCGTAGCTGCCTCTCCCTGGTATCAATAATAGCCTCTAGCTGCAACACCAAATGCCGCTCATCATCCGTGGCTGGTAGCTCATCTGTCACTGTCACCTGCTGCCCCAGTGCCTTCTTCAGGCATGATACATGAAAAACGTTATGAATCTTGCTACCTTGGGGCAGCTCCAACTCATATGCAACCTATCCAATCCTGCGTATCACCCTGTATGGCCCTGCTCAACCTCAATGGTGTGCTCAAACCCCCGGTCTGGTGGCTGTCCTGGCGGAATCTCCCCAAACACTGTGGCATACCTGTCAAGAATGGGCTGTATCTCTGGGTGCACCGTCTGCCCTGTAGTCCCTGCCTCTGATGCATGCAGCTCCACTGCCCACTCTACGTCTCCCTTCCGAAAGACTGCCTCCATCTGATGAGCCGAAACAGTCTGAAGCGGATATGTGTGTTGTCCCCGTATCTTCTCATGCCTCCCTGTCTTCTCATCATCCCACTCCATCTCTAGGGCCTTCCAATCTATCGTGACCTTCCCTAGAGTGATAAGCCACTGAACACTCAGTACCATGTTGGTCCGGAATATTGACCACGAAAAAGTGATCAGTCAGTGTGTAGGTGCCCATCATCACTGATAACTCTGGAACATAACGAGCACACATCATGGTCTAATCTCCTAGGACCAAAACTGAAAATCCATCGAAGCTCTCTGTCTGTATACCTCTCCGCTCAACCCTCTCTGCATCGATGAAGTTGTGGGTTGCCCCACTGTCAACCAAGACTGATGCTCGCTGGCCACGTACTATCCCCCGTACGTGCAACGTCAAATACTTGGGAACTCCTCGCAATGCTACAAGGGCCCCTCTGGTAGATGCAAAAGCCACACCATGTGCTGTTGGTGGTGGAGGTGGCAAAGGATCCTGCGCCGCATGACTGTCTCCTGCCTCCACGTCATCCTCTTCCCTGCTGCTCTCGGAGAAGACCTCAATAAAATGTGCTTTGCCAACAGCACATCTATGTCCCGATGCCCACGGCTCCTGACAGGTAAAGCACAACCACTTCTTCTTCAGCTCCCTCCTGGTATCGTCATCCACCTGTGCCCGTCTTGGATTCCCCTTTGGAGGCGGAATCCTCACATCCTTCCCCTTGGGCTGGAAAGCCTATCTCTGGGGGTAAGGTGTCCAGGTCCTGGGTAAGGCATCCTGTAAATCCCGAGTCCTGCTAATAGCATCTTGGAGTGTGGCTGGTCTAATAGATCTGACTAGACCCCGAAGTGGCTCTACTAACCCCTCAACAAACATGTAGATCATCCGTGCCGCGGATAGATCTGGCACCATCACTGAAACCCTCAAGAAGTCTGCAATGTACGTCTCTGGGCTCCCGGTCTATTTGAGCCTCATCAACTCAACAATGTGTTGTTCCAGATCCCTCCAGTCAAATCTCTCTATCAATCTCCTAGTGAACTCGGCATATGTCGTCACTGTAGAATGTCCGAGTGTAACCATCCCATGGAACCAGTAGTCCTGGGCCTCACCATCCAAATGTAATGTCGCCACCTTGATGGCCTCCGTCTCTGACATCTGGTTGAGCTGGAAATAGATGTCCAGCTTCTCCACCCAAGACTTTGCCAAACTGTTTGATGAACCATCAAACGTAGGCAAGTGGAATCTGCTAGTTGTGCGGTGGGTATCTCCATCATGATAATGTCGATGCCCTCTATGATGGTCGCAGGGTCTACTGTCCTGCTAGAGCTGAACAAAGTCTCTGAACGAGAGAGCATCCCTGAACCCGTGCCCATACGCCTGATACTCTACAAAATAATCGCCCATATGACCGAGCTTTGTCTCCTGCTGGGCTCCTGCCCCTATGTCTGCTCTCCACCCAAGACTTTGCCGAACTGTTTGATGAACCATCAAACGTAGGCAAGTGGAATCTGCTAGTTGTGCGGTGGGTATCTCCATCATGATAATGTCGGTGCCCTCTATGATGGTCGCAGGGTCTACTGTCCCGCTAGAGCTGAACAAAGTCTCTGAACGAGAGAGCATCCCTTAACCCCTGCCCATACGCCTGATACTCTGCAAAATAATCGCCCATATGACCGAGCTTTGTCTCCTGCTGGGCTCCTGCCCCTATGTCTGCTCCCAGAAAAGTGGGCATGGTAGAGCATGTGGGTGCATGTGATGCCTGGTGCTGGGTAGCATCACGCTGAGTGGCAATACGCTCTAGCAAATGGTGGGATGTACCCGATCCCTCACCAATCTAGAAACCCCTTGGGGTTTCACGCTGTCTAGCCTCCATAGCGGTGAATCTCTGTCCCATCACCTCGATCTGCCTCGCCAGATCTTGTACTGATCTAAGGAGCGCTTCCCCAAACTGTTTGGCATCACTGTCATCTGCCATCGGCTCTCTCTGCTCTGCGTCTACCACAGGCTCCTCATGTTCTACGTCCACCACAAGCTCCTCCTGTTCTGTGTCCACCACCCTAACACAGTCTCCCTCTCCGTAGGTGTTCTCCAACCTACGCTCAAGATCTTTGTACTTCCTGCCTCTGTAACAAATGTAGGGCTTCTTCCTCGGTGTCATAGACAACTAGCTCCACAGGCTAAGCCAGAACTATGCTCTGATACCACTGTAATATCCCTTTTCAGGGATATCTCTCAAACACAACAAACTCCAACCAAAGATGGACTGGGAGGGCGTTTACCAGATATGTCACCTCTGAAAAGATGGTGAGCTCTAGAGGCTACCTGGCCCTTTCCAGACTCTGTCTAAGAGTATGGGGTAAACACACCAAGTGGTATACTAACAGTAATGCTCAGGTAGATAAAAATAATAGTAGTGCAAGCATATAAGAGCAATGTAGACATAAACAGATACTCAAGAAATATAGATAGAATGCCAAGCCATTTTATTATACTGAGAATAGAAATGAGTAAAATAGGTGATCAAAGTGATGGAACCTAGACTTGCACTAGGCAAGTGAAGAAAACCTCTCAGAATGATAGAGAAAAGGCTGCAAACTGAATTGCATCCAAACTGCCGGAGAACTGTTGTGCTGCTGCTACTGCTGAAATCACATGAAGATTTGGGGCTGCTCCCCACCTCAGAAAATGTTGAAACTCTGGAATTAGCCTCTATTCATCAAACCCAGAAAAGCCCAGAAAGATTTTCGCAAATAGCCGACCCCCGAAAAACACCTTCTTGGGGATCTACGCTATCCCTCAAGGCTCTGTGCTGCCCCTGAAGAGAACACTCCAAAATACAGCCTCAAACTCCACCAAAAATCTCCAATGTGCAAGGGCTGGCGCCTTGCTCAATCTCAGGGCCTGAATCCTCCGAACAAGATCAAACCAAACTCCCCACCAGGTGAACTACGTCCTCCCTCTCAGGACTGCGCAGTCTCTAGAAGAGAAGCTCCTCCACAAACACAAAACTCGATCCTCCCACCAAAATACTAAAGAGAAAACCTCACCGAGCAGACACTCGAATTCCCCCGAGGATGAGGGTGAGATCTCCTAACAGAGACACTCATTGCACTAAACAGTGCTGCAGACAGGCTAAACAGCCAACGTGCTCAAGAAGTCGAATGACCAGCTCAATATCACAACATCGAATGCTCCAAATGAGGAGGCTCTCCTCCTTATATAACGTTGGCCTCTCTCTCTCAAACCCTAGGCCTCTTATCCAACGTAGCCTCCTTGGCCCCCACGCTGCCAACTCATCCTGCAATGTCTCTCCAAGTGTTCACGTGGGCCCCTTCCCTACGTGGTCCTTTTGCCCCCCTTGGTCCACTTAAGTTACAACGTTGTGCTACTAGAGAGTGAACTTTTATTTCTAAAGTGAGTTATGTCTCCCTCCACTCACTTTTTATTTATAAAATAACTGTATAAGGCAAAATTGAGCAAAATCGAATATTCCAATTAGCCATTGCTAATTAGGAATATTACATTTTCTAGGCCGCACTCTGTTAGTATCACAGTTGGTCACAAGAATTACAGGGTATCTCTATCCTCGGATCTTCGTTTATCATGCTTCTGGGTCATCCATAAAGCCACACTTCCTCGAAGTCCATTTACTAGGCCACACATTGTCAATATCACAGTTGGCCACAAGCATTACAAGGTATCTCTATTCTCGATCTTCGTTCATCAAGGTTATGGGTTAACCACAAAAAACCCTTCCCTTCAGTGGATCTTCATATTCAACAAGGGCTTCTCAGGAGGGAACTTCACGCAATGGAGACCATTTCTTCTTGAGGGAAGAATGATCTAAATGAAAAGTGGCCTACACCCATGGTATTGTAAGTGACATTTATCCATGATATTCATTCACCCATGGTATTCATCCACACATGGAATTTACCCATGGTATTGTAAGTGGTATCTACCCATGGTATTCACCTATGGTATCTACCCATGGTATTGTAACTCTAAAAAAGGCTATAAATAACAAGCCTCACTTTGTAAAATGACAGATTGTCCACCACAATGTAGCTTCTACAGTTATTCTCTATTTTAATAAAAAGTTTTTGGCATTCTAATTTTGCAGATCTTGTCAGATCCATTTCAATTTTTTAGATCTTAGGGGCCTCCCCCCAAGATCTGGATCAGACTTCTCCCGCAAGACCTAGATATATTTCTTGAAGAAGAAGGACGAAGCATTCAAATGGTTTCGTACCTTCAAGGCCTTCGTGGAAAATCAAACCGACAAGAGAATCAAAGTTTTGAGGACTCACAATGGGACTGAGTATGAATCAAATGAACTCAATGACTTTTGTAGAGAAGCTGGCATTAAGAGGGAGACGACAAATACGTATACTCCTGAGCAAAACAGTGTTGCTAAAAGAAAGAACAAGAACATTGTGGAATTTTCCAGTGCCATGCTATGTGACTAAGGTCTTCCGAAGTTTCTATGGGGAGAAGCTGCGAACACTATTGTGTACATTCAAAATAGATGCCCGCATTCCGCTCTGGACTCCAAAACTCCCAAAGAAGTCTTCTCTAGTAAGAAACCTGATGTTTCTCATTTTAGAGTTTTTGGTTGTCCTGTTTACTTTCATGTGCCGAAAGAAAAGAGAAGCAAGTTGAATGCTTCTAGAAAGAAGGGAATGTTTGTGGGCTACAGTGAAATTTTGAAGGCATATAGAATCTATGTGCCTGGTCAAAAGGAAGTGGAGATATGCCACGACGTCACCTTCGATGAAGATGTTGCCCTCTAGAAAGTGAGAAATCTTCCTAGCTCCAAGCAAGATAAAGAAGATGAAGAAGTAGGGAAGCAAGAAGAGTCGAGGGATGAACCGATGCCTAATGTTGAAGGACCTATGGATCCTATTGATCCACCTCTTTCAGAAAAGAGAATACCCTCATGGCTCGAGGATAATCTCGCAGATGCCAAGAGACAATTGCCCAAGGGGGACATTCCGTGAAAGCAAGAATTTGAATAGATACCAAGGGTATCTAGGAGCCATGAGTACAATTATACAATTTGAGCTTGGATTGTTTGAAGAAGTCATAAAGCATCAAGTTTGGAAGAAAGCTATGCACGAATAATATGAGTCCATTAAGAAAAATGATGTTTGGGAAGTGGTCCCGAGACTGGAGGACAAATCTGTTGTCACCTCGAAATGGCTCTATAAGATCAAGCATGGATATGATGGTACTACTGACAAGTTCAATGCAAGATTTCTTGCCTGAGGCTTCTCTCAAAAGGAAGGCGTAGATTATAATGATATATTTGCACCTGTGGCCCGCTATACCACCATCCGATCTATCACTGCCCTTGTTGCGATGCAAGGATGGAGTCTCCATCAGATGGATGTGAAGACCGCTTTTTTGCATGGTTATATAAAGGAAGAGGTGTATGTGGAGCAACCTCTGAGGTTCGAAGTTCGAGATAGAGACACCTATGTATGCAGGTTGAAGAAAGCCCTCTATGGGTTGAAGCAAGCCCCCCCTACCCAAGGAGTTTCGAACTCATGGGAAGTACCTCTCATTTGGCCAATGAGATGGGAAATGTGGATAGAGATCAATAGCAAGACCGATGGACACATCGAAATTGTCGTACTCTCTTGTCTAGGATGGCACGTGTCCAACACGTTGATCTGGGATCAAGTATGATGAAGTTATTACCAGTAAACTGACTTCGGGTTAGTATGAGACTCTTTTTGAGTCCAGGAGAGGTTTTAGCCTCTAAGCTTACTTCGGTCAGCTGAGCAGGATGTATTTGTGACACACCTTTTGTTCTATTTTCAAAGAAGAGCAAACAAATCAAGTTACGGCAGGATGACGCACAATGCTATATGATGGTACACGATGGTACTGATATCTGGAGGGCACAGATGGACAAATGGAGTTCTCCCTAGTTGAGAGGGAGTGTTAATTTTGGGCAACTAGGTCCAAGCTCCATGTTGCACTACTCATATGATGATGATCATATTTTTGTTGGATTCCTCTTTCAGAGAGGTGCAAGATTGATCTAAAGATCATCTTGTTTGGATGAGCAGAACATATATTTTTATTTTATTTTCCACACATGTGCAAGGTCGGCCAGATTTGTAATGTAGGCTCACAAGCCTAATAGATGTGTCACACACCCTCACTGATGGATATAAATTGGAGAGACTTGGAAGTCATTTGCTCATCAACTCATCACACATTCTCTCATTATGATTTGATTGTTTCGATAGCCTTTGGAGGCCTCTTTCCTTCACACATGCGGAGCTGAAGCTCGGGAAATCTGCAGATCTGTTTTAAGGTTGTTTTGCTTAGAGTTGACCAATGTTGACCGTGGTCAACCCTTTATCGTTTGACCTCCAATATTTGCTGGAAATCCGATTTTGTAGGTTGTACAGTTGGGCACAAAAATCGAGGAAAAAGGAGCATTTTGACCAAAGCCCTAAATCTGCAGCGTTCACTGTCCCACGTTGACTTTGGTTGACCAACGTTGACTTTTGATTATCTGTCTTTGAGGGCTGTGTGTGTGACACTTGGAGGGTTGGTTGATCTAAGAAAGACTTCGATGGTTGATGCATCCTATTGACTGTCGTAACACACACTATCCTATATCTTTGCTAGACAAGAAGAATTGTAAAATCTAATCTATATTATTGGCTTGTCTTCTATTGATCTATTATTGTGTTCTATCGGCATTTTACTTTCATGTTTATGTGATTGCTAAATTGAACTGGGCCTAAGAAAGATTGGAGTAAATTTGCATTAAGCATAGAACACTCCATGTCTATCTAAATTTAACAAATCTCCAATGGAACTAATAGGCAACACTGATGAAAAGGACCTGAATGAAATATGGCACAAAAGAATGGGGCATTTGCATCATGGGGCATTAAAGATTGTCAAGAAAACTATCACAGGAGTTCCAAAACTGAGCACCAAGCGAGACGATGTGTGCAGAGGGTGCGTGCTGCAATAATATGCCAAGGCAGCGTATCAGAGAAGCAGTGATAGGGCTAAGAGTGTATTGGGCTTGATACACTTGAATATCTGCGAACCAATCTCCACTAGAGTTCTTAGTGGTGCCGAGTATTTCGTGACCTTTATTGATGACCATTCTAGAAAAACCTGGATCTACTTTCTAAAGACCAAGGATGAAGTCTTCAGTCGGTTTAAAGAGCTTAAAGCTCTAGTAGAAAATCTGGTAGGTAAGCAAATCAAGGTGTTGCATTTAGACAATGGTGGAGAGTACACGGACAAGGAATTCACAGGATTCTGCGCCACAGAAGGTATTAGAAGAGAGTGGACCGCTCCATATAATCTGGAGTAGAATGGTGTGGCAAAGAGGAAAAATAAAACCATTGTCAAGGCTGCAAGGCCAATGTTGTATGATCAAGACATGCCCAAATTTTTGTGGGTTGAAGCTTGTAATAAAACTGTCTACGTTCAGAACAAGATTCCTCACAACGCATTGGGAAAGGTCACGCCAGAAAATGTCATTACTGGCAGCAATCCTGTAGTCGCTTTAGGATCTTTGGCAGTACGGCTTATTGTCATGTACCCAATGAAAAGAGGAAGAAGTTGGACATGACTGCGGAAAAGGGGTATCTGGTAGGATACAACAAGAATGCAAAGGCTTACAACATCTACATTCCGGAGAGCAAGAAAGTTGTAGTGCGAAAGGATGTGAAATTCATCAAGGAGCGAGCCTTCAGAAGATCCCAAGAGATGCCTTCTGCTACGCAGTCTGAGGAGGATCCATTGGTTCAACCACAACGACCTGCGAAAGATAATACGGTTGCCTCTCCAAAGCATAGGGATCCAATCGACACTTCTTCCGTGGACATGCAGGACGGAGAGCAGGAGAATCCACCCACTACCAGTGGGAGAACGAGCAGGGAACTACGAAAAATTCTAAGGGACGCAGAGGACTTTGTCAAAGCCCCCCAAGATGTGAAGAGACAGCGTAGGCAGCCTAAGAGGTACCAAGCATTGGTTGCACAGGTTGGGGAACCGTCTACTTTTCGGGAAGCACCTCAGCATCAGGTATGGGTTGATGCGATGGTGGGAGAGTATAGTTCCATCATGACAAATGATGCCTGGGAAGTGGTTCCCAGACCTCAGCACAGATCAGTTGTAGTTTCAAGGTGGATCTACAAGATCAAGTATGTTGCGGATGGCAACATCGAGAAATTTGAAGCCAGTTTTGTGGCTAAGGGGCATGCTCAGAAGGAAGGGATAGATTATGAAGAAACCTTCGCCCCAGTAGCGAGATATACTTCCATTAGATCCGTGATATCTCTTGTAGGGCAGATGGGATGGGAGATTCACCAGATGGACGTCAAGGCTGCGTTCCTAAACGAGGTGATATAAGAGGAATTGTACATTGAGCAACCAGAGGGCTTCAAGACGCATGAACAAAAGACTCATGTGTGCAGGCTTAAGAAAGCCTTGTATGGACTAAAGCAAACCCCTAGAGCTTGGTATGGTTGAATTGACAGCTACTTGCAGAATATGGGATTCGTCAAGAGTGACGCAAATCCCAATATCTGCTATCTAAGGGTAGGCAGTGAGCCCCTGATACTGGTGCTATATGTAGATGATCTATTTCTGACAGGGTCATTGAGGCTCATCAAGCACTGCAAGGAGAATTTGGCTACAGAATTCGACATGAAGGATCTAGGGCTGATGCAATATTTTCTGGGATTGGAAGTTTGGCAACAGAAGGGGGAGATATTTCTTGGCCGAGGAAGATATACTACAGAAATTCTAAAGAGATTTAAAATGGAGGACTGTAGACCCATGACGACTCCAATCATCACCAACTGGAAGAAAATCGACACGTCCGAAGATGATGAGGCTGATCCTACTCTGTATAGGCAGCTCATAGGATCTTTGATGTATCTAGTAAACATGAGGCCAGACATATGTTATGTTGTAAATACCCTCAACCAGTTCATGGTGGAACTTAAGAGGGCTCATTGGGCAGCAGCCAAACATGTTCTCAGGTATCTTCAAGGAACAGTCGAGCTTGGATTAAAGTACACCCGTGGCAATGACATCAGGTTAAGTGGTTTCACCAACACAGCATTGGCAGGGAGTCCGGTAGATCGGAAGAGTAACAGTGGGTACTGTTTCAGTCTTGGATCAGGGATGACTTCCTGGTGCAACAAGAAATAGAAATCCGTAGCGTTGAGCCCAGCAAAGGCTAAATATATGGCAACTAGCACAGCTTCGTTTGAGGCCATATGGCTTCGAAAATTGCTTGTGAACCTACTCAAGGAGAAAATGGAAGCCACCAATATTCTATGTGATAATCGAAGTTGCATCAAGCTCACTGAAAAACCTGTGTTTCATGATCGATCGAAGCACATTGACATCAGGTGTCACTTCATTAGAGACTGTGTCCAACGAGGAGTTGTATAGTTGCAGTACACTCCAACAGGATAACAAGTGCCAGGAATTCTCACGAAGGCATTGGGGAAGACCAATTTTGTCTACTTCAGAGAGAATATGGGGATGGTCAAAAATCCATTTCAGTGGCAGGAATGGATAGGTTCGGGATTCAAAGGGAGTTATAGTATAGATGAGCATTGACATTAGCAATGTCATGGGCAACAGTAAAGAAGGCCGTAGTGCAGCAGATGAGGGGCAGCAGCCAGAGATCAGCAGCGCAAAGGATGCTTCAAAAGCAGAGCAGCATGCAACAGGCATATTACTAGAACACCTTCCTCGCTAAGAGGGAGTGTTTATTTTTGTAGCATCGGAAAGTGTTCTAAGTCTCAAACTTTGTAAGTAGGCTTGGACATTAGTACTCCAAAGAACTCCGAAACCGTTTGTGGAAATTCGACTCAGTTCATGTCTTATTAAAATAATTAATTATTTTCACTGAGACCCTAAGTCTAAACTTAGGGAAATTAAATAAATAAAGGGTATTAATAAGACAGAGTGTGAATCTTCTAGAGAACGACGATCAAGACAAGTTTGAATCTTAGCCATTGATTAGACTTCTAATATGGGACATTGATTCATCAACGAGAAGATTATAAAAGAAGACTCGAGGGTCATTTGGAAAGCAAGCCGAGCATACACTCGGTACCCAAAGGAGATCGATTATGAAGGAATAGAATTCGATTTCAGAGGGAGAGTCACAAGGCGGAGTTCTAGAAGCAAAAGGAGAAGAGGGAGTCAACAGTGACTGAGCACGACGACAAAGGGACGCAGAGGGCCACAGAAATCAGCACAGTGAACCCACGCAGAGCCCACGTAGAGTAACGTAGTCCAGCACAGGGACTGCACAAAGAGACACGCAAACAGATGCCAAGAGAGTCAGAAGCTCTTCCGGGTGTCAGGAAATTTTCGAGAGGGTCTGAGAATTTTGTCTCAGGTGTTTTTTGATTATATCTGCTAGTGTATTCCTTGTAAAGATTCATTTGTTGAAGAATAATAATAAAACCCTTATCTGTTGCACCAGTTTTCCCACATTGGGTTTTTCCAGGGACAATTGTCCAAAAATAAGTGTGTACTTGTGATTGGTTCTTATGCTTATGTTCTTTACTGTTTCTTTCTCTGCATATGTAATGGTGAATGTTGCAGTAGTATTTATTTCAGAGTTTACTGATAGATTTCTGAAATAACTTATCAGAGTAATAAGTAGGAGAAATAAATCTATCACTGCAACTGTAGATTTCTAGATTCAAATTTTCACAATTTAATGGGGTCAAAATATTTATATAACATAATATAACTGGACATTACAACAACTCTTACATAGGATGGAGTGATTCTTGGCCCAAAAATGTAATAAATTAAACTAAAAAAAATATTTATAAAATATTATGATTGTGAAAGGAGAATGAATTTTGGGCATGTGGTATTGACGAGTCATCGTTTTGGCCCATGGTATGGTATGGTTAATAATATCCATGGTAAAGTGAGGTGAGTATCCATGGTTAAAAGTCTTGTTAATTGTAAGTATTATTTTGATTTTGAGATGAAGGATGGTTTCTTGGCATGTGGTATTGGTGAGCCATCATATTGGCCCATGGTATGGTTAATAATATCCATCGTAAAGTGGTGGTGAATATCCATGGTTAAAAACTTGTTATATGTAAGTATTAAGTTATTTTGTGCTTATCAATGAAATTTAAATATGGTTACAAAATTATTATTTTAATTTATATGGTGAAATGAATCTTAATTTATAGTTACTATTTATATCTCATAAATTTTCATATTTTCATGTGATAGAGATGTAGATATATCTCATAAGTAATTATAATATTTTTTTTTTAAATTTAATAGGAAATGTTATAAAATTAAATTCGAATAAAATATTTATAGGATATTATGAGTGTGAAATGAGAGATGTTTTTTGGGCATGTTGTATTGATGAGCCGTAGTATGGCCCATAGCATTGTAACAAATCCTATTTACAAGTTAATAATATCTATGGTAAAGTGGATGTGAATATCCATAGTTAAACATATTGTTATATGTGAAGATTTTTGAATCTAAGCCACAAAAATCCTACTGCAGAAATCTGATTTGCATTACCTAATTGTGTTATTAAATTTAGAAGTTATTTTATGAATACTTCAGTAAAATACTCATTCAAATACACTGCAGCATACACAATTATACAGATCACATACTAAAAAATAAATGAAGCATTCAGACAAAGGACACACATATTTTCGGACAAATGTCCCCGGAAAAACCCAATGCGAGAAAATCGATGCAGTAGTTCTGAGGGTTTATATTATTATGCAGATTTCTAAATACAATCAAGGTGCCAAATCTGGCTCACCCAACAGAGAAAATCCTCGACAAAAGTACCTCTATCCGGAGACAGATATTTCGACTGATCCAGCGACAAAATGAAGAAACCCCATGAGTCACTGTGTTGTCCCCAGTGTTGCGCAATGATCGCTGCAACAAGCTCTGTGTTGAGACTGCGTCACCTCCTCTAGTGGTTGTGTCACCTCCTCGTGAGCCCTCCCGGCGCAAAAATTGATCTGTTGAATAGCTGCCCTATCTGCCTCACAGAAACCCCAGCGCAGCTGCTCAAGTGATAGCGTCACCCCCTCTAGCTCTATGTCACCCGTCTAGCCCTGCATGAGCCCTATTGGCTCTACGTGACCCTCTCAAGGGTTGCGTTTTCTCTCCTAGTGCTGATTTGCCTCTCTGCAATTGTATTATCGGCCTTGGACTGAAGTCCCACTGCCGAACTACCCCTCACTCCACTGAATTATTCAGATCTGATCTTTGTCTGAGCACTGCTCCGTCAGAAGAATTCGATCTCTAAATTTTGTCTTTGTGTGCATTCTCCAACTGACCCTCAAGCCTTCCTTTATACTTTTCCTATTAATAAATCAACAGCCATGATGTAATCTCTAATCGACGGCTAAGTTTAGAAAAGACACTATCTTCGTCATTTAGAAGCTTCTCACCCACATGTTTAAATTAATTCACTTTAATTATTTAAACTCCCTAAGTTATAACTTAGGCTCCATTTAAAATGATTAATTATTTGAAAAACTTAAGCTCCGAGTAGAATTTCTCCAAACGATTTATGGATCTTGGAGATCTCATGTGTTTTAGCCCCTCCAGAAAATTTCAGAGCTAGAGCACATCCAATGCTACCCAAAAATCAAAATTCCCTCTTAGTGAGGAATGTGCTCTAGCAATACTTCTTCACTAGAAGCATCACCTTGATCCACGGCATTGGTCCATTGCGCTACTGATGCTCGGCTGCTTCCCCTCATCCACTGCGTTGTTTCCTCCTATATTGCTGCCCATGACACTAACACTTGTCATTGCCTTGTCTGTACTGCAACTCACTCTCAAATGTTGCATCATGCTGCCCATAGCACTGCCACTGCTAACTGTTGCACTGCAACCCAATTTCTGAGAGTTAAGCAATTGAAATACATCCCAAATCTTGACATACTAGTCAGTCTGGATGCACCTCGATGGTGAAGCTTCCTCTGCTGCTAATCTATGCTGACCCTCTAAAGCTACTGTGCTACTGCTGCACTGCACTGTGCTACACCACTGTGCACTGCACTGCTACTGCTACCTCTGCTTTGCGCTGTTGTTGCTGCCTCTGTTTTGCGCTGCTTCAGACTTTGGCACTCTATCCCTACCACTATAGCTCCATCATCCCTTTCACTAACTAACTCTCGTCATTCTGCTATTGTCATTAAGGGCTCCCATAGCCATATGTGATCCAAGAGTTTGGGCACCTCAAGGACCCTGCCCCTTCCTGAAACTCAAAAGAGCTATAGATCTATGTCGCCCCACCTCTTATCTCGAGGCACATGAGCACTCATGTCAACATCGTCATCATGCCCATCATCATCCTTTGTTGTAGCAACCTTCGAGTCAGATTTTTCTTTGCCCTTCTTTTTCATAGGGCACTATGTGGCGATATAGCATAATTCCCCACACCTGAAGCATCTGACCTTCGAGAGGTCCTTCTTCTTCCTTCTCTGCTGCCCATGTTGTCCCTTAGATGCGAGAGTCGCATCTTCCTCTTCGTCCTTCTTGATTTTGATCACCGTGTTGCTGCTTCCGGCCTTGGTCAACCTTCTGATCTCTTCTTGTCGAAGAGCTGCCCACATCTCTTCCTAATTTGGAAGAACTGCTCTACCCAAAATGCCTTGGACAAAGTTCTCCCACTCTCCAGAGAGCGCATTCAGGGCAGTGCTGATCATAAGACCCTCATCTGGTGTAGTCCCTACAGAAGCAAGTTGATATCAAATCGCTTTCAATCCGATAAGGCAGGGGTCAATCTCTTATCCCTTCTGCATCTGGGATAATATGAGTTGACTCTCGAGTAACATCTTCTGCTGAGCAGAAGTTCCCTGGTACAAAATGGTCAAGGAAGTTCACATTTCCCTTATTGTGTTCTACTCAGCAATATGTGGGATCACATGATCCTTGACTCCATCCATGATCAAGCGTTTTGCCTTCGCTTGAGCCTCTTCGTACTTCTTTCTTACTTCTTGAGAGGATCAACATCAACAGGGACAACAACTACATTCAAGACATGATCCTTGATGCGATATTCATCCAAAACTGACAAGATCCTGGCCTTCCAGATGACAAAATTGGATGCGGCCATCTTTGCTCAACAAAAAAATGTTGAATTGGTTCTCTTCTCCCTCTTTTGCTGCTGCCCCAACAAAACTCGAACCTAGGTTTCTTTGGTACTAGAAACCCTCTAAGGAACAAGCTCCCTCTAAAAATCGATTTAATTCATGGAAATCCTTCTACCAACTTATGTGGAAACACTCCTCTCCGATCACTCTTTTGTTGATCGGCACTGGATCTAGACTTCTTGGCAAGAAATCTTCTGAGGAACTGCTTCCCTCTACTTTGCCACTGCCCCACTAAACATTGTTCTACACCAACAAAAGCAATGCCCCACCAGCAACTCCAAAAGAAAATCGAACTGCTCCTCCAGCCACGGCAACCGGAAAAAATGAGGCTCAGAACCTCTGCGCTGGCACAGCAAGCACTGTGCTGCCTCCTGCAGCTACAACGTCACCCTAGCTGGCTGACGCAGGCTCTGGGTGAGCCCCTCTGGTGACTATGTCATCCTTCCTCTACCTCTTTCTGCTTCAGCGTTGTCACTCGGGATAGCTGCCTTCCTGCAACAAACTTTTCTTCAACTTTCCACTGATGCTTAACCTCTACTTGAGCTGCAACAACTCCGATAGCATGTGAATATTTCTGAATCTAATCCATAGAAATCCTACTGCAAAAATCCAATTTGCATTACCTACTTGTGTTATTAAATTTACAAGTTATTTTCTGAATACTTAAGCAAAATACTAATGCAAATACACTGCAGCCTACACAATTATACAGATCAAGTACTGAAAAATAAATGAAGCATTCAGTCAAAGGACACTTATTTTTGGACGAATGTCCCGAGAAAAAACCCAATGCGGAAAACCAGTGCAACAATTCTGAGGGTTCATATTATTATGCAGATTTCTGAATACAATCTCGGGTGCCAAATCCAGCTCACCCAACAGAGAAAATCCTCGGCAGAAGTACCTCTATCCAAAGACAGATATTTCGGCTAATGCAGTGGAAGAATGAAGAAACCCCACAGGTGACTGCGTTGTCCCTAATGCCACGCAGCGATGGCTGCAGCAAGCTCTACGTTGAGACTGTGTCATCTCCTCTAGTGGTTGTGTCACCCTCCTCGTGATTCCTCTTGGCTCGGAAATCGATCTGCTGAATGGCTGCGCGATCTGCCTCACAGAAACCCCAGCGCAGCTGCTCAAGTGACTGCATCACCCCCTCTAGCTCTGTGTCACCCTTTTGGCTCTACGTGATCCCTGTTAGCTTTGCGTCACCCTCTCAAGGGTTACATTGTCTCTCCTGGTGCTGATCTGCCTCTGTACAATTGTATTCTCAGCCTTACAATGAAGTCTCGCTGCCAAACTGCCCCTCACCGCACTAAATTACTCAAATTTGATCTTCATCCGAGCACTGCTTCGTCAGAAGGATCCGATCTCTAAATTGAGTGTTTGCATGTGTTCTCCAACCGACCCTCAAGCCTTCCTTTATATTTTTCCTGATGATGAATCAACGGTCGTGATCTAATTTCTAATCGACAACTAAAATTAGAAAATACTTTATCTTCGTGACTTAGAAGCTTTTCACCCACATATTTAAATTAATTCACTTTAATTATTTAAATTCCCTAAGTTTTAACTTAGACTCCATTTAAAATAATTAACTATTTGAATAACTTAAGCTTCAGTTGGAATTTCTCCAAACGATTTCTATATCTTGGAGATCTCATGTGTTCTATCCCCTCCACAAAATTTCGGAGCTAGAGCACATCTGATGCTACCCAAAAATCAAGATTATATTGTAAAATTATGTGCTTTATTAATTAAATTTAAATATGGTTAAATAATCATTATTCTATTCTATAAGGTAAAATGGATCTTAACTTATTGTTGCTACTTATATATTTTAATGTAATATGTATATTGTGATTTTTTTGATCTAAAAACGTTATTCGTAATTTTATTAATAAAAAAAAAAAAAAATTACAATGTAATAGATTTGAATTTTATTATTTTGATTACTTTTAACTTCTTACAAACAATACAACATCTCCCTTGGGCTCTATATTGGATTTAACCAGCATGTAAATGTTTACCAATTTACGTATTATCAATTTGACATATTAATATAAATTCAACATATTAAGCTGACATGTAAAAATGTTTACAAACTTTCTTACATTACATCTACACATTACCCATATACTGGGTTGTAAAGCACCTCTCGATGCAATAATCATATTTTAAGAATGGTCATTGTCCAAAAGAACTCAAATTTGTTTGCGAATCTTCAACTTTTGTTACACTACTTTAGATATGAAAAAAAATACATGAACTAATTGGTCATCGTGCAAAAGAACTCAAATTTTTTTGCCAATCTTCACTTTTTGTTAGACTACTTCTTTAGATGTGAAAAAAAAAATACACCATGTGAACTAAAATAGCATTAAAATCTAGACAAGTTTAGCAATCCAAAGGAAATCCTACCTTCACTGGGCCAAGCATTCCATTGAAGCTACCAAGAAGAAACCTCATTGAAATGGCCATCCAAAAATTAACACTCAATCCAAATAGGGTATTGAATACAACTCTGCCAATTCAACATACAAATCCATTTAGAAAGGAATAAAGTATATTTTTAACAACTAACCCTAAGACACCCTTGTACCTCACCTAAGTATTTTCTTTCATCAAGACAAAGGCCAACACTCCAACTATTTCTTCCTTTAGAAATGAACAAAAAGCACATAAAATTATAGACAAAGGAGGCTAAGGACTTATATCAACTAACACTGAAAAAACACCAATAAGCATAACAGGTTTGCGTCCATATTTGTCTGCCGCAATCCCCCAAAGAACAGAAGTCAAAAATCTCCCAAACATGAAGGATGATCCTATATACAATCCAAATCCCATAATATAATTGAGGTCGTCAATAATTTGAATAAAAATTGAGTGATAGCAATTTCAGATATTTTTTCGATAAATGTATAGGTTAGTTATGAGAATAGTTCACCTATATAGCCCGCATAGTATCCAATATCTTCTGTCTTAGCGATGTGGAAATCCCTTACCTACATAACATGCATTATTAGAATAAATGTAAAAAAAATTATCCTTAAGTATTGACACAAGTATCTATAATTGTGCTTCAATGACAAACAAGTAGATTACAAAAAGTAATGAAATGATTGAAACTCACATATATTTGCAAATATGAATCACAATAAATGAATATATTTTTTAAAGTAAAATCAGCATTTCAAATACAACCTAGATTAAGGTTAAAAATAAATTATGTAAACAGTAAAATCTCATGAAATTTTAGAAGACACTGTTATAAATGACACACTAATCTCAATGTTGAGTAGTTGGGCGTTTCAATTAATCAACAATCCCTAATTTGGGTTCCAATATGTAATGTCCCTTTTCGAGAAATGGTTACAAGATGTCGACTCAGTAGCTTATCTAATTCCCATAGGCTATAGTCGAAAGAAGGGGATAAATTAATTTAATTATTTAATGTCATTTCTAAGGTGATGCTGAGTAATTAAATTAAAAAGAGGATGTTATTTTATGACCCATGGTATTTTCAATGACCCTTGGTATTCCAATGATAAAAAATTATAAAAAGAAAATTACAGTTCAATAAGCGTATGATCTAATTGTTTGTGAAATTGATTTTGAGACCTCTTGTAGCTTGATGTGCATAGGTGAAAGTTGAAACCCTCATGAGTAATCAATTTTGGTGATGAGACTAAAACGCATTGGCTAGTTAAGATCGGTTTCGGTGGTGAAACTATCCACCCTAGTTAATCCAAGGGAAGAATCACTCGAGTTCTACATAGGGATTTAACGTGAAGAAAACAAATGATTTTGCCAAATATAGTGGAGCTTGGAGATAGAGATAATTTACCCATTGCAGAAGTTCTGAGGATTTTCTTAGGCAAGACGTGTCGCTGCACAAACTAGCAGGTTGTAATATTCCTGTTTAGCAATTCTACTAACCGGAATATTAATTTTGGACAATTTTGATAATTGTACAGTTTTTACTTAGGAAATGTGGATTTGGGTACCCACAAATAAACTAGGCGGCTATAGGCCTCAAAAAATTAGGCTGAGGCAAAGTATTGCGGCAATAGAGGAGGATGGGGCCCAATGAGGATGAACTACGACCCACATGAAGGCAATGCAGCCATTGGTGCGTGTTAGAGGCTAGAGGCACGAGGTGGGGCCCAAGGGAATGTTGGGAAGCCTTGGATAAAAAGGAAGCATGAGGCTCATTTCTCTCATTCATTCATCTATTTCGAAATTGTCTTTGATAAGAGTACGCTTGAGCAGTGAGCCAAGGCTGCATGTGTTGTTCAACACACTAGTGTCTTCGAGCGAAGATCCCAGCCTTTGCTTCAGTGGACTTCGAGTGCCAGCCCAAGGAAGGTGCTTCACCACAGATTCGATCAATCTAGCAACAGAGAGGCTCATCTACAACGGAGTTGCTTCAAGAGCAGCGTAGAGACATTCCCAGCTGCGCAATCCCTTGAGGGATTCACTCCGGGAGCCAGGGAGGGAGTGGATTTTTCGCAGAGGATTTGAAGGGAAGGCTTGGAGCCTTCTAAGAGGGATTTTCCAGGCATTTCAGTGGCATCCAGTAGAATTTTTACCAGGAGGTCTGAATTGCCCAACAGTGTAGAGAGGCAAGCCCAAGAGGGCCAATTTTCGAGGTCAAGCTTTGGGCGAACCTTTTTGGGTTTTTCTGGGTTTATTGAGGAGAAGCCAACATTAAATTGGTATGATTTTCAAGGTGGAATTGAGAGGCCAAACAGGGATTCTAACTCAGCTAGCTGCTGGAGGGGCTAGGTTAAATTGGGCCAAAATTCCGAGGTCACCATCTGGCCAATCCCTTCATGGGTTTTTGTGGGCTATTGTTGGAGAGTCCAGGGTTAATTTCCCCAAATTTTTTGAGCATCAGAGGAGGTTGTAGCAGCAGTTTTTTCCAACAAGCAGCATATTTCAGGGTAGTTTTAGTGTAATGTTCAGCAAAGAGCAGTAGCAAATCAGAGAGTGGCTTCATATCTTTCATTTGGGATTTTCTAGCTTGCCTCATGTAAGCCCAGGTGCACTCTTTCCAGCATCATATTGTACTCATTGATTTATTAATAAAATGGCTCATATCAACGCAGTTCATGGAGATTACTGGTTGTAAATGTGTTGTTGATTTTTGTATGTGTTTTTGCTATTTTTTGCTTGTTTATCATTGAAGTTTTCGATTAGGAATATTACAATGGTATTAGAGCATAATCTTGGCTCAACCTTTGGGAAACCCTTCAATCTATGACAAGACAAGAATAAAAACCTAAGAAATCATGAGATCCCAACAAATGTTAAATTCAAAAAACCTAGCAATAACCTTGAATGAGGTGATTAGGCTACAAAAAATGATGGTTGATGTGAGGAAGCAACTGATTCGTGCAACAATTGGGAATAAGACCATTCTCAATTATAGAACAAATCCACTATGCCCAAAATTGTGGATAATGCATCAAGATGGCAAGACATGATTGCAACTAATGCGGAGTTATTGAGAGCAAATTGGAGGGCATACCAATCATTGGGACATCGAATTCAAGCGTCCCTCTCTTTTTGGGAGTTCTGTGAACTAAGAGACATGCACAAATCAATGGGAATTCTATGGAATTATGCAGGGACGGTGAGGTGGATTAAGGAAGAAGATTAAACAGTAGTTGAAGGGGCAATGGTTGGCAAGGAGATAGTTGAGCATACACTCGTTGATGAGACATCATCCATTGTTGAGGTATCCATTGATGAGGTATCTGGGTTTGTGTTCAATTTTTTGGGTGATAGAAGCACACAACAGATGCATGAGGTTCCCGAGAGACATATCCACCCTTGATGAGGCGCCAGAATATATAGAGGTATTAGACGATGGTCACAAATTGCAGTGTCGTCAGTTTCATGTCGACCTTCTAGCATTAAAAAATAAAGCCACGTCAATACACGAGGCTATTCTATGGCAAAACGAGGAGTTGGAGGGCATGAGAGTGGTTTGGGCCAAGTTAGCGACCAAGCTAACTCACATTGGGGAACGATTGGATTCTCTAGTGGTACAGTTAGAGGGCACATTGGAGAGTCGTAGCAGCCCTCTTTAGGCATACATAGATGGGGCTAGCAGCAATGTTGGGTCACCTTTGGCCATTGGAGAGAGAGAGAGACGGAGCTACCTAGTCAGATTTCATGCGTTGACCTGGATAGCAAGAGGAGACGACTTGAATGGCATAGGGTGCAACATCCGCATGTTGGGGTTGTTCTATGCGCGGGAGTTCGTGCATTGGATCCCCCTCTTGGGGTTGAATGGTGAAAGATTTTGAGTTGGTACCCAGTGGAGTGGGCTATGGAGATGGTGATGTACCAGGGTGTAGCTCAACAGGAGCTTCCAGGCACTAGGGATACCAGAAGCCCAGACTGGCATTGGGAGCTGGGCAGGACTACCTATCACTTTCCAGGTATGCCAGTTGAATACGACCTGGATGGTACAATTGACCTAGCAATTGAGCATGCACATTTAGTAGGGGAGTTTAGGTCAGCACCGGTGGCCAACCAGTTTATGGACAGACTTCTTGAGTTATCTTGGTATGACGTTTGTACACAGGGTCATGGGGTGATAAACATACTCTGGCAGGAATTTGTCGGAGGAGGTGGCATTGGCAAGCCACCAGACGATGCCTTTTACGGGGCTAGGGATTCTTCACCTTTGTGTGGGGCACAAAGGTCGCGAAGGAGCAGAGCAATGGTGGCTTCACTACTGACACCTAGGGAGATTCACTTCCTAGGTTCCTCGGGGGAGGATTTGGAGGGGAGATCCATTCATTGGAGATTATGGTGATGTGATGGTGGAGGTGATGGTACCAGTCGGGTGCAGGCCGATGCATATGACACAGCTTTCGGCCATCACATCCAGGGACATGTAGGAGCATCTAGCATTGAGTGTGAAAATTTCAAAATCTACACTACAAAAATCGTACTGCAAAAATCTGATTTGCATTGCCTACTTGCCTTATTAAATTACAACTTATTTTTTTGAATATTCAATAAAATACTAATGCAAATACTCTGCAACCTACACAATTATACAGATCAAGTACTGAAGAATAAGTAAAACGAACAAACAAAGGACACAACTTTTTCGGATAAATGTCCCCGGAAAAACCCTACGCGGGAAAACCGATGCAACAGTTCTGAGTGTTTATATTATGAAGCAGCAATATTCTGACTACATCTAGGGTGCCAAAAACTAGCTCACCCAACAAAGAAAACCTCGGCTGACAGAGATAAATTGTGAGTTTTACCTCATTCTGTAAGTCCCGGTTGATCCGGATCAGACACTAGTGAAACCCCAGTTGCCTCTGCACAGTCTTTATGCTGCCATTGCGTAAGCCTGCGTGGACCTAGCTGATGCAGTGTGTCACCCTTCCTCTGTGTTGATCAGCCTCTCTAGAAATCGAGTTTCAACCCTGTTGTCTTAGAAACCCCGATCTCTTGCTAATTCTAGACTGTCCCTTAATGGCTCTGCGCTGCACCTACGTGAGCCTACGTGGGCCTGCGTCACCCTCTCTATGGTCTGCATCACCTCTCCTGGTGGTTGCGCTGCCTCCTCTGCGTCTCTGTTGCCCTTGCTCTGCTATGTACTTTTGGTCCTCTGACCAATTACTGCATCTTTTGCCCCTCGCTGCTTCTCTGAATCATTCAGATCTTATCTTTGTCCAAGCACTGCTCCATCAGAAAAATTCGATCTCTTAGATCCATTATGTGTATTCTATAACTAACCCCAAGTCTTCCTTTAATACTTTTCATGTTGACAAATCAATGGCCATGATCTAATCTCTAATCGACGACTAATATTAGAAAAGACTTGATCCTCGTTACTTAGAACATTCTCACCCACATGTCTAAATTAATTCACTTTAATTATTTAATTTCCCTAAGTTTAGACTTGGGGTCCCCATTAAAATAATTAATTATTTGAATAACTTAAGCTCCGGGTGCAAATTATCCAAATGATCTTTGGGTCTCGAAGATCTTATGTTTCCTGGCCCCTCCACAAAATATTGGAGCTAAAGCACATCCAATGGTATGCCCAAAATCAACATTGAGCAATGGTTTATAGATGGGCATGGAGATGCATGGGGGCATGTCCTAGTATGTCGGACTACGTTGTGGAGTAGGAGTAACTCACATCACATTGAGAACATGCAGGAAGTGACATAGGCGGGACACATGACAGTACAGGACTCGTAGCTAGGGGTATCCAGTGGTGTACAAGGATAGCTTGCGGCATACAGTGGCATGTCGAGAAGTGCAATGATACTTGGTGGTATGCAGTGACACGTGATGCAACGCAGCGGGCTCTTCAAGCGTTGCCTCCAAGGAGACTTATGGACAGGGGCATTGGGTGTACCATGGAATGCATCTCACCTAGGATCGATGAGGACATTGTTGAGCATCTGGGGACACCACATTTAGCAGAGATAGGGCTACAAGGGGGTTATCAGCAGATCCGAGGCAGAGAGAGTGTCGTCCAGAGGATTACTCTAGAGCATTCCGGCAGACTATTGATCATACCCTTTGGAACATACCCACCCGTCATCCTCCAGTGTGTGGAAATTTTTGAATCTTTACACTTTATGCATAAATTATTTACTGTTAATCTGGTTATGCTCCTCCTACTTAGACAAGTTATTAACTGAATAAATTCAAGTTAAAATCGAAGCAAAACACATAACAGATCTCCACCAATCCAAATCTAAAATAAGTTCATGCACACATAGACAAAGTGACACAGTTATTTTTGGACAAATAGTCCCCGGAAAAACCCAATGCGGGAAAACCGATCTTCTGGCTACTGGAGGGTTTTATTATTAAGAATTTTCTGAACACAACAAGCCTGGGTTCCAGATCTGGAAAACCAGAAAGAAATAATAGATCTACAACTCACTGGCTGATCTAGGGCCAAAATAATGACTGATCCACACCCTCAAACGGGATTTACAGAACTTAGCCAAAATTAGGGCCTAGAAAACCCAGCGCTGCCCCTAAAGCCTCTGCGGCAGCGTCTGAAGCTCCTCTGACCCTCAGCGCCGCTCTAGAAAGGGTTGCGTTACCCCAGAATGAGTGACGCAGTCGCTACGCTGCCCCTTAGGGTCCCTGCGTAACCCTTGAGGGTTTCCTGCAGCAATTTACGCTGTCCTTGAGGAACTGTGCAACACCTACGTAGCACAAGTTGTTGCCCTCCTGCTGCTGCTCTCCTGCTTCTCTGCGCTACCTCTCTGAGCTGATCTCTACCTCTTGCTGATTCTAGACCCTGGGATCAGATCATCCCCTTGGCCTTAATTCCCCTCTCTGCAGCTGAAACACTTCTAAGAATTCTTAGCAAACCCGCCCTAGAATCTCAGCTTAGCTTCAGTGCTCTGCCTCTGTGTTTCTTTACAAATGACCCCAAGCCTTTCCTTTATACTTTTCTCGTTGGGAAACCAACGACCATGATCAGATCTTGAATCAATGACTAAGATTAAAATAAAGCTTGACCCGTGTGACTTAAGGCAATTTCATCACATGTTGAATTAAATTCACTTTAATTATTTAAGTTCCCTAAGTTTTAAATTAGGAAATACATTAAAATAATTAATTAATTTAATATCTCCTAAATCAGATGAAATTTCCCAAATCAATTTCTAGGTCTTGTAGATCAAGTGTACTCTAGTCCCTTCACAAAAATTGGGAGCTAGAGCACAACTGATGCTACCCCAAATACACAAAATCTCAACACTCCCTCTTAGCATCAAGGGTGTGCTCTAGCAATACATCACACTATGCATTACAATACTTTGAGTACTGGTTTTGTGCTGCTGAAGGTTGGCCTGCTGCCACTCAATTTTGCACTGCTGCTGCCATTCTGTACAGTTGCCCATGACTCTGCCACTGCCACTATAACCTCTGTACTACAACTCCCTCTCAATATGTTGCATCTGTGCTGCTCATAGCACTGCCACTGATGATCTGTTGCACTGCAACTTCAATTGTTGAGAGAAACAATTGAATCTCCTGCCCAATCCTTGACAGACAAGTCATATGGTTTTCATCCATACCACTAAAGCTCCATAGGCTACAAATCTGTGCTAGCATCTGAAGGATGATACACAGCTACAGCTCTGCACTGCGTAAGCAAACTCCCTCTGCACTATTGAAGTCACATCAGTCCCTTGTGCTGAAATCTCTCACGTTGCTGCTGCACTGCGCTCTCCCTTTGAAGCCTTCTGCATTGCTGCAACTCTGCACTGCGTAAGAAACTCTGCTCTGCGCGGCTGAAGTCACATCAGCCTCTGCGTTGTTTCCGCTTCTACGATGTTGCTGCTCTGCTCTGCGCTGCTCCTCCCAATCTTCAGATCTGCCTCTACTTCATCTGTGATCTACGCACCCACTGCTCCACTTGTCCCACTACTGTCTTAAGGCTATCGTAGCTCGCTTGTGATCCAATAGATGAGCTACTCAAGGATCTCGCCCTACTTCTATGTAGCTGCTCTACATATCCATGTCACCCCACTTTCGTGGTTCATGAGCACTCATGGTTGATCTTTTGACCCATTATCCACCACAGCTACTTTGGAAGAAGAGGCTTCCTTGTCATTTTTGTTCTGAGGATAATTGCTGGTAAAATGTCCCATTTCACCACACTGGAAGCACTTGTTCTTTGAGAGATCCTTCTTCTTTGGATGCTTCTTCGATGCCAAGGCTGCATCTTCCTCTTCTTCCTTCTTCACTTTGCTCGATCCAGAGCTATACTACTTCTTGGTGAATCTGCGAAGTTCTTCTTGACGCTGAACTAACCACAAGTTGTCCCAATCTGGGAGGTCCACTCAGCCCAAGATACTTTGGACAAAGGTTTCCCACTCATCCGTGACTCTGCATTGAGGGCAGTCCTAACCATCAAATCATCTTCCACCTTAGCACCAGTTGCAGTGAACTGATCTCTGATCGACTGCAGTCTGAAGAGGAAATGCTCCATATCCTCTCCCTTGGGCATCATGAATGACCTCATCTGTGTCTCCAACAACATCTTCCTTTGGACAAATTTTCCCTCATATAGGGAGATCAAGGCCTTCCACATCTCATTAGTTGTCTTCTTCTCAGCTAAGTGTGGTACAATATGGTCCTTGATTCCACCCATAATCAGCGGCTTGGCATGCCCAGCAGCCTACTTATGCTTTCAAAGGAGATTCGGATCTGTCGATGTGGCCAGAGTCTGCTCTGCATGGTCTCTAAGATTGTATGCCTCAAGGACTATCAGGATCCTTTCCTTCCAAACTGAAAAGTTTGAGAGGCCATCCAACCTGTCCTGATCACGCAGTCCATGAGGAGCCATCTGCTCAGAATGTGTCGGAACTTCCTTTTCTCTTTGCTGGAGAAATGGATCTAAGGCCCTTGGTGAAACATGCACATTCTTCTCCCTCTGACAATTGATTTCCCTCCTTGGAAATCTGCCAAATCAACTATGATTCAACTCTCTTTGATCCTCTGATCAAACTGCAAGTTTCTTTGGCTAGAAACTCTCTGAGAAGTTGATCTCCTCCCGCTCTTTGTCACTTGTGCTTAGGCTAAAAATCTGAAAACTTCATAAATTTAACGCCACTAGCACCTTCTGAATTTCTGCAACTTTTCTTCAATCTTTTATGGATCTGACAGATTCAAATCTGCATCACTGGCAGGCTTCAAACTAGTCTAGCGTTGTTTCTGAGCTGCCTCTGCGCAGTAATTGTGTGGGCTTGCTAGGAGACAGCATTAGACAGCTCCACCCTTCCCTCTGCATGAACTTTCCTCTGAAAACTGCGTTGTCCCTTCAGATATGCATTTTTGTTGCTTTTCCAGCTTCTTTCTGCCGCTGAACCTTCAGTCTCTTGCTAATGACCCTCCTAAATCTGCAATTGCTCTGATACCATGTGGAAATTTCTGAATCTTTACACTTTATGCAGAAATTATTTACTGTTAATCTAGTTATGCTCCTCCTACTTAGACAAGTTATTAACTCAATAAATTCAAGTTAAAATCGAAGCAAATCACATAACAGATCTCCACCAATCCAGATCTAGAATAAGTTCATGCATACATGGACAAAGTAACATAGTTATTTGTGGACAAATAGTCCCCAGAAAAACCCAATGCGGGAAGACCAGTCTTCTCGCTGCTGGAGGGTTTTATTATTAAGAATTTTCTGAATACAAGCCTAGGTTCCAAATCTGGAAAACCCGACAAAGAAATAATAGATCTACAGCTCACTGGCTGATCTAGGGCCAAAATAATGACTGATCACACCCTCAAACAGGATTTACAGAACTCGGCCAAAATTAGGGCCTAGAAACCCCAGCGCTGCCCCTAAAGCCTCTGCGTCAGCCTCTGAAGCTCCTCTGACCCTCAGCGCTGCTCTGGAAAGGGCTGCGTTACCCCAGACTGGGTGATGCAATCCCTACGCTGCCCCTTAGGGTCTTTGCGTAACCCTTAAGGGTTTCCTGCAACAATTTACATTGTCCTTGAGGGACTGAGCAGCATCTGCGTAGCACAAGTTGCTGCCCTCCTGCTGCTGCTCTCCTGCTTCTCTACGCTGCCTCTCTGAGCTGATCTCCACCTCTTGCTGATTCTAGACCCTGGAATCAGATCATCCCCTTGGCCTAAATTCCCCTCTCTGCAACTGAAACATTTCTGAGAATTCTTAGCAAACCCGCCCTAGAATCTCAGCTTAGCTTCAGTGCTCTACCTCTGCATGTCTTTGCAAATGACCCCAACCCTTTCCTTTATACTTTTCTCATTGGGAAACCAATGGCCATGATCAGATCTTGAATCAATGGCTAAGATTAAAAGAAAGCTTGATCCATGTGACTTAAGACAATTTCATCACATCTTTAATTAAATTCACTTTAATTATTTAAGTTCCCTAAGTTTTAACTTAGGAAATACATTAAAATAATTAATTAATTTAATATCTCCTACACCAGATGAAATCTCCCAAACCAATTTATGGGTCTTGTAGATCAAGTGTACTCTAGTCCCTCCACAAAAATTGGGAGCTAGAGCACAACTGACGCTATCCCAAATACACAAAATCTCAACACAGTATTGCATACAATCGCAAAGTGTTTGGTTGTTGCCTCTTGACACTCTCCATTCAGGCAACAAGGCATGGGAGGCTCACCCTAGGAAGTTGGATGAGACACCGCATGTCATGAGCCGGGAGGAGACTCTCCAATTGAGACACTTGGTAGGCGCACGACTTGACGGATACAGGCTTAGGGATGGCATGGTTGATAGTCGACTTAGCATATGTTCTACCCCTTGGCTCACACTTGAGGGATGGTAGATGGTAGACTTTGTCTACAGGAGGGTACCCAGACTTCGAGCAGTGTCCAAGTGTATCATCAGGAGTGGGGATAGCAGATTTCACTGCAAGGGAAGTTTCGCATGCGTGGGACAGATTCCTGATACTTGGGATCCACCTAGGGTATACATACAAGGTTCAGAGCTGAGGGCCAGATAGGTTCTAGCAGGTAGCAGGGCTATGCAACGACACCCTATGAGTGAGAGTTGCGAGCTCCCAGTATGGTTGGGGTATCCATGGATCTGGTTGGCGGGCAGATCACTCCACTTTGTGATGAGCAGGGTCATGGTAGAGGGTGATCCAATCCACCTTGTGTTTGACACATGGGGGATCACTAAGACCACCGTTGCATGGCGAGGAACACTTACCCTGTTGTTGCTCAGGGTCGAGATTGGCAGTGGAGGGGTAAACACTGGCATCATGGAGATACCCAGATAGGATGAGCTTGGCTTTCACAAATTTTTGCCATAAGGCCTCAGGAGAGGGAGATACAATCTGCGCACGATGGGGAGTATGTCATACTCAGAGTAGCGTAGCATCAACATGGTGGCACTTCTCCAAGATTATCGGGGGACTCGACCATTACAGCTCTACACAACTCGATAACCTTTAGGGATGAGCTAGATAATATAGGGGGAGATCATGTAGATATTCCATTGGGCTTTAGTATGTCACTGATGGAGTGGGGGACTTCAATAGCATGGCAGGTTGGTCAGTAGGATGATATCCGGAGGAGCTCATGTGAGCAATACACTATCTCTGCAGGGATTAGGTGGTATCTTTGAGGGTTTACTCTTGGAGCGTATGGGATGGACTACTTGGTAGCACAACTTCATGAGGAGTTAGGCATAGTGCCATATTATCACAATCCCCTACTCACTAATGGTGTGTAGGGGGATTCTGATACTTATGCCTCGCAGGATAGTGAGTGGAGCAGGGGGAGCTTCATGTTGGACATGATGGCTTGGGATCCTAGTATTGAGGGATCCCTTCATATCAGGGCAATGCAGAGGTCAAGGATGATTCAATGGTGTATCTGGGACCCTAGCACATTTTTGCAATGACAGTGGGTTGCATCAACTAGAGGGAATGCTTTTCTAGGAATTGCTTGAGGACAAGGAATTTTTGGTGGGGAGGACTGTAATATTCCTATTTAGCAATTTTGCTAACCAAAATATTAATTTTGGCCAATTTTGATAATATCACAGTTTTGACTTAGGAAATGTGTATTTGGGGACCCACAAATAAACTTAGGCGACTATAGGCCTCAAAACATTATGTTGAGGCAAAGTATTGCAGCAATAGTGGAGGATGGGGCCCAATGAGGATGAATTGCGACCCAAATGAAGGCAGCACAACCATTGGTGTGTGTTAGATGCTAGAGGCATAAGGTGGGGCCCAAGGGAACGTTGGGAAGCATGAGACTCATTTCTCTCATTCTTTCATCTATTTCAAAATTGTCTTTGACAAGAACACGCTTGAGTAGTGAGCCAAGTTTTCATGTGTTGTTCAACACACTTATGTCTTCGAGCGGAGATCCCAGCCTTCACTTTGGTGGACTTCGACTGCCAGCCCAAGGAAGGTGCTTCACCATAGATTCAATCAGTCTAGCAGCAAAGAGCCTCATTTACAACACAGCTACTTCACCAGCAGTGCAGAGACATTCCCAGTTGCACAGTCCCTTGAGGGATTCACTCCGAGAGCCAGGGAGGGAGTGGAATTTTCGCAAAGGATTTAGAAGGAAACGTTGGAGCCTTCTAACAGGGATTTTCTGGGATTTTCTGGGTTTATTGAGGAGAAGCCGAGATTAATTTGGCAGAATTTTTTGCATGGAATTGAGAGGCCAACAAGGATCCCAATTCAGCCAACAACTGGAGGAGCTAGGGAAAATTGGGCCAAAATTGTGAGGTCAACATCTAGCCAATCCCTTCGCGAGTTTTGTGGGTTATTGTTGGAGAGTCGAGGGTTAATTTCCCAGAAAATTTTCAGCATCAGAGGAGGTCGTAGCAACATTTCTTTGGAACCAGCGACATAATTCTGGGTAGTTTTAGTGCAGTGTTCAGCAAAGGGTAGTAGCAGATCAGAGAGGGGATTCATACCTTTCACTTGGGCTTTGCTAGCTTGCCTTGTGCAAGCCCAGGTGCACTCTTTCCAACACCATATTGTATACAGATACAGAAGTTTACAAACAAGTTGATGGTATAAGGTAGCATCAACTTCAAGGGTAGCACAAGTGACTGAAAGCTTGACTCCAGACTGAAAGGGAGAAGGGGTTGGCTTACAGTCTTCCATGTGAAAGTGGTGTAGAAGATCACAGGCATACTTGGACTGAGAGAGGGTAATACCTTCTTTAGATTGCAAGACTTGAAGACCAAGGAAATAATGCAAGTGTCCTAAGTCTGTCATTTCAAACTCCTTTTTGAGGCTAGACTTCACATGGTTATATGGTTGGGATCACTACCAGTAAGGATAAGATCATCAACATAAAGAACAAGGATGGTGAAGGACTTACCCACTTTCTTGGTGTAGACAGTGTTGTCAGAATGACACCTAGAAAAGCCATTATCTAATAGAAATCTATCCATTTTGGCATACCAAGCCCGACGAGCTTGTTTGAGACCACGGAGAGACTTCCTAAGGCGACAAACAAGGCTGGAGTCTTTTTGGATAAAGCCAAGGGGTTGTTCCATGTAGATTTCTTCATGCAAATCTCCAAGTAAGAAGGAGGATATAACATCCATCTGATGGACTTCCCATTTAAAGGAGGCAGCAAGGGAAAGAACAAGGCGAATAGAACTCATTTTGGCAACAAAGGCAAAGGTTTCAGTATGGTCAATGCCTTCAACTTGTGAAAATCCTTTAGCGACAAGACGAGCTTTATGTCTATCCACTTTTCCATCTGGTCCAAACTTTGTTTTGTAAACCCATCTTCATCTGACAAGTTTTATTCCTTTTGGAAGAGGAACCAGATCCCAAGTATCATTCGCCAATAAGGAACGATATTCTTCCTTCATAGCTTCATCCCAATCTGGATGACTGGAGGTTTCTTCAAAGGTTTTTGGATCAGGATTTTCTGGAACTTGAGCCAATAAGGAAGAGGCTCTTTTGAACTGAGAACGTGTACGTCGTCGAACGGCAGGGTCACCTGCAAGAGAACCAGCTGCACCCGAGTAGAGCGGACCCATCTTGGAAGCTGTGGAGTAAAAGGAATCATTTCAAGAGGTGGAGGAGGATTGTCATCCTTATTGTCATCATCTGAACTAGAAGGAATGCTATTAAAAATAGAAGAGAGAGAGAGAGGTGGCACATATGCCGAATCAGCCTCACAAGCCAAAGGTGGCACACCTGCTGAACTAGGCTCACAAGCCGATATATTTTCATCAAATTTTACATCTCTTCTAATAATAATATTTTGGGATTATGGTTGAAGAATTCTATATCCTTTGACATCTTCAAAATATCCAACAAAAATGCATTTTTCACTCTTAGGTTCTAAGGCTTTATGTTTCGCATCTGGAATATGGGCCCAAGCATCACTTCCAAAAATACGAAAGTGACTTACATCTGGTTTGATTGAGCTCCAGGCTTCTACTGGAGTTATATTCTTTAAAACCTTAGTAGGAGTCCGATATACTATGTAATTTTCACAGTTAAATGCTTCTGCCCAAAAATTGAGACTAAGTCCTTTAGATTGAAGCATACAATTAGCCATTTCTTTTAAGGTGCGATTTTTCCTTTCAGCTACACCATTTTGTTGTGGAGTATATGGAACGGTATGTTGCTATTAAATGCCATGCTCAGTGCAAAAGTTGATAAATTAGTTGTTAACATATTCTCCTACATTGTCTAATCTTAACTTAAGAATTGGATGTCCAGATTGTTTCTCAACAAAGGCCTTAAAGGCTAGGAACATGTTAAAAACTTCACTTTTGAGTTTTAAGAAGTATACCCAAGTGTGTCTGGAAAAATCATCAATGAAAGTTAATAAGTACTTGCAACCAGAGAAAGAAACAACAGGAAGTGGACCACATAAATCACTGTGCACGAGATGCAAAGGGGTTGAAGCATGCCAAGAGGCACGTTTTACAAAACTATCCCAATGATGTTGTCCAAGTACACATCCGGAGCAAACACCATCTCGGCAAGATACCATAGGAAGACCTGTCACCATATTTTCTTTACATAGAGCTTGAAGAGAGCGATAGTTTAAGTGACCAAATCGCTCATGCCAAAGTTTGCTCACTTCATCACTATGAGCAACAAAAACGGAGGGAAGACATGATGACCCAAAGTTGTCAAACTTATACAACCTTGTGGAATCATCAACAATGCCAGTAGCTAAAATATGTCTAGGATCTTTGAGGTCCTTGATTACAACATCATGAGGTGATAATTCTACTATTTTCCCTTCACCTGAATGAGTTATCTGATAAATAGAGAGAAGGTTGCATGACAAGTTAGGAACACATAGTACATCATTAAACTGACCATTATCGAGATGAATGGTTCCAGATCCTACAACACTAAGAGATCTATCATCACCAACATAAATATGTTTGGTGTTACAATCATTTAAAGAAGAAAACATGGCTTGATTTTTGGCCATGTGGTAAGAAGCTCCAAAATCAATGAGCCACTCATGAGAATGAGAAGAAGAAGATACATTTAATGCATAACCAGATCTTGATGCTTGACAACCACAAGCAGAAAGTGCCATTCCTAAAGATGAAGGTGAAGAGTGCTCCAAATTGATGTTGTGCTTCTTCATTGCTACTTCTAAGGCTTCCATCTTCTTAAAACATTTGGACTCTATATGGCCATCACGATTACAAAAGTTGCAATGTCTATCCGTCTTCTTCCCTTTGTTTTTATTTGCCTTATCATTTTGGTGAGTTGCTTTTTCAGTTTGCGGCTGAAATTGCTTAGGACCCTTGTTTGGTTTCGGACCATACTTTTTAGGATACTACTTCTTGGGATTCTTTTGATATGATTGTTGTTGGGCTGCTAAGGCTTTCTTAGAAGCATTTCCAGGAGTGATAAGACCAAGGTGTAAGAGTTTTTCTTGTTCTCTTATCAAAGAATCACAAAAGGAATCAAAAGAGGGATTCTTGTAGGTGGTTCCTGAAGAAATGATGGCTTCTCTAGTGGAATGGAAGGCAGAAACAAATACAGAGTAAGTAGGGCCAAGCTTAGCAAGAATGCAATAGATGAGGCTACTATCTTCCTTTTTGACCTTACAACCTTCTAAAAGAAGTCTAAGGGTCTTGAATTTGGACAAAAAGTCTTCAATAGAGGAGAAATTATTGGGGTCCAAAGTAAGCAACTCATTTTCAAGTTGATGGGCCCTAATTTGATTTTGAATGCCAAAGACAGTATTTAGCTTGTCCAGGGCTTCATGAGGGGTGTCAATGTCAAGGATATGAAATCGAAGATCTTGAGCAATGGACATTCCTATCAACCCTCGTGCTTGATCTTGTTTATTTTCCCATTTAGCAACTTTATCATCATCGGAAGGTTTAGTTTCTTGTCCTATGGCTATTCTATAAAGCCCTTTACTTCTAAGTATATCTACCATGTGAGGTAGCCATTGAAAATAATTGGAGTTGTTAAGAATAATCGGGCATGCACTTTCCATTTAAAAAAAAAAAAAACTGAAGCTGAGAAAAGCTGAAACTAACTGCTTCAATGGAAAGATCTCGAAAAATTAGGCCGATTAAAAAAACGGCTCGAGAAACGGCTTCCAGATGAGGAAGTTATGCCTTCTGAAAAAACTGAGTTGTAGATGCCGAATAGTTATGGGAACGGTTTGAAATTTGATGATGAAGTTCAACTTTAAAAAAAAAAATCCCGCCCCTTTAACAAAAACTTTTTACAAAAAGAAGCTTGAGAAAGAGACTTGAATCCAAGACCTCTATTCTCATAAACTAACTCCTCACCAAGTGAGATAGTAAAAAAATTTTGTAATTGTTTGAAAGGAGGAAGGGTTTTTTTTTTTTTTTTACTATTCGGTGTGCGTGCTTTTTCCTGCACAAAAACACAAAAATCCGAGCAAAAAAAAAAAGAAATGCAAGCCTTACAACAGAATGTTAGATTTTCGGTTAGCCTTACCAACAACTATCTATTTTTTCACTATTTTTGATTTCCCGAGATCGCACAAAGATGCGGGGAAAGAGCATACGTAGCAAAAAAAATCCCTTCTTGTTTCTGATATGCCGAGATCGCACACAGCGCAGAGCAAAGAGCATACACAGAGAAGAGGGTATAGATCCGGCAAATAAATAAAACCTAAAAACCGAAATAAATGTATGAACCAAATAAGTAGAACTATTAACAAATATCACCGCAAACATACACTTTATACCTCCAGATCTAAATCACATATTGGGAACCGGAAACCCTTTTCAGAGAAATCTAAAGGCGTTCTCTGTAACAGACGCTCCGACACAACAGAGCAGTTATCCAAGCCCAAAAATGCTCAGAAATAGTAGATCTAGAAAACGACAGTCGCATGCAGTCAAACCAACTTCGGATTTTGATAAAAAATGGATGCGACGTTCAAAATAGCTCTAATACCATGTAGGAATTTACAGGGTAAGTTCCTTAGATCAAAAACCAAAGGTCAACTCTCACAAATAGATCACAAATCAGTGCACCAGTTTTCTCACGTGGTTAAAACCCTCGAAGAGGGAAACAGTCCACGGCCTGAGCCAACGCGGCCACTTCAGGCAATTTATTAATATAAAAAGAAAAGTTACATATGTTTCTCTCATAAACGGTTACCGAACAAATGACCCTCCATGCTCTTTAAATAGAGATCATGGACCAATCGGGTGTTAAGCCACGGATCAAGTGTCATTAAAACCGAGGAGAGAGATAACCATCGGATCACTACAAATCGTGACCGTCGGATTATAAGTTACAAATGTACATGGTAAAGAAACACACTTTACCTAACTCTACACTAGACTAAGTTATTCTTAACTATTTCCTATGTGTCAGAATATCCTACTGTAAGCCGTGCTGGTTGTGGTTATTGAATGTTGACTGATATGAACTCGTAATCTTTTTTTAAATGGAAATGGAAATGACACATCGAGGACTTATTATCAATTTTTTTTGTACATCACTTTACTTATGCATTACATTTTCTTCCGCTCCAAACTTTGCAATTGCAAATCATCATATTGTTATGTGTTTTTGTTAGTCTCTTAAGCATGTTATGTGTTTTATCAGTCCTCGTTAGTCTCACACAGTGAGCATTCCTGATAAAATATGTCATAATATTGCAAGAGCATCACGCATGATAGTTATTCTTTATGATATTTCAGTGAGAATCTTGTCAGACTAGAAATAGCTTTCTCTCAATGGAATATTGTCAAACTGCTTCTTTTGTGAATTTCTACTAAATGCAGATTTGTTTGCTGCATCACCGACTCTCCTCTCATCTCACAATTCTCTCGACTACAAACTTTCACCTGCTACCACACGTATCTTAGCATTCTCTTAGCAGAACTGTGATTTGACCGAATCTTTTAAGTGAATCGCAGTTTATACCATCTTCCAATCCCATAAAACAAAAACATTAAAATTTCCTTAGAGCTTGCTGTGTTCGGTCGCGCTCTCGCAAATTCAAGTGCCGATTCCAACGCCAAATACAGCGCCCCCAAGCTCACTAAAATTTTTGTTTCAATATAATTTGCCACCGTAATATTTTTAGGACCCTCTACTCCTCGATTGACTCCTCACTGTGGGATCCATATCTTTGGGCGAGGGTGAAGTCTAAGGATTGAAGAGTTCATTTGCAATCTTGTTGTAGAGGTAACTAATAATAAAATTAACCAAGAGCACTATCCATCATATTTACTTTACTTGTCTCTTGATGGTCTTGAGTTTTCATATGCAAAGTTTATTCCAAAAGGCGAGTATTGTAATTCTCTTAACAAGTGTTTTCTTTTTATGTTTCAAGTCTAATTTCACATTTGGCATTTCCTTGTTCACATTTTCCAAGTTAATTACTAATTGTGGAGTTTTGGCAAGATATGTTTCAATGTTTTGATTCCCAAGTTTGATTATCTCAAAGGCATCTTCTGTATCTTGCAATATCTAATGCTAACAATCTTTTGTTCGCATTTCACGGCTACTTTGCTTTCAATTTTTGAGAGCATTGCATTTTACTTCTTGAACAAATATATATATCTTTCAAATGTTGAGCAAATTCTGTATAAGGCATTGGTTTGTGGTTTTATCATGTTAATGATTGTCATTATTATTTCAAGTTGCTCACATCATATTTTGCTCATAAATACTTAAAAGTAACCCATTTTCACTATAACACTCTCCTAGAACCTCACATCCTTTTAACTTAGTTTCTTCACTTTAGGGACCACCCCCCTTAGCTGACCCAAGAAAGAGCTTAAACAGAGAGAGTCGGGATCAGTGTGACAGCCCCTTCTCTGAGATCCTTGCCACCAACCACACCTTGTGGGGTTGAAGGCTTTTTCCACCGACTCTGGTGTAGGTGCAAAGGCAAGGAAAACAATAATAACAATACCCATTAATTATTTAATTTCCCTAAGTTTAGACTTAGGGTCTGCATTAAAATAATTAATTATTTTAATAAAACATAAACCGAGTGGAATTTCCACAAATGGTTTCTGGGTTATTTGGAATACTGATGTCCAAGCCTCGTTACAAATTTTGAGACTTGGAACACTTTCTAATGCTACAAAAATCAACACTCCCTCTTAGTGAGGAAAGTGTTCTAGCAAAATTCCTGTTGCATGTTGCTCTGTCTTGAAGCATCCTCTGCATTGTTGATGCCTGGCTGCTGCCTTTCACCTACTACCTTTTGTATTGCTGCCCATGACACTGTCAGTGTCACTGCCTCATTTGTATTGCAGCTCCCTCTGAATCCTAAACATATCCATTCCTGCTACTAAAATGGATTCTTGATCATCCCCATATTTTCTCTGAAAAAGACAAACTTCGTCTTTCCCAGAGCTTTCATGAGGATATCTACCCCTTGTTCTCCTATAGGAGTGTACTCCAATTGTACAACTCCCCTTTGGACATAGTACCTGATGAAATGACACCTGATGTCAATGTGCTTCGACTGATCATGAAACACAAGATTCTCAGAGAGCTTAATGCAACTATGATTATCACATAGAATGACGGTCGCCCCCATCTTCTCCTTGAGTAAGTTCACAAGCAATTTCCAAAGCCATATGGCCTCAGACAAACCCGTGCTTGCTACCATAAATTCAACTTATGCGGAGCTCAGGGCCACGAATTTTTGTTTCCTGTTGCACCAAGAGGTCATCCCTGATCCAACACTGAAACAGTACCCACTGGTACTTTTCCGATCTACTGGGCTCCCAGCCCAATCTACGTCAGTGAACCCACTCAACCTGATGTCATTGCCTCTGGTGTATTTTAGTCCAAGGTCGATTGTTCCTTGTAGATATCTGAGAACATGTTTAGTTGTTGCCCAATGAGCCCTCCTAGGTTCCACCATGAACTCACTGAGAGTATTGACAGCATAACAAATGTTTGGTCTCGTGTTTAGCAGTACATCAAATACCCTCTGAGCTTCCTATACAAAGTAGGATCAGCCTCATCATCTTTGGATGTGTCAATTTTCTTCCAGTTGGTAATCATTGGAGAAGCCATGAGTATACAGTCCTCCATCTGAAATATTTTCAGAACTTTTGTAGTATATTTTCCTTGACCAAGGAAGATCTCACCCTTCTGCTGCCAAAATTCCAACCCCAAAAAATAATGCATCAACCCTAGATCCTTCATGTCAAATTCTGTAGCTAAATTCTCCTTGCAGTTCTTGATGATCCTAGATGATCCTGTTAGGAATAGATCATCTACATACAACACCAATATAAGAGGCTCATCCCCTACTCTTAGATAGTAGAGATTAGGATCTGTGCCACCCTTGACAAATCCCATTTCTGCAAGTAGCTATCGATTCGACCATACCGAGCTCTAGGGGCTTGCTTCAGTCCATACAAGGCCCTCTTGAGCCTGCACACGTGTTTTCTAGTCATGCGTCTCAAAGCCCTCTGTTTCTTCAATATATACTTCTTCTTCTATCACCCAATTCAGGGACGCAGTCTTGACGTCCATCTGGTGAATCTCCCATCCCATCTACGCAACAAGGGATATCACGGATCTAATAGAAGTATATCGGGCTACTGGGGTGAAAGTCTCTTCATAATCTATCAATTCCTTCTGAGAATACCCCTTAGCTAGAAACTTGACTTTAAATTTCTCGATTCTTCCATCTGCAACATATTTGATCTTGTAGATCCATCTCGAACCTATAATTGATCTGTCCTGAGGCTTGGGAACCACTTCCCAGACATCATTCGTCATGATGGAGTTGTATTCCTCCACCATCGCATCGACCCATACCTAGTGCTGAGCTACCTCCCGAAAACTAGATGGTTCCCCAACCTGCGCTACCAAAGCTTGGTACCTTTCAGGTTGTCTATGCTGCCTCTTCTCATTTCGGGGGGCTTCGACAAATTCTTCTACATCCCTCAGAATCTGTCGTAATTCCCTGTTCATCCTACCACTAGTAGTGGGTGGATCCACCTGCTCTCCTTCCTGCAAATCCTCGGGAGATGTATCCCTTGGATCCCCATGCCTTGGAGAGGCAATCGTATTACCCTCTGCAGGTCGTTGTGGTTGGACCAACAGATCCTCCTCAGACTGCGTAGCAGAAGGCATCTCCCGGGATTTTTTGAAGGCCCTTTCCTCCATGAATGTCACATCCCATCGTACTACAATATTCCTGCTCTCAAGAATGTATATACGGTAAGCCTTTGCATTCTCACTATATCCCACTAGATATCCCTTTTCCGTAGTCTTACCCAACTTCTTCTTCTTTTCTTCGGGCACATGACAATATGTCGCACTGCCAAAGATCTAAAGTGGCCCACTTCAAGCTTGCTGCTAGTGAAGACACTTTCTGGAGTGATCTTACCCAATTCATTACAAGGAATACTGTTCTAAAAGTAGACAGTTGTATTACAAGCTTCAACCCAAAGAAATTTGGGCATGTCTTAATTGCACAACATTTCCCTTGCAACTTTGACAATATTTCTATTCTTCCTCTCTGCAATTTCATTCTGCTCTGGATTATAAGGAGCGGTCCACTCCCTTCTGATGCCTTCCCTTGCGCAGAACTCTGTGAAGTTTTTATCTGTGTACTCTCCACCATTGTCCGATCACAATGTCTTGATCCGATTTCCTGTCAGATTCTCAACAAGAGCTTTAAACTCCTTGAATCGAACAAAGACTTCGTCCTTGATCTTCAGAAAGTAGATCCAGGTCTTACTGGAATGGTCATCAATAAAGGTGACAAAATATTCGGCACGACTAAGAGCTCTAGTGGACATTGGCCCACAGATGTCTGAGTGTATTAAGCTCAACACACTCTTAGCCCTATTGTTGCTTCTATAATATGCTGCTTTCGCATACTTTCCCAATACACACCCTCTGCAAACATCATCTTGCTTGGTTCTCAGTTCTGGAACTCCTGTGACAGACTTCTTGAGAATTCTTAACGCCCTATGATGTAAGTGTCCCATTATCTTGTGCAATAGTGTTAATCAAGGTTTTCATTGATGTCAATATGGCATTGACCGAGATGTCAATATTCTTGAGATGCTTGGTTCCAGATGATGATGTCACGACTCTTGGTTGACTAGGATACCATCAATGAAGAAGTCAAACCACTAATGAAGGAAGCCCTAAGAAGTACTTGATCTAATGTTGCATGCACTTGATGATATAGACCTTAATATTTGATGACATATGGAGAACTACATGTCTTGATAACATGGTCAGAGGTCATTTGATGATTGGAAGATTTATTTGGAGCTGTTGAAAAATTAATAAAGGTTGCACTATGACATATCTTTGCACTAATATATGATGGCATTGATGATACGTGATGCTACATAAATGTTGCACTCCTACATATTGACTCTATGATAAGAATGAAGAAGCCACACTGACACAAACATTCCTCATGCCGTCCCAAAAAAATTTATGCATAAAATTTAAGGACAGTCACAAATAAAATTACTTTTCACCATCTTAGAGACAACATTTTTTTGTGGGACCCTCACCATCCTTTAGAGCATAATTTTAGCTTTCCAATGAGCTATTACTTGGCTTGAAACTCCAAGTGGTTTGGGAGATATGAATTTTTCAAGTTAAAGAAAATAAATCTGTCCTTAAGCCGACCTACACTCAGTCACTCATGTCGGCCTCCCTCCAAACAGACGTGACCTTTCAAATTTGATTAACTACTATAAATATAAAACCGCAGAACTTCATTTCAATCAAAAAATTTCGGTCAACCATTATAGGAATATTTTTACAGCAACAAGGAAAATACTGAAGGCTGAAAAGAGAAGTTTGGGCATACTTCAATATTGGGACAACTTCAAATTTAAAATATAGACCTCAGACTAAGTAGAACAACAAGTTAAGGGTATTCTGTTTGGGTCACTAAAATGCACTGAAAAATTCAGATTTTCGAATCAGTTAGTGGAGGTTCATACTGTCAACAGTAAGGCCTAGTTTAAGCCCATATCTGTGATATTTCACCTCAGACAATGGACAATGTATTAACTCAAACCTGTGGTGGTGCCTCAGACTTGCAAACCAGTGATTACACTTCAGAGCTGTGGATTTGGATCAGTGTGACAACTCATTAACAATTTTGGGCATTGATAAAGGGCACGTTTTTTGGGAATTGTTGGAACAACTCGACAGAAAAATATCTCACAGAGAAATAAACAAAATATAAAGCACACAAACAAGGCACACAACAACTAAAGACAAATTCATTTAGGACAGGCCACACAATATCGAGAACGCCGAGCTATTTTATTAATACTCTAAAATAAGTGAAAGGACAAAGGTGATCGTAGCCATAGCGACTTCGACTTGCACTAGGCAAGTGTAGAAATACTCGGTATCACGTATGGAATGGTCAGCTTCCTCTATCAATCGCGTGTTCTGTCAGCTGGAAAATGTTGTCGTGTCAGCGCAACGCTGAATGAAATGAGTTTTGGGTTGTTTCAACTTTAAAAATGTCAAACTCGGTAGGCCATTATCCAATACCTTAAAAGCTTCGGTAGGAGCTTTTCGAGAATGGCTGACCCCGGAAAATACCTTCCTTGAGGCACTACGCTATCCCTCAAGGGAAAACGCTGACCCTGAAGGCAACACTGCGAAATATGGCCTTTCCCTCTGCAAAATGCCTCCAATAGGTAAGCGTTGATCCCTTCCCTAATCCTCCGGTCTGAGTCCACCCAAATCACCTCAATCCAGAACTCTCCCCAACTAGAACCAATGTTTTGAAAATCGCGATCGGGATTAAATCGGCGAGGGGAAAAAATCGGAAAAAATCGTAAAAATTGGCACATACAAAAATATTCAATTTTTTTCAATTTTTTTAATATCTAAAGCGTCCACAACATAAAATAAATGCATTGACACATAAATATGAAAAAAAAACTAATATATAAGACGTGTAATATCATGTCTAGTGCTACATCACACATAATAGTGAATCATGTCTTGAATACTAAGTCCTGAGTCTCAAATCAACCTCAAAATATCAACAAAAAATATAATAATGTATCTCATATCATGAGTCATAATGTTATATACAAAGGAATGCACCAAATAACCTATACTACTGATTTCCTCTGCCCCTCTTGCGAGAAAATGTAACAGCTTTCCCTCTAGACGAAGAAGCTGGCGGGGCTGGCAATGGACTCTGTTGTGCTCCAGATCCTGAAGCACCAGGAGCTAAAGGAGGCAGACCACGTCCTCTACCGATAGCAGGGGTAGGTGGTGTCACCTCCTCCTCTTGCTGTTGCTCCTCCTCCTCCTCCTCATGAAACTCATCATTGATTCATCGCTACTAGAAATGGGATCATCAACAAGAGGTACATAAACATCATCTAGCTCAAAGTCTTCAAACTTGGATTGCTCAACCTTATAACATGATAGAAATTGAAAAAGCTTAACATGCCTAACCAATTATTTTGGTTTGAGTGAAGGGTTCATCTCCTCAACCTTAAAACGCGGTAGAAAAAGATTAACATGCCTAACGAGTTGTTTTCCTTTGAGTGAAGGGTACATTCTTGTTAAGGCCACGGTAGGGGAGTTCAACAATCAATACCACCAACATCAACAAAGTTCAACAATCAATGCCACCAACATCAAGGTTCGTAAAGGACTTCATACTCTTGATCAAATGCCAATCTCATACCCTTACACATAATAGAATCAAATGGAAACAATGCAAATCCCCAAACCATGAAACCCTGAAAACCATTAAGTCTGCTGAATTTTGAGTGAAATCTAAAATTCTAGTTTCTTCATATGAAATCCAATGAGGTCGAAACCACTCTTAAACAACCTGAGTCATTTCATGGTAATGTTAAAAATTTAAGTAAAAGGATGAAAATGAAAAATAAAAGAAATATCACTTTTACTTTAAGAATTTAACATTACCATTAACTGCCAACAGGGTGTGTCAGCAAAAATGACAAAAAAAAAATCGATTTTTGAACTTATAGGGTTGCTGTTTTAGGGGCCCACGATTTTTTGGAAGAAATCACGATTTTTTCCCGATTAGCGATTTTTTCAAAAGATCATGCAAAACATCGCCGATTTAATCGTTTTGCTGAAAAAATCGCGATGTTCAAAACCATGACTAGAACTGCGTCCTCCCTCTACAAGACTGCGTTGTCCCTCCAAGGAATGCTCCTCAATGACTGAAGCTCTAATCTCCCCCTATAAAATATGGTAGGACTCCTCACCCGAGCAAGCACTCGAAGTCTCTCTGGGCTGAGGTTGGGATCTCCGCACAAAGACACCCGGTGTACTGAACAGTACGTGCAGACTAGCTAAACAGCAAGCGTGCTCAATGTCTAGAGACAATCTCCAAAATGCATAATCAACAATGAGAGAAAATGAGGTAGCCTCCCCTCTATTTATCTTTGGTGAGCCTCCCTCTCTCCTTGGCCCCACCACGTTCACGCTATCTCTCTTTGGCCCATGCTGCCAACTCATCTGCACTGGCTGGCCCACGCTGTCTAAGTGTGTCACCCCCTACGTTGTCACTTGGCCCCCTTGGCCCACCTTGACCACAACGTTATGTTTCCTAGGTGACTTTAGGGGGGGTGTGTTTTATCCTAAGTGAGCCACATTCTCCGTTTTACCCACTTTATTTATATTTTAGCTATATAAGGGAACATTAATCAAAATTAATATTTCCAATTAGCTGCTGCTAATTGGGAATATTACAGTCCTCCCTACCAAAAATTGCTTGTCCTCAAGCAATGCCTGAACAAGCCTCCTCTCTAGCTGTTGCTCCCCACTATCACTGTAAAGTGTGCCTGGGTCCCAGATGCTCCACTGAATCTTCCCCGTCCTCTGTATCACCCTGATATGAAGGGATCTCTCAATGCCGAGATCCCAAGCCATCCTGTCCAACATGAAGCTCCACCTGCTCCACTCACCATCCTGCCATGCTAATGAAGTCCACCACTTCATCAATGACTCGATAAAGCCCGATGGAAGATATACACGATCTCCCCATGTAGTATACAACTCACCCCTAGAGGTTATCGAGTTGTGTAGAGTTGTAATGCTCAAGTCCCCTGCTAATCTAGTAGAGGTGCCACCATGCTGACGTTGCGCTACTCTAATCATGAGATACTCCCAGTCATGCGCAGACTGTATCCTCCTCTCCTGAGACCTAGTGGCAGGAGATCTATGAGAGAAAAGCTCATCCGGCCCAAGCATCGCCATGATGCCAATACCTACCCCTCCGAATGCAGCTCTGAATTTATGCAGCAACAGAGAAAGTCTGCCTTGCCATTCGATGAAGGCCTCCGTGTACCCCCATGTGCCAACCCAACAGTGAACTAGATCACTCTCTGTCCTGACTCCGACCATCATGAGACAGAATGGGCTATCAACCAACTAAATCTCTGCATCCCATAGTCGGACTTGCTGCACCATAGCTCTGACAACTGTTGGAATCCCTCCGTGCCTCATCTCTATATCCTGCTCGTGACTAATATAGAGGGTCCATATATCATGGGAAAACATGATGCATGCTAACCTGCCATGTGTCTTCCACTGTGTAGTACTGATGATCGTTGGAAGCCATATGTGACAAACATCCACCCCCTGAAGGCAATCAATAGATGGATATTTGATACTCACAATTGACTCAAGGTATGTGGATCCCTCCTGTACCTGCCAACCATCTCCACTAGGTCTGCCATCCACCCTCTCGATACTGTGTCGATACATTGTTTGGAGCCCAGACGCATACTGGGATGCTACCTCTGTTGTACCCAGTATCCTCTGCTCATACATGGTCTCGACATGCCCTAAGAAAAGAGTGACGCATGTCTCCCTCATAACCCGCTCCCCAAGCGTAGGCTCAGCGATCACTGATTTTCCACCCCGGTAGAGGATCATCTCATCCCCTGACCTGTGGCTGTCAACTAGCACACCGACCCAGTGCCACTGCTGATAAGTCTCTCCCCTAGTGTGCTGAGTGTCATCCAAATATCTTGGGTGAGCCTCGCGTACCCCACTGCTCATACCCAAAGTGCCAAAGGACAACAACAAAATCAACTGTGCCTGTGAGTGATGTAGAAGAGGGTCGAGTGCATTAGTCTCCACAGATACCGTCAAGTATCGCTCATCTGTCTCCCCATCGATCCTGGGTGAACTACCCCCAAAGGTAAGCCTGGTGTCCCTGTCCGTGAGTCTCCCTAGATGCAATACTCTAAGACCCTGTTGTGCAGCACCATACGCCCTCGCATACCACCGATCATCCATGTACTCCTCGACATGCCACTGCACACTAAGGCATACCCCTGCATCAGTCACTCCTCGCGTGTTCTCAATGTGATGTAGGACACTCCTACTCCACAATGCAGTCCCACTCACTATAGTACGCCACCATGCAACTCCATGTCCACTGGTAGTCCACTGCTCAATGCTAGAGGCTCCCACACATCCTTGGATGTGATGACCTAGAGTTGTGCCTCTACATGTCGGACCACCCCCAATCGGTATCATCATCTCCACCGTCGCATCGCTATACTCGTCAACGAATGGATCATCACTCCAAACCCTCCCCGAGGGGTCCGAGAAGTGAATTTCCCTATGTGTCAGTAGTGATACCACCACTGCTCGACTTCGCTGTGTCCTTTGTGCCCCACACAAAGGTGAAGAATCCTTGGCTCCATACAAGGCGCCATCTGGTGGCCTGCCAATGCCACCTCCTCCGACAAGCTCCTGCCAAGGTATGTTGATCACTCTGTGATCCCGTGTATAAGTGTCATACCAGGACAACCTAGGGAGTCTGCCCATAAACTGGTTGGCCACTGGAGCTGACCGAAACTCCCCTGGCGAATGCGCATGCTCTACTGCTAGGCCAACTGTACCCTCCAAGACATAGTCAACCGACCTGCCTGGGAAACAACAGGTAGTCCCGCCTAGATCCCAATGCCAATCTGGGGTTCCTGTATTCCCAGCACCTGGAAACTCCTACTGAACTACACCCAGGTCCACCACTATCTTCATAACCCACTCCACCAGGTACCAAATCAAAATCTCTCGCCATCCCAGCTCAACATGTGGATGTTGCACCCTGTGCAACTCCGATCATCTCATCCCACTAACCAAGTCACGTATGAGATCTGACTAGGTGGCTCCGCCTCTCTCTCTCCAATGGAAAGAGGTGACCCAATAATGTTGCTAGCCCCATCTATGCACGCCTGAAGGGGCCTGCTCTGACACTCCAATGTGCCCTCTAGCTGTACCATTAGGGAATCCAGCCGTTCCTCAATGTGGGCCAACTTGGCCACTAACTCGGCACAAACCACTCTCATGCCCTCTAGCTCCTCATTCTGTAACAAAATAGCCTTTCGTACTGATGTGGCCTTCCCTTTCAAAACTAGAAGGTCAGCTCGAAGCTGATGACACTGCTGTGTGTGACCATCATCCAATACCTCTGTATCTCCTAGTGCCTCATCAAAGGTGGATACATCTCCTGGCACCTCTCCCATCTGTTGCGCGCTGCTACTACCCGAAGACTCAGAAACTACCCCGGTTATCACCTCAATGGATGGCACTACTAGGGTAAGCTCTACTCTCTCTACTGAGATGTCAACCGATACGGTCAAAGAAGTCTCCAACACAGGTGACCCCTGCGTCATACTGGGTGTATCCACACGCTCCCCATGATCCTCTGTGCCCTCATCCTCCAAGTGCGAGGTAGCCATTTTGATGGCTTCCCCTTCCGTTATTCGGTCAAGCTGGAAAGAGGTATCCAACTTTTCCACCCGATCTCGAACCGTGAAATCAGTGGATCCATCATACGTGGGAAAAGGTGTCCTCCCAGTGGTACGCTGCAACTCTGAACTCTGTGTGCTAAACCCCCCACTATTCCTTCCTCCTTCATCCTGCCTGAGCTGACAATAATCTTTGAAGGGTAAAGCCACTCTGAAGTTTTCCCCCATGGACTACCATTCGCGGAAATAATCTCCAAAGGGTATATGATCATGCTGCCTCCCTTTCTCACTCGGTACTAGAGGTAAGAATGTAGGCATCGTGATCCTGGTTGGCCTACTGAAGGCTAGTAAATGTTGGTCACACTGTTGTGAGACCCCCCGTATTTTCCACCTCTACTGCGTTTGGTGGGTAAGATTATGCCTACCTTCTTTGTTCATAGAAAAAAATATCCCCACGGCTGAGCCAAGAATGAGGCTCTGATACCACTGCAATATCCCGAAGGGAAATAAACAGTAATATAAAGCACACAAACAAAGTACACAGCAACTATAGACAAATCACGAGACAAAATACACAATATGGAGAACGCTGAGCCATTTTATTAATACTGAGAAATAAGGAAAGTACAAAGGTGATCAGAGCTATAGCACCTCGACTTGCACCAGGCAAGTGTAGAAATACTCTCAGAACAATGTATGGAATGGCTACTCCCTCTATCAACTGCATAATCTCCAAGCTACTGGAAAATGTTTTCGTGCTGCTGCAACTGCTGGAATGAAATGAGTCTTTGGGGTTGTTCCCCAACTCGGAAAATGCTGAAACTCTGGGAATGGCCTCCTCTCCCAATACCCAGAAAAGCCCAGAGAGCTTTTCGAGAATGGCTGACCCCAGAAAATTCCTCCCTTGAGGCACTACGCTATCCCTCAAGGGAAAACGCTGACCCTGAAGGCAACACTGCGAAATATGGCCTCTCCCTTTGCAAAATGTCTCCAATAGGTAAGGGCTAATCCCTTCCCTAATCGTTCAATCTGAATCTACCCAAATCACCTCAATCCAGAACTCTCCCCAACTAGAACTGCGTCCTCCCTCTGCAAGACTGCGCTGTCCCTCCAAGGAATGCTCCTCAATGACTGAAGCTCTAATCTCCCCCTGTAAAATACAGTAGGACTCCTCAAACCCTGAAATTGGGCATTTCACTCTTCAAGGAGACCCTTGACTTCCGCGAGTGCAAGTGGGTATATCAGTGATAAGAGGGCAAAAGTGGAAGACCCTAAGAGCGGGCTATCTTGGAAGAGAAAGAGGGTTGTTAGAGGGCAGTTTGGTGAGCCTAAGATCAATCATCTTAGAGAAGCAGGGGTGATTTATAGAGGCAAATTGGTCAGCTAAAGATGCAAGCATTCTAAAGTTGCAAAAGTACTTGTGAGCAGCAGAGGAGGTGCCAAAGGACCACCAAGTGTTTAAGGTATATGGACCAAAATGGCCGAATTGAGTGCGCTCCTTCAGCAAGTCAAGTGTATCTTGTTCAAGGGTATATTGGTGATCGTAATTTATTGACATCAATCCCTAGTTGTTCTTGTATCAAGGCTAATTGTAAGGGCCATGATCCATGGTACAAGGGCCTTATGTTTGTCATATTAAAATTGTAATATAACAAGTTTTCAGTTGAAATTTTGGCTTGTGTACTACATTGATTCATTGTTGTACACTTTTCGTTGGGCAAAGTGCTTGTATTGTGGCATTTTAGTGTGTTTATGTCTTAGACATAAACCTGATTCTGAAGTGTCGAGGAAAAATTAACATGGTATCAAAGATATTTTGAAGAGATAGTTGAATCAAAGTGTGCATAGCGTACAACTCAAGAGGGAGTTCGTTGCATTGTTATTGAAGCATTAATAAAAATGGTGAAGTTGGTTGTTGGTTTGATATACGAGGATAGGTTGGATGGGTTGTCCAACTATAGTCCTTGAAAGGAAAGGATCAAGTTGGTCTTGATGATAACAAGATATGGGAGTTACCCGACAAAGAGATCAAGAAACCAACAGACCCTAAGGATTTGGAAGTGTATGAGGAGTTGGATACGAAAGCAAAGTTGATCATCCACATGTGTCAAAGATCACTTGATACCTCATCTGTCCAGGAAGAACACTGCCTATGAGATGTAGAAAGCCCTTCAGGACTTGTTCCAGAATAAGAACGAGAATTAGTTTTTGGTATTCAGAGATAAGTTTAAGAGCATCAAGATGTTGGATTGTGAAGGTGTGGCTTTGTATTTGACGAGATTTTCTCATGTTCGAGATGAGCTTGTTGCCATCAGTGAATATGGTCCAAATTTTGAGCTACTGAGAACTCTTTTGAAAGGGTTTATCAAGGAATGGAGGTCGTTTATCGAAAGGATCATCGCACGAGAAAAGTTGCTAGATTGGAACAAGTTATGGGATGACTTCTTCTGGGAGGAACTGTGGGACGAGGACCTTCATAAGAGGAAGACTTTCAATTATAACATAGCTCTGTGAAAATCAGCTAACCCCGAATCCTATTGCAACAACTGAAAAATATTCTCCTCATTGTTAATTTTAACTTAACAATTTATTTGCAGTTCTCTACAGCAAATATTGAATACATCATAATGCAAACTTCACAAATAAACTGCGGAATAAAAATAAACGCTAGAAGAAATATATGCACACACAAAATAACACCATTATTTTTCGACCAATGTCCCTGGAAAAACCAAACTTGGGAAAACCGATGCAGTAGTTGAGGGTTTTATTATTATGCAGTAGTGAAATCCGAGTACAAACTATGGATGCCCAAACTAGCAATTTGAACAGAGAAAAACAGGAAAAAATATCTAGTGAGGAAAATTCTTCACTCCATAGTTTATCCGACATTGACCTCAGCTCGAAATTGAGTCGTCCCAACTGCCTTTGCGCAGCCTATGTGTCACCCTATACAATCTTTGCGTCACCCTACGCAGTCTTTGCATCAATTCAGATCGGAACTAAGTCACCTAAGGCTAACTCGTCAACTTCTGTCTGGGAAACTGATTCTTCGGCCTCTGGAACCTCTACCCAGCTTCTGGCACTGAATCTCGCCTTCTCCCCAACAAAACAGAATTTCCTCTAGAGGGTACTGTGTTGCCTCTATGTTGCCTCACTGTGGCACTCTATGCCTCTTTGCAAATGTACTTGCAGGATCTGGAATTCCTCCTCCGGCTTCACTATCTCTGCCCCTCTCTCGCTGCTTCGATCTCACTCAATCCATTCCGACAACACACAACTACTACTCTGGAAATCGATTTCCCGGCAAAATCGAATACTCAACTAATTTGGTGTATCTTCTCCAAGCCCCATCGACTTCTTAAAATCCTTCGTTGAGACTTCAACAACCGCGATTAAATCTTAATCGATGGCTAGGTTTAACTAGAAATTGATCTATGTGCTTTTCTAGAACATTCACCTGTGACTTAATTAATTCGTATTAATTAATCATATTCCCTAAGTTTATACTTAGGAAATATTTAAAAAACTAACTAATTAATCTAATTAAGTCATCTCTAAGTGGAATTTTCCTAAACGATTTCTCGGTTTTGGAGAATACATGTATTCTCGCCTCTCCACCAAATCTCGTGGCTAGAACACATCTGATACTACAAAAACTAACAGGCTCTTACATCTGATTATTGTTTTTATCCTTACTTATACTTCTTGCATGTATATTTATGTTTTTGGATGTTTCAAACCTCCTTATAGGTTGTCATAAGTGGATTCCTTTTTGAGGATCATGGCTAGTGCAGGAAGAGAAGAATTGGCAAAAGAGGCAACTGATGAAAAGGCGACAAAGTGTTGCCTCTGAAAACTAAGAAGGTGCACATGTAATTGAATACTACAAGGTATGCATGGTATATTGTGATGTTCCTTTTTCTGGCGTTCGTTATGGATGGAATTTCAAGGTTGGAGGTAGACAAGTCACAGGTGCAAGTTTACTTCATTAGCGGACCTAGGGGATTTTAGAAATGTTTCATGGGGTTTTGAAGATTTTTTATGATGCCTGATGGCATTCGATTCATAGATTCCATCATCCGCACAGTTTTCCTTTCATTTTGTTGCATTCCAGCTACTTTCAAAAAACAGAGTTATTAATGGGCCTAACTCTATTAATTACACTTAATGTGGTATTCCAAGAGGAATAATTGAAAGGACACATTAGTGTAATAGCTCATTGGAACTCGAACGGGAATATCTACAGGATGGGATGCTTAGGAGTGATTTTCTGTGATTTGAGGAGGCGTGGTAACCAATTTACCATTTTGCCCATTAAAAAGAATATTTTAATTGAAATAAAAAGAGGGAAATGTGCTCAATGATTAAAATAATAATAAAATAGGAGGTTCTGTAGGGGTCCATCAGATCTATAAAAAAAGGAGGAGGCCATTGGAGGACATCTTGGATTTAATATATCCTCTTGTATGAGGGGTTGAGAACCTGGTGCTCTACTTCAGCAGTAGCCCTAGGACGAAAACCCTCGGGTGTACTAGTAGGTGTTGGACGAAAACCCAACCCTCTTGAGGAGATTTCACTCAGAAACCTCACGATGCTTCATTGGAGTTTTGGAGAGAGTCGTTTTGTCGTAGCCAGTTGCAACAGTCTTCTCACCAGGGCATCTACACAATTGCCAGATACATTCATTAGTTGGGTAAGAGATATTTTTCTAGGTTTTTGTATGCTTGTTTGGCAAGCTCAAGTTCCACTATTCCTTCATGTTGATGTACCCTTTTCAATGGATTAATAAAATGGCTCAGTAATTTTATTGGCATCTCCTGTGTATCAATTTGTTAGTTGTGTGTCGATTTACAACTATTTTGTTGTTCAAGTTCATTTATGGTATTTACTGTTAAAATTTTGTAAATTTTCGTAGATGTTCTATGCTTGATGCAACTTTACTTTTTATCCCCAATATCAGACAACAATCACATAAACAAGAAAGTAAAATGTTGATAGAACATACCAGTAGATCGACAGAAGACGAGCCAAAAAATATATATGTGTGTCGGTGCATTACGGTGGTTAACAAGATGCTTCAACCAACAAAGTCTCAATATGATTAGCCAACCAGAAGTGTCACACAACCCTCTCGAACAGCTATTTCAGTCAACCCAAAGTCAACGAAAGACAATGCAGTCCCAGTCAATGGTCAACGCAAAACAGCAGCAGTAAAAAGTCAATGCAGCTCAGTGAAAATCAACGTCCAGCCTTGATTTTTGTGCCAATAAATGCGGACTGCAGAAATCAGAATTTTGGGACAGATTTGGGCCAGTTTGACCATGCGTTGAACATAGTCAACGCTGGTCAAATCTGCACTGAAAAACCCTAGGTCGAAAACAGAAAATCCTTTTGTTGTGTTTCCCACGTGGGGAGAAGAAGAGACTCCAAGTGATGATCGAACCAATCAGATGAGGAGAGAGAATGTGTGATGATGGATGAGTGAAAATGACCTCCAACGTTGACCTATTTATATCCATCAGTGAGGGTGTGTGACACAACCATTGGAGCTTCAAGCCTACATTTCATTTCAGGCCGACCTGCACATATTTTGAATAAATTCAAAATAAATGTTCTGCTCATCGGATCAAGATGATCTTTAGATCGATCTTGCACCTCTCTGAAAGAGGAATCCAGTAAAAATATTGGCATCTTCATCTGAGCATCGCAACATGGGTTTGGACCTAGTTGTCCAAAATTATGACTCCCTACTCAACTAGGAGGAACTCCATCCACACCATGCCATCCAAACATCGTCGTCATCTGCCGTAACCGCACGCTGCGCTGCTGCTGAACAAGTGGGTCAGTCACAAAGACATCATTCCCGACTGACAGATTCAGCCTGGAGGTCTGAAACCTCTAGAGGACTTAAGAAAAAGAGTCACATACCAACCCGAAGTTGGTTTACCTGACCCGAAGTCAGTTGGAGGTCTGAAACCTCACTAGACTTGATCCCAGATAAAGTGGTTGGACACGTGCCATCCTAGACATAGAGAGTATAGCAATCTCCGATGCGTCCATCGATCTTTGCTACTAGTTTCTAGCTTTTCCCACCTCACTGGCCAAAAGAGAGGTACTTCCCATGAGTTCGGGACTCAATGGGTAGGATGCATACAGGGCACAGATCATGAGAGGTGAACCAACTCAATATCATAACGATGGGGCAGAAGCACCACAAGGTTCGGCAAGCCTAGCCCCGTGAGTGCTTATAGCTCCCAAAAGTTATCACCAAAGCCCCCCAAAGCTCCAAAAGCTCATCGTCCAACAGGACCCTCAAAATAGGGTCGTTCCACGATTCCAAGATTCTCACAGAAGGTTAGGAAGATGATTTTCCCCAAGGACATTGTGAGAATATCTGCGACCTGCTCATCACTTCCTATATGATCAAGCCTTACGGGGGCTTCGTTGTACCATATCCCGAATAAAGTGGTACCAGCCATCAACACGCTTGGATAGATCGTGGAACACGGGATTCTCTGACAAATGAATCCCCCTCTAGTTATCACAAAGTATAACGGTGGCATCTAGCAGATGCCCAAACAGCTCACTGAAGAGCTTTCGCAACCAAGTGACTTCACAACAGGCCATACATGCTGCAATGTATTCGGCCTCAATGGTGCTCAAGGCTACCGACTTCTGCTTCCTGCTTGACGCAGACCTACGTGTGAAGCAGCATCCAGATGTGCTCTTGCGATCCACCTCACTACCAGCACAACATACGTTTGGACAGGTGTTCACTACGAACATGAGGGCCCCTATGAGTTGACGATACTCAGGAGGATTTGCTAACACGAGCCCAGCAGCGCTGCCACTCAACTTCTTAAAGTTGAGCTCCATCGGTGTCGACATGGACTTATAGTCCACCATTCCAAATCTTTCTAGAAGCTTCACAATATATTTTCCTTGAGAAAGGAAAATCTCGCAAGGTCTCTACCAGACTTCCAAGCCTAGGGAGTAATGCATCAATCCTAGGTCCTTCATCTCGAACTCAGCAGCAAGCTCCCTCTTACACTGATGAATGGGAGGGTCAACACCTGTCAGGAAGAGGTCGTCCACATACAACACCAGAATGAGAGGCTTTTCTCTATCAACATTGAAGTAAAGGTTCAAATCGACATTACTACGAATGAAGCCCAGCTTCATCAGGTAGCTATCTATCCTCTCGTACCAAGCTCTGGGTGCTTGCTTCAACCCATAGAGGGCTTTCTTCAACCTGCAAACATGGGTGTCCCGATCCTAGACTTCGAATCCCATAGGTTGTTCCACATACACGTCTTCCTTTATCGCACCATGCAGAAATGCGGTCTTCACATCCATCTGATGAAGATTCCATCCTTGCATAGCAACAACAGTTATGATAGATTGGATGGTGGTATATCGAGCCACAGGTGCAAATATATCATTATAATCTACGCCTTCCTTTTGAGAGAAGCCACGGGAACAAATCTTGCCTTAAACTTTTCAGCACTACCATCAGATCCATGCATGATCTTATAGAGTCATTTCGTGGTGACAATTGTTTTGTCCTTTGGTCTCGGAACCACATCCCAGACATCATAATTCATAATGGACTCATATTCTTCGTGCATAGCATCCTTCCAGACATGATGCTTTACGGCTTCCTCAAAATATCTAGGCTCAGATTGTACGATTGTACTCAAGGCTGCTAAATACCCTTGGTATCTATTCGGCTTCTTGCTTCACGGAATGTCCCCCTTGGGGCCATATGTCTCTCGGCATCCTCGAGAGTGTCCCTGAGCCATGATGGTTTTCTCTTCATTGAGGGAGGTGGATCAATAGGGTCCATCGATCCTTCAACATCGGGCATCATCTCATCCTTCGGTTCTTCTTGATTTCCGAGGCTTGCTTCATGATCTTCCTCAGATCTTGGAAGATTGATTCCTTTCCGCAGGGAAGCATCTTCGTCAAAGGTAACATCGTGGCATATCTCCACTTCCCTTTGACCAGGCACATAGACTATAGGCCTTTGAAGTTTCGTTGTAGCCCACAAACATTCCCTTTTTCCCAGAAGCATTCAACTTGCTCCTCTTCTCCTTCGGTATATCAAAATAAATAGGACATCCAAAAACTCTAAAATGTGAGACGCCAGGTTTCTTACCAAAGAAAACCTCTTCGGGAGTTTTGAAGTCCAGAGAAAAATGCGGACATCGGTTTTGTATGTACCCAGCAGTGTTCACAGCTTCTCCCCACAAAAACTTCGGAAGACCTTGTTCACATAGCATGGCACGGATAGCATCCACAATGGTCCTGTTCTTTCTTTCAGCAACGCCATTTTGCTCAGGATTATACACTATTGTGGTCTCCCTCTTGATGTCAGCTTCTCTGCAAAGGTTCTTGAACTCGTTCATCTCATATTCAGTGCCATTATCGGTACTCAATATCTTGATCTTCTTCCCTGTTGACTTTTACACCAAGGCTTTGAAGGTACGGAACCACTTGAAAGCCTCATCCTTCTTCTTCAAGAAGTATATCCAAGTTTTGCGAGAGAAGTCATCTATGAACGTCATATAATAAGAACATCCTCCCAAGGATGTCACGGGCAGCATACCAGACAAATCATAATGTATCAATTGCAAGACATCATATGTCTTTGTGACGCTTGAGGGGAAAGGTCCCCTTGTATGCTTTCCTTCGACACGGCCCTGACATACACCTTCATGATCATTCGTGAACACGAGCATTCTTGTCACCACCTTCCTTGCTTCAGGAAGGGCTTTGTAGTGAAGGTGTCCAAACCTCCGGTGCCATAGTTCAGTCTGTCGGATAGTATCACATGTCATCGCTCCCAGTGGACTTCCTCCAACCTAGTAGAGTGAATCAACTCTAAACCCAATTGTGATAGCTTCCTTTAAACTCTTCTTCTAGATGCACACCTTCCGATCAATGAATGCCACATTGAAACGTTTGTCTTCCATGGCCGAAATAGACACAAGGTTCTTCTTCAAATCAGGTACATATAGTACATCTTGCAAGCGGAGGACTTGACCTTGAGACAAGTGGAGGGTCACAGTCCCAGTCCCTTTCACGGGATATGTGGCATTATCTCCAAGGATAATTTTCAGATTAACATCCTTCTCAACCATATCAGAAAGTGCATCCTTGAACCCAATGATGTGCCTTGAGGCAGCACTATCTATCAACCTGACATCCATAATGTCGGGTGGAGATGCAGCAGAGAGGGCAGATACAAGAATGAATTCATTTCTTTTATCATAAACAACATTAGATTCCTCATACCTGGAATTTCTCGACCTTTTGTAAGGTTGCCCATTTCCACTAGAGGGAGCCTTCCTCTTTCCTTTGAACCTGTTGTTCCTTTGTTCCTCGGACCACCAAAGTTCTTCTTCTTAGCACAAGTAGTGAAGGCAACATTTCCTTCATTTTCATATTCCTTCATCCTTGTCTCTTCTTGAACGCATCTTGATAGTACTTCGTCAAAATCAGGTATCACATTGTTATTGAGAATGGTAGTATTGAATACATGCCATTCGGATGTAGAAATTTTGAGCCCAAGCCCGGTTATCAGTTTCTCATTACTCCCATGTAGTTAAATGCCCATTCCCATAACCATACATTCAACAAGCTGGAAATAATAAATATTTCTGAAAGCACAAATTCTGGAAATTTCTAAGTGCTAGAAAATGCAGAAATAAAACTCAGAAATTATTTCAGCCACACACAGAAAATGACACGCTGATTTTTGGTCAATATGACCCTGGAAAACCCTCCTACAACTCTTGGGGAAAACCAGTTCGAAAACTCCTCTTTATTTTTGAATATTGCTTTTACAGAGAAATGAAAAGTACAATAAAAATTCCAGCAAACAATATTTTTACTTATCTCGAAAATCGTGCATAAACTCCACCTCAATTTTCGTGCCAAACACAACAACAAAGAGAAGAAAAAAAAAAAATTATAGCAGAAAGTAGAGCCTTAAATGTTGTACGGACAACACCGAAAACAATGTCGGAACAGCTGTACAACCTCCCTCGAAAACTGCACCACTTGCTGCCTCGAAATCTGTGTTGTACGACTACTATACAGACCTCGTTTTGTGTGCTCCTTGCTGCTGTACAAATTTCCGAACCAAAAAAAAAAAAAAAAAACTATTTTGTCACTGTATGGACCTCGATTTTCGTGCCTCCTTATTGTACAAACCTTGAAATATGTGCTGTAATAAATGATGTTTACACTTCCTCGAAATTCGTGCCACTTGCCTTGAACTTCGAGCTGCTGCTTGCTGTACAGATTTGTTGAAATCAAGCTGCCTCGGTATGCGTGCCAAGGTACTATTCTTCCTCCTTCTCTGCTAAGAAATATCTCCTTGCTTTCTCCTCCTCCTCTCTCAATCTGCTCATGAAAGACTGAATGACCTTTCCCTTCTTTTCCTCTTTTAACCTAACCCTAAGTGACTTTTGGGTAATCCCTAAATCCAATGGCTGAGATAGCTTTAGATCTAAGGCTGAGATTAAATGTGCATTTAAATCTCACTTTCTATTTTTTAATTCACCCCACTTTAATAAGGACCCTCTTAGCCTTTTATTTCCAAAGTCACTTTTCACTTTCTAATTTCACGTTGACTTTATTAAAGTCACTTTAAAATTAGACTTAGTAACTTTATCACTTATAAAGTCACTTTTAAATTAGATTTGACTTTACCACTTATAAAGTCACTTTAGGAGAAAGAGTTAAATACATTTGGACACTTTTCCCTAGGCCAAATATCAAAGTCTTAGGAAAACACTTGTCCTCTGGTAACCAAATTTTAACACTCCCTCTTACCAAGAAAAGTGTTCCTCGCCACACCCATCTTATCTCTGAAGTAGACATGATTGCCCCGTGGTAAGGCTTTGGTGAATATATCTGCTACCTGCTCATCTGTGGGAATATACTCAAGCTTCACAGCTCCCTTCTGAACATAGTCTCTGATGAAATGATATCTGATCCCGATATGCTTTGACCTGTCATGAAATACTGTATTCTTTATGAGTTTAATGCAACTCTGATTATCACAGTAAATCACTGAAGGCCTCAACGGTTGACCAAATAAGCCAAACAACATCTTGCGAAGCCATATGGCCTCACAACTAGCTAGACTGGCTGCCATGTACTCTGCTTCCGCTGAACTCAATGTTGTTGACTACTACTTTCGACTGGACCACGACACAACTACGAACCCAACCCAAAACAACACCCTAAAGTGCTCTTCATATCAAAAGCACAACTTGCCCAGTCAGAATCAGTGTACCCTGCCAATCTCACTCCATCTCCCTGTCTATAATCCAGACGATAATCCACTGCCCCCTTCAAGTACCACAAAATGTGATTTGCAGCAACCCAGTGCACTCTCCTGGGCTCACACATGAACTGGCTCATCGTGTTGACTGCAAAACATATATCTGGTCTAGTGTTGACCAAATACATCAAGGAACCAATCAGTTGTCTACACAATGTGGGATCCACCAAATCGGAATCTGAAGCGTGAAGCTTCTTCCAGTTAGTGATCATAGGTGTCGACATGGGTCTACAATTCTCCATGTGAAATCTGCAAAGGATGTCCACAATATACTTCCCCTATCCCAGGAAGAAATGCCCCTCCTCCTGCCACACATCCAAACCCAAAAAGTAATGCATCAAGCCAATGTCCTTCATCTCGAACTCTGAAGCAAGATCTCTCTTGCAGCCCTCTATGAGACTCTCTACACCCGTAATGACCAAGTCATCCACATACAACACCAAAATGAGAGACTCCTCACCTATCACAATCAAGTATAGGTTTGGATCTACATCACTCTTTGTAAAACCCATCTCCTGCAAGTACGTATCAATCCTGGAGTACCAAGCTCTAGGAGCTTACTTCAAGCCATAAAGTGCCTTCTTCAGTCTGCATACATGGGACTCCTTCCCATGCACCTCAAAGCCCTACGGCTGCTCAATGTACACCTCCTCCTGTATGAAGCCATTGAGAAATGTGGTCTTCACATCCATTTGGTGGATCTTCCAACCCATCTTTGCTGCTACCGATATAATGGAGCGAATGGATGTATATTGAGCCACGGGAGCGAGGGTCTCCTCATAATCAACTCCCTCTACCTGGGATAACCCTCTAACCACAAATCTTGCCTAAAACTTCTCGATGCTGCCATCTGCAGCGTGCTTTACCTTGTAAAGCCATCTGGAAGTAACCACGGATTTGCCCTCAGGCCTCGGCACCACCTCCCAAACATCATTCTTCATGATAGAAGAATACTCCTCTTGCATGGCCTCTCTCCAAACCTACTAGCTAGCTGCCTCCTCATAGCTAGAAGGCTCAGAGTCAACAATGTTGGCAACCATTGCCATATAGCTACAAAACTGCTCAAGTGGTATGCTCTCTCTGATCAGTCTGTTTGGCCCAGCAACAGATGTGGCCTCTCTCAAGGTATCCTGAAGCAACTTGAGCTTCGTCTTCCCTGAGCACACTTCTCCCACCGGAGAGTGAAACTCCTCGTTCTCATCAGAAGCCTGAACTCTTGAATGTCTGACTATTGTCCTCCTGCCTAAACTAGTGCTTGTAGATGTTGAAGTACCGTGTGAACTGTCCATCAGTGGACTACCTAGTGAACAGCTCAGCGGACTGCTCTGCATGTTTCTCGAAGCACCACCCCTCTAACTCTGCCACTGCTCACTAACGGACCTGACACAGTAATCGATATACCTCCTAATCCCTGCCCACTAGATCCCTGTGACTGACTCAGCTGCTCCTAAGGGTCTGGTGAATCCAGATGCTCTAACTCCCATGACCTCCTGAAAGCCTTGTCCTCCTCGAACTTCACATCCCGCCTGACAACAACTCTCCTTTGTGCAGGAATATAAATCCGAAAGGCTTTCAAGGTCTCACTGTAGCCCACAAAGATACCCTTCTCTGCGGTGGGCTCTAGCTTGGTCCTCTTCTCCTTGGGTACATAGGATTATGCAATACACCCAAAGATACGAAAATGACCAACATCAAGCTTCTTCCCAGAAAAAGCCTCCTCTGGAGTCACATGCCCCAAGGCACGATGTGGACTCCTGTTCTGCAAATACACAACAGTGTTGTAGACCTTTGCCCACAAAAACAACGGTAACCCCTAATCATGTAGCATGGATTTGGCAACCCCAACGACGGATCTATTCTTCCTCTCCGCAACCCTGTTCTGCTGGGGCTTGTAAGGATCTGTGAACTCCCTCTTGATGCCTGCCTTCGCACAATAATCAACAAACTCACCAAGGGTGTACTCCCCTCCATTGTCCGACCTGACGGACTTGATCTTCCAACCTGTCTAAGTCTCCACAAGAGCTCTGAAATCCTGAAACCGCTTGAAGACCTCACTCTTGGTCTTCAAGAAATAAATCCAGGTCTTCCTAGAGTGATCATCAATGAATAAAACATAGTACTCATATCCACTCAAGGAAAAATGAGACATCTGACCGCTCACATCGGTATGAATCAAATCAAGAATCCTAGTCGATCTGTTGTCACTGCTAGGAAAAGGGGATTTGGCAAACTTCCCCATAGCACATCCTCTGCATGTATCAATGTGATCAGAACTGAAATCTAGCGCACCTATAGTGATCTCCCGCAATGTCCTCAAGGCCCCATGATACATGTGCCCCATCCTGCGGTGCCAAATCTTGCACAGCTCTGAACTGCTAGCTCTACTGTCGATACTACTGCTCAATGCCAAAAGGGGCTGAAACGCAAACTTGTACACCTTGGCATGGCGTACACCAATCACTCTAGCTAAAGAAGCTGGAGCGACCCTGGGATATATAAGCACCTGTCCTCTCCTGAACAATACCTCATACCCTCTGTCCTCCAATGTTGAGACGGATATAAGGTTCTTCCTCATCCCTGGCACATATAGAACATCAGACACTTTCAAGGGAGGTTTGGGTTCCCTATCAAATGTCAATGTCCCCACATCGACTGCTCTAACAACATTGTCATCTTTGAGTACTACCTCTATATCAGTGCCACTCTCTGAAAGCTCTAAGAAGTACTCATGGACTCCTGTCATATGACGTGAAGCCCCATTGTCAACATACCAAATACCTGAAGATGCTCCGCTAGTGGAGGGAAATGCACACTCCCTCTCAACCTTCATGCCAGGTGATCCTTCACTAGTGGACTCACAAGCAATGAACCCAAACTCTCGGTAAAAGCTCTCTGAAAAGTCCTTTATCTCTGCTGTTGTTGCCATGGTCCTGGCCTTTCCCTTCTTCTTCTTCTCCGGACACACCACTGCATAGTGTCCCAACTTCTGACAATTCCAACACTTCACCTTGGAATAGTCCTTCTCCTTGTTCACCTGCTGCTTACCTTTGCCTTTGCCTTTTCCCCCACCACCACTTGTGAAAGTTTGCTTCTTTCCCTTGCCCTTCTTGCCCCTTGCTACAATGCTACATTGTCATCCTCCTCAACTAGTTTGGCTGCCCCAAGATGGTTCTTTCTAATTTCATTCTGAATGAAATCATCCCACAACCTCTCCCAAGTGGGAAGGGTCTCCCGTGCAACAATCCCATCTGCAAAATTCAGTCATGTATTGGGAAGACCATTCACTGTAATCCGCACCAAGTCAATGGGTGGAATGACCTCTCCAACAATTGCCAACTCATCTCTCACATTAGCAATCTTTGTGAGGTATACAGTAACACTATCAATCTTTGCCATCTTAATGGCCTTCAGCTTCTCCCTTAGGACCATTTTTTTGTTTTCATTGGTACTCTGGCAGAGATTGGTCAAGGTTGTCCACATCTCGTGTGCAAATCTCTTTCCTCTCACATGAGGAACAACATGGTCTTCAATACCATCCAGAATCAGTCTCTTTCCCTTGGCATTCTTCTTGTTAAACTCAGCCAACTGAACAGGGTCAACAAGCTCTGCTATTGGGTGCTGTGAGGTGTGAACCATGATGCCCCAGACTTCTGCCTCCTCAAAGATGCTCTAGATTCTCTCCTTCCATGTATTGTAGTTGCTATGCCCATCCAACCTATCCTCCACCCTCAAGTCCAAAGACATGCTTGTTGTCCTAACAAACTGAAAATTTCACTGCTGTGGTAAAGGTTTAGTTTTCTGTGTGAAATATAAGCTTGCTGTAATTTTTCACTTGTTGTCCCAAACTGCAGTGTTCAGCCACCCAAGCTCTGATACCATGTAGAAATTTTAAGCCCAACCCCAGTTATCAGTTTCTCCTTATTACTCCCATGTAGTTAAATGCCCATTCCCATAACCATACATTCAACAAGCTGGAAATAATAAATATTTCTGAAAACACGAATTTTGGAAATTTCTAAGTGCTGGAAAATGCAGAAAGAAAACTAAGAAATTATTTCAACCACACACACAGAAAATGACACGCTGATTTTTGGTCAACATGACCCTGGAAAAACCCCCTACAACTCTTGGAGAAAACCAATTCGAAAGCTCCTCTTTATTTCTGAATATTGCTTTTATAGAGTAATGAAACGTACAGTAAAAATTCCAGCAACCAATATTTTTACTTATCTCCAAAACTGTGCATAAACTCTGCCTCAATTTTTGTGCCAAATACAAACAGAAATTTACAGCATAAACTACAACTTTAAATGATGTACGGACAGCACCAAAAACAGTGTCGGAACAAATGTACGACCTCCCTCGAAAATTGTGCCACTTGCTACCTCGAAATCTGTGCTGTACGAACCTTGTTTTGCATGCTGCTAGCTGCTGTACGAATTCCAAAAAAACAAAACTGTTTTGTTGTTGTACAGAACTCGATTTCCATGCCTCCTTATTGTACAGAGCTCGAAATATGTGCTGCAATAAATGTTATTTTCACCTCCTCGAAATTCGTGCCACTTGCCTTGAACTTCGTGCTATTGCTTGCTGTACAAATTTGTTGAAATCTAGCTGCCTCGGTATGTGTGCCAAGGTACAGTTCTTCCTCCTCTGCTCAGAACTATCTCCTTGATTTCTCCTCCTCTCTCAATCTGCTCATGAAAGACTGAATGATCTCTTCCTTCTTTTTCTCTTTTAACCTAACCCTAAGTGACTTTTGGGGAATCCCTAAATCCAATGGCTGAGATAACTTTAGATCTAGGGCTGAGATTAAATATGCATTTAAATGTCACTTTCTATTTTTTAATTCACCCTACTTTAATAAAGACCCTCTTAGCCTTTTATTTCCAAAGTCACTTTTCACTTTCTAATTTCACATTGACTTTATTAAAGTCACTTTAAAATTACACTTAGTAACTTTATCACTTATAAAGTCACTTTTAAATTAGATTTGACTTTACCACTTATAAAGTCACTTTAGGAGAAAAAGTTAAATACATTTGGACACTTTTCCCTAGGCCAAAGATCAAAGCCTTAGGGAACCACTTGTCCTCTAGTACCCAAATTTTAACATCGGATGAGAGACCTCCAAATGCGATGAGAACCATTTCTCGATCAGCTATTGTCTCCCCAATAGCCAGAAGATTATTTCTGATTTCATTCAACTTTAGAAAATATGATTGAACGGATTCATCCCTGCCTTTCGTCAGATTCTTCAGTTGGTTCTTGAAGAAAAGGACTTGATTTGCATTTTTGGCCTTGAAAATGTTGACCAACTTATCATAAATCTCCTTGGATATGCCTAGCTCAGATATGTAGGCAACCAGACTCTTATGAATTGAGTCCCTGATCATCATCTTTGCTTTGATTTCCCCCTTCTTATATTTTGACTTGGTGGTAGCAGGTGCAGTGGATGGAGACTCTTGGATTTTAGCCTGCACATAGTCCATGACATCTTGGTCTTCCAACATAAGATCCAAAGTCATCTTCCAGGCATGGAATTCTTCCTTCCCAGTCAATTTGTCATTAGCTTTAAAGCCATTATAGTTTGAGGTACCCATGCTCTTCTTCGGTGATTGCTACAAACTTGGGTTTTGTCTTCACCTCAGCTCTGATACCATGTAAATTTTCGTAGATGTTCTATGCTTGATGTAACTTTACTTTTTATCCCCAATATCAGACAGCAATCACATAAACAAGAAAGTAAAACGTTGATAGAACATACCAATAGATCGACAGAAGACAAGCCAAAAATATGTGTTGTGGTGCGTTACGGCGATCAACTGGATGCTTCAACCAGCAAAGTCTCAATACGGTTAGCCAACCAGAAGTGTCACACAACCCTCTCGGACAACTATATCAGTCAACAAAAGTCAACGTTATCCCAGTCAAAGGTCAATGCAAAACAGCAGCAGCAAAAAGTCAACGCAGCCCAATCAAAGTCAACGTCCAAATTCGATTTTTGTGCCAATAAATGCAGACTGCAGAAATCGAAATTCTGGGAAAGATTTGGGTCAATTTGACCATGTGTTGACCAAAGTCAACGCTAGCCAAATTTGCACTGAAAAACCCTAGGTCGAAAACAGAAAATCCTTTTGTTGTGTTTCCCACGTGTGGAGAAGAAGAGACTCCAACTGATGATCGAACCAATCAAATAAGGAGAGAGAATGTGTGATGATGGATGAGTGAAAATGACCTCCAACGTTGACCTATTTATATCCATTAGTGAGGGTGTGTGACACAACTGCTGGGGCTTCAAGCCTACATTTCATTTCACGCCGACCTGCACATATTTTGAATAAATTCAAAATAAATGTTCTACTCATCGGATCAAAATGATCTTTAGATCGATCTTGCACCTCTCCGAAAGAGGAATCCAATAAAAATATTGGCATATTCATTTGAGCATCACAACATGGAGTTTGGACCTAGTTGTCCAAAATTAATAAATTTACACTACGAATATTACAGTGGTATCAGAGCCTTGTTCTTGGCTCAGCCTGCGGGATTTCAATTTCGAGGGTTTCAGATTATTTGCAGTAATTCTGCAAGGTGTCGAAGTCTCTAGTTTGCTCGTTAATTTTGACAATTCTGAGAGAAAATGTCTTGACCATTCTACAAAGGTTTTCCTTTATCAAAATTGTCTTCTATTTAATAACAGTGCTACAAATTTAGCTAAATTTTGGCCAAATTAATTTGGACGGAAAGCAAATGTTTCCAAAAAAACAAAGGCAGTGTGTCATTTTATATTAATCAAATGTTAACAAGCGAGGTCGTTGAAAATATTTCAAGGGGGGCCAAAATTTATTATTTGAAAGGGCTATATTAAATTTGAGTAGGGCTGCAAATGTTATTAAGAGCCAAATTGAGAAAGTCGTGGAGTTATTAAATTTAAAGGCCAAGGTTTATGGTTGTCGTCAATAATTGCCAACAATCGTGAACAAAGAAAGAAAGAAAGTAAGTAAGTAATTTTAACGTCCACGAGGCTCCAAATAGCCTATGGGACAGATTGCTTCTCTATCTGGCTCATGTAATCAACCCTTTTCCTGTGGAGTTTTACAATAAATGCTCCCAGCTTCTCGACAAACTCTTTGCTGAATAGATTATCCCAGGGGCTAACATTACAATTATCTCTAGAAAAATAAAATTATCTAAAGTCGAAAAGCGATTTCAGAAGCCCATAATGCCCAATTCGAATCGTAGCTTCCAAACTTGTGGGAGTCGATGATTAATTGCAGGAAGTCGCCAATCAAATTCTCCAAGGAAGAACGAGTTCCCCTCTTAATTTTTTTGAATGATTCCCCCAACATGAGAGTCGAATCTAAAAGGGAGGCCATGACGAGTTTAAGGATACTAGTAGCCTGAATTTTCACTGCTCCAAGCTAGGGTACACGCATAATCGGTTGTCGAGTCCCTCAGAGTTACAGAGGACCGAGCTTTTGATATAGGGTGACAACGTCTCTTCATACAGGTTGTGAGCTGTCATCTCTAGCTGGCACAGTACTGCTATTTCCTCCCAGCAGTGTTTTTAATTTTCAGTGGACGAGTTTGCATAGAAAGGGGAGAGTTGGAAAATTCATATCTGAACCAAATTGAGTATTGGTCTAGGCAACTCTTATTTAATAATAAAGGGGACAATGAAAATTTGATTGCTAAACAAACTCGATATGCAGAGATCGGTGGGTAGTTGGTGATTGTCCGAAAATGGCAAAATTTTGAATCATGATGTAACCTGCGCGTGACATGGGAGAAGTAATTTAGGATTTGAACTTGTGATCTCGCTGGTATGAATGTGTGGCATCACAAAAAGGATCTAAAGTGTAGCTTATTCCTCGGCAGCGTATCATTGAATCTAAGTGTTGCAGTATTAATTTCAAGTGACCGTGTTATATATAGCTCTGTTGGCAAGCTTCGACAATTGTTGTTGTGCATATACGTAATCTTAGATCAAGTGTCTAAGCCTGAGTTTGCTGGACTAATTCGCACCAGAGCCAAAGACTGCTTCTACTATGCGAGTACCAGTTCCTAGATTGCATTTTCAAAGTTGTGTTGGTCTTAAGCTGGTGGGGTGTAGTGATCCAAAATAGGGAAAACCATGCTATTGCAAAAAATAATATATTTGCACCATAGAAATTTTTAAAAATGCAGTGAATATCCAGAACAATTAGAAATGGGGAAACAGCTAAGCCATTTTATTATGGAAATGGGCAAGGGTACAAATATATGCAAGAAATGCACCTGGGCTTTCCTTTTTGGCAAGTGAAGAAAAACCCAAGTGAAACAATAATACCACAAAAACTGCCCAGTTGATGCTCTGCATTTTCCCAATAATTTTGTTGCTTCTGTTGCAAATAAATAGCTGGAAACCCCGCCTCGAGTGCTCAGAATATTCTACAAAATTAGCTCAAGGCTCCTCAAGCTAACCCGACCAAAACCCAGAAATCGTTTGGCCAAATCCAGACCCTCCAAAATTGACCTCCAACAGGCCCTACGCTCCCCAGTGACTGCTAAAGCACGCAGTCTACAAAATCACTCGAAAAATACTCCACAAATCTCCAACAATGCAACAAACAACTCCACCAACACTTCCCTTATTCCTCCTAGCAAACAACAACTCAAATAACTATGACACAACGTCCCACACGTGCCCAGCTTCTCTCCTCTGCACTAGCCCCCAGTGACTACAAAATAGCTCCTGAATATAATTATCACTCCCAGCCTCCAAACTTACCCAATAGCTTAGCAAATTATTGAGCCTCCTCCTCCAAAATTCTCCTGGCAATAAACCTCCAAAATAAAGCAGCAATAGCCACATAAGAACTGTTATTACGTCCTCCAAAAATACGCACTGCTGGGGAAAACTGAGTACAAATGCTGAAGATAACTCGATGAAACTCCCTCGGATGACAAATGACGGATCAATCTAGGGTGGCATTCGAAGTCCCTCGAAGAATGGGTGAGTTCTCTGCTTGGAAAACCCATGCTACATGCTAAACAGCAAGTGACCCGGCTAAGCAGCTCGAGCAACAGAGATAAAATCGATAAGCCAAGAATGCCAAATAAAGTGAGCTTCCATCCTTTTATAACCTTTGAGGAGCCTTTTTCCTGCCTTTTTCCTCCATCATGGGTCCCTCACTAAACTTGCGTTGTTCCCACTCCTCCTTTTCGAACCAATTTATTAGGGAGTGTGTATTCCATGTGTGGGTGGTCCCCATACATCACCGACAAAATAACACAACATAAAAATAACTTACTCCTAACTCCTAAGTCTCCTAATGAAAAATCAAATGGGCCCCAACATCACCAAATTGGCCCCCAAAATGCAAAAATATATCTTGTTCCAAAATAATCTAGGAAGGGACATTACATGGGGGTGACATCTTAAGCGACTCGTATCAATGGTTGCTTGCTAGTCCTGTATAATTGCAGCACTCTAAAGTCTGAGCCAGTGGCTGCATTTTTTGGACAGCGTATCTCTATTTCATGTGTGGGTGAAGTTTCTCAAGGAGGATGCACTCAACTTCTGAATCAACCAATACACTAGGTTCCTCTTGTATCATTGACGTGCATTTATTAAATTTCCTGTGGAATAATTATCATGTGTTATCCATACAATCTATGATATGAATTGTTGTGACAAATTTTTGAGCTATGAAATGGAATATCAGTTGATGATTTGAGTCTGGTTCCTTCATATGTGTCTTATTGTATGATTTCATTTGGCGCCAATAATTACATCTCACCTATAGCAGTGCACCCTGAACTATTTGAAAAAAAGTACCAGTGAAAAACAAAATCAATATAAACCCAAAAAATATTATTGCAAATTGAGATTTGAAGGGAAGGAAATGGACAAAATCATTATAGAATATAAGAGACTCCCTAGCTGCAATACATAGCATTGTTATTATATTATTCCCATAGCTTTGCATATGTTGCTGCTAGGGCATCAGCATAACTGTTGAATAATGGAGTATTTAAAATGCCTCTTAAGTCCACACAACAGTACCCTAGAGGACTGCAATATCGACCAGAAGACAAAACATAATAGAAGACCTTTCTCAAGAGAATTCCATGCCATTCTTCAACGAGAGAAACCAAGGGATTTGCGGAAAGGGCTGGAGATTGAGCATAAAATATTTTCCCTTGGGACAACATTAAAACACCTGAGGGTCACAGTGGAAGCCCTTCTCAAAATAGATGAACTAGATGCACTCCTTTCCGAAGTGAACCAGCTAGAGGGGAAGAAACTAATTTGGTCTATTAAACCAACTATGCTTGCTCTCATACAACACAAGTTCTTGGAGGAACCTTGTGAAGGTGTCAGACTTCCAGTTGCATACTGTCTCGGTAACATTAAGAGGTTTACCGCACCTATAACTCCTGACAACAATGATGTTATGAGGAGAGTTTTCAGATCGATAGTAGGTACCTTTCAAGACTTGGATAACACTGTGGGTCTTACCTTTGGGAAAAAGCTACAGATTTTGGAAGATATGGCCAAGCTCCGAACCTATGACATCATGTTTGATCTAAAGTGTGATGACCTGATTTTTCAAATGTTCCAATACTTCTTCAACATTAAAAAACATCATCCTGACACGGCCAAAGCACACATGCAGTCCATCTTGTCTTTAGTTATGGGAGACCATGATGCCATTTGCGAGAAGTTACAGGCTAAGTTGTTGACCATTTGGAGAAAGGAACATATGGTCTCGGTCCTTGCTTATGAGCAAGCTGAAAGGTTGATTGAGCAAAATATTAGACTATTCCGGAGACAGATGAAGAGGGAGGAACTACTCAGGATTGGTGGACCATGTAGCAAGAATGGGTGAAGGAGAAAGGGCCATTGCTTCACTTGCAAAGAACCTTGGGAACTTGAACACTCATGTAGGATTGACACGAAGGAGACAACAGAGATCAATCAGGAGGAGGTTCCTTCTGACTTTCCAGTTGAGGATTCTTCTCTTTTAGTTGAGTCCATGGGTTCTTTTGGGGATGCCTCTAAGGAGCACGAGCAGTCATGTGGAGTTGATGACAGTAGCCCAGATATGCATCCATGTGTGGTAGAGGAGTATGATGAGCAGCCGATTGTTACCATGAGGGAAGGAGATCAAGGAGCAAATGAGCGACTAATGTTTTAGCATAGAGAGCACATAGAGGAGCATGAGTCAGAGGATACACAGTGTGCGTGATGGGCCATTTTTGGAGAGTCAACTAGTGGCTCATGTTGATCCCATGATGGAGGATGAGCAGAAACCCTTGGGGCCAGACATTGGAGAGGAGCAGGAAAATGTGCAAGCAGTCACCAGGGAGGTATTATTTGTGGATATTGGTCATTAGGAGGCATTGGGACCTAGCAGGACAGTTTTGTATGTGACGAGTGGACCGATGGAGCATGGAATTTTCGTTCAGATGAGGGAGGAGCTATTGGAGATGATAGTGCATCCATATTTGGACCTAGCCATTGAAGAGGAGCATATAGGTGCAGTGGAAGCCAGTAGAGTTGTAGTATTTCCAAGTCGTAGCCCTCTCCATGAGTACATAGACAGGGCTTCTAGCACATCTTTCCCATTTTTTCCTATTATAGAGAGAGGAGCAGGTTTCCTTAGACAGATCTTGTTGATTGACCAGGAAGAGAATCCTAAGTTGAGCAGGGATCCATATCAGTCTAGTAGACTTGTTCCTTACACAGGTGTCCATGCATTGGATTGGCGAGAGATCGTTAGTGGGTATCCTATTAATGGTGTGATATTCTTAGTCGGGGGCATAGTAGAGCGGGAACCCTTAGACATGTCGAATACTACATGCCCCAGTTGGCAGTGGGATACAGGTCGACAGCTCTTCATCATTCCATCCCAGCATCAGGTGAGTGAGATTGGCATTGTATTGAGTCAAGGGTTGGATTGGAGAGAGGTAATGAGTTGGTACACAATAGATGGGGCAGCATTCACGGTTGGAGCTATAGCACAGTAGGAGCCATGGAGCATTGATGCTTGTTCTTGGTGGCATTGGGATCCAGGAGGATTTGTTGATGGCAAGTCCAGTCATAGATTGGTCTAGAATCCGGAAATTGAGGAGTCTATTCATGGTGGGTTGACACAGAGGCATGGCATCACCTAGTGGTTTGTACGAGATCTGGGCATTGGGTCTCAGTTGCATTGGGCCACCAAACTAGTCCACAGGTTTGGATTGCTTGAGGGCAAGCAATCTTGGGGCGGGAGGATTTGTGATGTTCCTTTTTCTGGTGTTCCTTATGGATGGACTTTTAGAGTTCGAGGTAGATAGGTGCAGGTTTACTTCATCAGCAGGCCCAGGGGCTTTTGGAGATGTTTTGGGGTTTTGAGGAATTTTTATGAAGTCTGATGGCATTCGCTTGATAGATTCCATCAACCATGCAATTTTCCTTTCATTTTGTTGCATTCCGACAAATTTCAAAAAACAAAGTTATTATGTAATATCCCTGTTTAGGGCAGCCCTGTTTAGGGTGGGCCCTGCCATGTGTCCGGGGCCTGCGTAATGAGGGATTGTTTAGCCACCGCCCTCAAATGCTCTAGTGGGCCTTAAGACCCCACCCTGAACACCCTGGGATGCCGCCCTCACTAACAGTTGGCGGCCTTCGTGGTACCAAAGCAGAGGTCTCAAGGTCTAGACTTGCGAAGCGTGGTGGGCTGTAATATCCCTGTTTAGGGCAGCCCTGTTTAGGGTGGGCCCTTCCACGTGTCTGGGGTCTGCGTAATGAGGGGTTGTTTAGCCACCGCCCTCAGATGCTCCGGTGGGCCTTAAGACCCCACCCTTAACACCCTGGGATGCCGCCCTCACTAACAGTTTGGGCTTTTGGTGTAGTGAAGGCCCAACCACTACACCAAAAGACCGACTTGTTAGTGAGGGCAACAACCCAGTGCGTTAAGGGTGGGCTAAAGTTTAAACAGCCCACCGGAGCATCTGAGGGCGACAGTTAAACAACCCCTCATTACGCAGACACCGGACACATGGCAAGGCCCACCCTAAACAAGCCTTCCCTAGACAGGGATACAGCCCACCATGCTCAGCGAGTCTCGACCTAGAGACCTCGACTCTGATACCACAAAGGCCCAACCACTACACCAAAAGACCGGCCTGTTAGTGAGGGCAACAACCCAGTGCGTTAAGGGTTGGCTAAACAACCCACCGGAGCATCTGAGGGCAGCATCTAAACAACCCCTCATTACGCAGACCCCGAACACGTGGCAGGGCCCACCCTAAACAAGGCTTCCCTAAACAGGGATATTACATATTAACGGGCCTAACTCTATTAATTACACTTAAGGTGGCATTTCGGGAGGAATATTTGACAGAACACATTAATGTAATATCTCGTTGGAACCAAAACAAGAATATCTACAGGATAGGATGCTAAGGAGTGATTTTTAGTGACCTGAGGAGGCACGATGGCCAATTTACCATTTTCCCCATTAAAAAGAATATTTTAATTGAAATAAATAGGCAAATATGCTCAATGATTAAAATAATAATAAAATAGGAGGTTCTTTTGGGGTTCATTAGATATATAAAAAAGGGAGTGGGATGCCATTGGAAGACATCTTGGATTTAATATTTCTTCTTGTATGATAGGTTGAGAACCTGGTTCTCTACTGCAGTAGCCCCAGGACAGAAACCCTTGGGTGTCCTAGTAGGTGTTGGACGAAACCCAACCCTCTTGAGGAGATTTCACTCACAAATCTCATGGTGCTTCATTGGAGTTTCGGAGAGAGCAATTTTGTTGCAGTCGGTTGCAGCAATCTTCTCACCAAGCCATCTACATCATTGCCAGAGATATTCGTCAGTTGGGTCAGAGATCTTTTTATGGGTTTTTCTCCACTTGCTTGGCAAGCTCAAGTTCCACAATTATTTCATGTTGATGTACTCTTTTCAATGGATTAAATGGCTTAGTAATTTTATTGGCATCTCGTGTGTATCAATTTGCTAGTTGTGTGTCGATTTACAAATATTTTGTTGTTCAAGTTCATTTCCGGTATCTACTGTTGAAATTTCCACTAAGAATATTACATATATTGTTTCAATGTTATCTTTTATTGGATGGCAAGGTAACCCCTAAGGTATGGCTCATGCATGCATATGAAAGTGCTTTGAATTCATGGTACCTATGATGAAATGATGCACTTGTTGGTGAACAAGTATCTTACCTTTTAGACATGATGAATTTCTTGATTCTATGAAGCTATTTGGAAATATTGATTCCTGATATGTTGATATTCTTGATGTTTGGCTAACACCTATCATTTTAGATATCTTGATCCCATAAAGAAGTCTAGCACCTTGATTCTAATAAATGGTAACTTGATATTATTGATAATGTTTGTGAAAATAATGATAGTCATGATGATAGAAGTGTAACAATGAGATTAATATTCAAAATCTTTTGCTAACCATGGTTATGTTTATGTATGGAATATGGAAAAATTGAATCCCCCAACTTGATGGATTGAGTTATGTGACAAAGAAATAATGTTGTGATAATGATTCTTGAAGTATACTCCTATTAGCTATTTGAGTCTAACACTTGATAAAAGATTGTTGTCATGATGTAATGATGAAATAGTTGATGCTAGCATGTTATGACCATGATGGATATATGTTTGACTTTACGATCTAACAGATCTTGTGATTGAAATCTTTCGGTGAAAATCACATCAAAATAGATTTGGTCGACGTGTTTCGAACCAGCCAGTGTGGTTCATCATCAAGACAAGATGGAAAATCTGATCAAGTAACCCCTTTAAATAGAAAGAAAAGCTCCCACTAGCCGTTTGTAAAATAACAGCTAGTTTGACTCAAATAATAATAGTTCAAATATTTATAAAAAATAAAAATAAAAAATAAGACTTGAATGAAGATGATGGAAGTAGCTTCCTATTCAGAGGGAGAATCTCTCCATAAGATCCTTACTCCTATTATCATCTGCACTATATGTATAGAAGACTCTTTACTATTGAAATATGATTTATGGACATGCATAGACAAATATATGATATTATTGGTCTGCAACAAAGTTCTGATGTGATAAGAGAGAATTTTCCCTTACTCCAAGCCTCAGTGGCACGGAAGCAAGCTTACGAGTGCGACTGCAACCTCTCAACCACACTGAAAAAGGCCTACGGGTGCGGTTATGCCTATAGGTCACAAAAGTGAAGCTTTGTGCATGAAATCAGAAGTCAACCTGAAGGATGACAATCCTACAGTTATGGAGTAGATAACATAAAGTTCTATGAGCAGGGAAGTTTGAATGTTTGACTTACTATAATGTTAATATGTTGAATAAACTTATGTTTGCAGGTGACCGGTATATGCATATCAATATGTCATTATGATTTAACCATTGAGGGTTGTGTATGACGGTATTTGATAACAGTTGAAAGGGTTTGACTAGATTTGGTTGACTAATATAAATAAGCAGTATTTGGAGTTTTCACATGATGCTTGATAATGATTTAGAACTTTGACTTGATGATTGAGATTTTGGATTTGACCTGATGGCTAATAATTTGATTTGAAAACTGATAATTTGCCTTGACAACAATGCTATATGGGCATAGTAACGTTCAGTGACTTATATTGGTATTCTATGTTGGCATCATTAGCTTTGAATCAATGGTTGAAGTATTGACAGTTGTGATTCAGTATGAAGTAATCTCACAATAAATGGATGGAACCTGCATAACTTATTCTTGGTGTATGAATTTGCATCTAGTGACTTATATTATGATCATGAAAATGACTTGATGAAGTTTGGTTTGATATTGTTTGGTAAATGACAAGTTGTTAATAGATGAAGTCACAACTTGATGTGATCTCTACATGTCACTTGGTCTAAAGAATTTGTTACAATGATAAGATTAGTTTGATATTAGTTTTTATTTGGCATATAAACTTCGATAAGCTGACTTAGTTGATTTGATTGCACAATATTGATTTATGTAAGACTTAGCATGTTGGTTTGGAAAAGTGTTATGTTTAAAAAAAGCAGTGCATAAAGAAAGCTCCTCGTTCCAGATATGTCCACATTGATAGTTATCTGGTGAAGCCAAGATGATGTGTCGATCCAAACGTCTACTTCAAAAGTGGTCCAAGTTATGTCTTTGATTTTGGTTTTATATACTAATGGTCTATTCTTGATAAGAAATGAGCCTTTGATGATCAAAGTAAGAGGGAGATGGCCTCTGAAATCGAAATGAAGAATCATGGCATGATGAATTACGTTCTGAAGTTGGAAAAGAAAATCTATAATTCGAAGCTATTGAATAGTTTTTCAAATGCAAATCTTTGGACACTCTGATTGAAGTTATGAAGAAATATTGTTCAACTTGACTTGGCAACTGATAGTTGATTGAACCATTGATGTTCCATTTGAACACCCATCTGTATACATATATGTTGTGCATAAGGTATTCATGATTGAGCCGCTTTATACGTATTGAGTTTCTGCCGAGATCTCTTCGAGATATTTGAATGGGATGAACTATTTTTGGTTAGAGACATTATTCCAATGATATGTGACTACTTGGATGTATTGATGATGATTGGGATCGTTATTGACGAGATGAGAACATCTAAGTGTTGCCTTAGTATGAGATCTACCATGATGTTTTGGATGAAAGGTTTGTCGCTTAAAGCACAACATAGCTTGATTACGATGTTGCTAGCATGGCTAGCTATGAGGCAGGATGAAGAAGCTCTTTGGGAAGTCGTTTGAGCGGGTTCTGGATATGACATGGATACATTGCAGTGACAAAGAGTGGGAACAAATTGGCATAGAATCACGCATAAATTTGAGACTGAGACACCTTCATTGTGACAGTGTTGTTGTACGAGACAAGCTTAGGCTTGTGGTTGGCACCTCTTTGAGAGGGAGGATGATTATAGTATCATTTTTATGATATGTATATTTTGTTCTAATATGATATTTGATTTGATATCCTGTATGAACAGGAGACAGCTAATATTAAGACATGACAATTACCAGATATGAGAAAGATGATATGTTGTTTATCTATAGAGAGCATCGTTGATCGAGGACACCGAGCCAACTCTTCCCCCCTATTTGAGCCACCAAGGTGTGGAATTGAGATGAAGGGCTCCTAGGGTTGAGGGATCTCTGGACAATAAGGTATCACCCCTATGATGATCTATCTATTACCCATAAGGTTGGAGATGTTGCTCCCCTATCTTGGTCTTTGCAGAGTATACCCCAGTTGGCATCATATCCACAAGTCGAGCTTGTTGGGATTGTCCCTCCCCATCTGGCCAACAGGTTGAGGAGGCTTGGGGCACGTGATCCTTACCTTATGGTAAGTTAGGTATCTAGCCCAAGCTCAGAGTTTGATGAAGGTGTTCTACCACATGACTCTTGAGGTTCATTTTTGGGAAGATCGATAGGCAATAGGATCGGTTGAGATGTGCTCCCTTATATCACCTATTGCTCGATATGGGGTTGTAGATGTTTAGCTCCCCCATGAGATTTCGGGTTGATATGTGTTCCTCGATGTGGTTCCAAGTTGAGATGTGCTCCCTGATGATATGCTCTCTGATGATGATGCGGGTTGTAGATTTTGCTCCCTGCTGATGTTTCCCGAGTAGTAGCATTGGACTCCCCGCTGGCAGAGATTCCAGGTGGTAGCAGTGGCTCCCGATAGATAAAGGGTGGTAGATTGAGCTCCCCTTCAATGTCAAATTCTTCTTCTTTTAGATTCGAGAATGTTCAGCATATGAGCAGGGACAATAAAGAGATAAGCGGGAATAAGCAAGAGATGAATCAAGATTAACAATGACAATACGTGATGATGGGATACTTGAAATTGGATATGATTTGATGACAGGATTTACATGACATAATGCAAGTGGAATTCTCCCTAGTTGAGAGGGAGTGTTAAAATATGCAATTGCGGTCAAATTGCACTTTGGACGGCTCATTTGATGGAGATTATGATTGTATTGAGTTCTTCTTTTCAATAGGACCAACATCGACCTAAAGATCACTCAAATCGGACAAGGGAAAATGCATTTTTGAATTATAAACCCACGTGTATATTTGATCAGGTCGGCCCTAAAGAAAAGTGGACACCCTTGGAAGGCTATAAATACAAGTGACCTCTACCTCATTTGGAGATCATCATGAGACACTCTTCTATTTCTCTTTCTTGTTTTTGGATCGCACAAGTCTGAGGCAGATCCACGGAGGAACAAGTTCGCTCGAAGATGGAATTGCAGGGTCCAAAGCTCGTATTTATGTTTTAGGGTTTTGGGCCTCAGTTGCAAGCATGACATAGGAAGAGGTCGACCACACTCGCTCGCAAACCAACTCATTCATGCGATCAAAGCATCTCAGTCTCAGGCACATATCTTCCTCCGTGACCCTGGCATATAGAGTTTCATAATCACAATCGCAAGCTCTCCAAAGGCGGAATTCGACTACAGTTGCTCGCTGCCAGGCTCATTCGTGTGACTGAAGCCTTTCAGTCGCACAAACAGCATGTCCTCCATGTGACCAACATCTAGGGCTTGGTTTTTCAGTTATCTGAAGTTTTCGCTTGTTAACCGCAATGTTCGACAGTTGACGACGGACAATGACAGTTCATTACAAGATTCAAAATCAGGGTTTTGAGTAGAAGCATTGATGGGTTAATTTCATGGATGTTGTAGTTGTTTTTGTTGGATAGTTGATTAGATGAATATATGGATCATTATACTCTCTTTTGTTGAATCATTCAATGACAATCTAATAAGAAGTAGAATTTGAAACGGTTTTCCCCATAGTGGGTTTTACCCTGGTCTCCAAACAATCATGGTGTTGTTATGTATGATGTTTTTCTTCTATTTTTCCTTTATGTTCCACTACATTGATGATGATGATATTGTTATTTCTACATAGTTGCATATGCTGCTGAAAATGATGTAAATCTAAATAATGTAATGATGTTATGGGGTGAATTTAATGTGTAAATGAAGAAATGCAATTATCAAAGCAAAGAACAATATAGCCCGAAGAAAATTTTAAAAAAATGTGAAGAGGAAAGGGAAGGAAGTAGTTGGTGTTGCTACATATTCTGAGTTGGACAACCTCTCAAGAAGGTTAGAGGATGAGGAATTTGCTCTAGTTTCTCATTTCTTCAAGGGTGCCATCGACAAGACTGGATGGTATGTGGAAAATGGAGCATCGAAACATATAACAGGTTCGCGTGAAGTTCTTGAGACTCTAACTGAATGGGACTCGAAGTTACACATGGTGGTTGGCGACAAGAGTCAAAAAGCGATCAAAGGATCAATTTGTGTGCCATTCAGGATGGACTTAGGTAGGTTATTGATAGTTCAAGATGTACTATGGCTACCAAAGCTCAAATGCATTGTGTCCTTAGTCTTAGTGATCGAGGCGAAGATATTTGGGTGATTTTCCAGGATGAGAAAGTGAAGCTCTAGCCCATAGGCACTAACATTGAAGGAGTTATCGTTGGAGTTAAGGAGCATGGTCTATATTGGCTGACGGGCAACACTATAGATCATGTGAAGAAGCAAGTTCCTGAGACTCAGAGGGATTCAAGTTCGAGCGAGTATATGCAAGTTCAGAGGGAGAATTTGCAACCCATGAATAGCGCATGATCAGTAGGAAGCAAGGGGACTTTTACTGGCAAGAAGGAACTGTGGGATGGAACGAAGGCCTATCAAGAAAGGAAGAAGCAGGAAGATTTTGATGGCAAATATGTGAAAATTCCTAAATTGGAATCTCTACTACATCAACTGATTAAATATATTCTACTTGCTAATTTATGAATCAAGTTATTTATGGTGTTACACAGTAAACATCAAAATAAAATCTATTGTAGCCTTCACAACATTAAACACTGCAAGAACGAAATACTAAGCAGGAAAGATAAAAACATACGCACAAGTACACTATTATTTTTGGACAAATGTCTCCAGAAAAACCCAATGTGGGAAAACCCAAGAAGCAACTGAGGGTTTTATTATTATGCACTAGTTTTCTGAGTACAAATCACTGGATTCCCAAACTATCTGTCTGATAGATAGAAAAACCTGACAAAGAGATAGTGAGAATATATCTCACCATCACTGGTGATCCAACACTGATCCAAACAAGAGAAGATCTGCCATGCGCTGTCTCTGCATAGTAACTGCGTCACAGCTCCTGGGACTGCGTCACTCCTTCTGATCTCTTGTTGAATGGAAACTGAACCCTGTGGCCCTCCGGACTCACACCCCAACTTCCGGCACTAGATCTCGACTGTCTCCCAGCAAAATAGCGAACTCCCTCTGAAGCACTACGTTGCCTCTCTAGACTTCTCGATGCCTTCTCTGCCTTACACTCACTGAACCTGGAGAATCTTCCTCCGACTGACTATCCTTGCCCCTCACTACAAAGAAATCACTCGATATCTCTCTGGCAACTGCTGCAATGCTCTCTTGAGAATTCGAACTCTAGAACTCTCTCCCTCAGTGTGTTCTCCAAGTGCCCATCAAGTTCCTTCTTATAATCTCTTGTTGACATATCAACGACCAAGATTAAAACATAATCAAAGGCTAAGATTAGCTTGGACTCGATCCTCATCTTCTTCTAGAAGATTCTCACCAGATTTAATTAATACACTTCAATTAATCACATTTCCTAAGTTTAGACTTAGGAATACATTAAAAAAGATTAATTATTTTAATTAAATCATTTCCAGATGGAATTTTCCCAAATTATTTTTGGGTCTTGTAGAATTAATGTGTCTTAGCCTCTCTCTGCAAAATCTCGAGGCTAGAGCACATCCAGTGCTTCAAAAATCAACACTCCCTCTTAGTGAGGAATGTGCTCTAATAATGAAACTTGCTGAAGCATCACTCTGATTCTGCACCATCTCCCGTTGCGTTGCATCTGTGCTGCTTTTGACCCTGCATACTGCTACCAACTACTGCATCTGCACTACAACTTTGTTGTTGTTTCCACTACAACATCTGCAACTGTCTCTCATATGGTGCTACTGCAACTGAGGGATGTCCATAAACTGAACCAATTGTGTTCAAGTTGATGCATCAGTCACCCAAGTCCTAACTGTTGTTAGTCTATGCATTGCCACTGAAGCCTCTACGTTGCTGCTGACTCTCCACTGCTGCCAACACTGCTCTGCACTGCTCAGTCTCGGACTGCTCCTAGCCACTACATCTGTCACTTTGACACCTGACTACACCAACTGACATTGGTCCATCCCACTACTACTGTTATGGGCTCCCATAGCAAGGTGATGATCCAAGAGGTGGACTCCTCAAGGACCCTGCCCATCTTGTAGCTCTTTGGGGCTACAAAAACAAATCACCCCACTTCTCCCCTGGAGGCATATGGGCAATCATGGCAAACTCCTCCTCCAATCTGGAGTACAACCTGTCTATCTCAGCGGAGGTAGCCTGTTGATTCTGCTTCTCCTCTTTGTCCTTCTTCCTGAGAGGACATTGAGAACTGAAGTGGCCCATCTCACCACATCTTAAGCACTTAATCTTCGAAATTTCCTTCTTTCGCTTGCATTGCTCCTGCTACCCCTTTGATGCAAGGGTTGCATTCTCCTCTTCCTTCTTGATCTTCACCCCACTGCTATTGTTTCCCCCCATGGTGCTCTTCACCAAATCACGCCTCATCTCCTCTTGTTATATATCTTCCCAAACTCTCTCCCAATCCGACAACTTCTCTCTGCCCAAGATACTCTGGACAAAGACTTTCCAATCCTCAAAGACATTGTTAAGGACTAGTTGTACAAACTTTGTACGCCGAGGTGTTGATCCAATAGCAGCCAGTTGATCTCTGATTTCCTAAAGTCTTACTAGGAAAGGATCTATATGCTCCCCCTCTTGCATCGTGGTCACTCTCAACTTCTCTTCCAAGTACATCTTTCGTTGCTCGGAAGATCCCTGATATAGCATGGCCAATGCATCCCACATGTCTTTGGTTGTGTCATTGCCAGCAATGTGAGAAACTACATGATCTCTCACTCAATCAAGAATCATTCTCTTGGACTTTGCCATTTCCTTATTGTAGACTTTAAGTTGATCAGCATCTGAAGGTCCAACTACCACTAAACTGATATACATCTTGAGATCATGCTCATCCAAAAAGCAAGTGATCCTAGCCTTCCAGATCACGTATTTGGAAGCACCGTCCAACCTGTCTTGATCTCTCAATCTAGTTGATGCCATCACGCCACAAAAATTTTTAACTCTGCCTTTATCCTTCTGCACAGTTGTTGACTGGCTCTACGCACTCCTTGCTGGAGTATGCAGATCTTCCCTCGGTTATTGTTGCTCTGCGTGGAAAATCAGAATCTCTTGGCTAGAGAATCTCTAAGGACAAAACTCCCTCTATGTGTGCTCTTCTTCCCTTCTAACGCTTTTCTACCCTAGCAAACTGCTACAGAAAAACTGCATCCCAGCTAAAGATATGCTTTGAGTGGGAACTGTTGCTTATGCAGTGCTTTCAAAATCCCTCTTTCGTCTGCGACTGAGCTCTTTTTTGCTTCACCTACGCTCTGATACCATCTGAAAATTCCTAAATCGGAATTCCTACTACAACAATTGATTAAATTTCTTCTACTTGTTAATTTCTGAATCAATTTATTTACGGTGTTACACAGTAAACATCGAAATAAAATCTATTGCAGCCTTCACAACATAAAATATTGCGGAAACAAAACACTGAGCAGGAAAGATAGAAACACACACACAAGTACACCGTTATTTTTGGACAAATGTCCCCGGAAAAACCCAATGTGGAAAACTTGTGCAGCAGTTGAGGGTTTTATTATTATGCAGTAGTTTTCTGAGTACAAATCACTGGATGCCCAAACTGGCTATCCAATACAGAGAAAAACCTGACAAAGAGATAATGAAAAAAGATCTCACACCATCACTAGCGATCTAACACTGATCCGAACAGAAGAAGATTTGCCCTGCGCAGTAACTACGTCACAGCTCCTGGGACTGTGTCACTCCTCCTTCTGATCTCTTCCTGACTGGAAACTCGACCCTCTGGCCCTTCGGACTCACAGTCCAGCTTCTGGCACTAGATCTCGACTGTCTCCCAGCAAAATAGCAGACTCCCTCTAAAGCACTGCGCTGCCTCTTTGGAACTCTCGATGGCTTCTTTGCCTTGCACTCACCGGATCTGGAAAATCTTCCTCCGTCCAACTATCCTTGCACCTCACTGCAAAGAAATCACTCTATCTCTCTCCAGAAACTGCTATGCTACAATCTTGAGAATTTGATCTCTAGATCTCTCTCTCTCTCGGTTTGTTCTCCAAGTGCCCATCGAGTTCCTTCTTATAATCTCTCGTTCACGTATCAACGACCAAGATTAAACATATTCAAAGGCTAACATTAGCTTGGACTCGATCCTCGTCTTCATCTAGAAGATTCTCACCAAATATAATTAATACACTTTAATTAATCACATTTCCTAAGTTTAGACTTAGGAATACATTAAAAAAATATTAATTATTTTAATTAAATCGTTTCCAGGAGGAATTTCCCCAAACGATTTCTGGGTCTTGTAGAATGCATGTGTCTTAGCCTCTCTGAAAAATCTCGAGGCCAGAGCACATCCAATGCTACAAAAATAAACAAGATACACCACCAAGAAGAGTGTGGTTCATTCTACAGGGTATGCTACAGTAGTGAATGCCAGAGATTGGCTAGTGTTTCCAACATGACAAGTTATTTCCGAGTGGTGGAATTACCTCTCTCGCTAAGAGGGAGCGTTGATTTGTGTAGCTTGGGAGGTACTCCCACAACCCCTGAAGTATTGGGTTTTGAGGAGTTGACCCATAAAAGTAGTTTGTGGGAAGTGTACCCAAGTGGTGGGTTTTGTAACCAAAGTTGTGGGCACAAGACCAAGTGGGAAAATGATATTTTATTCATTTGATGCATGAGGGGCACCTTTGAAGCACTAAGGGGCACCTACATCTTCCATGATGTCATGAAAGAGAAATAAAATGGAATTTATTTCTAATGATAGTGGGGATTTTGTTGTTTGGTTCAAGTCAACTTGATCAATAAGACATGACCCTTGGTGGAGGATGACACCACCTAAGATCACTGTAAGTAGAAGTGAATTCAAGCTCATTCTCACACACCAAAAGAGCATTTCATCACAAGAAGACTTCTCAAGGAGCCGCAAACCTAAAGGAGTTGATATAGAGAGAAGAAGAATGTCGAGTTGGTGTCTTTTCTTATGTTCTAGATAGGCCGAGACTAGGAGACTGCTAGATGTAGTGCGCTAGAATATGGTTTTGTTTTTTGGGACTTTCGTTTGTGGGTGAATGATTTGCGTTTTGGTCAGAGATTCTTATGAAGTTTTGGTAGGACTAGAGCCCTAATTTTTTGCGTGTAAAGAGGTCACAAGGTATGGTAATGAATAGAAAAATAAGCGTTGAGTAACCTTTCCTTAGGGTACCCTAAGGCCAAGATTGTTAAGTGATTGCAAACCAGTGTTTGGAGGTCGAATTGAGGCAGACGCATAGAGATTAGATATGAACCTGTGGTGGGAGAAGGAGGCTAGCACAGGGCCGAGAATATCAGAGACTATGTAGTATAGAATCGAGGTACTTGTGGCTTATCATAGGACAACAAGGTATACTGAAGTGTTGTCTTATGGTTGATGAAATTACAAGGTGTGGTAGGTTTGTTCATAGGTGTCGAACAATAGTTGTTTGTGCTCAAGTTTTGTGATATTGGTGGAGAAATATCACTGATGGGTGGCAGCTTTGTCAAGCCCCAAGTATAGCAAGATTTGAAGTTGAAATCTTACTATTGTTTGGGTTGTCTAAGCAACCCTAAAGCAATCATCTTGGAGGATTGTGTGAGAGCAAAATTGTACCCTAAGGACTGATCTTGGAGCAGCAAAGAAGTCAATCAAGAGGGTTGTATGGTGATGCCCTAGTTCAATGAGTGAAAGTGAGCATATCAATGATAAGAGGGCAGAAGTTGAAGACCCTAAGAGAAGGCTATCTTAGAGGAGAAAGAGGGTTTCTAGAGGACAGTTTGGTGAGCCTGAGATCATTAATCTTGGAGAAGCAGGAGTGATTGTAAGAGGCAGAATGGTCAGTTGAAGATGCAAGCATTTTGAAGTTGCAGAAACACTTGTGAGCAGCAGAAGAGGTGGAAAAGGACCTACCAAGTGTTCAAGGTACTTGGACTGAAAGCGTTGATTTGATCACTCCTTTAGCAAGTCCAATGTATCTTGCTCAAGGATGGATTGATGATCATAAGTTGTTGACATTAAGCCCTAGTTGTTCTTGTATCAGGGCTAATTGTAAGGGCCATGATCCTTGGTACAGGAGCCCTATGTTTGTCGCATTAAAGTTGTAACATAACAAGTTTTGGGTTGAAAATTTGTCTTCTGTACTACATTGATTTACTATTGTACATTTTCCATTGTGAAAAGTGCTTGTGTTGTGGCATTTTGGTGTGTTTGTGTTTGTGGCTTAGACATGAACCTGATTCTGAAGTGCTGAGGAAAAATCAAAAAGGGCATGGGAGGGTATGTTACAATAATGTGAGTGCACAATCTTGCCACTTGATGAGAATTTTGCCTCACATTGTTTTTTTCCCAGGAAAAAATTCGTAATTTTTCATTGATAAAGAAAAATTACATGTTACATTTTACATATAAAATCGATCATAGATCATAATACTGAAACCTCACCAAGGAGGAAAAATATGCTGCAAATCTGTGCATATATGCTGCAAGTTAAAACTAATCCTACTATGTACATAAACATAGAATATATACAAAGTAAATCCGGTAGATAGAGTTGAATAGTCATCAGCAAATATAGTCTCAAAAAATATATGTCTGTCAAAAATGTAGTCAAGGAGTGACGGCTCTCCTCTCCTGTATATCCTATATGAAAGGTTTGTGGTAGTAACTGTAAGTCTACTCCCCATCATGTTCAATAATGTGCCAACAACCCCATACAAGCTCCGCACCTTCTTTGGAAAGTTGCTCTGCCACTTGGTTCGTCTGCCCAGAACCGAAGTCCAGTCTTGCCTCACATTGTTATCCTTCTTTAGTTGGATTGACTTCTCATGTAACACTTCAAGTCCTTCTGAGGCTTCAAGAGTCACAACAACGAATCATGTATGCTCAATGAAGTTTCCTACAATATCTAGCCACATGGTGCCTAAGTGGTCCCCATTCACACTTTGACAAGCTAAAGACGATGTTATGATGATATCATCAAGGGTCTTAAGACCCTTGCAAGAAGCCCAGCCACCTTCAGGGATTGAAAGAGGGCAAACAATATGTAGTCTGCAATAAAGTAATAAATGTTACATAGGCTAGGATATATATAATTGTATCTATATGCTTTCACACTTTGGCAAACTTAATATGATGATATGACAACATCATCAAGAGTTGTGAAGCCTTGTGAAAAGCTCATCTATGTTCAAGAATTGCAAAATGGCACACAATATACACTCCATAGAAAAATAATATATGCTTTATAGCCTAGGATATGCTTTTAGGTCCGACAAGATATAGCCTAGTCTTATATCCAAAGATATATATCCAAATCTTAGTATATATCCCAATCTATACAACACTTATTACTCGAGGGTGCATATCATTTGAGTTGTAAGAGTGACCAAGATGTCATAGTGGTGATATCATATTGATGCTTGAATCCTTGAAAAGCCTAAAAAAGATACAACATATTACATCCACACAAGACCCTATATGAGATACACTTACAGGACTTGACATTCTAAAGGAACACTCCCTCCAATATTGGTCCCCTTGGAGGTTGAACACAAAGCAACTTTTTCCACATGATCTGAAGCATACTAAATGCACGAAGAATAGTAGCCAACCCAAAAAGAGCATATGAATCTATAAAAATTTAGGCAAGTGTTCCCAATGTGTATTGTTGAGCCTACAGTTACAATCAAGTGTTGAATGCTCAATAAACAACTATATTCAATGCACACCCTTAAGAGAACTACGGACTAGAACCTTGTAAACTTGATATTGGCCAAAATTTGAAAACTACACATGGTAGATGAGACAACGTAGACAAGGAGGTGAAACCTATAATATTGTAATAGAAGTTACCACATATCAAAGAGGTATAATCTTAGAGAAGAGAGATAAATAAACTTCCAAACGTGAAATAATCCTAACCCCTATAAAGTTTTGACTAGCCCATGAATAAATGGATAGAAATTGAAAATGCTTAAATTTTCACAAGTAGTGTTGTCTTCCACCAGTAGAGTAGGAACTAGCACAATCATATAAATTAAATGGTCAGTAACACTGATAGGCATCAAGACACTTACATCACGATACATCTCACATTTTCCAAGATTAAAACAATCATTAAAAAACTAAATTATAGCTTCATTATTATTATTATATTATTATAAAAGGAATTAATATCTGAGTTAAACATATGTACATTTAAAAAACGTGTAAGAAAATAATTAACCATGAAGATTCACCCCACTTTTCCCTAAAGAGCTTTAACATATAAATAGTCTTTGTTACAATACCAAGGCTTAGTAATACCACATGACCCAAAAATTATAACTCATGTGTATATGAGAAGTGTTCATATGAGATTTTTGTTAATTAATCAATTTAATTAAAAAGGGAGAATGTGAATAACTAGATAGATTTCAAACTTTGACCTATGAATACAACTAAGAATATTCTATGGAGATTAAATCCCTATAATCCACATAATAAGTATTGATAATTCAATTAGGAGAAGGTAGGAGCGGGAGGGATCATCCTTGGCCCCAATGAAAAAATTGTCCCCCAATTCGCTTGGGGTCTTGGAACAATGACAAACAATCAAGCAGAATACTTATCTCTATCGAAAGGGCTGGAACTGGGCAATGAACTCAAAATTACCAATATAACTATTTTTGGGGATTCTATGCTCGCCATCCATCAATTTACCAAAGCCAAGAAGGCCATAAACATTGAATCCTTGTCATTGAGTCAAAGGATCCTCGCTTCAACCTCCTAGTTTGAACAAGTGGATTTCTTTCATGTGTATAGACACTTGAACTCAGTGGCTGACGAACTTGCTAAAAAAGAATCTACAATGAATTTGTTGAGAAATGTAACTACTTTCAGTCTTCATAATTGTTGTTGTATTCATTTCAATATGTATCCTATGTAACAAACAAGAAAAAGTAAAAGAAAAATATTATTAAAGCATGGGTTTCATGCTCATTATTGATGGTCTTTTAGGTAAAAGCATTTTCTTTGTGCTTCTAGGGTTTGTTAGGTATTAGGATTTATTGTCATGAGTCAAATAAGTCAACATCATGTTTATAAGACCCTTTCGAGCAATTTGTAATTGTAAAAAGAATTATTTTTTATTCTAGAAATTCCTAGAATCTCCAAGAGTACAAGTCAGCCCTGGGATTCTCAAGTCCGACTAAAGGAGGGAATTCGACCCTTTGAGAAGGTTATATACAACGTAGTTCAACTTCATTTGGAGATACACACTCACACAAGTTCGGTTTATACATAGGAGAGGCAAAAGAAGGAGAGTAAAGTTCTAGGAGAAGTTGGACAGACGAAATTTGGTGTTTCTGGGTTCTATCTCTCTCACACATGCGAAGAAGCTAGGGTTTCTGCAGCCAGAAAGGTTGAAGTTCCATGTCTGAATTGTTGGGAATGAAGTCGTTGCTGGTGAGCAGAATTGCAGAAACAAGTTGTTGGAAAAGAAAGAAATCCTTTTCTTGACCTTGTTGGCCTTAGGGAGAGTTCGTTTGCTCCAAGGTCTCAAAAGGAAGATAGAATAGGGTTTTTGCAGTAGTTGCTGGACGAAATTGTTGGAGGTCGAAGTTGTTGGAGATCAAAGTTGCAGTAGTTGGGTTGTTGTCTGGAGGTCAAAGTTGCAAGGAAGCAGAAAGGAATTGAGGAAGGGTTGACTTAGTATTTGGAGAAGGACTTGGTCTAGGGATTGGGTCACTCTATCTCATTTGAAGCAGATTCTAAGAAGAGAAGAGTTTTCGGGTTTTCCCCTTTGAGGGGTTTTTCCCTGGCTAAGAGCCTACATATGTTTCCTATTTTGTTGTTACTGTGTCTTGATATTGTTTGATGAAAATATGTAACAAAAGAAGAAAGAAGGTAACTCAAAAGTTCACAAGAAAGTATCAAGGATAAAGAAAATAAGTTATAATAGGCTGTCGAGGGAAAAGAAGACTACAAGGAAGATTGTCTCTTGAAGGAATTCAATTGAAGACTCGTTGGTGGAAGAATTTTTGATCTAGGGTTTCTACAATGAAGAATATCAAGGACTACATCAATCTCGCAAGAAGGGGGTTGATCTCACAAAAATAAGTCTATTTGGAAGACGTCAATCTTGGAAGTTGTTGGTAGAATAATCCTAAGGGAACATCTTTCAAGGAAGTCTCCTTTAGGATCTTGAACACATCAAGAAGGTTGGAGACATCATCAAAATAAATCTTGGTATTCAAGCAACTAATTTATAATCTCATAATGGTTGAATATTTAAGTCATGTAATTTCTTTTGGCAAGGAGAGCAACAAGCTCTTTGGGGCAGTAAACTATCTAGCATAGAAGAAGAGGATTGACTTGATATTGACAGAACAAGAAGTGATGGAATATGTCTATGGATGAATTATTGAACCAACAAAAGAAAGGACACAAGAACTAGCAAATTACAAGAATGGGGAAGTAATAGCACAAAGGATCATAATAGAATCAATCAAGGATTCTCTTGTTCCATTTGTTGAAAATCTAAAGACTTCCAAGGCAATGTGTGACAAACTAGTAAATTTGTACTTTGTAAGTACAACAGGTCAAAAGATGTCCTTGCGTAACAAGCTATATAGGATGAAGAAATAAAAGGATGAGGATATGGCATCCTTCCTCATGAGAGTCTCTCAATTAAGAGACCATTTGCAAGGACTAGGGAACCGATTACTGATTCGAAAGTAACCATATGTGTTCTAAATGCATTGCCACCAGAATGGAGCAATTTCGCAACAAGCGTCTATTGATTTGGTGTAGCATTGGATGAGCTCTAAGTCTCAAACTTTTTGGAGAGGCTTAGAAACATGTATTCCAGATAACCCAGAAATTATTTAGGGAAATTCCACCCCGATTGTATTTTATTTAGAAAATTAATTATTTTAAAGTAACCCTAAGTCTAAGATTAGGAAAATAAAATAATTAAAGTGAATTAATAGAATATGGTTGTGAATGTTCTAGAAAAATCAAATCAAGTCAAAATGTAACCTTAGCCATTGATTGGAGATCTAATCTCAGTCGTTGAAGTCTCAACGAGAAGACTATAAATAAGGGTCGAGGGTCATTTGGATAAACACACCAAGAGGATCAAGTGATCGAACTTTCTGAACAAGTAGTGCTAAAAGGAAAACTTCGATCTAGAGATCTTTTGCAAAGAGGGGCAGAGACAGTATCCGGAGAGAATTCTTTCTCCGCCAGAGAATCATCAGCAAAAAAATGCAGAGAGAGATCCAACAGCGCCAGCGCAAAGCCATAGAGGTTGACACAGAGTCATGCAGAGCCACGGAGGGCTATGCAAAGGCTGCGTAGAGGGCCAGAGGAAATCCGAAGGGCTTGCTAAAGAATTGATTTTAGAAGCTGGGAGCCGGGGTGTGAGACCAGGAGGCAGAGATCGAATTTTCTAGAGAGCAGATCTATCCAGAAACTAAGTGACGCAGTTCCCAGGAGAGGCAACGTTGGGACTACGCAAAGCCTGTCAGAGGCACATCATTTAGTGGTCACATCAGTCGGGATTTCCAATCATAGTGTGAGGTAACCTCACTAATCTTTTTGCTAGTCATTCTCTGTAACTGAATTGTCCAGAGTGACATTCAGAGATGTATTCAGAATTTATTATTGCTTAATAATAAAACCGTCACATCTACTGCACCGGTTTTCTCGAATTGGATTTTTCCGGGGACAGTCCAAAAATAATGGTGCCCTGTGTGATGTTTTCTTTTGCTCAGTTTCCTGTTTCCGCATCTAAATTTAAATAAGTGAAGGTTGCTTCAGTAATTACTTCAATGTTTACAGAAGAAATCTGTAAATAACTTGTTTATTTTTAATAACAAGTAGGAGAAATTAATTCAGTTTGCTGCAATAGGATTCCAGAACTAGGACTTGGAATTCTCACATGGTATCAAAGCTTGTGGAGCGTTGCAGGTGAAGCAGGAAGAGCAGATCCAGCACTGAGAAGGGGGTCGAATAGCTTCAAAAAGCAACAGTTCGAATCCTCAGAGAGATTGCGCAGTCCAGGCCTGGAGGGCTGAAGTTTCGTGGAAATTATCTCTCTAAGTGAGTCGACAGAGAGGTAGGGCTTCCAAATCTAGATTTTATCGAGCCAAAGGGAGTTGCGCAGAGCTAGTGGGACGCAGTTTTTCTGCAGGCAAAATTTGTTTTGCTGGGCAGAAAGTCATCTAGAAAGGAAGCAGAAGCAAAGTGAGGGAATTTACTTCCTCAAGGAGTTCCTAGCTGGGGAATTTTATTTTCTGATATCTGAGCAGCAGATTCGGGTGGCAGATCTACAAGATCCAACAAGGAGTGCGTAAGCATGTCCAGTGCCGCACAGAGGGGGAAGAGAGGATCAGATTTGACATTCTTCATGGCCATGCAGCTCACGGGCTTAGAGATCAACATCGTTTGGAGGTAGCCTCCAACTACGTGATCCGGAAGGCAAGAATCACATGCCTTCTACATGAGTACGATCTCAAGCTTTTCGTGACGAGTGCAGAGTTGTCCCTGCAGATCCAGATCTGTTGAAGAAGTACCATTCGACATGGCGAAGGCTAAAAGGTTGCTCCTTGATGGGTCAAAGATCATATTGTGTCCCATATAGCCTACAAGGACACTGCTAGGCAGATGTGGGAAGCCTTGGCAATGCTATATGAAGGATCTTTCAAGCAACGGAAGATGTACTTGGAGAATAAATTGAGGATGGTGCAGATGTAGAAAGGGGAGCGTATTGTTCCATTCCTGTCTGGACTTCAAGAAACCCATGTTCAACTAGCAGTAGTGGGGTCCACCCCTTCTCTTACAGCAATGGTGAGATTGGCTCTTAACGCAGTCATGAAGAATGGCACTTGTCCGTCCAGAGCATCCTGGGCATAGCAACCTTGTCGGACTGGGAAGATATGTGGGATGCTCTTCAGTAAGAAGAGCTAAGGAGGAACATGGTCAAGTGTAAACTTGACGACAACAATGGCAGCGAGTCGAACGTGAAGAAGGAGGAGGAAGAAATTGCAGCCCTTGCATCCAAGGTGCAACAGGAGCAGTGAAGACATAAGAAAGATGTCTCGAAGATAAATACTTCATGTGTGGTGAACTTGGTCACTGCGCCACCTAGTGTCCTTTGAAGAAAAAGGACAAGGACAAGAATCACAATTCGAAGGTTGCATCCGCGAAGATCGAGGAGGATGAGTATGCCATGAGTGCCCATGCATCTCCACGAGGGAGATGGGGCCACATTGACCTGTAAGTTCGCAAGAACTTCAATTGAGCAGGATCCTTGAGGAGTCCACCTCTTGGATCACAACCTTGCTATGAGAGCCCAAGATCAGCAATAGTAAGCTAGAGGAGTTTCAGTTGGTGCAAAGGAGTGTTGGAGCCATAGATGCAGTAGTTAGCAACGCGAGAATCTGAGCAGTGTAGTGCAAAGAGGCACAGGAGAAGCAGCAGCAGCGCAGTGCTTCAGAGGGACTACGTGAGACTAGCAGCAGTCAGAGTTTCAGCATCGAGATGCATCTGTTCATATTTTTGGATATTTTTCAGTTGCTTTTCTCAGCAATTGAGTTGCAGTGCAGAGTTAGAAGTGGCAATGCTAGCAGCAAATGCAGCATTTTAGAGGGAGTTTCAGTACGGATGCAGTGTTGATCGTGGCAGGGTTAGCAGCAACAGCGCAGTGGGTGGTGGACAACATGTCAGACATCAGCAATGGAGAGGTAGATGCTTCAGAGTCAGAGCAGTGTGCAACATGGCATATTTGCTAGACCACATTCCTCGTTAAGAGGGAGTGTTAATTTGGGGTAGCATCAGATGTGCTCTAAGTCTCAAACTTTGTGCATAGGCTTAGACACATGTATTCCAGATAACCTAGAAATTGTTTGGGAAAATTTCACCCATATTGTATTTTATTAAGAAAAATAATTATTTTAAAGTGACCCTAAGTCTAAACTTAAGAAAATAAAATAATTAAAGTGAATTAATAGAATATGGGTGTGAATGTTCTAGAAAAATTAGATCAAGTCAAAATGTAATCTTAGCCGTTGATTGGAGATCTAATCTCGGCCATTGAAGTCTCAACGAGAAGACTATAAATAAGGCTTGAGGTTCATTTAGAAAAACACCGAGAGGATCAAGTGATCAAACTTTCTGAAGGAGTAGTGCTCAGAGGAAAACTTCGATCTAGAGATCTTTTGCAGAGAGGGGCAGAGACAGTATCCATAGAGAATTCTTTCTCAGCCGGAGAACCATCAACAAAGAAAGGCAGAAAGAGATCCAGCGGCTCTAGCGTAGAGCCAAAGAGGCTGACGCAAAGACACGTAGAGCCACGGAGGGCTACGCAGAGGCTGCGCAGAGGGCTAGAGGAAATCTGAAGGTCTTAATGAAGATTTGATTTCAGAAGCCGGGAGTCGTGGTGTGAGATCGGAAGGCAAAGATCGAATTTTATGGAGAGCAGATGAATCCAAAAACTAAGTGACGCAATGCCTAGGAGAGGTGATGCTGGGACTTCGCAAAGGCAATGCAGAGCTTGTCAGAGGCACATCATTCAGTTGTCGAATCAACCGAGATTTTCAGTGATAGTGTGAGGTAACCTCACTAATCTTTCTGTAAATCATATTCTCTATAGCTGAATTGTCTGAAGTGACATTCAGGGATGTATTCAGAATTTACTGTTGCTTAATAATAAAACCCTCAAATCTGCTGCACTGATTTTCCCGCATTGGTTTTTTATGGGGACTTGGTCCAAAAATAATGGTGTCCTATGTGATGTTTTTATTTTGCTAAGCTTTCTATTTTTGCATATAAATTTAAATAAGTGAAGGTTTCTTCAATAATTACTTCAATGTTTACAGAAGAAATCTACAAATAACTTGTTTACTTTTAATAACAAGTAGGAGAAGTTAATTCAGTTTGCTGTAGTAGGATTCCAGATCTAGGACTTGGAATTTTCACAATGTCTACTTGTTAATTTTGGGCAACTAGGTCCAAACTCCATGTTGCACTGCTCATATGATGATGATCATATTTTTGTTGGATTCCTCTTTCGGAGAGGTGCAAGATTGATCTCAAGATCATCTTGTTTGGATGAGCAGAACATATATTCTGAATTTATTTTCCACACATGTGCAAGGTCGGCCAGATTTGTAATGTAGGCTCACTAGCCTAATAGATGTGTCATACACCCTCACTGATGGATATAGATTGGAGAGACTTGGAGGTCATTTGCTCATCAAATCATCACAGATTCTCTAATTGTCATCTGATTGGTTTGATAACCTTTGGAGGCCTTCTTCCTTCACACGTGCGGAGCTGAAGCTGGGGAAAATCTGCGGATATGTTTAGGGTTGTTTTTTTTAGCGTTGACCATGGTCAACCCTTGACCATTTGACCTCCAAAATTTGCTGAAAATCCGATTTTTGGAGGTCATACAGCTGGGCACAAAAATCGAGGAAAATGAGTAGTTTGACCAAAGCCCTAAATCTGTAGCATTGAATTTTTGTTGACTTTTCTGCGTTGGCTTTTGGTTGACTAGCGTTGACTTTTGATGAGCTATCTTTGAGGGTTGTGTGTGTGACACTTCGAGGGTTGGCTGATCTAAGAAAGACTTTGTTGGCTGAAGCATCTTGTTGACTGTCGTAATGCACAGTATCCTATATCTTTGCTAGACAAGAAGAATTGTAAAATCTGATCTATATTATTGGCTTGTTTTCTGTTGATCTATTATTGTGTTCTATCAGCATTTTACTTTCATGTTTATGTCATTGCTAATTTGAATCGTGCTTAAGAAAGATTGAAGTAAATTTGCATTAAGCATAGAACACTCCATGTCATTCTAAATTTAACATGGAATTAGAGCTGAGGTGAAGACAAAGTCCAAGCTAGTGTGAGAAGCAATCACCGAAGAAGAAATCTTATCAAGGACCAATGGCCTCCTCAACCTATAAGGGTTTCAAGTCTGATGATAAATTGCATGATAAGTCTGATTATAATGCATGGAAGATGTCCTTGGATTGGCATTAGAAGATCAAGATGTCATGGAATACGTGCAAGGGAAGATTCAAGGGCCTCCATCAAATGCACCTGCTGCCACAAAGACGAAGTATATAAAAGGGGAAATGAAAGAAGAGATGATTATCTGGGATTCTATTCATAAGCACTTGGTTGCTTACATTTCTGAGTTGAGTACATCTAAAGAGATGTATGATAAGCTGGCTAGCATGTTCAGGTCCAGCAATGCTAATCAAGTTCTTTTCTTCAAGAATCAATTGAAGAATATCAAGAAGGGCAAGGAAGAATCTATTCAATCCTATTTTATGAGGCTAATTGAAATCAGGAACAATATTCTAGCTATTGGAGAAGAAATAGTTGAGAGAGATGGTTCTCATTGCACTTGCAGATCTCCCCCGTGATTGGTATGTATTCAATACCACTATTCTTAATAATAATGTAATTCCTGATTTTGATGAAATATGGACGAGATGCAGTCAAGAGGAGACAAGAATGATGGAGAGAGATCATCCCTCTAATGGAAATGGAGGTGACCCTACTGCCTTCACTGCGCATGCAAAGAAGAGGAACAATGGTGGTCCGAGAAATCAAAACCATGGAAGAGCGTGGCCCAAAGCAAGGTAAGATGTTACACTTGTAACAAGCTTGATCACTATGCAAGGGAGTGCCCTAATAGAAGGGACTCTCCCAGGGATGATGACAACAACAACTCCACGGGGAATGGAAATCAAAGGAACAACAGGTTCAAAGGAAAAAGGAAGGCTCCCTTTGATCGTAGTGGAAATGGGCAACCTTTCAAGTAGTAAAGAAATTCCAGGTACGATGAATCTAATGCTGATGATAATAAGAGAAATGAATTTATTCTTGTATCTGCCCTCTCTGATGCATCTCCTCTCGACACCCTGGATGTCTGGTTGATTGATAGTGGTGCTTCAAGGCACCTCACTGGTTATAAAGAAGCCCTCTCTGATTTGATTGAGAAGGATACTAATCTAGAAATTATCCTTGGAGATAATGCACCTATCCCGTGAAAGGGACAGGGACTGTGACCCTTCATTTATCTCAAGGTCAAGTCCTCCGCTTACAAGATGTGTTGTACATACCTGATTTGAAGAAGAACCTTGTCTCTATTTCGACAATGGAAGACAAAGGGTTCAAGGTGGCAATCGTTGATGGAAAGGTACGTATCTTGAAGAAGAACTTCAAGGAAGCTCTTATTATTGGTTTTAGAGTTGATACACTCTACCAGGTTGGAGGAATTCCATTAAGGGCTCTATCATGTGATACAACTCGTCAAGCAGAGTTATGGCACCGGAGGTTTGCACGCCTTCATTACAAAGCCCTTCCCGAAGCAAGGAAGGTGGTGACAGGGATGCCTGAATTTAGAGATGATCATGAAGGTATATGTCAAGGTTGTGCCGAAGGGAAGCATACAAGTGGACCACTCCCCTCAACTGTCACAAAGACAATTAATATCTTGCAGTTGATACATTCTGATTTATCTGGTATGCTGCCTATGACATCCTATTACATGACTTTTACAAATGACTTCTCCCGCAAGACGTGGATATATTTCTTGAAGCAGAAGGACGAAGCATTCAAATGGTTTCATACCTTCAAGGCCTTGGTGGAAAATCAAACCCAGAAGAGAATCAAAGTTTTGAGGACCAACAACGGGACCAAGTATGAGTCAAATGAATTCAATGACTTTTGCAGAGAAGTTGGCATTAAGAGGGAGACCACAACTGCGTATACTCTTGAGAAAAATGGTGTTGCTGAAAGAAAAAACATGACCATCGTGGAAGTTGCCCGTGCCATGCTATGTGACCAATGTCTTCCGAAGTTTCTATGGGGAGAAGCTACGAACACTGCTTTGTACGTTCAAAATAGATGCCCGCGTTCTGCTCTAGTCTCCAAAACTCCCGAAGAAGTCTTCTCTAGTAAGAAACCCAATGTTTCTCATTTTAGAGTTTTTGGTTGTCCTGTTTATTTTCATGTGCCGAAAGAAAAGAGAAGCAAGTTGGATGCTTCTGGAAAGAAGGGAATGTTTGTGGGCTACAGTAAAACTTTGAAGGCATATAGAATCTATGTACCTAGTCAAAAAGAAGTGGAGATATGCCATGATGTCACCTTTGATGAAGACGCTGCCCTCAAGAAAGTGAGAAATCTTCCTAGCTCTAAGGAAGACAAAGAAGATGAAGAAGCAAGGAAGCAGGAAGAGCCGGAGGGTCAACCAATGCTCGATGTTGAAGGACTTATGGATCCTATTGATCCACCTCCTTCAAATAAGAGAAGACCCTCATGGCTCAGGGATACTCTCGCACATGCCGAGAGACATATTGCCCCAAGGGGGACATTCCGTGAAAGCAAGAAGTCGAATAGATACCAAGGGTATCTAACAGCCATGAGTACAATAGTACAACCTGAGCATGGATCATTTGAAGAAGTCGTAAAGCATCAAGTTTGGAAGGATGCTATGCACGAAGAATATGAGTCCATTATGAAAAATGATGTCTAGGAAGTGGTCCCAAGACCGGAGGACAAATCTGTTATCGCCTTGAAATGTCTCTATAAGATCAAGCATGGATCTGATGGTAGTACTGAAAAGTTCAAGGCAATATTTGTTGCCCGAGGCTTCTCTCAAAAGGAAGGCATAGATTATGAAGATATATTTGCACCTGTGGCCCACTATACCACCATCCGATCTATCATTTCCCTTGTCGCAACGCAAGGATGGAGTCTCCATCAGATAGATGTGAAGAACTCTTTTCTGCATGGTTCTATAAAGGAAGAGGTGTATGTGGAGCAACCTCTGGGTTCAGAGTCCGAGATAGAGACACCTATGTATGCAGGTTGAAGAAATTCCTCGAGGGGTTGAAGCAAGCCCCCAAGGCTTGGTATGAGAGGCTAGATAGCTACTTGATGAAGTTGGGCTTCACTCGAAGTAATGTTGATCCAAACCTTTATTTTAAGGTTGATAGAGAAAGGCCTCTCATTCTAGTTCTCTAGTGGACAATCTCTTCCTGACAGGTGCTGACCCTCTCATTCATCAATGTGAGAGGGAGCTAGCTTCCAATTTTGAGATGAAATACCTAAGACTGATGCATTATTTCCTAGGCTTGGAGGTCTGGCAGGGACCAGGTGAGATTTTCTTTTCTGAAGGAAAATATGTCGTGAAGCTACTAGAGAGATTTAACACTACTCCAAGAAAGATTCAACTCCCTTTGATTCTAGAAGATTCAAGCATCAAGGTCAAGGATGACATTGGATCTTATGAGCAAACTCAAGCCTTTCTAGCCCAGGTCAAGAAGATAAAGAAGGGAAAGTTTGGGAAGTCCAAGAAGAAAGATATGTTCAAAATTCAATGCTTCAAGTGCCAAGAGTTTGGACATTACAAGAGGGACTGTCCAAATCAACCGAATAGTAAGAGAAAGGATAGGAGTGAAGCTCACGTAGCCAAAGCAATGGGAGAACCTGAGAAGAAGGCAAAGAAAGAAGAAGTGAAGGATCTTTACTACTAAAGATGGTTCACTATCTCCTAGGTTATTTATGAATGTTTTCTTTTAGATGATATGTTTTGCATAAGCATCATAGGATAGAAGCATATGATAGTAGCATGTTTGGAATGTATATGATTATGTTGCTCAATAGAGATCATCTAGGATAGAATGTTGGACCATTTTGCATAATGTTCATTCGGATGTTATCTAACATCATGTTAGAGGTTGTCATTTTGTTCAAATAGATCATCAAGATATGAGGAGGACCATCATATTGAAAGTCCTTGGAAGAGCATCATGACACGAATAGTATGTTTTCTATGTAATGTGGAAACATGTTGGCAAAAAGGGATGAAGAAATGCAATGGGTCAAGATACAGGCTCTTTGTGAAATATATATATATTTGTGTGTGTGTGTGTGTGGATAAGCCAGATGATTGGATAAAAGCATAGGAATGCATGTTGAAAGTAAACTTTGGATAAGATTCATGTGTGGAATAAAGTTGGTTAGAAAGATATGCTTAAGTATTTATGATGTTGGGAAAAGAATAGAACTTGACTTACTTAAGAATGTATAAAAGGTTAGGACTTTCTCTAGTGTATGAATTTGATATTGATTAACATCTGGTATAATGTCTAGAAGAAAAGTTGTAACTTGGTAATCAAGATTAAGGGAGACTAGGGATGTACCCTCCGATTTGAGAGGGAGTGATATTTGATATGTCATGTGCATTCTCCTCTTGGGCTGATCTACAACAAGCGGAGATGAGGCGTGACTTGGTGAAGAGCACCGTAAGTGGCAGCAGCATCAGTGGGGTGAATCTCGAGAAGGAAGATAAGAATGCATCCCTCGCATCAAAGGGGTAGCAGGAGTAGCGCAAACAAAAGAAGCACATTTTAAAGGTCAAATGCTTCAAATGTGGCAAGTTAGGCCACTTTAGTTCTCAATGTCCTCACAGGAAGAAGGACAAATAAGAGAAGCAGGATCAACATGTTGCGTCTGCTGAGATAGACAGGTTGTCCTCCAGATTGGAGGAGTTTGCCATGATCACCGAGATAACTCTAAGGGAGAGGTAGGGTGATTTCGTTTTGTAGCCCGAGAGTGTTATAGGATGGGTAGGATCATTGAGGAGTCCATCTCTTGGATCATTACCTTGCGACAAGATCCCATAGCAGTAATAGCAAGATGGACCAGTGATAGATCATGCAGTCAGGTGACAGAGTGACAGATGCAATGGCTAGGGGCAGTCTAAGACTGGGCAGCGCAGAGCAGAGTTGGCAGCAGTGCAGTTGGCACAGTGCAGAGCCAGCAGCAGCGCAATAGCTTCAATGACAGCGCGAAGACTAGCACCAGCCAAGACTCGAGTGACAGATGCATAAGACTGAACACAGTTGGTTCAGTATGATGGACATATCTCAGTTGCAACAGCAACAGATGAGAGGGAGTTGCAGATGTTGTGGTAGTAGCGGCAACAAAGTTGTAGTGCAAATGCAGTAGTTGAGAGCAGTGTGCAGGGTCAGCAGCAGCACAGATGCAGCGCAGAATCAGAGTTGCGCAGTAATTGATGGGCAGTGAGGCCGAACATCAAGAGTGCAACTAGAGATGGTGCAGATTCAGAGTGATGCTTCAGTAGGTTGCATTACTAGAACACACTCCTCGCTAAGAGGGAATGTTAATTTTTGTACCATCAGATGTGCTCTAGCATCGAGATTTTGCAAAGAGACTAAGACACATGCATTCTCCAAGACCCAGAAATTGTCTAAGAGAATTCCACCTGGAGATGATTTAATTAAAATAATTAATCATTTTTAATGTATTCCCAAGTATAAACTTAGGAAATGTAATTAATTAAAGTGTATTAATTAAATCAGGTGCAAATCTTCTAGATAAAGACAAGGATCAAGTCCAAGCTAGCTAATCTTAACCATCGATTATGTTTTAATCATGGTCATTGATATCTCAACGAGAGATTATAAGAAGGAACTCGATGGGCACTTGAAGAACACACTTGAGATTTGCAGAGATCGAATTTGCTGGGAGATCGAATTTTCAGAGTAGCGACGCCGAGTTTCCAGAGAGAAATCTAGTGATTTGATTGTAGTGAGGGGCAAGGATAGCAAGGTCAGAGGAAAGTTTTTCCAGATCCGTTGATTACATCGCAGAGAGGCAACAGTTCCACAGAGAGGCTCCACAGTGCCACGCAGAGGCTGCACAGTGCTTCAGAGGGAGTTCGCTATTTTGCTAGGAGATAATTGATATTCAATGCCAGAAGACGGGGTGTGAGTCCGAGAGGGCAAGAGGGTCCATTCTTCAGACAACAAGAGACCAACAAAAGAGAAGCAAGCGTGCTCCAAGCTGTGATGCAATCAGTGCGCAGAGGCAGCGCAAAGCAGCTCAGCTAGAACTAATGTTAGTGTCGAATTGCTTGTGGAAGTGAGAATTTCTCACTAGATTGTTTGTCAGATTTTTCTCTATATCAGATAGCTAGTTTGGGGCATCCAAAGATTTGTACTCAGATTTGCTACTGCATAATAATTAAAACCCTCAGCCGCTGCACCGGTTTTCCCAAGTTGGGTTTTTCCTGGACTTAGTCCAAAAATAATGTATTTGAGTGTGTGCATCTAGTCTTTCTTGCGTTGTATTTTCCGCAGTATTTTATGTTGTGTAGGCTGCAGTCTATTTAATTTCGATATTTACTGTGTAACACCGTAAATAATTTTTTCAATAATTAACAAATACAAGAAATCTAATCAGTTGCTGTAGTAGGATTTGGGTAACCAAATTTTCACTGTCCATCAAGTTTTAACATGAAAATTTGGGAGATATCTTTCCTTCTCTCTCTCCATTTGCAGAATTCGATGGGTTTTTTTAGGAGTAATCAAATTCGCCTTAAAGTGTAATCTTGTGCCCATACCCAACTTGTGGTCCAGTCAGCCCTCTCCCTTTTTCAGCCCAGGATCTTCATTGATTGTTCTCAGTGTCAAACATCGTTGTGAAAGTGAGATCACATTCTGGCACCTTCCCTTGTCGGAAATCATGTATATTTATTTCACTCTAGTCTTGAGTTATTACTGAATTCCTTGGTTGTGGCATCCAACGATCTGTGCAAGAAAATGGAGTTTATTCTCTTGTCCTGCGTTACCTCTTAGTCATTGTTTTCCTATCTTGGAGAGTCTATCTCAAAGATCTTCGATTATTCACTGCAGGTTTGCTCATGCTAGGGTCTTGATTTCAATTACATATCGAATTTCTTGGTCCCTTTGTTTTCACAATTGCCTCAGCTGACTTTAGCAGTTGGTGGAGTGAATTCCATTGTGTTTTGTAACAAGGACTTGAGCCCTCGTCTCAAGATGGCAAGTAATTTTGATCCTCAGGAGAACCTCAACGCAGCTACAGTAATTGGCAAACTTTTGGATGCAGTACAAGCATCACTTGCTTCAATTCAAAAACTTGAAGACATGGTTGAGAGACAAAGGTGTTCATTCCAGCTCCTTTTGGAGGCTAAGCTGTTAAACCACCATGCTGTCATGGAGAATTTATTAGAAGGGTTGAAGAGGAAGTTCATTCACTCAGTGCTCGTGTTGTTGTGCTGGAAGTCTCCATCATTCCTACTAAGAGGCTAGGGACAAGAGGTTCTAGCTCTGGTACTCCTGCAGAAAGAAAGAGAACCCACCACACCAGGGGGTCTGAAGCGGCTAGTCGTGGTCTGTGGCCCTTTATGCCTCGTTTTTGGAGGTAGATTTTGGCCCTTTGTTGTTAGTCAACGTTAAATCTCTTGTGTCAATATGTTAGTCTGCAAATTTTGTTTCCTTCTCGAGTCCCTCTGCAGAGTTTACAGTAGACATTCTTTAATCTAAAAAGGTTATCCAGCCCAAGTGGCAGTAAACATTTTGTTTGCTATGTTGAAGATCAGTTTTTTGTCACAAAAAATAAATGTAAGGGTTCTAGACTCATCTCCAGCTTTTATTAATAAAAATCCCTTTACCTGTTTTGTTGAAAAAAAAATATCGATAATTAAATTAAAATTATGGAAGCCCTATTCCAAAATAAATAGGCCTATCAGCATAAATATTAAAATTCTTAGTGAACTGACTATTAGGTGTGTGCCAATGTTTGATTTCTCAGAGAACAGTTTGTTGTGCTTTGACCTGCTATGCTCAGCATACATGGACGAAACAAGAAACAACAGTTTGCACGTTCTGCATCAGAACTATTTATAATTAACCCAAAAAAACACCATGAATACATAAATACCGAAAATGACAAAAAAGTCGATCGGGGCGGTCCTCAATAGTATTACAGATACAACTTATATCCGACCAGTTGTTCGATTGAATTTCACAGAAAATGGATTCATAGAGAATAAGATTTGCACTGGAACAAGTAACGTACCATGAAATAGAGAAACGGAAACAGGGCAGATATCGGAAGGGCTGAAACATGCAAACAAAAACAAAAATGTCAGCGTTACTTATTTTCAAATACTTGAACAAAACTTGACATGTGTCTTTTGTCCTCTTGTTGAAATGCCAAGAAATTACAACCATCGAACTTCATGACATTGCAATCGGAAATTACTGTACTTTATAACATAACAACGCTGTAAAAAGCACTCATAACTACAGCTATAGCTGTAGGGAATTCTAAAGATAATCAATGCCGTTCGAATGTTTAAGTGAAATAAAGTAAATTCTAAAAATAAACAATGTCATTCGGGATCAACCAGTGTAATAAAGTAAAGTAAAACAAACAGTGTTCCAATCCTGAAGATGGTGTGACAAGTGTATATATTAAACGCGACAAGTCATTGGTCGCAACTAGAAGACACTACGTGAAAAAGATCGGGTGCGCACCGCTTCCTCCAGGTTATTCTGTAAAAGAAAAAAACTTCTTTATTCTGTAAAAATGTTCAGAGGGCGACTTAATAGCAGTCTGTAACTTAGTGGAACATTCTTCGAATCCCTGATGTCAAAAGTGTGTGTCCCTTTACGCGATATGCCACTTGTTGCTACTAAGATTACGGACCCTATAAAAGGTCCGCTGCGACTGAAAACATCGAAAGTAAGTCGAGCATCTGCGAAATGCGCCTCTTTTACAACTCTTCAAAATTCCCAATGTCTTTCACATCGGCGTCTCCGTAAAACAAAGTTTCGAATCAAAAGAACATGTAACACTAAAAGTTCAAATGCTAATGTCAATCGCAAATAAAAAACAAAATATGCAGAATTATTGAACAACAGACATTGCAAATACTATTTTCTCAGTTTTGAGAGGAATGATTGCAGCTGTGCAGGATAACAATAAATGAGAAACGAGATATTCTCGATAAATAACGACATGCTTGCAAATGCTAAATTTTAAAACTTCCACTGGGAAGACTACAGCTATATGCAGCAGAATAGCAATAAACAGAAAAACATGAAAGAAAGAAAGAAAGAAAGAAATTTTAATGTCCACGAGGCTAAAAATAGCCTATGGGACAGATTGCTTCTCTATGGGACAGATTGCTTCTCTATCTGACTCTTGTATTCGGCCCTTTTCCTGTGAAGTTTTACAATGAGCACTCCCAGCTTATAGACAAACTCTTCGCTGAATAGATTATCCCAAGAATTCGCTGCCAGAATACCTGCATAGTTTTCTCTGGTGTCTTTGAAGGCCTCACATTCTAGAATGAAATGTTTTTCTATTTCCATGTGTACGGGATTACTGAACAGAATGCTTGCAAGTGCTAACTTTTAAATTTTAACAGATAAGACTGTAGCTATCTATGCATAAGAATGGCAATAAATGGAAAAAAATATACACGGTACCGCACAGAATGCTTGCAAATTCACTAAATTAAAATTTTAACAGCAAATACAATAGCATTTTCTTCAGAGCCGAAAAAACACCCATTATATTAATATATAAAAGGTACATAACATCCGTTACATATATCGTTACATATATCATTCTGATATTACATATTTCCAAAACATTTTTCAGAAGTGAGGATCCTAAGATATCCTGTTATCAACACCTATAACACCTACAGACATTCAAAAACATTTAAAAATTCTGCTTGCAGGCGCTCCGAAGGACCGAAGGAAGGGTCTCTGTATTTTAAAACATAAAAAAAACATGTAAATAAACCATTGCCACATGAAAACAGCGTCCAGGTGGACAGTTCTCCCCCTCAGTCATGGCATAGGGATAGTGGGATAGTGAAATTCTGCATCAGAACAGCTCCCACGTATTGCAGAACGTGAATGAAACCTGGAGGGTCACCAAGACCTTTCTTTGATAGCCTGTCCGCCCTTGTGTTATTCTCACGATAGACATAGCAAATACAATAGTTGTGCAGTAGACTAGCAATAAATGGAACAAAAGATGCAGGATTCCTGAACAGAATGCTTACAAATACGAAATTTTAAATGTTGACATGCACTCTGTGCGGGAGAACAGCAATAAAATGAACAAAATAAGCAGAATTACTTAACAGAATGCTTAACAATACTAAACGTGAAATTTCAACAGGAAAAGCGGAAGCTCTGCAGGAGAATAACGATTGTTAGCGAACAAAATATTCAGGATAAAAATACCAAACTGTAACAGAATGTTTAACAATACTAAATTTAAATTTTTAAGAGGAAAGATTGCAGCTGTGCAGGTAAATGGCGGCAAAAGGAATATAAAATATGCATGGTACCTTAACAAAATGCCGAAAGATAGTAAATTTTGAAATTTTAATAGGAAATATGGCAGCTGTGCAGGAGAATCACAACAAATGGAATGTGGAATATGCAGAATATTGAACAGATTGATGAAAGAATCTAAATTTTGAAATTTTAAAGGAAAGACGCTAGTTGTACTGGAAAATAGCGAAAAATGGACTATAAAATCTGCAGGATTATTGAAGTGAATACTTGCAAATACTAAATTTTAACAGATGAGCAGGATTATAATCAATTCGCTGAAAGCTTAAACCCTGGAATGAACCTTACACAGAGCAGAGATACATGAAGATTAAATAATCTTTAAAAAGGGGAAGGAAGCTACGAATCTTACAATTGCAGAGTACGAGCAATCCGACAAGGGTTAATTCCTTTAAAGGATAACCTTTTCGCGTCTCTTTGAGCTGCTCCACCTTGCAGCCGGGACAGTTTTCGTGATACGTCACAGACTTCTTTAACAGCGGCTCGCACTGATCGCTGCGACTAGCCATTTTTCCAGCAATAAACTTTTCACACCCAAAATCGGAAAAAATTTCACAATATATTGCAAAAACTCAGTATGTAATTTAAACCAATAAGTAACGAAAATTCAGACTTCATTTCGCGGGTTTTTCAAGGTTTTATAAGGTCTTTCTTGTTAACGAAGAAAATTTAACCAAGCGACCAGTGAAGGCTTCGAATCTGACTCAAAAATCATACGATATACTAGAGACTCTGCGCAGAACCTTCCGAATCATTATATATGATTATAATGTACAGAGCCTCCTGTTTCTTCACCTTAGACGGGCTACTGTTGTCAGCCACACATGCCAGCCAGTGGGAGGCTCACACCTTTGTATTTTGCCTTTGGTGTTATGTATTTTGTGGATCCCATTTTAAAGCGGACACGTTTGATGAGTCAACATCATGTGAGCAGAAGCCACGTGTTTCGGATGGGCTTCCCGGTGGTCGGATTACGTGGAACGTCATACTGTTACTCTTATCTTGATGGACGGAGACTCACTTGGGAATGTCACTTATGGATGAGAATAAAATCACATGTGTGGATGTAAAAATGAAATATGTATTTTAATGTTTGTTTTACAAATAGTAAGGAGTTAAAGAATTTTGTTACGGAGAAGTTTCGTAAATAGGTATGGAGAAAAGAGTTGGATAGAAAGAAAAAGTATTACATTGAAGAATTCAACCCTACTTATAATTTCCAACAAAAAAAAGTATATTGGAGCTAACATTCAGTGGAGGGGAAAGGTTCTTATTGCTCAATTAAGAGGCCTAAAGAAGCTTGGAAAGAATGAGTGTGTACATTTTGCACGTCTAAGGCAATGGAATCCAAAAAACATTTCATTCTAGAATGCGATGCGTTCCAAAACATCAGAGAAATTTATGGGAATATGTTAATCTCTGTTTCTTGACATTGTCTTTTCAGCGGTGAGATTGTCCAATACACTATTTTTAATCTTGTGGACATTAAAATTACATTTCATTTTATAAATTAAATATGTTTCACTTTAATACCTATTTTAACTTTAATTATTAAAAAATTATTATTTAAGTGATTCAAAACTATATATAATGATTTTTTAAAGGACTATGCTAGAAGTTTAAAGAAAATAAAACTTAATAATAAGTTGAATGTGGAAATTTTTATTGTTAAAATTATGTAGAATTTTTGTTAGTAATGAAACATTTTTATTTAATGGAAGGTTTGATATAAACTTTATTTAAAAAAATTGTATGATTTTAAAAAAATTAAATAATGAACCAAATATATTTTATTTTATTCTAAAAATTAAACTTATTAAAAGGAGATTAATTAATATATTGTAAAGTAAAAACCAAAATTATAATTAATGTTTTAAAAAACCTTTAATATAGGAAATGTTGTATTAATGTAAATATGAAAATGTCAATTAGGAAAGAGATGAACAATAAATAAAATGATAATAACAAAAACATAATATCAACTTAATTTTAAAAATAATTAAAAAATAAATTCAATTTATTATATTATATTGTAAATTTTAAAATTATTAATAAAATTAAAAACATTTTTCTCAAAAATCATTATATACATAATCTATTAAAATAAATTTAAATAATGGTTCAAAACACATAATTAATAATCATATAAAAAATTAATTAATAATATATATATTTCATTAATATCTAAATTAATGAATTCTCGAGTTGTTTGAGACTTTTAGAGTTTTATTAATATTCAAATCCACTTAAATTAATCTAAATCTATATGATCATATAAATTAAAATAATGATCCATATTCCTAATCATGGTATTTTATAGCTTCTTGTTTAAATTTTATTAATAACAATATAAAAAATCAATAATTAAAATAATCTATTTGTCTCATGGTGGTGATAAGATATTTAAATTATTTTAAATTTTGATTTTTATATTATTATTAATTAAATTTAAATACGAAGTTATGAAATATAATGATTAGGAATATAAATCACTCTTTTAATTTCTATTGTCAAATATATATATATATATTCTTGTAATTTGAGGAGTAGTTTAGTAGGGGAACATGCCCACCATCTTAGGTTGATTGGGAATGATTGACATTAAAATTGGGGGAAGTTGTCCCATGCATACAATTACATGTGAAGAATTAACTCTCACATCAAGATAATCGACGCTTTTAATATGGAAGGTGCTCGAAGAATTTGGCTTCGGTTTTACCAAGGAGTATGGTTTCTTTTTACAATTATTGTACCCCACGCCTTGCGGTCGAATGGCACGTCCATTAATTTGTTTATGTCACTACAATTTGAGTGGGAAGATAAAAAAAGATTGTTTGGTTTCAAAGGTTTTCAGCAATGGAGTCGCAACCTCTTGCAAGTACCTAGTAGTCGACTTGTATACCTTTGTATACAAAAGTAAGGGAGTGATTTTATTTGGTTAATAACTTCCTTCTTGAGCTCTAATTTTAGTCTTACTTCTCGGGTTTCTCCTCTCTAGGCTTGTGAAGGATTTCATAGCTCCCCTGTTGATTTCTTTGTTTGGTTAATTACTTAGTCCTTTGTTAATCTTTCTGAATTTCAGGAAACTCTATTACTTATGGTGTTGTGGTGTAATTGGGAGGGAGTATTGTTTGTTAATTAAATGTTTAGTGAGGGTTTGCATGCCTCTCATTATCATCTAGGCTGGGGATTGCTCTCAAGAATCCAACCTGAGGCACTTGCCTCTCACCTTTTGGTTTCAGCTTCCTCTAGTCCAATGAATCATTTTAGGAGTGGCGAGCCTGTTAACTCTCAAAGTTGGACAACTCTATGGCTCTCTTTTTAGAGGAATATTGTTCTATGGGTTGGCGGGAGTAACTATGTTAATAATAGCTTCTATGAGTCATTCATTATTATCATTGCATTCTTTTTCTTTGACTTTGGAAAAGGAAGTTCAAGGGAGTCTTAAGTCTCAACTGTGTATGTGGAAGTACACTTTGTCACTCTAGGTTCCTTAGTAGTCAGAGGGGTCCTTTGCTAGCAAAAGGTCCCAGAAGGACTTTTGAGCATCCCTTGGTTTACAACATTCTGGATTGGAGGGTTCCATTGGTTCAGTGTCGTGGTGGTTGCATTTTTATGTCAAGGAGGAGATTGTATTTGGGTGTGGGCATGTAGCTTGTTGATTATTATAAACTCATGTAGCACATACAGACAAGGTGAAGTGCTGTACCTATGGTGTTTAGATGGGCTTCAGGATTGTCTTTCTTAACTGGTCACCATGCAGTGCTAATGCATGAAAATTTGCAAGGGTGGGAGAGGAGTTCAAGGACTCATGGGGCACAGTCAGGATTATGCCTAAGCAATTGAAGCTGAAGAAATATTTCATGAGTCTATTTTAGCATATTTTTGTAACGAGTTGCATAGCCTAGAAAACATGGCCACCAAAGGGCATGCATTCCATGTTTGATTCGGTATTGATGGTAGAATTTAAGCAATTGGTCTACAACCCTATCCATACCATAGGCTGCACGAAGCAATTTTACTATTTTGGTTTGATGATATTATAATCTCATTAATGATGAAACTACAAATTTTGTTTTATTTATTTATTTTGGACTAGTTATTCAATTTACAAATGATTAAAGCCTAGTTTCTCACAGGGGAGGTTGTGATCATCTATTGCAGCTCAAATATGGACTGAAAATGTAATATCTATTTTTAATGAATGAAAAGAAACACTCATTAGCTCATAATATATATATATATATATATAAACCAACATACATATATCTTAACTTGGGATCTATTAAGGTTCTAGGGAAATCAAATTTCTTAAAGTGCAAATATTTCTTTGAGTTTTGCAATGAAAATGTTGTTTGCATCTTGAGAGATTTGAGAGATTTGATCTCTCTTGGCTCTTGGTAAATCTAGAGTTAAGATGAATCTATGAAAGTATACAAATAAAGCTTACACGTGTAGATTACATAGCTACAAAGTGCATTACATCCTTGGTTCAAACTTGAACTTATCATTTGGAGCTCATAATAATACTAACTAGAATCAACACTGTATCACACATCAAACTCTAAGATGGAATCTATAATTAAAGTGGATTAAGATAATGATAATGATTAAAATCCACTAAAAACTCAAATAATTTATCAAGATCTTAAGAAAGTCAAAGACTATTTAAAATTATTTAGCATTTTATTTATATACTTAAAAACATTAAGATATCTAATTTAAATAAACTAAAATCCAATTTAACTTATATATAATAATTACTTACTTTAACAAGTGATATATATATATATATATATATATATATATATATATATATATATATATATTAAATTTAATCATTTTTATTGAAAAAAAATTATTAATTATTTTAATATTAATATTCTTCATATAAAAAGCTATTTATAATAATTAAATATCAAAAATTATCTCTACTCCAATCCCATAGGTTAAAAAAAATATGAATCTATAGCCCTACTTATATAAAGGCATTATGCTGTCATCTTACAAGAGAAAACTTTAGTGGTGGCCTTGCCCGTTTTCAATCAATCAACTTTTAGTATATATATATAATCATGAGTTGCTTTAACAATCAATTTTTACAGTGTATATACATAATCATTACTTGGGATATATATATATGTGTGTGTGTGGGGTTTATTTTAATATAATAATATTATTAAAAAAATTAAATAAACATTTATAATAAATCAATATCAAAAATTAAATTTCCAATTTTTTTTCTTTCATATTTAATCCAATCTTATGGCTATCAATTATAAAGATATGGGAGAAAGAGCTAGGGCGAAAGAATAAGTTCTACATTGAAGAGTTTAATTCCATGCATAACTATCAACAAAAACTCTGCATAGGGACTAATATTTTTTGAGATTTAAAATTCTTATTGCTCAATTAAGGATTAATTATCATCAACTTCATTGTGAAACAGGGCACTGAAAAAGGTCAAAAGAAATGTGGGAGGAAAGAGTGTATTTTTTGCTCATCCGGAAAAGTGGAAATAGAAAAACATTTCATTTTAGAATATACAAGAACAAAATAAAAAAACAATCTCTCTCATAAACTATTTTTAGCCTCATAAACATTAAAAATACTTTCTTTCTTTCTTTTATTATAATATCATCTTACAAGAAAAAGCTTTAACATCGTAGCCTTGCGCGTCTACAATCAATCAATTTTTAAGTATAAAGATACTTTTATCTTCCAAAGATTGAATGAATCAATTCGCGTGCACATGTAGTAAAAGGGCACACGGCTCACGAATGTTGTCATTTCTATAATTGCTTTTGTGCTCTAGCAATTAAATAGCAGACAAACTTAATAAATATACAATAAATGCACAGTATGTGTAAAATTATTTGTGCCATAATATATATGGTGAAAATTTTGTTATGATTATAAAAAAATTTATATTTTTTTAGGATAATAAATATTAGTGGTTATTGATATTGCATTTGATATATTAGGTTCTCATAAAGTGAGATTATGAACTGGTTTTTCCAAATTTAATCAAATAATAAGAAATAATGTCTGAAAATCTTTATTTAAAAAATAAAAAAATTGTTAATTAAATTTTTTTTTTTCGAAATTTTATTATTATTTAAAAAAAAATTTAGCTTAAAATCTTAAATTGTTAATTATTATTTTTTAAGTTAAAATTTAATTTATTTAATATTTTAAAAATAAATGTTTTTCATATAAACATTAAAAATACTTTATTTCTTTCTTTCATCATACTGTCTCTGGGTAACCTTATATCCCAATCTATCAAATGACCTGCTTTACCATTGTGGCCTTGCAGGTCTTCAATCAATCAACTTTTCGTATAAAGATACTTTTATCATCCAAAGATTGAATGAATCAATTCGCGTGCACATGTAGTAAAAGGGCACACGGCTCACGAATGTTGTCATCTCTATAATTGCTTTTGTGCTCTAGCAATTAAATAGCAGACAAACCTAATAAATATACAATAAATGCACAGTATGTGCGATATATATCTATGGCGAAAATTTTGTTATGATTATAAAAGGGCACACGGCTCACGAATGTTGTCATCTCTATAATTGCTTTTGTGCTCTAGCAATTAAATAGCAGACAAACCTAATAAATATACAATAAATGCACAGTATGTGCGATATATATTTATGGCGAAAATTTTGTTATGATTATAAAAAATTTCATGAATAAAATATTTTTTATATTTTTCTTAGGATAATAAATATTAATGGTTATTGATATTGTATTTGATATATTAGGTTCTCATAAGGTGAGATTATGAACTGGTTTTTCGAACTTTTATCATTATTTAAAAAATTATGTTTGAAAATCTTTAGTTAAAAAAATAAGAAAATTGTTAATTAACATTTTCTTTTTTTCGAAATTTTATCATTATTTAAAAATTATGCTTGAAAATCTTGAGTTAAAAAATAAGAAAATTGTTAATTATTATTTTTTTAAGTTGAGATTTAATTTGTTAGATATTTTAAAAAGAAATGTTTTTCATTTTTTTTTATCAAAATATTTTGAAAATTAAAATTTATGTTTTTTTTTAATTAATCAAAATTAAAGTATATTTTAATTATATATATTAAAATTAATCATTGTTTTATAATGTATGTATATTCTAAATTAGGCTAAAATTCTATTGATGTGTAAAAAAATACATAATGTGCTTCAGCATAGGTGGTTGTTGAACTAGCCAACTCCTATTCGATGAGAAATGATAAAAAAAACTAGAGTTTGGGTTGTCCTGTCCAAGGGTAGCATAGTTTGCAAAAAAACAAAAATAGGCATAAAAAACAGAGATAAGCCTATATAAATTGAGACATAAGAGAGCCAAGGAACTGCATCTACCGAGTTTGTGCATCATTATCCACATGATCCTCCATCACGAAGCATCTGAATTCTGTCAGGGTCTTTATGTCCTCCTTGGTGAGCTGGGGGTCAGTCTCTGGAATCGAAGAGGAGACCATCTTGGGCTGCTGAGTCGTTGTTGTGCGAGCCATGTTGTCCACAACTGCCTCTTTTTTCCAGGTGCCATCCGAAGGGAGGCTCCAGTCGCCATCCGAGTCATTCTCCAAGATTTTGACTAAGAAACCAACGAATTTTCGAGGCAGAGGAGAAGGTGTGTGTGAGATTGTGGATTTGCGAGGACTCTTCTTGTCGCTCAGGCCAATGTCAGGGTGGTGCCCTTCCGGGAGACGAACAAGTAGCTGGGCAAAGAGCGACGGGGATGAGAGATAGGGTCAAAGGCTTCTGGGTCCTCAAGGGAAACATAGAAGGAATAAGTGAGCGTAGACGAACCAAGGGCCAGAGCTCGAGAGGGGGAGCCTCTACCACCTCCACGACGACTGCGCATACGGTGGCGACGCAGCATAGTTGCAAAGGAGAGGAGAATCCGCAGAGCAGAAGACAGATACGCAGAGGGAGCCAGGTGGTTAGCCAGTGCCAAGCAGCAAGTGGAGGAACGATAACTAGGAGGAGCTGCAGGGATGGATATCTGCATACTGATATGAAAATCGTCGGTACCATTTGCCATTAATGGCCAACGAGGAGCAGTGAATGTTAAGGGAGGGGGAGTGAATGTCGCGAAGTGTCAGCATCCTCCCCTATCAACCATATTTATTTTTTGCATGCGCTGAAGTGAAGGAACCTCCATCACATCTGTCCAAGTGCCCATGCGTCGATCAACCAGGTGGTTGCCCATTCGAATCATGTCAAACACCCACATCCAAGAGATTTTATTTTTTATATTAATCAAAATTAAAGTATATTTTAATTTTATATATTAAAATTAATCACCGTTTTATAATATCTTAATTTTATTTTGTCCTTTATTTTTTATTATACTATACTTTCTTTTTAAATTTAAATATAATAATATTTTTAAAATTATATATTTTTTATTTTTTCAATAATTTTATTAAAATTAATATGTATGATTGCACTGTAGCATCACCTCGGCCATCTCCTAGACATCCTTCCATGCCAATTTACTCCTATGCAACAACATCATTTTTGTCCTTTCTAATTCCGCCAATGGTATCATTGATACTACTTGTTCCATTATACATTACAATGGCAAATTCAATGGTTTCATAATCCTTAGGCTCACTACCTACCTCATACCCCTTATGGGTAACATTGACATCTTTTCAAGGGAATTATTTCCCAAGAATGTGATACCTGCTAAAGCATCCCATCATAGCCTACCAAGGCTGCATTAGCATAACATGGATCCTTCTAAACATAAACCAATGCATTCATCATGGTATGGATGCATTTCATCTGACGCCATCAAATGCAATACCAATGTATTTATATCAATGTATTTATACTAGCATTTGCACCAAAAGGGTAGTTAAATGTAGAGTGGCGTAGAGGTTGTGCATCAAGAAATAAGGATATGGACATAAAATGTATTGGGAATTAGGAGACCAAGGGTGAGAGAATGGGAAGAAATTGGTAAAGTAATATTAAATTTAAATAATGTAATGATTTTTTTTATTACACTAATTTAACTAAATTAAATACTAAGGCAAATAATACATTTCATTTTAATTAATTAATTATACTTCATGAAATTGATTAATTAATTACTTAATTAATATTAGCTTAACATTTTATATATATTGAATAGATTTTTTTTTTAATAATTTTTGTTTTAGCTAACAATAATTTATATGAATTAATATAATAATTTTAACTAGCAACAACCTGTATATACTTTTTATATCTAAGAGGAAGGTTTCTATATTTATATTTAACCACATCAAACTCGAAATGCTTTGGTGTAAAACAACAATAATAAGCTTTGGTGTAAATCAACAATAATGAAAACAAAGTTAAATAAATCATAATGTCACAAAAGGTGAGAAGTGTACTCCAAAAAATTACAATGTGAACAAATTTCTTTATATTTAAGAGGAATTATTTTCAAAATAAAAGATAATTATAAAACAATTATTAATGTGATGTGCATATTTTCGTGAAATTTTTAACATGATGTCTATATTTTCACGAAATTAATAACCCAAAAATTTAGTGTATTCGGAAAATCTCAACTTCTCAAAATAGACACTTTTGAAATATCAAGATTGCCAATACTTTTAAGCGAGAAAAATATAGAAACTATGTAAAAAAAATATTGACTGTAATAATTAAAAAAAAAAAATAATAATAAAAAAATCATTCAAGTCAATGAAAAAGCCTTTCTCTTTGCAAATTTCTCTTCAAATTTGAACTCCCACATAATGTGCTGAAGCATAATGTGCCCAACTATGAGGGAGGGACTCTTCAACAACCACCTGTGCTGAAGCACATTATGTATTTTTTTACACATCAATAGAATTTTAGTCTTATATATATATATATATATATATATATATATATATATATATATAATTAAAATATACTTTAATTTTGATTAATTAAAAAAAAAAACATAAATTTTAATTTTCAAAATATTTTGATAAAAAAAAAAAGATGAAAAACATTTCTTTTTAAAATATCGAACAAATTAAATCTCAACTTAAAAAAATAATAATTAACAATTTTCTTATTTTTTAACTCAAGATTTTCAAACATAATTTTTAAATAATGATAAAATTTCGAAAAAAAAGAAAATATTAATTATCATTTTTTATTTTTTATTTATTTTATTATTTTTTTTTTCCCGAGTAAATTATATTTCCTTCAAAACTAGAGACTACAAATAATAATAATAAATCTTAAGTTAGTCTTTCATTAGGGGGAGACCTAACCAGAGACTACAAATAATAATAATAAATCTTAAGTTAGTCTTTCATTAGGGGGAGACTTGACCAAAGCCAAAAACATAGTCTCTGTAGATAGGTTCGAGGTAGCTAAGTATGAGGAAATAACATACAAAAACTAAATAGCTAGCCTAATCAAGTACATAAATAAAATTAGGAACAAAAGACAAATATGACAAGACATGAAAAAAACTTTAACAAATGAATTTGACTCTGTGGCAACAACTTGGATGGGGTCTTTGTTGGCTCCAACAGTGCCCCTTATATTTGACAAGATACTTTTCATGTTGGGGTTTTATTGGAGGCCCGAAATGCCTCTGTGATTACTTTGATTCTCCTCGAGTAGACTAGTATTTCCCCTAATTCATAAAAGAGTTGCATATTGCTTTTCCTATTGTATTTATTTTCATCCTTGTGAGGTTTGGATGAGTCCTTCAGGGAGTGGGTTTGGACACTAATTGCGCTAGTATTGGAAGTTCCAAAGTTTAACCATGATTTTGCATAGTGAGATTTGAGATATGCGTGACCAAGCATATGAACTTGATGTTTCGGGAGAGAGAAGGAGTTTTTTCCTTTCCGCGATTTAGCTAGTTCCAACAGGTTGAGTGAATCAAGATCCATATCTTTTCTTTGATCTAAGGCTTGATATGTCCCTTTCATCAGGGGGAAAGAATAACTGGTGGGAGGGGTGGAGAAACAGAGGAGGGGGCGACATGGTAGAGGGGGAAGGGTTAATTGGTGGGGGTTGTGGAGTGTCAACAGAGGAAGGGGGTGGATTAAAGGTCGATGGGGAAGAGAGGAGTCTTGCATAACTATTTTAGGAGGTTGCTTGGGTGGTGGAGGCTCTAACGGTTAAAGAGACTTAAGCAGGTCGTAATGATTGTACCAGATAGACTTTGCCCTAAAGGTAAGGGCCTCTAGGGAGGAGTTTTCCACTTTGGTGAAACCATTGTTGTTAGGAGCAGGAGGTGAATTGAGGTTTATAGATGCAACTAACAAATGAAAGTGATGATACGAATGGCAATATTCATGGCATTTGCGGCAACAGAAGGGGATGTGCTTGTAATCGAGTGTCTGCTTCCAAAGCTCATCCTAGTAATATATGTCAATGGACCTAGCGAATGGCTTTAAAAATATTCATATAAATGCAAATGTGGGCATAAGAGATATACTTATAGCTTGTCTAGTCACTTTAGAGACTTCGATGAAGTGGCAAGAGCATTACCGATGTCGGTGAAGGTTTTGTTCATCTCATAATTCCCATGATAGTGAGTACATCTGAATCCAAACTGGAGCCCTCGAGAAGTCTTCCTTGTCTAAGACAAAACCATTTTATCTTTAATCCTTTTTTTAGGTTTAGTTGGTGAGGCATGTCCAGGGGAATTGAACTTTCGATCACTGGGATACACAAGGGCTTGCCAACATGATTTTTGTCAATTGTGCTACCACCCATAAATGTTTTTTTCTTTAATCTTAAACATAGCCTAGTTGAATTGAAAAAATATGGGTCGTTTTCAACTACTTGTGTTCGATCTTCTAAGCTAGTGAAGACAAATTATGAAGAATCCCTTAGTTTCAATTCGAGCTTGATTTGGCCCTTGGGTGTCCATTGGATTTGGACCTAATGAGATAGGTCTTTTCTTGAAGGCCAAATGCCCATAAATTTCCTGATGAGTGCATGATCCCTCATATACTAAATATATTCTTTGATGTGGCTTGAGTGGACCTCAAACTGGGGGTCTATTGCAATGTTTGGTAGGAAATTGTTGGGTGGTCATTTCCATGGTTGGGTAACAAAAAATTATTGATTAAGCTGATCTTCATTAGGTATAAAGCCAAAAGAGGTGGGATTGATGGCAAAAGGTTGTCCCAAACCTTGGCCTCTTGTAACAATCTTGCTATCAAAAGAAGTGTTGCTATCTCTAGTCGCATTTGCCGTAAAAAAAACATAAAAATTAAACACCCATAATATTGCATTTAAAGTTTGAAAACGAATCGATAATAATAATTACAATTTAAAATAAAATTATAATTTAATTAATTTTATGATTTTAAAATTTTTGACAATATAAAATATATACTAATTTGATATTTAATTCAATAATAAATATATTATTATTATTATTATTTATCATATTATCTTTATACTTATTATATATTAATATCTATAAATATTTATTAACCATTTAATATAACTATACTATTAATAACTCATAAACAAATATTTAATATACAACTTATTTTAATATTATAATAAAATAAAATTTAAATTTACGTATAGGTCATAAACACGTTGAGTGTTACATCGAGAATCCAGGTCCAAAGGCCAACCTCGAAGAATCTATCTTAAATACCATTCAAACACTATAAAACAAATGCACAAGGAAAAACGATGCAAAAGACTGACGAACCTCGGCCTTGGGAAAAAGAAAACCTACAAAAGGTATATTATGACGAATGCAGTTAAGTCATTCGACAAAGCCAGACCCACCACCATGATTTGTATAACAACAAAATGAGATTAGTTCAGGACTGGTCTGTTCTCGTACACGTGCGAAAGCTTGGTGCAGCGGAGTGAATACGGATCACGTGAAGTCAAGTCCCTGTTATAAATGTCGTAGTTTTCCCAGGCAACTTTTTGGCCTAGAATCCGGTAAAGATTTTGAAAAAAATTGGCAAAGATTTTATTAGAATCATATTTACAGTTGTTAAATTTTAGTATTTTGAGTGCCTCAAAAGTTTTTGATAGTGCTGAATCCATTTCCACTATCAAAAATGGATTCCAAACACTCCAACTACCTGATTTCTTGAATTTTAATTGCCTAGATTCCGACAAAAAATTGCCATCCGAACTATTCCGTTCTCTGGATAGACAACTCCGTTATAAATCATTTTTATGACACGATCGATAAAATAAATTTTTAATGGAAACGAATATTATAAACGTAACATAGTAAACTATGAAGGCTTTGAAAAAAGAAAAAAAAATCGTATTGTTTTTTTTTTTTTAATTTAAAAGCTTTTTGATACGGTTTTTAGGGATAAGCTTGGGTGTAGAATGGAGGAACTCACTAGAGTTTCCATACATTTGAGAGCAGTTGTGCATAGGTTGTATGAAAAGGTGAAAGTCAAAATTAGAAGTTCACTAGGTATTTCTAAAAGATTTAGAAGGATTTCGAGGCCAAACAAGGTTGCCCATTATCTCTTACACTTTTTGGTTTATATATTGATAAGCTTGAAGAGTGGTTAAATTCGCAAGGGGGTGACGGTATTCATTTGGGCAAGTTCGTTGTAAGGCTTCTTTTGTACATAAATGACCTTATACTAATTGCTAAATCTGCGCTTGGTTTGCAAGAGCACTTACTTTCCCCTGAGCATTTTTGTAGAAGGGTGGGGATGCAAATCAATATTTATTTATTTATTTATTTTTTCTAAGTAAGTTTAAATTCTATTACTGAAACATATGATACATTTAATCCATGGCCATCAGAGGCTTCATGAGTTCAACAAAATAACAAAAATGGGCTGCCCACAAGGGGAAACTAGCCTAAGCAATGTATATGAGCTGCCTCGAAGGAGGAAACCAACGATGACATAACAAAAGACTATGACTTCCCAGAACAACAGAATGACAGAAAGACTGAACAAAAATTACTTGGACAATGCCACCTGAACTAGAGACCTGTCCACCTGCACTAGAGACCATAATCTTATGAAGGGGGTTCTTCTTCAATCTTGCACCAGTATCCATCATTGTCATCCAAGACGGGACGTCTTCGAGCTGCTGCTGCATTCGCCTCGTTGTTGCCAACCTGCTTGCCTTTACCCTGAGGAAGACTCGAGTTGCCATCGCCTGCCTTGAGAGAAACATCTTTTTCCCCGGTTTGAGTGGGCTGCACAAGGTCGGAGGGGTCCGGCTTGTGAATTGGAAGCGCGAGAGAGGAGAGTTCAGGGACTACCTCCGGAATTTCCTTGAAGGTGATTGTAACAGTCACTATGACCAGGGGCCGATTGGTATTGCATTGGAAGTGGAAATGGGCTGTAGATGGGCTGAGAAAAGAGGTAGAGACAGCGGGACGGGAGCGGGGAGGCGACAGAGAAGAAAAGACACCACGAGTGGGGGAGGAAGGGAGTCTACGCCCACGCCCACGTCCACGTCCACTGCGCGTGGAGGGATATCTTCCATGAAGACTCTGAGAAGAAGAAGACGGAGCGCTGGTGGAGAGGGAGCGAGGCCGGCCAAAGGGGCGAGCCCTGGTGCTGCCCCGACGACATCTTAGACGGTGCCTAAGCCTGGGCATCTTGTCACGAACCCTGTGAGAGCGTGTTGAATTGGCAGCAGGCGACAGGGAAGGAGTCGAATTAAGCTCAGGTGGGGAGGCAAATTGCAGAGGGCAGAACGGACTGTGGGAGAACTAAAAACCAGGAAGAAAATCCAAACAACATCCCAAGTGACAATGCTTGCCAAGGGTGGTGCGTGAGATTGGAAGCTCAGCCTCCAGAGGACAACCAGACCCAACAGGTGGGAACCAATTCGGCATGGAGGCTATCAAATGGAGCTGAGACAGAGCCGAAGACCCTGACGCAGAGACGAAGAGCGTAAAAAAAGAACCAGAGGGCAGCATTATGCAATGCTTGCGGCCTCGACCTCCCCACTGGCATAAATGCCGCATAGGGTGACGGCCCGGGGAATTAAACCTTCTAGAGCTCCTTAACTGCAGCCTGCGGGAGGCCATGTGGCCCTGCCATGCGCCATCCCACAGGCTTATAGCCATCCCATCACCCGCTTTCACCCGCATCCGGGGGGATGCAAGTCAATATTAGCAAAACAAAAGTAGTGGTTTTCTCTAACAAAAGAAAGCATAACCGACATAAGTTCTACTTTGAAGGCAACATTCTACAAGAAGTTGCAAATTACAAATACCTCGGAATTGACTTCAACAAAAATTTAAGTTGGGATGGTTGTAGAAAGAAAAGAATTTTGGGGGTTGGAAAGCATTTTATGCTCTTCAAAACAGGTGTAGAGAGGCTGAGCTATGGGACTAGAAAACCACTCTAACTCTTTTTGGCCTTCTAGTGATCTTGGTGGTTCTCTATGGTTGTGAACTGTGGGCCAGCGGTACATCGAGATGCAATGAAAACAAATTGAGAAAATTCAGAAGCGTTTGATTACAAACAAATTAAAAATTAAAAACACAGTTCCTTATGCTATCTTATTAAGTGAAACAGGGGCTACTCCTATTGAAGCAATTGCTATGGTGCGAGTCATAAGGTATTTTAAAAAAATGAGCAAAAGGAATAGGGTAGATGACCTGAGGTTGTGTTTAATGACATATTGTGCAAAAGAAAGAAGACTTGGATGCAACAAAATAACACATGGTTTAGTAAATGGGGTATTTGCTTGAGCATGTGTCCCACAAATAGTGTAGAGCTAAAAACTTTTGTTATGGATAAGTTCCACAAACGTACTTGGGAGAAAGAGCTAAGGAGAAAGAAGAAGTACCACATTTAAGAGTTTAACCCCACTCATAATCATCAACAAAAAGTGTACACAAGGGCTAATATTTCTTGGAGATCCAAAATTCTTATTGCTCAATTAAGGACTAATCCTCATCAACTTCGTTGTGAAACAGGGCATTGGAAAAGGCCAAAAGAAATGTGGGAGGAAAGAGTATGTATTTTTTTCTCTTTTAGAAAAGTGGAAACAGAAAAGTATTTCATTTTATAATGCGAGGTCTTCAAAGAAAGCAAGGAAAATTATGCAGATATTCTCGCAGCTAGCTCTTGGGATAATCTATTTAGCGAAGAGTTTATCGAGAAGTTGGAAGCATTTATTGTAAGAATCCACAGGAAAAACGTTGAATACAATAACCAAATAGAGAAGCAATCTGTCCCATAGGCTATTTTAAATTTCTTTCATTTCTACTGATTAAATTGCCAAACCCTCTTGTACCTAAAAAAGGCATGGAATTTTGCTAACAAAAAAAACACTAAAAGGGGAAGGTTTATTTATATTTGCCGAAGATTAGTTTGGCTTAAAATGTTTTGAATTTTCACATTTTTTAAAATTATTTGTAAAGTTTATTATTAAATTTTTTATTTTTTTTTTGAAATTGAAATATGTTTGATTGATGAATGTCTAAATTTTGATTGTTTTTAATTAATTTGTCAAAATAAAAATTTGTTTAAAAAATTAAAAATTATATGGAAATAACTATTTTCCATTTTAATTTAGTTGTACAATTAATTATGTAAAAGATTTTTTCATTATTAATATTTTTTTTCTAGTTATTATCATGCTTATTTTTAACAATAAATATTTATTAAGCTATAATCATTCCTTGCTTACTCTCTATTAATTGTATATTATTATAATTAGAAAGTAATATATTTTATATTCAGTTTTTGCCTTGATCAATTATTAATTTATTTTGATCCAATAAATTTACACCTTTCTCCATAATTTAATTATAAAATTGATTTTGATTTTGATTTTATTTTATAATATTTCAATATATTTATTTAAAATTGAATTAATTCACCTCTTATTTTGCAATATATATATATATATATTATTGATTGTACTAACAAATGTCTTTATGGCACATGTATTGTCCGATGACTTTTAAATGGTAGTCATTAGATAATCCTAGTTGCAAGAAGAATCCGTTTAAAATTATTTTATTGATCTCTTCCATTTGAGGCTTCGGCGTAGGTAAATCATTCGAAAATAGTCTACCACCCATACCATACAGTTACCTCTTACCCTACCACCCATACCATACAATTGATTATTGTACCTGTCGTTGGCAGGATACTACGCATCAGGTTTTTCCTGATTGTGACATTAATTCACCTTGATTAGACATATGTTTTCAATTTTTTTTTTTTTTTTTTGCCATGGTTCACTATAAGATTTATTATTGTTTATTTATTTTAATTATTTTAATTTGAATTATCTGTTATTTAATTGGCCAAAAACTTTCACTTGTTATTGCAAAATGCCTAGATTTTATCACCAATATTTGTACTGTCATTACAAAAACATTCATATCTATCTTGCAGGTCTTGTACTTTATCTGGAGTCAGGCTATTGCGCTTTTTTATTTGAAGAAAGGGTTCTTTCACGTCATATGAAAACGTTTCTGCGGCCGGCCTGGTCAGTACTGAATATTTTCGGGCAACGAAGCTTACACCTGTTCACTTATTGCAATGGTTCACTAACTATCGTATCTGTACTAGGTTCACCCAGTTCTATACGCTATAGGTTGTACGGCCCCTAACCAAATTCAATATCGCTTACAAAGATTTTGATACACCATTGCTATCCTCGTTTCCCCAGATGGTTACAGTCACAATTTCGCCTTTACTCAACGCAAAGTTTTACACTCACCACTAATTTCAGGTGCTAAGTCATTGACATTCACGTGCCCATCCAATGCCTTGAACCTCATATGTAACATATTTTTATTCAAGACAGTAACCTACCATGTCGCCAAGTAGATATGCATACACCAGTTGCACCGATTGGTAAAAACCTTAACACGTCAACACAATTAATTCTTGGATGATTTACACGTCAAAAACTAATTGTGAACTTCTTCCATTGATTGCTTACATTCATATTCGTCAAAAATATCGAATTGCTAATTAGTAATAATTAATTATCTTAAATATCTTTAAAAAATACTTATTTAACACCGTTTATTTGAAATATCTTTAAAAACACGAATTTAACACTGTTATTGTGTTTTAGATTCATGTATATTGACTATAATGTTATTTAAAAATAAAAACACGAATAAGGCTATTGGTTCTAACTATTAATTTTAGAGCCTTGTTTCGAAGCACGTAACAGTTTGAACGTGCCATAACTCACAACTTTTGATGCCTAAATACTCGATGATTAAACTAATGAGAGAAGATGCAGTCAGGTATAAAGAGAATTAAATATATAAATATTTTAAGAAATTTTCCTCGGCTATGGCTAGTGTTTCATTAAAAAAAATAAAAAATCATTGAGTTTTAATGCAAATTAATCTCTAAAGTTAATAATTGGATGTTACTTTTTCGAAAATAAAATAAAAACACAAAATTAAATTTCCCGTTGTTTAAATATTATTAAAAACATTTTAGATTACCAATTTAAAATACAAAATTTAATAGTGCTAATATATCACCTCTTATGGAGTATTTTGATATACCTTTGCATCGAAACATCCATATAATATTTCGTATGCGATGATAGAATCCTACATATGATTAATATATGGAACTTTCCAACATTCAATCTATATAGTCTTAGTATATAATCCTTGTTTCATTTGGTAACGTGGCCAATGTTTGACATGTAACTCTCATCGCGATGTTAACATCATTGCATCCATTACATTTTATTACACTACATTGCGGTGTATTGCAAAGGTCTCTTTCACATATATTTTATTATTAACTGGTTTCTACCTTTTAATATATAATCCTCCATAATGATTAATTCATGTCCTTTCGTTATGTTATAATCTGAGCGTTTATGAAGTTTTTTGATGCCTGGGCCAACTTCTTAGCTACATATTTCACTCTCTATGTGCATAAACTAATTATAAATCTGGGCAACTTTTAACATTGTGTGGAGCTTTTAAATTTCAATCTCAGATTGAAATTTTTTAAAAGGTACTTCTCTTATGGTGGTAACTATACCTCTCGACCCAATTTATAACCTATATTCAGAGCTCGTTTCCCCAAATCACTAATTTGAAACCATACAAATAAAACCAACAAGTGTTATTCAATGCGAAGGCTCTCTTCACACCCCTTGACTAAACCATATTACAACCCGCTCATGGTATCATTCGATTTGGCAATTAACCCCCTTATGCTATCTGGACACACGTTATATAACTTGTCTGAGACCCGATTTCAACATAGCCCTGTGGCCAACCATCGCACATTAACATAATGTTTTAAAGTACCTTGCGTCTTCCATAGCATTAGTCTCAATTGCGATGAGTCGTTACAATAATCTTCTAACTTAGAATTAAACACACGCGAACATATGTAAGGTTGGATGTGTCATAAACATTATATATATATACGCCTCAACCTATATTTTGATCTCCATTCGATTAACTGGAACATTATAATAAAACCTCGGCCCACAACATACTATTAAACAGTATCATTACCAATTATATCAAATCCCAATGCATACCAAGGATCCTTCCAACATAATACGTTGATTTGAATTAAACCAAAGCTCAACAGTCGTTCGGACCCACAAGACTTACCTCGTTAACTTTCATGCATCGCACGACGCGTCAACCGTTAATCAACCAAGACTCCAGATCGGACGACGAGAACGCTTATCATGTTTTTTTAAAATCTGAGCTTTAATGCTCAGAAATTGCGCAATGAAACCGGTTTCTGAATACCACTCCCGGACGCATGTCCAACGATGACTGTCATCGCGTTTTTTTGGACAATTGTAAATACCACCTTTGCATAGTGCGATACAGTCAGTTTTGGCAACCCGCTTTTATGTTTATAAACTGGCCCAACATTAGTGCACCCTTCGCATCCAACGGTTGTTGGCTTGTCGCATCAGTTTTGCTGATCCAACGCACCCAAACGCATATCGCGTGACTTAAATGCACGAGCGATAATTCACAAAAATTACGCGATGGAAATGGTATTACAAAACCACTCTCTTGCACGTGTCAGCCGACTACATATATCGCGTTCGAATTTCAAATACAGCTTACCACCTTCTAACTAACACGAACCCGCTAGTTTTCTCCCCAGAAACTGCCTTAACTGTTTGTCCTCATGGTTCCGATTCAGGGTTCCGTTCTTCACTGTCACTCACCATTCCGCTTCTTTCTTTCATTACTCTCCCCTTTTGACCTTGCATTCAACTTAATACCATTGCATTTGACTGAAACATTGACTTTCCATTAAATCCATTACGGCGAGTCCACGAAGAATATGAGTGGAATTTCTTCAACTGCTTCAGAAGGGAGGAAATGGGACGCTGAGCCCTGCCTGAATAAGCCATTTCCAAAGGTTTTGCCACCCAAAAACCTATTAAAAACATATGTATGTAAGCTTACGTATAACCCAAATAAAGCTCGAAATACTAACTCTGAAATAAAGCAAAAGGGATCGAGATGAAGAGGGCTAAATGTGAGTCGAGTAAACGGAAATTATATTTTTAAATAACCCTTAAAAAACAAAACAGAAATACAACATTCAAATATGTTGCAATAGACATTTTTAATATTGAAAAATAACTAATATTATATGTTAAAAGTTGAGGGATAATTTTTACATCTTCCCAAAGCATTTTGATATTCCAAATATTAATAAATTTGAAACTCTCTTAATATTATATTTTATAATTTTTTTCATATTATTAAGAATGTTTGAGATAATGCCTCATTTATGATGCATGCTAAAGATTAGGGATTGGTTTGGTTTGTTGGAGGATGTTGAGAGATTCTCTCAACTTCTCCCTCCAAGAGTGGAATTAGTTGGATCTCAGCAGCACTACAAAAATTGTAATATATTCATTTCATTATAAAATAGAAATTAATAAAATTGTGTGTGAATCCTGTTCAATGGATGCTCTCTCCAATTTCTAACATGGTATCAAAGCCTCTACTGGCTTAAATCACTCACGGGATAGCCAGGAAGATGTGAGAGAAATGATTGTCAAACTACTTCCATGGGAGAGTAAATAGTTCAGTAGATTTATTTTCTGGGTGAAAGTTTTTTTTTTGTGTTTGTTCTTTTAGTTTTCTTATTTCTCCCATTACTTCTACTTAGAGCCGCGTTCACTGCTTCGGTGATCATCTTGTAATTATTGCTTTCATCTTTGGCCACCACTGCATCTGCTTGTATGCCATTGCCCATTGCTGGGGCCTTAAGAAGCCGGCGATTAGCCGGAGACAACCACGAAAGGAAACCCTCCTCAACTAGTGTTGATCAATGCAAGAGAGTTGCCGAGAAGGTTCAAGATTTTTTGCAGCGCCTATAGCATAGGATCTTTTGAAATATTGTCGTTTACTCCTTCGATGCAAGCCTCCTGGTTCGTGAATGCCGCGCTGAGTCAAGTCTAGGTATCAAAATCAATACAACTGCGATAAATGCATTACAGCGTTGCCAAATTTATAGGGATTTTGCATTCGAAATCATAATTTTTTATAATCTGTGAAATTTCAAACAAAACTTGACGTTCTGTTATGGTTCAGGTCAAAGGAAACCTCTCTCGCACTGTCCACCATTTATAGTTGGCCACGAATTTACATCCAACTGCACGATGGCTCTCTGGTACGAGATTTTCAGGTATTATTACGACAACGCCTTATTATAACGGGGTCGTGTCACTACAAACAGGATGTCGGTCGAGCCCAATTCATGGACACATGCAGATCACGACGATATTGTTGGCTGGTTGCATAACCACAGCAAGGCAGAGGTCGTATACCCACATTAACGATAAAAAATTGTATATTCTGGAAGCACCTAGCAAAGGGTCCGGGTCTTTCAACGAATAATCACAAGCATGGTTTAGCCTTGGTGCTGGGTTCGAATAGTGGGATCGAGCCTCAGTCGGTGATACAACAGTCGGCGGCCCATGAGGTGAACGTGATCCTGTGGGTGCTCCTGATTTTCCGCCTTTAAAGTTGGGAAGGTGTAACAGATAGTTAAGAGTCTAATCTATTTTCAGAGATGAGTTGGCAACATGATATTAGCGTGAGAAAAGGAGAGGTTGTCATTTAATATTTGTGCTATTACAGGGTTTGTTGTGTGGAGTTGAATATGTCAAATTTATTATTTTCATATTGTTTTAAGGTGTAGTGCAGAACCAATTATTGAACAAATTATTTAAATTAGTCGTTCTCGATGTTCTTCGATGCCGAGAGAACAATTGACTAATTTGATTGTGTGAATTTGTTATACGCTGATGGATCTTGTTGTGCTTCGGGCTTCAAGAGCATCGGTTACAGGTTATACAATGAGATCCTTGTGTGTAAAGGTCACTTTGTAGGATTGATCGCTGATCATATTCCGTACCTAGAATATTTTCCTATAGACTGTTGAAATTTATTCTTCGGGGTTATTTCACAGATGGAAATATTTCAATCGGATAGTTCAGTGTCGAGACTCTTCTTCGGGGGTGTCAAGAATCTTTGATCTTACAAATTCAGCATTGCTGGTCAGAAACAAATGTATTTTAAATGGGTTGAATGGTAGCTCGAAAATGGTGGAGAAAAGAGCGTTTTCTATGAGATCTCAGAGTGGGTACAAATGTTAATGAAGACCAGGGCAGACAAATGTTTGTATTAAATTAGTGTGTTCTCCATTTCTGTAATGTAGGCATTAAGGGGGGGTGTTTGAGATAATGCCTCATTTATGATGCATGCTAAAGATTAGGGATTGGTTTGGTTTGTTGGAGGATGTTGAGAGATTCTCTCAACTTCTCCCTCCAAGAGTGGAGGATGTTGAGAGATTCTCTCAACTTCTCCCTCCAAGAGTGGAATTAGTTGGATCTCAGCAGCACTATAAAAATTGTAATATATTCATTTGATTATGATATAGAAATTAATAATTGTGTGTGAATCCTGTTCAATGGATGCTCTCTCCAAAAAAATTAAACCATCTATGATCTGCATACAGTTACGAAACTTAAATTTATATCTTTTTCTAAAAATATATGTTCGGGTGCCAACTTTCTATATTATCGCATTAAATTGAAAGATCACACTCCTCCATTCCAAATTCCACACAAATTTTCATTGGGATTTTGGCATAGGAGAGCAAATTTACAGAGGATGTTGTAAGTGGTTTTCTACTATATCCAAAAACGCCTCATTTTGACTTATATAGTTGTGTGCCTTTAAAATCCATTTCCAGTTATGACTTATATATCTGCACGCCTTTAAGAGCCATTTCCAGTTTTCTTTATACGGGGTTATGTGAAGAGGCTGCAACATTGTTTTAGCTATGTTGAAAGGGCGAACGTAAAGGGTGAGGAACCTGCATCATGCAAATAATTTATATTAAACTTTTACATTTTGTTTAAAAAATGCTCAACTTAATATTAAAAATTTGAATGCAACGTGTTAATTATATGTATTTGAGGTTCTAAAGCTACACACAATTGTATTGCATATCTAAAATAGTATAACACCTGTTATTCTTCATGAAGAGACAAGTATAGAAACAATATATCTGAATACCAAGCAAGAATGACTATGTTATCTGCTTTTACATAAACAAAAATGACTAGCATAATTCGAAACATCGAGAGTTACTAAAAAAGGAAAAAGGGAAGACATGAATGACTTACAATAACAATGATAGCAAGTTAATAATTTATCATGTTGCTTAATGATAGAGGCATATGTATAGTTATATGTATTTTTATGGAAACTACTTTAATATAGGAATAACAAATTCCTGGAATATATTTATGAACAAACAACAAAATTGTTGAGGTATAAATAGTTAATTTCAGATAATCTAACAACAAAACCTTCTAACTATTTGTATCTTCCGTACATAGATCTTTCTTCATCTACTTGAAAGTAGGGTGTTAAGGACAAGAAGTGTCAAAATTATTTTATTTTTATATTTTTCATAGTGGATTAAAATGATATTTTTTTATAAAATATTTGTGTTAAATTTAACATTAATTTTAATTATTAATATCAAATATAATAAATTTTCATTTTTCATAATGTAAAAGAATTAAACAAAAATACAATTGGCATATTGCATGATAAAATTAAGTAAGATGATATAATTCATATTTGTATTTATTAATTATTTTAATTATAAATAAACTTTATCATTTTTGTATTATTATTTATTTTAATTATAAAAAATTTAAAAAATTATTTAAAAAATAATAATTGTAAAAAATTATTAGGATTAAAATTTGTTGAAATGTTAAATAAATCTAGTACAAATAATACTATTTAAAATTGTAATTTTTTTTAATAATTTTAGTAATTGGGATTATGTTAAATAGTTATAGTGAATAATTATTATTTTTCTAATTCAGATTCAAATTTTCACCAATTACATGATAAACATTAATGTCTTGATGATTATTACTTAAATTAGTTATATTTAAACTAAATGACACCTTTATTACAAAGCAAATCCTCATAAAATTCCTCAAAGTCAAATTGCAACATTGCTATATTTACACTAGTAATTATCAATTGGTTACCATCATCAACACAAAAGTTATTTTACTATAATTTAGATAGATTTAAACTACTACTATGTAGTGCATAATTTTTTAATTTTTACTTTAATTTAATTATATTTAAACTAAATTAACTTTATTACAAAGCAAATCTTCATAGACATGCTCAAACTCAAATTGTAATAATTACTTCTAATTTAATTTAACTATACTTTATTACAAAGCAAATCTTCATAAACAGGCTCAAACTCAAATTGCAACATTACTATAATTACATTAAGAGGCATGTAATAGCCGTAATAGCTACCCATAGACATTTCCAACATCACATTGCAACATTACTATATTTAAACTAAGCGGCAGGTAGTCGCTACCTTGTAGCCTTGTTAAACAAAGCATTTATTCGATCGACTTGACCATCCTTGATTTGAATTAATTTCCATGTATACGACTGATGCGATGTGGACAGGACGAATTAATTCAACTATACAACCCCTCGGTGGTAGGGCAACCAATATTTCGTATGCTATAGGCCCATTAATGCATCCTAAGAGGAGGACTCTGACATCCGTGGGCATAATTTTCCCGGCCACCACTTTCCGGTGAATGAATGGTTTAATGTCATTACGTATTCATCATCCATATCCATGTTCATTATGGATCTAAAAACCATCATCGTATCTACTCGGTCCTACCAAGTCATCTCCCATTTAATTACCAACTGAGGTTGAGGTGAAAAGGATTTAGAAAGGATTTAGACCATGAATAGAATTTGAATACGATGGGTATATAATTTGAATTTTCAATCTAAAAATGAGAGGGAGAATTTTTAACATTAATTTATTTATTTGAAATTTTGAATTTAAGCGGGAGCGTATTTGGATTATCTATGAATACATAGCAGTTTTTACATGCCATTTTGTGCCTGGTGTCTAGTGAGTAAATTTGGAGAGAAGTTTGAAGAATCAACAACAAAATATCTTTATGCAACTGCCAATGTCGACCACCTTCTATACATACTCCGAAGGCCTGCCAATTTTCCTCCAGGACCGCTACATATTCATGTGGGGAACTGCGAACAATGCCTACGCATATAGGAGATCCTCCTACGTCTTAGCCCATCCCCTCGTCTTTATTCAACAACTCGCAATCCCGGCCATGGCCTTTGCGGTGGCCACATTCTGGGATGTAGGGTTCGTCGACTGAGGCTCGCCACCATTGCGGCGGCGGCGATCTTGATCCTCCTCCTGGTTCTGATGGCAGCGGCGGTGGTCCTGATCCTCTTCCTCCTGGTCCTGATGGCGGCGACTTCTATTGGAATTTGGATGCATGGTAAATCTGAAATTTATTGATCATTCTCTAATGTTGAGACCTTTAAATTTTCAATCATGTGACCTTAATTTTTGGTGGCGTTTTCATGCAGCCTGTCATTTCTGTGTTGTTGTTTCTGTCTAGGAGACGATCCTCCTCCTCCCCCTGCTCCTCAATGACAAAAAAAAAATAAAGGGCTGAACAGATATATATTTTTTATACAATAAGGGGGTTCAAATATCTTATTCCTTCTTAAAATAATAAAAATGTTGTGTCTATTTGCTCACAATTTCGTCTATGCACTATAATATTCGGTCGACTTAATAGACCATTAATATATGGTAGCTTCATTTGTTGTAACTGTATTTAAGATCCGGGTAGACACATGCCTTAGAATAAGCCATTATTGTTGTATGATAAATTAATTTTTTCTCTCTGTAATAAAATGATTTTTTCTGTTATCTCCCCATTTAAATTGTATTTTAATGGATGGATTAGTTCTCTTCTGCAATGTTGACTTTGCAGAGATGGATTAGTTTTGAGTTCCTTAATTTGTCAGCACTCCAAAGTTGAATTTAGTGTTTTTTTGGATTTTTTTTTGAGTAGGTGATGATTTTATATATATATATATTGTTTAATAATTTTTTTAATAGTTATAAAATGCTTCTAGTCACCTTAAAAAATCATTGTACCATCCAAAAATTTCCAAAAAAAAATTCTTACTATATCTAACTACAGGACTTTTGAAGGGGATGATGAACATTCTCGGATATATGACTGAAAACATTAAAAAATGCATTTTATAAACTGTTATACGAGCTGATCCAATGGTTTTATGACAAAATATTTAGGTGGGTACACACGGAACAGAAGGGTTCAAATTGGTCAAATAAAGCTAAAATAGTGTCTAGGAGAAGTTAAATTTGGGTTACCTTAAGAGTTTGTTAATAGGAGAAAAAAAGGGCATTAATAGGAAATTATTAATTTTAATTCAATGGAAGAGTGTGAAAAAATTGTAAACCAGGTTACAACGGAAGATATTTGAACCATTTCACATCCATTGAGTTTTTTTTGGAACATTGTTATTTTAAAAATTTAATATTTAATATGAAATTTTCAAATTTAGTGTAAATTTATTTACTTCAGTGAATGTTTTCATCCTCAATTTTGGGTGTTTAATTCTCATTAAATAATAGATTTTTTTGGGAATATATATTTTAATTATCAAGTCTTACTTATATGATATGGAAGATATATTAGGGGTGAAGTGATATTAGGGTGATTTGAATAAAATAAATATTGTTATTTTTTATTTATTTAATATAATAATAGGCATGTGCATATAAAAGTGTTATAAAGGTGTTATGATATTATAAGATGAGAAGAGTAAGAATGTTTATAGAGGGATATCACATTTTTGTTATATAATTTATTTATTTATTTTTTAACTAATTATTGAATAAGAAATATGGACTAAATACATGCATGTAAGTGGATGGTGGAGAATTTACTAAAAGTGGTGGGTGTTTTCATAATAGGATTGATGTCTTTGGATCATTCAATCAATCATTGATGCATGAGACCAATGGAAAGGGAGGTTATGTCCATTAGGATGAATTACCCATCAGGGAGGCATTTGGGTGACTAGTTACATGGAGGCAATAAATTCATCTTGTCTATATTCATTTATGTTTCCACTAATTCAAGAGGATTGAAGCTGAATTCTTGATCATTTTTTCATTTCATTGGTTATTGGAGAACCCACATGTGTGGTTGAGAAAGGGAAAAAATTATTTCTTGGGGGAATGCATGTGATTAGGGGTAGAGGAAACAATTGACCTATTGACTTGACAAGATGAAAGGATGCTTTCTTCTAGAAATGTCTTCATGTATTTGGAGAGGATGGACATTAATGGCTATAGGTAAGCATGAGAGAAACTCATTTCTTGGTTGTTCTTGAATTGAGACAAACAATGGAGGTCATTACACACTCACATGAATGGTGAGAGACGATTCTAAATTAAGGAAAAGAGTGTTGAAGACAAAGGTATAGTGGTACATAAAACAAGGCAAGAGACTTAAATGGAAGGGAAAACAATTTCTTTGAATAGAAAAGAGAGGGAGACAGAAAGAGGAAGTTGGTTGGGAAGGATGTTAGGAAGGTTATCAAGTTATGTGTTAAAAAAATAATGGATGGAAGCCAAGAAGGTAGCCATATTGTGGGCTAGAAAATATTTGAAAAGAAGGCCTTCTCCTTGTGTTATGTGGGGCAGATAGTGATGCTCGAAAGATTGTTGTGTTGTTCCTATTACCTATCCATATATGTGGGTAACCCTTGGAGAACAATTTTCTCCTACATTATAGATTTCCAACCAATAGCTCTACCATGATCCACAATAACAATCCTCAAATTTTCCACACCCATTTGTTAGTCAACACATGAATAGATTTGTAGCGTACACATCCAATGAAGGTGAATCGTCTATTATGAGGCACATTAACCATTTCTGCATTCAAGTTCTTTTATTTAATGCTCAAGGAATTATAACATGGATCACAATTTGATATTGTATTATACACCATTATTGCTTATGCACTTGTTCCCATGCCTCACCTGCGTAGTTATCATATGTCCCTAGTCCAATGTGTCTTTCCTTAGGATCTTTCTTTCATTGTTTAGGAGGCACAACTAGGAGCATCTAAGGATGGTAGTGCTCCATGTTATCCATACTTAACACTTATCATCATTCCATTGTGTCCATTACTCCATCTTTTTAATGGTTTTTGTTAGTCGCTCATATTATTTTCCTATTGGCCTTGTCCTATGACTAGAAGGGGTTGAAAACACTAGAGTTTTATGTAGCTATAAGAAAACAAGAAACATAATCCAAATATCAATAATCCATAAATTGTCATGGATATTCCACTATGCAATTCATCACAAAAGATTTGATAAAATTATACTTTAAAAATTTGAAATATGCACTATGAGAGTTTGTTTCTCTTTAGATTTCTAGATCTACAAATTATTGTTTATTATGTATGCATGAAAATTATAATTATGCAGAAAATAGAGAACAACGAAATAAAAACTCACAAACCATGATTGACATAAGATATAACCTAGGAAACCCTTTAAGAAGAAAACCCAGCTAGAAGGTGAGGTTGCTTTGCTCTCTTTCTCTGAATAGAAAATGGTTGCAAGCACAAAGAAGTAAGGCATGTGGCTCATGGCCTACTATAGTGCACAAATCTACTCTATGTCTCTCTCCATATCCCTCTAGTATACTCTACTCTTTTATGGAACAAATTCACTCGAAAAGAATGGAACCACTTTTTCAATGAGTGGCCAGGTTATAAAACAATCCCATAGCCTACTAGTGGTTAAGTTTGAATCATTCAACTCTTGATTGTAGTTATAATTTTGACTCTTTTAAAGTCTTACTCATCATGATCACGTGACTAGCCCATTTTTATGCATATGGAGCTGGCATGGAATCCTCTTGAATTATGGCGCTGTTGGTGTCTGAGTGTGAATAGACTATTCAACCCTTTTTCCACATTAATTTATCAATTTGGGTGCATACGTTATTTCAAGGTAACACGCAAGGTATATGCAAGAGCAATGACATAATATGATATTGATTACAGATTTAACAATTAAAATAACCAAAACTACTGTGATAGTAATTAAAGATAAATTGCAGCATTATAAAACAATTCACAACAATTGAAGAAACATATCATAACAAAAGTTAAAATACTCAAACAGAAATGCGAAAGCAATACAAATAAATAACGCAACACCTGATCATAAGAGTGGACCCAATGCTCTGACCAAGGCTGCGATAGATTCACAACTTACAGGTAGAACAAAAAAATGGCTTGCATTCAATTGATTAAGAATCTTCTGTTACAAACTTGATCTCTTGCACGCTAACCCCATTCATAGCCCTGAGACCCTTCTTATACATTTTTTTAGAAAACCATCTTCCCAATCTGATAACTAATATCTACAAATATACTTGCGGAGAGGAAACCAAGAAATGTTTGAAATAGATCTGGATTCGGTTTGGAATTTGTTATGCTGTTATAGCATATCAAAATAGTGCTATGAACTCGCAGTTGCTTCTGTGACTTGCAGATGCGACCCTTTGACTGTTGAATATGCGGCAATAACAAAATTAGTGCTCGCGTAGGCAAAATCCCCATGACTATTATTTCATTAATTAAACATTCCTGATAAGACAATGAAAGGAGGTTTACCTTGTGCATTTAGAGCATTTAACGAATATTAATGATACAAATAAGTGAAAAAGTGGGTGAAAATGGGAAAGAAAAGTATGTATATTTGGTACCCAACATCTCCCCCTAACTGGTCTATTTGCATGTCGTCATGCATCTCGTCGACTTTTCAGGTCTAGGTTGGACTAACTGTGGTCGACATGAAACTGAGTGAGGTCGTATTCTGTGGCCATCTCTGTTCCAGGGGGTTTATACCCTTCTGTCAGAATGATATCCTTCCACCAATCTTCACTTAAAGTGTATGCTAGAGTATACTGATATAATGGCAACCAAATGAGGGGGAACTGAAACCTTAGCCCCATCCACCAAACCCCATGAGTCTGAATACATGCAACAAAACGAGGCACTCTTTTTAATGCCCATGCAAAATTGGGTGCTCCAAAAGGTTCCCAGTTTCTGACAACTGATGACGATAGCATCCATCTCCTTTGACAATTTTCGAGTGCTTCATTCTGAAAAGAAACTACCTGTCTAACACATAGGTCAGCACACCACTTCTGTGTTTCCAACATATGTTCTTTATGTCCCTCAATCTGTAAAAAGGTAGAGTTCTTGTTATAAATATTCACTGCATGACCATGCCCCCTCCTTATCATCAGTGGCCTTGTAACTTTATTTTCTTCAAAAGTATCAAAGGCGTTCCTCCTTTTAACCTGGTTGATAGTGTAGGAGGTTAGTGCAGGAGGTGAAGACTCTCAGGTGAATGTCCCCCACAAATGGAACAGGATTGAAGGTCTAATCATCCTTCAAGAAATAATTATGCATGTAAAGTTCGCACATCAAGTGTTGACCCACAACATCATGGATTTTCAAAATACAAAGGAACTGTATCGAATCCTCAATCTCATGGCTGAATTCCTTATAAATACTTTCCAGGCAGAAGAAAAGGAACTTATCATGAAGAAATAAAGCATAACTATGGGTGGGAGGTCTACAGGCCATTACCTGTTGCGCCAGGGTAAACATCTTTTCTTTATCTTCTTTCAACATTTGCACTTGTTCCTCTAAATCCTCCATCTTACCCTACTATTTCTGATGCCTCCTCCGTGCCCTGTATAACTGGTCTATATACCCAGTAATAATCCCAGCGGCCTGCTCCCGAACCCTCTTTGTCTCCTTCCTATGTTCATTTGCAGCAAATTTCCATTGAATTTCTGCAGTGAGGCAGAATTCTCGGGCTTTGAACATATGTTCGATAGGGCTATTCTGCGTGGCAAACGAGATACTTTCTTTCTCAGTCTCCAAAATTCCTTCTTTAGCCACATGGTCTCGTTAAAATGAAGCTGATACCTTATTTTGAGAGGTGGTCTCCTGTTTTCACATTATTCTATCCATTCTTTCTTAGCAGTGAATCTTCTCTCGGCCCTGCAGCAGGTTCAAAAGGCAGTGGGCCACTGTTAAAGGCATCAAATGGCTTCTCTACCAGGTCTTCTTTACTCGGTTCCCTTTCTTCAGGGGCACTCTCCTCTTTTTCTTTCCTTAATTCAAGAATTTTTTTCACTTGGTTAGTGCCTTCATCGGGCATTCTCTCCTCGAGGGTTTCTACCTAATTTATGTTTACCATGAGTGCATATCTCTCTTACAGGACTTCTCTTGATCAATTTTCGTCACTACGGCTCCCAAGAGAACTATCTCAAAGGATACCACAGAAATCAACACTATAGAGGCAATTGAGAGTACTCCAGTGAATTTGCTAGTTTTCTTAGATACTAAGTTGTTCATAGAGAAAGAGTTAGACATTACATGACATAAGGTGAATCAAGTATTATCAGCAAATAGCTTCAAATCATATCTTCAATAACCGTAGGTGTATGTCAATGTCCAAGGGTTAGGACTACACAAGGTTGCACGTAGGTAATTAATCTATCCATATGCCTACATCGTCAGCTGGATACTGTCACATGCAGATAACAAGACCATTACTCTTACCTGTGCCAGTGGATAAAGGCTTCCCTCTTTTATGACACACGATTACCACCTTATGTATCATTACCGATGCCAGAATCACACATGGATTCCCACTTTTACGTAGTCACCAGCTAAATGAGAACAAAGGATGTCGTCAAAGGTTGGGTGAAAGAGCCTTTGAAATTTCGTTAGACACCCAACAATACTTACAAGACAAAATATATTAAGAAGGCCTACCAATACTTGATAATATTATGATGTTGAATCGATGGTAAAAGCAATACCGAGACCTTCCCATAAGGCTGGGAATTCTTACTTAATCAGGTTGTGAATGAAGGAAAATCGTTCAACTGGCTGGACTTGTTAGCTCAAGAATTGAGAATTCATGTAACGAATGCTAAGAATCCTCCCAAGGGTGAACACGCCAGATTGTGACAAGGTGATTATGACAGAGACTGGGAGAAATATAGTAGCCATTGTTGCATCCAAGATGGCCTTTGAAGGTGTTTCCAAGTCAAACACGAAGTATCTCATGGCCGAGAATAGAAAAATGGTGAATAAATTATAGGCTACAAGGCAAGAAGTTTAACAACTCCAAGAAGAGTTCTAGAAAGCAATTTTTGCATAGGCATGTCTCGAAGAACTTAAGGCATCCATACTTGGAGAAGTATCAACATGTAGAGCCTTTATGAGGAGCTTGTCACCGTGCATAAAGTGGTTTTATGCTTGCATGACATGTAACAAAAGTGTAATTATATTTCTAAAGACCTCAAGGTTTTTCACGCAACCATTGTTGGCATGCATGAATGGTCAATGCAATACAAAGGGGCACCATCCGAATTGGGAAATAAAACAAGACAACAAGAAGGGCTGGAGAAATCATAGGTTCAGATGATCATCTAGAGTAAAAAACAACTCACCTCATTCATTTTCAACATTCAAGCCTCATATGCATGATTATACAATACCATGGATTTCATGGCGAAATCACACAAGATCCTTTTAGTTGGCTCACTCGCTAAGGCTAAACGCGAGAACCAGGTTAGGAAGGAGGTAGAAGAATACTTGGACCAGCTCATACATATTGCCACCGAGGAATATCTGGAGGTGAACAAGAACAATATGAAAAAGTACATTGGTGGCCCTATCTATATCAACACTATGTTGCTCATGCTAAAGAAGGAAATTCAGACTGGCTTTAAATCAGTATACCCGGATGCAATGGAGGCTAGAGTATGCTTCCAACCTGATCCTATCACATAGTTTGGTTGGGAAATCACCACACATTACAAAGCTTGGCACCTATATGTTACCGAGAAACTACAAGTGAGCTGGTTGAGCTAGAGTTTCCCCAAACTGAAGCTTAACATGTTTTGTCTTATTAGGGTGTCTATTTGAATCTACCCAATTTTGTTTATATGGGTATGAGAAATATTATAATATTCTTTTGTAATTAATTGTAATTAAACTTCCAAGTGTCCATTGTGGAATGTGAAGAGGCATTTGTAATGAAGTTTGAAGGTCATGATTTAAGGAAGTAAAACAATCATGTGCTTTGTTATCTCTGTTCAATTTGATAACATAAAATAGGGTCAAAAAATTACAAGTCTTTAGAGACTCCAAAAAAATGATAGAATGGGTAAAGACACACATAGACTTCATTGCATCATATTGGGACCTCTTGGAACCAATCAAATATGTTTCAATCCAATTCCCTGATATAACATTCCAACATGCATACAAAGTAATGTTATTAAATTCAGTCAACCCAAACTTGAACTTGGTCGAGTTTACCAAATTGACCTTCAACTGTATGGAATTGGTGCTTTGCTCAGTTTGGTGACCAATTTGGTACCAAATTGACCAATTCAATATATAAATCAGCTAATTTGGTACCCTACCAGTCCAACTTGACCGAGTTTGTACCTACCGAGCTAAGTTGGTCATCTTCCTCACAATTGATGCTGAATTGCATGTCAAAACGAAGATGGCTTGATTTATCTATGTAATTAATAGTATATATGAAGAAAACTATGAGAGGAGTTATGCAACTTCTTACTTTGATAATGTGGTATTCATTACAAGTATTTTTGATGGCTATGGCTCCACTATCATTCCTGTAGGAATGTAATGTTGCAACTTTCTTTTTAGCATATGATGTTTTTATAAAAAAAAATAGCATTTTTAGCAGTTCAATTGCAATCTTATTCCACTCATGAGTTAATTTTTAGAAAATTAGCAACATGCAAAAGAAATCCCTTCCTCTCACACCAATCACAATTAGTTCCAAATATTATTCGAATGGTTAAGAAATAACACCTCTCAATGGCCAAATCCTACAAATTCTACATTAGAATATATATAATAGTTTATCCCTGTTGGGCCCAAGTGGATCCCAAAAAAGAGAAAGAAAAAATAAACCTAAAGCTACATTATCTCATATAGGGTAATATGTTAAGCATACAAAAATAAAAAATTGGGAAATATGCCTAATAACAACCCACACATGCAGATATTAAGAAGCCTCAATTGGCACTATCAAACAATATTGCTTGACATGATGTTACATACCATTATCCCACTGTGTTTTATTTTCATTTTTCTAAATTTTTAATGGAAATTCCTAATAACATTATGTAGGTTCAAACATGTTACTGATATACAACCTATAAGTTCATTATGTAGTTTTAGCTTCATTCTTGTTGTATCTAAGATCGAGGAGGATACATATTATGATCCTTTGAATGAAAATAAAATTAATGGTGTGGTCATGCAAACCTTCTAGAAAAGAATTCATCAAGTAAAAAATATTTTAGAACATAATCAATTGCTTATAATGAGATAAATCAAAATCACAAATCCAAGATACTAGATAATCTAAGTTGAAATGTTTCCTTGATTTGAGAGCTCAACAAAAACCTCACAAGGTTGGTGGATCACTATACTGTTTTTTCCGCCTCATTCAGAAAGGAAACATAAACATATTTATATGAAAATTCAGCGGGCACACTCAAATTTTGATGGAAGACTTGTTCTTATTTTTGAACATAAGAGATATTGACCTTAGTCTTTATGTTTTATGAGTCTGTAAATTTTACCAGATTTTTTTTTGTTTTTTTGTATGAGTTAAAATGCTTACATTTCATCATTCATAGGTTAAGAGTCATATGGGTTGACATGTACTCTATTGTGTAGATGTTATAAGTCAATCTCTATTTGAGATGTAAAAGTGGATGTACTTGTAGGACTTTTGGCCTAAAATTTCTTCCATAGAAAGAGATTTTCAAGTGTTTAATGAAGTTCATGACACTAATCCCTATTATTGAATAGGTTTCTAAATTAGGATACAAATCTTGTAGGCGCTGGAAAATTGTTTTCCAGCGCTTCCTATAGGCACTGGAAAATCATTTTCCAGCACCTATAGGATTTGTATCCTAAGTTCGACTACTTTTAATGGATCTGATTTTAGTGGAGGGACTTCCCAACGTTGGAATTTGGTAGTGGACAAAGAGTAAATGGAAAGGAAACCCAAGACCGTAGATTCAAAAAAATATACCTATGTGATTTTTAAGGAGCAACCTAATCATATACTAATTAAAATGTATATGTCTATGGGGTTTTAAATATTTATCTACAAGTTAAATTAAATCTCAGGGTTTTTAATTTGGTTTGTTATTTCCTTAGTTAGATTCATTAAGTTTGAAATTTGTATTTATTAAATTTTGAGTTTGATTTATTTTAAATTTAAATTTATCAAAGCTATATGATATATTAAAAGGTATATTAATTTTTTTTTTAATTTAAAATTTAAATAAATATTTACACAAGGTTTTGGTTGATATTTGACTATGTTGATAAATTTTGAATTAAAATGGATTTAGATTGATTTGCTAAAAAAAATTGGATTTGATATGTTTTAAATGAATTTCATATTTTAAATTAGAAAATATTATTAAGAGGACCACTTTAAAAGATACATGAAAATTAAGATGAATGGTATACTGTTAATTTTATTGTGCAAATTAAAGTTACATGTTATCATTCCCATATTTTTATATTCATCACATGAGAAATGAAATTGATTTTAATTACAGTTGGAAAATTCATCTAGAGATATTGTAATAAAGGTAAGGTCATATCATGTCTCTCTTTCTTTTGTATATAGTAAATGAAATTGTTTTCAATTACAATTGGAAAATTCAACTAGAGATATTGTAATAAAAGTAAGGTCATATCATGTCTTTCTTACTTCTGTATATAGTAGTTTCTTTCTCCTAGTGCCATATTTTTCTGAAAATTATATTTACAATATATTACAAGTTTTTGGTTTTAATGATTTTTTTTTTCTCCTTAGATGATATTCCTTTGGTCTTTATAAACAATATATTAGATAATCTACAAAAACGATTACTTACCACTAGCTTAAATCAAAATTAACATTATTTTCCTAAAAGTAAACTACAATATCTAGGTATAATTGTATAGAATCGCCAATCTCTTTCTTGTAAGTTTGGAGTTTTTTCAATGAATTATCGCCCTTTAAATAATTAAGAAAGAGAATTGTATGTAAATATGGTAGTCCAAAAGAGTCATCAATTAGACAAAAATCATTTTGTTAGGTTCTTTGAGTAGCTCCTTTCTAAATTAAGAAATATGTTTGATGGGTCTTTCAATTAATTCTTAATTACTTAGTGGATATTTGAGAAGTTATACATTTAATGGTCAATCTGATGTTCATATGGAACATGTGAATTTTCATGCATTGTATATCCAAACAAAAATTGTTAAGTGTTGATTAGGTTGCAGTACTAATTAGGTATGATAAAGCTGGATGTTAATGCTCTTTCTCAAGTCACCAAACCACACTTGCAGGAAATGAAAGGTTCACACTTGCATGAATCGAAATATCACATTTCAAAATTGTAGGAATTGAAATGTCACACTTCACACTAGCATGAAATGAAAGGTTCACACTTGCATGAATCGAAATATCCCACTTCACACTTGTAGGAATTGGAATGTCACACTTCACACTAGTAGGAATTCAAAGACTACTACAACACTCATGCAAAAATGTATATCATTCTTTGTTAGATAGGAAATCATATAGACAAGAAAGTAAATCACTATACTGAAAAGAAAACACATAGGAATGAAATTAAAACACTCGTCTTAGAAAGTGAACACAAAAACAATAAAGTAAATGGGTGTCTTGATCAAGTTAGCTTCTCATTCCTAAAATTTGCAATACAAATTCTCATAAATTGATGAGATACTAGCAAATTGTGATAAATAAATCCTAACTCACAAGATAAATTAATACTAATACCATAAAATTGGAAAGAGAATGAATCATCGTTTAATTCAATCAACACATAACATTGGAAAATATAGTAAATCACGGTGAATGCATGAAGCTCATTTACAATTTTTTGCAAGCACATGGGTTGGGAGGGGGGAAAATATATCTCAATCGAGCAATATTTTAGCCCCTGATTAAACTATTTGAGGGCTTAAAAAATAAACCCTCGATCGAGCTACATGCTCGATTAAGCTATTTTTTTAAATCGCCAAAAACAAAACAGGGAGTTTATGGTTGGAAGGGATCAACAAAGCCCTTGATTAACTATGTCAAAATCTAAATCAATGGTTTGTTAAACCCTCGTTAGAGTTATTTCAAAATTTACCCTAAGCACTCAATCAAGCTTTTTAAGTGCTCAATCGAGCTCTCGAGGGCCTAAAAAGTAGTTTTAGCTGCCCTCCTGCAAATTTATTTGAAAAACCATCTTGTAGCATGGTGAACTTAATGAAATATTTATCCTGAGGTGGCGGAGTTGATTACATGCACAAAATGGAAATGGAGCAAGAACCATGAAGCTTATTAATTAATAGAATTTGGAATTACATCAGTCTTCTCTTTATTCACTTACGCATTCCCCTTGGCTTGAGTAAAGGAAGGTATTATACAATGCTTTAATCTCTCAATTTGATCATGACATCAAGAGACAAACATGAGAATATATGATTTTAAAGGTGTTCTCCCTTCATTACAACAACATAGTCAAAATATGGAAAACTTGGGTATCTGTTGATTCACTCAACCACTACGACATGAAAGGAGGTTCGGTCAAATTACTTATAGTTAAGCTCTCCACGTTATATGACCACCCACCCTTTTCATTTTCTCCATTGCGTAATTAATTGGTTGATCCTTTCATTGAGTAGCTAGTAGTGGCAATTATGCATATAGTAGTTGATTTCGTTGTTTTTCTAAAATTTTCCACAACATTGTAGTAGTTGTTCTGATGGTCGATGTGTTAAGGTGTTGCAACATTAGTTCTCAGTTTTGTTTTACCATTGATACTCCCGAATTTTTTACAAAATTGGTATTCAATTGTGTTGTAGCATTAATACTCCAATGTGCTATGACATCGATGCTCATAATTGTGTTGTAGTAACATTATGATAGAGGTGTTCTAGCAACAATGTGTTAGAGGTGTTGTAGAAATTGAATGTGTGGTGTAGCAACGAGAGTTGGCTTAAACATAAAGGTGTTGTAGCAACACTAAGGTGTTGCAACAATTAAATTTCTCCAAATATTTTTTCATTGCCTCCAAGGGTACATGTAGGAGTTTTTCGAAATTATTTCTCATGAGTTCTCATTAGTTAGCATAAAAGGAAGATTCTTTCATTAATACATAAGAATAAACATTGAAAATGATATAACTACAAAAATATTGTACGTTGGAAAAAAATGCATCATTGTGACAAAAACAGGTTAGAAGTTGGCATGGAGATGGGAAATAAATATAACAAATGTGGTGAATCAATGTTGAAAGGATGCCAATTTGCGCACCTATAATCTTCCCCCAGTCGAAAGTGTTTCTTGTACTCATGAAAATAGATATTCAGTGTGAATGAGAGTGAGAGTGACCCCCATGGAGGTTGATGATGTTGTTTTCAACCTCCCATACATCATGGGAAAATAAGTAACATTTTATCCTCTCAATGTTCCTCTAGAAACTGACCTCTTCCTTCAATGTTCCTACATGTTCCTCAATTTTTCTCTACCAATTGATGAGAGGGATCAAATCTCTTTGCATCTTAATATATTTTCATCTCAACATATTTTATCCCTCTGGAGATTTGATAGATCTGGACTTAAGATGCATCTAAACTAGTTTAATTCCTCTTTTAAATATGTTATATTCCACATGAATACCATTGGAAATACCATGGGTTCTCATAAACTTGGAGCTAAAGAAAACCACTAGTAAATTGACCAAGACCACTTTAAAACCACTAGTCACTTGACCAAGTCCACTTTACCTTAACTAACGAAAGAAAATTAATTAAAAAAATAATAAATTAGAATTTTTATTTTAATATATGGTTATTTTTATTTTTATTTTTATTTCTAGTTTACATTAACTACCCAACAAAAATTTAATAAAATAAAGAATAACTATAAGTTTTGTTTTAACATAAAGATATTTTTTATATATATTTTATTTCTACCTAGTCAAAAAGATCACATGGTAGAATTTTACAACATCTCTTGCATACTCAGCTCCACAACACCACTAGGGTCAATGAGGTATATTCAACCAAAGTATAGCTACAAAGTATAGTCAACATCTCTCGAATTAGAAATCCCAAGTGTCATCTCAAAAAAGTACGAAGGTAATAACCAACTCAACAACTTATAACCAACTATAACATGTTAGTCCAAAACTTGTAATAACATGGTCCATGCATGTAACAACTTGTAAAAACTCAGTCCAAGCCCTCAACTACCTCAGACCTCACATGACTCAAAACCATTCCCTCGTGCTAGCAAAAATCCTCTCAATGTTCTGAAAGACTCACAAGGACCTTCACATTGGAGGAGTAAGCCCAATCGTAATTCCAATCCCTACCCGAACTAGTAGTAAGGAAACCAAAAGAGACCTTGCCACCTAAATCACGACTTGAAATAGCTAGGGAAAGTGAAAAAACCACAGTCTTATTGTTCAACCTAGAACAAGACTTGAGTAGGATAAGGGTCCCAGTCCCTTTGTCAGAACTAGCTCAGAATCCAACCTATTAGCCTCACATACAAAAGTTCATGAACCACATTGAATTATCCTTTGACAACGATACCTTGAACATTCAATAAGATCACCCTACCATGGTATGTGGCCCACATGTAGAGGAAAAACATGAGGATATCCCTCCTTTCTACATCACCCTCAATGTTATGATAAAATTCTTCATAATTTTATGTTAGAATCAAGAGTGTCTCACAACCTCATGCCTAAATTAGTCATTCTAGAATTGGCTTAAACATCAGCAAACCTTACCATGACCTTTATTCATTTGGTTCTAGAAGTGTCAGGTGCCTAGGTCTCATCAAACACTTAGTGATATCTGTTGAAAATGGCAACAAGAAATCTTGAAAATCGCAACAAGAAGGATTTTAATTTAATTTTCCCTTAATTAAATTAGAAGTGAATTGTAATTCCACATCGCATGACAACTTATACGAGTTAAATAAGTTAGGAAGACTTAGTTAGTTTAGTTAATTCGAGTTGAGAGTCTAATGGGAGGAATGTAGAGTGTTCCCTAAATTTTGGGGGCCCACAACAACATATGTTTAAGATTTGGCAGCATGGAAGAAGAACGTAGTGAAGGCAATAAGGATTCCATTAGAAGGAGTTCGAGATCATATTGTCTCAAACCTCCATGGAAAGACAACTCTATATGCTACGTGGAAGGCCTTGACCAATTTGTTTCATGAAAACAATGACCATAGGAAGTTGGCGTTGAAGAAAAAACTCAAAAATATCAAGATGGAGGAGGGTGACACAATACCAAAGTACTTGACCAATTTCACCCAATGTCAGGATGAGCTTGGAAGTGTTGGTGATACTGTTGTTGAGGACGATCTCGCGAGCCTAGCATTTATAGGCCTTCCCAAGCGCTGGCATAACTAATAGGATTCAATAAATGGGAGGGAGAAGTTATTGGAGTAGGAGTGAATATGGTCCAACTTGGTGCAAGAGGAGATAAGGCGAAACACTAAAGACGATACCTCTTCCAAAGAAACAGAAGAAGACTTTCCTTTAATAAACAAAGGAAAGAAAGCCAAGGGAAATAAATCCCAAGGTGAAGAGGGAAAGAAGAAAGACTTATCCAACATCAAGTGTTTTCACTGTCACGAGTTTGGGCACTATGTCACGAAATGTCCACAGAAGAAGGCAAGCAAGAAGGAACCTGCAGTTGCAACAACAGGTGAAGCTCTAGCTTCACAATTTAAGCTTAATTTTACTCGCATTGCATGCATGGCAAGAACAATAATGGGAATCATGTTGTATCTTGACATCGGTGTCTCATTCCATATGACGGGTAATAGAGATCTCTTTAGTGACTTAGAGAAGAAAGAGCAGGGTTTTTAACTGAGACTTTCCCTAGATAAATCTTTGCATCGTGTGATTGAAATTCTCTCTTTCTTGTTCATGTGATTTTGTGATCGTAATTAATTTCCACAATTTGTAGAATAGATTCAAGTATTTTTTTATCATATTACAAGGTCAGTTCATTCTACTTGGATTTTCTACAATATCTCTAACCCAAATCCCCACGAAGAGCATGGTCATGGACATTGTTGTGGCTAACATTCCAGTGGTCTATACAATGTTACCTTCTAGATATTGGGCCAAAAAATTAGGCATAACCTTGCACATGGATTTATCCTATGCAACCATATTGTTATTGGAGGTCCAGAGAGGAGACTGTATAGAGAGTCTTAATTCCTATATATTGTAAGTGATGCCAAAAGGTCTACAAATCAACCTCTATATTCCATAGAAGATTTCATTAGCTCTTACAACCTATTCATGAACCCAAAAATGATGCCAAAAGTAAACGAAACTCCCTACTAAGATCAAATAGTTATAGGACATTTTTGTACAATTATCCAAAACAAATAAATGAAAAAACATATTTTAAAACATTTCTTATACAACAATAATTTATTTGTCATGAACTTCATATATTCTATATTTATTGTATGTTATTTAAATTATGTTTATTTTACTTTCATAAAAATAAATCAAAACTATTGTTTTTAATCAAAATTTAAGATTTATATTTTCATTAAAATTTTAATCAAAATAACCAATTAACAATTATAATTAAATAACAACAAAATATATATATATATATATATATATATATATATATATATATATATATAAATATAAACTTCTAAATTATAAATTATAAAATACAAAAAATACACTTCTATAATATATATATATATATATATATAAAATAATTTGTAACAAATAAATATTATAATTTATTTATATAAAATTTCATTCAAAATTAAAATTATACCCCATTTTACATATATGAAATTTAAACATAAAAATTTCAATAAAACTTAAATAAATTAATAAAATAACAACCACATAATACAATAATAAAAAAATAAAATAAAAAACTCAATATTTTAATCTTTTAGCTCCTCTCAATAAAATTATGCTTATCATGCCTATCACACATCCCATTATGGTATACCCCATGTTATTTTATTACATAATATTTTATAATAAAATATCGTTTGAAAATTTTGAACCTCGACAGCTATGAAGTGTATATTGTGGAGCGTGAGAACAGATGATGTACGCCTGTGATAAGTGCGGGAATCAATGTAATGACAACAGGGTGGGAGCCATGAACATCGGGCGCGCACTGAATTTTAAATTTTAAATTTGCGGTTATGTGTTTTATGGATGACTATGTGATGGCACAAGGCAGATAACAACATGATGTATATGATGTATGTGTTTTGGTCGGAGAAAGTGTGGTCGGAAAAAACTATGTATACGATTTAAAGTGAACGCAAATATTAGATTCCTTTTCACAAGATTGTCCTAATGAGATGAATGAGATGTATTAATAGGAGTTGTTTTTAGTGCGATTTTTTGGAGTTTCGTGCTGGAACAAATTGAGGTAAAATCTTATTTCTGTTATTTAAATTGATCTTTTGACTCTATATATAGATTCAGCACCTTAAAAAATCTTTAAGGCACTTCGATTGTGCAAGATTACTCATCAAATTTCTATTTTCATTATAGACTACTGCGGATTAATGGACCTATAGACTTAGAAATAAGGCTTTCCTCGGTGGTAGCCATCAGATATTACTCCACCTTAACTCCGTCATTCTTTGACTTTTGTGCCTAAAATGAATAGATGCCACGACGCTGGAGCCCGTGTGGAGGCATGTGACTAGGTCCGTTTCATTTTTCTCGATGGAATGTGACTAGGTCCGTTTCATTTTTCTCGATGGACGTTTCCTTGTTAAGCTGATTTTCTAAACTTCAGGGTTTTCTTTTCTTCTGGTTGAGTGAAATTCGCCCTATGCAGGTGATTGCTACTAATTGCTACTCCTTAACCTGATCTCAGTTTGGAACAGGTTCCAGGAGTCTGTTTCAAGCTTATCCTCCGTTATAATAGGTAAGCCTTTGTTTTTTTTCCTTCCTTCTGTTATGACCGGTTCTGACTGGTTTCAACGTTGCTAATGACGGAGTTTCCTTGTTGTGCTTTGATAGGTACCCACAGTTTTTCTGGCTAAAGCTTGGCTTCAATACACGAATGGAATGGCGTTCGTCCTTTTAATGGTTGTTTCACCTTTGTGCTTAATTCAGGTTGGTGGAAAAACCCCAATCGTTTCAGCAAGAATTGGGAATTAAGGAATGCAATGAATTTGTACCTTAGTTTACCTCCGACTTCTATTTCAATTCACGTTGGCAATTTTATGGGGAGACGCTAAGCCACCTTTACTGTGAAATTACTCCACTTAGGAGACAAATATCTCCGACTTATTTTGTATCTATCTAAAAGACAATTAATGACTCGTACACATAAACGCAACATATTAAAAAAATTAGCTTTTAATAAGTCCACTTATGCACATATTATATTGAATAAATGAATTAATACATTTTCTAATGCTACTCAATCATGATTTTATTTCATACAATGTTTGTAACATGCAAACTTTAAGGTATAAAAATAATAAATAACAAGATATTGTTAAAAAAAAAAAATCTTTAATACAGAATTTTAAATCTACTTTCTATAAAAATTTCTAAATCTTATTTGCATACCTCAATCATCACATATATACAGATAATAATTTTTGTAACCACCCTTTTAGTCATTAACAATGATTACCACAGAAGCAATTACGCAGGACATCCGGGATATCAAAAAATGCTGACAGCAATAAGAAAGGACTACTGTTGGCCAGGCATGAGGAAGGATATCGCAAGTTATCTGAGCAGATGTTTAGAGTGCCAGCAGGTGAAGGTCGAGCATCGGCATCTAGCTGGATTGATGCAGCCTATACCCATTCTTGAATGGAAATGGGAGGTGATCTCGTTAGATTTTATCACCGGATTACCGAAAACAAAACGAGGTAACGATTCTATAATGGTGGACAAAACTGGAGGGACCTAATTAGTAAGCTCATGACATTTTATACCTGTCCAATCCACTTATAAGACAGTACAAATAGCAGATCTATTCATGCGTGAAATATTCAGACTGCACGGCATTCCTAAGACTGTTATTTCGGATAGAGATGTAAAATTTACATCAGCATTCTAGAAGACTCTGTTTTCAGGATTGGGAACGCAAGTACATTTTAGTACTGCTTACCACCCGCAAACCGACGGTCAAACTGAGCGAGTAAATCAGGTACTGGAGGACATGCTGCGAATGTATGTCATGCAGCAACCAGTTAAGTGGGAGGAGTATCTTCATTTGATAGAATTTTCCTATAACAATGGATACCAAGAATCCTTAAGAATGAGCCCGTTCGAGGCATTGTATGGGCGGCAATGCAGAACTCCCATTAATTGGAGTAGTCCCAAGAATAGAATCATGCTGGGACCAGACATGTTAGCAGAGATGGAAGCAGAGGTGAGGAAGATTAGACAGAACTTGAAAGCGGCACAAGACAGGAAAAAAGTGTATGCAGATAAAAAGAGATCGTACCGTGAATATGAGATTGGGGATCATGTATATGTCCGGATTAAACCAAAGAAAAGCACATTGAGATGGGCGTCTTGTGCTAAATTAGCACCCCGATTCTACGGCCCTTTCCAGATACTGGAGAGAGTAGGACCGGTAGCGTATCGTTTGGCTCTTCCTAGTCACATTCAGGTGCATAATGTTTTTCACGTATCGTTATTAAAATGATATGTTCATGATCCAAGACACATAATACATTGGCAGAACATACAGGTAGTGGTTAAGCCTAATTGATAAATACTAATGCGATGACAAGAACTTGTTCATTAACTTAAGTTCACTGTGTGCAGGTAGAACCAGACGGGGAGTTTCTGGTCGAGCCTCACAGTATCATCGACCGGAGGGAAATCATGCTCCGGAAACGAGCCATCGCCCAGGTTAAAATGCAATGGAAGCACTTTGGACCCGAGGAAGCTACCTGGGAAGACGAGAATTTTTTTCGGGAAGCTAATCCTGAGCTTTTTTCTTTGAATTAAGATAAGAACACCAGGGATGGTGTTCTCTTCCAGAGGGGGAAAACTGTAACCACCCTCTTAGCCATTAACAATGATTAAATTTTGTTAACTAATTATGAGTTAATTGTGAAAACTGTTATTTGGAATTTCTGAACAAAGTTAATTTTGATGAGAAATAAAAGTTACTGAGAAATTAGTTTTCTTGAGTAAATATTTATGGTAAAGTAAAAACAGGACCTGTAGTTAGTTGGAACAGAAAAGAAACAGTTACACAGTTTCTCCACAGAAACTCTGGAATAAGTAGAACATTCCAAGAGAGTTTTGGGGTTCTGCAGGAGGAGGAAAAACTCTGCGTTTCTGGGGAACGATTGCCAGATCAGAGTGTCAGCTGGGTTGGAGACTGGACTGATCGTCCCAGTCTCCTGCAGTTCCGTTCCACTAGATTTGGAGGCCGGGACCTGGAAAGTGACCATCCTCCTCCGAATTTTCACGTTGTTAATCATCACAAAGAAGGCGAGGGAAAATCGGGCATGTAGTTGCTAGCTTATAGGTTTGGAGGAAATGGGCACCATTTTATCATTTCAGCTACCTTGGAAATGAGTTTTCCATTACAGTAGTTGATGGCAGAGAGATTTATTTCTATATTTTATTACTAAATGAATTGTTAAGTTAATGTAGATAGATTGGTTTCAATGCGTAGAGAAACAGAAATAAAGTTAAATGAAAGACAGTGAATTTCTTTATGTACAGTATAGTTACGAAATAAGTAGTATAAATCTCGTAACGAATAAAAGCAAAACAGAGCCTAGGGTTACTGTGAAGACTGATATAGAGTAGAGGAATTTATAGACTTTTATAGTACGCACAGAGAACAGAAACATGTAATCAAAGATTTACATATTACGCACATTGAACAGAAAAGAAGTCTTAGGTTTACATATTACGCACAGGAGACCAGAAATGTAGTCTTAGTACACCTTATTGCTAATATCCAACAACAAGAAGAGTAGGCAATACAAAATTGAAAATCAAGTAACCCATAGGGCAGAAGGCTCGACCCTTCACCCCTGGACATGTCGCCCTTGTTACTTGAATTGCTCGGACAGGTGGGTGGTCCGGTCACCCCGCTACCCGGTGCTGAGGAAGACCCGGGAGCAGAAATTATACGAGATATATATATATAGGTGTTAATAACCGGAACAGAAACAGTAATGAGAAACAACGACTGATATTTAGCACCTTATTTCCAGAAAATCTCTTGGTGAAACAACGAGTTCAACCGAACAGAATTCATGCAACGAAGCCACATCTATACACGGAAATATGTAAACAGAGCACCTGACAGATAACTACATGAACAATTAAATCGTGACAGAAGGAATAACTCAAGTTCACCCATAATCCTTTTAACAGAATTACAAAATAACAGGGGTTTTGCATTCAACGGCCCATTCACAAAGAGTATTGTGTTCTACACCTTCCACAGTCACGGAATTAGGAAAAGAAATCGATACGAACATTTGAAAACAATGATTATCATTCAAGAGCAGGCGTTACCGCCGTTAAGAGTTAATGGAACAAAACGAGAATCCACTCAGAAGATCGGAGAACCCTTAGTCTTGAGACGGCATCATCCATAGTCTTGCCAATTTAAATAAATATAAAAAAAAACACAGACTCTAACCCTGGAACATGGGTCGTAATCGATGAAAGAATTTTTACAGTAAATTCCAAAGACTTTCATATCTAGCCAACTTAAATCCTGTGACAACAGACTATAGGATAAAAACCCTCCCGGAATGGGTAAGGCTAAAACCAATTTCTTTCTTCCAAAGAACCTGCTCTGTCGTCTCGGAGGGTACCTGAGAGGTAGGAGCCAAAGTAAATCCTTTTTGTATGCCAAATGGAAACAAAAGATGGGGGTTCAATCATTAAGTGCGGAACAAGGGTAGAATACCTGCATTAGCACAGTGAAGACGTGAGTTAGTAATGGAAGAGTAACTTAATCCATGAAAAACAAATCTACCAAAAGAAAACTCTGCGTTACAGTCAAACTCGGTACCTTACCTGGTGAGGTTGTCGAAGGTACTTGCGTGAGAATGGATTCCTAGCTGGAGCGCCTTGAGTATGCAGAGTAACCTCTGGAAAACGAAAAAACAAAAATTGTTAAACCCAACCCGGTGGAACTTAAAACAACAGTAACTGGCAAGCCGATTGAAAAACACAAAAACTAACAGGAGAAACCACAGTTTCGTTTACCAGAAGCGGGCGAAGAGGTAACCCTAACCACCGTAGGAGCAAACCAGTTCTTCATCAGAATCGAACCCTGAATGTTACGGAGCGAGCCGTGACATGCTCGGCCAAGACTCTGCTTGACCGAGAGCTCCAGAACTCCGTCGAAGAATAGAAACAATGGAAATGGAACAGGAAAAGACAGATGGCAAAGGAAGGTCATTACTCCAACCTCGCAATCTAGCACTCGCTCTTATCATCATGTGATTTGTGACGAGGAGGACGCCTACCTGGAGGGGATGCATGATCGAGAGCCCTCCACCAGCAACCCCTTGGCTTATTATCAGACCATTGTTAACAATTGGCTATAAGGAAACCATTCCAAGGAGCTGGAACCACAAATCCTCATTTAATAAGTTTGAACGTATAAACAATAAATTGCATCGGCACACTTAATAAACTGAGAGCAATGATTTTAATCAAAATTATGTTAAGGGCAAACCTTTGGTCATGAAAGCTATTAATCCAGCTTCATAACAACTAGTACAAGAGATGATTATCCTATGGTGGTTATAAAAGTGTTTGACAACATGTGATTATTTACAGAATAAATAGATATGATTTATAAATAAACTTAAGTGGGAGTTAATGTATTGTTACCATTGATATATACATTTTTTTTATTATTATGGTAAGTTGGGGTAATTATCTTATGTTACATGTTACAAGTGGTATCAGAGCAGCGTTACAACGCTGGGCCCTATTAGGGTCAACTGACGTTAAACTATATGTTACTCATGCACAGAGTTCAGTAAATCAGGTGGAGGGACAAATGAGGCGAACACCGTCACAACTGCCACCTCGAAGTGGCGGAGAACTGCCACCACCACCAGAGGGTAACCCCGAAATGTGGGTGCAGCTGGGAATAGAACAGCATCAGCGATCGAATAGGCTGATTGAAGAGCAACATCAGCAGACTCGCATTTTAGTACACACAGTGCAACAATTGCAGGAAGAGATGGAGAGGGTGCGAAGAGAGAATGCAAAAATGATGCAAGAGCAGGAGAGAATCTTGAAGAGCCTCTCTGATAAACAAAATCACAGGAATGAGAACCCCAGTGCTGGTAGGGAATTCCAAGAAGGAAATGGACAGCAGACAGATGAACCAGAGACGAATCGGAAGGAAAGAAGTCCATCTCAGCGAAGTAATCTGAACAGGAATTATCAGGAAGTTGAATCTGAAAATGAAACTGAACGGAAGGCAGGTAAAAGACAGAGGGTGGAATTACATGGAGAATTCAGAAAGATAAAGCCACCTACTTTCGATGGAGAAAAGGAAGAAGTGGCAGAAGCTTGGTTGATTAACATGAACAAGTACTTCCAAGTGTATGACTATGACGGTGGACTTAAAGCTCGGTTAGCTATTTACCAGCTGAAAGATAAAGCCACCTTATGGTGGGAAGAGGTGAAGAATGTGCGGGGAATAGAAGATCAGGATGTGACATGGGATAAGTTTCAGCAGTACTTCAAGGACAAGTACTTGACTGAGCGTTTTTACGATGAAAAGGCTCGAGAATTCCATGATCTGCGGCTGGGAGAGTTGACTATGGACGATTTTATTGCTAAGTTCACATCATTATTGCGCTACGTACCATACTTAAGGGAGGAGAAAGCCAAAGTCCAAAGATTCCTGAGCAGTTTACCCTCCCACATGAAGGAGCGTATCAAATTTGTAAATCCGAAAACCATGGATGAGGCCATTAGGAAAGCAAGATTGTGTTATCAGCAAGCGAAGACCAGGGTAGACCAGGGAAAAGGGTGGCAATCAAGGAAGGAAAATAGGAGCAGTGTTGGTCTTAACCGCAGCAAAACCAGTAAATTTAGGAGCTCTGCCAGTAATTCAATTAATAAGAAATTTGGTAGGAACCATCAGAGGATCAGATGGCCTGGGGAGGACAAAACTGTTGAGGCTTCTAGCAAACCTGAGCAGACTCATAATCAGAGGCCACCTCTGCAGTGTTGGGGCTGCGGTGCAGCACATTATTATCGAGATTGTCCACAGCGAGGAAAGACTGAAACAATAACTAATTTACAGGAGGCCTCTACGGTAGGAGATGTGGCACGAAGCATACCCAGAATTAATGCAGCGTTGGAGGACCGGCAAGCTGATTTTCAACCTACCATGATAGAGCTGGAAGGTAAACTGTTATCTCAAACTGTTTCTGTTTTGATAGATCCAGGAGCAAGTTTAAGTTATATAAGCCCTAAGATAATAGAAATCTGTAAGTTGCCAAGTCAAAAATTTAAGAAGGCCTGGTTGGTTCAATTAGCCAAAGGAGCTAAAAGAAAAGTTAGTGCCAAGATACCAGACTGTGCACTACATATCAGTGGGCAGCAATTAGTAGTGGACTTAAATATTCTGCCCTTGGGATCCTATGATGTGTTACTAGGTATGGATTGGCTGGAAAAGCATTGGACACTTCTAGATTGTAAGGAAAAGAAAATTTATTACAGAGATCAAGATGGAAATCGCCAAGAAATTCAAGGCATAAGGAAGCCCACACAGTTACGCTCAATTACAGCTTCCCAAATGGGAAAATGCATTAGGAAAGGATGCAGGCTGTATGCCATCCAAGTCGGATTATCAAAAGCCAAGGATAAGGCAGCTCTACTGGAGGACATACCTGTGATACAGGAATTTTAGGATGTGTTTCCGGAAGAAGTACCCGGGTTACCACCTAAAAGAGATGTTGATTTTACAATAGAGCTGCTACCAGGAGCTTCACCAGTATCCCAGACTCCTTACAGAATGAGTGTACCAGAGTTGACAGAACTAAAAATGCAGCTCCAGGAATTACTGGATAAGGGGCATATACGACCCAGTGTATCCCCTTGGGGAGCACCAGTGCTGTTTGTTAAAAAGAAGGATGGAACCATGCACATGTGTATGGACTATCGCCAGTTAAATAAGTTGACGGTTAAGAACAGGTATCCCCTACCCCGTATTGATGACCTGTTCGACCAGGTTAGAGGAGCTACTGTGTTCTCAAAGATCGATTTGCGATCTGGCTATCACCAGATTAGAATTAAAGATGAAGACATTCACAAAACAACTTTCCGCACAAGGTATGGCCACTATGAGTTTGTGGTATTGCCTTTTGGGCTAACTAATGCACCAGCCACCTTTATGAGGCTGATGCATATTATTTTCCACCCTTATCTGGACAACTTTGTGTTAATTTTTATCGATGATATACTGATTTATTCTAAGAATGCGGAAGAGCACAGGGAGCATTTGCGTATGGTGCTGGAAATGCTTAAGAAGCACCAGCTGTATGCAAAATTTAGTAAATGTGACTTTTTCAAAAGAGAAATACAGTATCTTGGACATGTAATATCTGAAAAAGGTATAGCAGTGGACCCGGAGAAAATTAAAACTATTATGGAATGGAAGGTGCCACAGAGTGTGGCAGATATAAGGTCTTTTATGGGTCTGGCTGGTTATTACCGGCGGTTTATAAGAGGATTCTCCAAGATAGCCTTTCCCATTACCTCCTTGCAAAGGAAAGGGAAAGTTTTCAAATGGACCAAGGAGTGTCAGGATAGTTTTGAAAAGCTGAAGCAATTACTGACAACAGCACCTGTGTTAAGTGTGGCAGACCCGAACAAGGAATTCGAGGTTTTCACGGATGCGTGCAAGGAAGGTGTTGGGGCTGTGTTGTCACAAGAGGGAAAAGTAATTGCATACGAATCCCGCAAACTGAAGGATCATGAGCAGCGATACTCAGCTTATGATTTAGAGCTGACTGCAGTTGTGCATGCTCTCCGTGTATGGAGGCATTATTTACTTGGAAAAAGGTTTGTGTTAAAAACTGATCATAGTAGTCTAACCAGCTACTTTAAGCAAGCTGCCTTAAACTCACGGCAGGCTAGATGGAATGCCTTCTTGGGTGAGTTCGATATTGATCTACAACACGTAAAAGGGAAAGAGAATAAGGTTGCAGATGCATTAAGTAGGAAGCTGCATAACATCTATGAGTTATATGTTAATCAGATTGAAAACAAGTTCCTGGAACAAATCAGAGAAGAAGCAGACAAGGATCCTGAATACAAGTATTTGTGGCAGAAAACACAGGAATCTGGAGAACAAGGTGAACCAAGGGAATATGAGATTAACCAGAACGGGTTGCTGACTTTCAAGAAGAGGATAGTTATTCCAAACAGGATGGAATTAAAAACCATGATCCTGGATGAATACCACAGAAGCAATTATGCAAGGACATCCGGGATATCAAAAAATGCTGACAGCAATAAGAAAGGACTACTGTTGGCCAGGCATGAGGAAGGATATCGCAAGTTATCTGAGCAGATGTTTAGAGTGCCAGCAGGTGAAGGTCGAGCATCGACATCCAGCTGGATTGATGCAGCCTATACCCATTCCTGAATGGAAATGGGAGGTGATCTCGTTAGATTTTATCACCGGATTACCGAAAACAAAACGAGGTAACGATTCTATAATGGTAGTTGTGGACCGACTTAGTAAGTCGGCACATTTTATACCTGTCCAGTCCACTTATAAGACAGTACAAATAGCAGATCTATTCATGCGTGAAATATTCAGATTGCACGGCATTCCTAAGACTGTTATTTCAGATAGAGATGTAAAATTTACATCAGCATTCTGGAAGACTCTGTTTTCAGGTTTGGGAACGCAAGTACATTTTAGTACTGCTTACCACCCGCAAACCGACGGTCAAACTGAGCGAGTAAATCAGGTACTGGAGGACATGCTGCGAATGTATGTCATGCAGCAACCAGTTAAGTGGGATGAGTATCTTCATTTGATAGAATTTGCCTATAACAATGGATACCAAGAATCCTTAAGAATGAGCCCGTTCGAGGCATTGTATGGGCGGCAATGCAGAACTCCCATTAATTGGAGCAGTCCCGAGAATAGAATCATGCTGGGACCAGACATGCTAGCAGAGATGGAAGCAGAGGTGAGGAAGATTAGACAGAACCTGAAAGCGGCACAAGACAGGCAAAAAGTTTATGCAGATAAAAAGAGATCGTACCGTGAATATGAGATTGGGGATCATGTATATGTTCGGATTAAACCAAAGAAAAGCACATTGAGATGGGCGTCTTGTGCTAAATTAGCACCCCGGTTCTGCGGCCCTTTCCAGATACTGGAGAGAGTAGGACCGGTAGCTTATCGTTTGGCTCTTCCTAGTCACATTCGGGTGCATAATGTTTTTCACGTATCGTTATTAAAACGATATGTTCATGATCCTAGACACATAATACACTGGCAGAACATACAGGTAGTGGTTAAGCCTGATTGATAAATACTAATGCGATGACAAGAACTTGTTCATTAACTTAAGTTCACTGTGTGCAGGTAGAACCAGACGGGGAGTTTCTGGTCGAGCCTCACAGTATCATCGACCGGAGGGAAATCATGCTCCGGAAACGAGCCATCGCCCAGGTTAAAGTGCAATGGAAGCACTTTGGACCCGAGGAAGCTACCTGGGAAGACGAGAATTTTGTTCGGGAAGCATATCCTGAGCTTTTTCCTTGAATTATGATAAGAACACCAGGGACGGTGTTCTCTTCCAGAGGGGGAAAACTGTAACCACCCTCTTAGTCATTAACAATGATTAAATTTTGTTAACTAATTATGAGTTAATTGTGACTACTGTTATTTGGAATTTCTGAATAAAGTTAATTTTGATGAGAAATAAAAATTACTGAGAAATTAGTTTCTTGTGTAAAAATTTATGATAAAGTAAAAACAGGACCTGTAGTGGTTGGAACAGAAAAGAAACAGTTATACAGTTTCTCCACAGAAACTCTGGGATAAGTAGAACATTCCAGGAGAGTTTTGGGGTTCTGCAGGAAAAGGAAAAACTCTGCGTTTCTGGGAAACAATTACCAGATCAGAGTGTTAGCTGGGTTAGAGAATGGACCGGACTGTCCCGAGTCTCCCCAGAGTTCTGTTCCACTGGAGTTGGAGGGCTGGACCGGATTGTCCAACATCTCCTCCAGAATTTTCACAGTGTTAATCATCACAGGCGTGAAGCTCGGAGGGAAAACTGGGCATGTAGTTGCCAGTTTGTGGTTGGGAGGAAACGGGCATCTACGGCTACCTTGAAAAACAGATGAGTTTTCCATTACAGTAGTTGATGGCAGAGATATTTATTTCTGTATTTTATTACTAAATGAATTGTTAAGTTAATGTAGATAGATTGGTTTCAATGCGTAGAGAAACAGAAATAAAGTTAAATGAAAGACAGTGAATTTCTTTATGTACAGTATAGTTACGAAATAAGTAGTATAAATCTCGTAACGAATAAAAGCAAAACAGAGCCTAGGGTTACTGTGAAGACTGATATAGAGTAGAGGAATTTATAGACTTTTATAGTACGCACAGAGAACAGAAACATGTAATCAAAGATTTACATATTACGCACATTGAACAGAAAAGAAGTCTTAGGTTTACATATTACGCACAGGAGACCAGAAATGTAGTCTTAGTACACCTTATTGCTAATATCCAACAACAAGAAGAGTAGGCAATACAAAAATTGGTACCGGCGTTAACCCATAGGGCAGAAGGCTCGACCCTTCGCCCCTGGACATGTCGCCCTTGTTACTTGAATTGCTCGGACAGGTGGGTGGTCCGGTCACCCCGCTACCCGGTGCTGAGGAAGACCCGGGAGCAGAAATTATACGAGATATATATATATAGGTGTTAATAACCGGAACAGAAACAGTAATGAGAAACAACGACTGATATTTAGCACCTTATTTCCAGAAAATCTCTTGGTGAAACAACGAGTTCAACCGAACAGAATTCATGCAACGAAGCCACATCTATACACGGAAATATGTAAACAGAGCACCTGACAGATAACTACATGAACAATTAAATCGTGACAGAAGGAATAACTCAAGTTCACCCATAATCCTTTTAACAGAATTACAAAATAATAGGGGTTTTTCATTCAACGGCCCATTCACAAAGAGTATTGTGTTCTACACCTTCCACAGTCACGGAATTAGGAAAAGAAATCGATACGAACATTTGAAAACAATGATTATCATTCAAGAGCAGGCGTTACCGCCGTTAAGAGTTAATGGAACAAAACGAGAATCCACTCAGAAGATCGGAGAACCCTTAGTCTTGAGACGGCATCATCCATAGTCTTGCCAATTTAAATAAATATATAAAAAAAACACAGACTCTAACCCTGGAACATGGGTCGTAATCGATGAAAGAGTTTTTACAGTAAATTCCAAAGACTTTCATATCTAGCCAACTTAAATCCTGTGACAACAGACTATAGGATAAAAACCCTCCCGGAATGGGTAAGGCTAAAACCAATTTCTTTCTTCCAAAGAACCTGCTCTGTCGTCTCGGAGGGTACCTGAGAGGTAGGAGCCAAAGTAAATCCTTTTTGTATGCCAAATGGAAACAAAAGATGGGGGTTCAATCATTAAGTGCGGAACAAGGGTAGAATACCTGCATTAGCACAGTGAAGACGTGAGTTAGTAATGGAAGAGTAACTTAATCCATGAAAAACAAATCTACCAAAAGAAAACTCTGCGTTACAGTCAAACTCGGTACCTTACCTGGTGAGGTTGTCGAAGGTACTTGCGTGAGAATGGATTCCTAGCTGGAGCGCCTTGAGTATGCAGAGTAACCTCTGGAAAACGAAAAAACAAAAATTGTTAAACCCAACCCGGTGGAACTTAAAACAACAGTAACTGGCAAGCCGATTGAAAAACACAAAAACTAACAGGAGAAACCACAGTTTCGTTTACCAGAAGCGGGCGAAGAGGTAACCCTAACCACCGTAGGAGCAAACCAGTTCTTCATCAGAATCGAACCCTGAATGTTACGGAGCGAGCCGTGACATGCTCGGCCAAGACTCTGCTTGACCGAGAGCTCCAGAACTCCGTCGAAGAATAGAAACAATGGAAATGGAACAGGAAAAGACAGATGGCAAAGGAAGGTCATTACTCCAACCTCGTAATCTGCGCATCGTCGGATCACTGGCAGATCGAGGGCGAGGAGACAGCCAGCTGGAGGATGCACAGATCGAGAGCCCTCCACCATAACCCTCGTCGGAGTTTACTGACCGCTGGTTAACAATTACACATAAAACCACATTCCAAGGAGCTGGAACCACAAATCCTTATTTAATAAGTTTGAACGTGGCAGCCAATAATTCAGGACCGGGTACACTTAATAAATCGGAGAGCAATGATTTTAATCAAAATTATGGTGCGAAGGAAAACCTTTGCAATGAAAGCATTATCCAGTTCATAACAACTAGTACAGAGATGTAATTATCCGCAGAAGTCATAAGTGTTGTGACAACATGTGATTATTTACGGATAAATAAATAGATATGATTGCAGCGAAACTTAAGTGGGAGTTAATGTATTGTTACCATTGATATATAATTTTTTATTATTATTATGGTAAGTTGGGGTAATTATCTTATGTTACATGTTACAATTTTATATTTTATTAATAATTAAATTGAATTTTGAATCATTTATGTATAATATTTTATGTTTTTTTAATAATTAAATTGAGATTATATTATATTGATTTTAATATTGGATAAAAAAAATATTTATTCATCAATAAAATGTTATTATTAAAATCTTGAATAAATAATTTAACAATTTTTTAAAATAATTTAATTTTAAAAATAATGAGATTTCAAATAAATATTCATATTTGTCAAAAAGAGTTTTAACTTGAGTGACTTGATAAACAATTTCTCTCCCAATTGAATCGGTTTAAGTTTTCTAAACATTGTAATTGGCCCATTTATAACATGATTTAATAAACAATTTGTTTCCCATTTGAAATCATTTTTATTGACAAACTAATAAAGAACACTTTTTAAAGTTATAAAATAACATTCTAAATATTTATTTCTAATATTAAAAAATTAGTTTCCCAATTGAATAGTTTTAAGTTTTCTAAACATTGTAATTGACCCATTTATAATATGATTTAATAAATAATTTTTTTCCCATTTGAATTCCTTTTTATTGACAAACTAATAAAGGACACTTTTTAAAGTTATAAAATAACATTCTAAATATTTATTTCTAATATTAAAAAATTAGTTTCCCAATTGAATAGGTTTAAGTTTTCTAAACATTGTAATTGGCACATTTATAACATGATTTAATAAACAATTTGTTTTCCATTTGAATTCATTTTTATTAACAAGACTAATAAAAGACACTTTTTAAAGTTATAAAATAATATTCTAAATATTTATTTCTAATATTAAAAAAATATAAATATCATTGTAGATTTTGACTTTGTATAATTAACTATAACTGTTTTTTACATAATTAATTGTACAACTAAATTAAAATAGAAAATAGTTATTTCCATAATTAATTACAATATTTTAACCTTGGAGATTAATTTGTACACAATATTACACAGAGAGAAATAACTATGGAAATATTACATGGAGATTAATTGTAACAATATTATGATTAATTAACTTTCCTTGCTCCTCTTTTTTCGCATTTTCCTCCTCTAACCTTTTCATTTCTCAATACCTTTGCATTGGTCCTCTACCTTGCCCCCCTCTTTTTTTTTCTCCCTTTTTCAATTAATTCTTTTGAACCCCACTAAACCCCCCACCTCCTTTTCTTTTCATTCATTCTTCTATTAATCTCATTTAGAATCTTTCATCTTAAATTAATAAATTTTAATTCAAAATTTTAGTAATCTTTAATTTAAAAAAAAACATCATCAACCCCATATTCCGAATCCATAAAGAATTAGAGTTCACTATATTCACCTTCATCCCCTTTAATCACTAATATTGTATTAAAATAATATTATTATTTGACATTGAGTGATAATTAAAACATAGTTATTCATTAATTAAAATAGTAATTCACAATTGGGAAATTTAAAACTTTATTTTTAGATAATTAAATATCTATTAAAAATAAAAAAAAGTATTAATTAATCTCTACAATTAAAAACTAACTTTGGAGTCTTTAATTAAAATGAGGCTTATTATTAGATATTATTTTAATATTCATTATTTAAAATTAAAAATCATCAATAAAAAAGAACATAGATATTTATTAAAACAATAGTATTTAATCACTCATTTAAATTAAGAAAGATATTAAATAATAATATTACTTTAATTATAACCAACTTTAGGGTCTTAAATAAAAAAGATATCATTTAGAAAGATATCTAGTAATTTAATTTTTTTTTCCTCCATCAATCAAGGTCGGCCTCCCAGATTCCTTCCGCTCATTGTCACTCACTCTCCTTCATTTATACCTTATGATGAGATCTGACAGAATCCATTGATCTATCCTGATGATGAACCACAAAGGATTGGTTCGAAAAGTCAATTACATAAAAAATGGATGCGATTAATCCGGAAGATTCTACAAACAACAACACAAGTCGCAGAAGCCTCAAATCAACAAGCCTCCTATATTTTCATTTATGAGAAAATTAGATATATTCAACTTGTAACAACATGGTATAGAGTGTTGGGACTAGCTAACACTATGAAATATCGTTTTTTAATAAATACTTGTGGTTAAATCAAAATTTGAATTTGTTGAATAAGTAATTTGTAAAATTAAAAAATAACTAAATTTTAAATTTAGCTAATTAGTAAATAAACTTAATTTTAATTATTTTTAATTAATATAAATTTTATCAAAAGATTATGTTTTTATTTGATTAGCCAAAATAATAATTATGAAATTATGTTTTTAGAAAATTTGCTTTAACTAAAATTATACAAACAATAAGAATTTTGTATAACATTATATTTATATTTGAAAATAAGTTAAATAGTTATTTGATCAGTTTTGTTTTAATGCCCAAAGTTGAAGAGTCGTTTATCATTGATTTCCATGCATTTATATAGGCTTCCATTTTGTCAAATCTTCATATTTTTTATTTTAGCTTACTTATATTTAAACTAGGCTCGCTAATATGTAGCTTGTTTAATAACAATGTTTTTTTTCGTCTTTTTTCCATTAATATATTTTATTAATCATAATTATTTTTTGATAGTTAACTATTTAATTGTTGCTAACCCTTTCTTCATAAAACTGTATTATCATGTACCAATAGATTATTAGCAATTTGATTCCCCCTCCACCATGAGGAGGAAACATATCTTAAAATTATAGGAGGACACTTGGAGACTTAAGAGTCGGGCTATCTAGATTTAAGCGGGTGACCATAACACTAAATTTTTCTAGAGATTCGAAATTTAGAGGAGGAACACAAATGTCATTTGGAATATACGAGGCATGGATGATACACTCAAATATTTAGAGGAGAACATTCGTAGGGAGGTCGTTCATTATTTTGGGGCACTTTTAAAAAAATGGGATGATGTAAACATTGATGATCTTCTATGGGTTGTCAAGCAGTTTCTGGTGATGTTCATTTGGGATGCAGACATGAATTTGAATTGCATTGTCTCTTTGGATGAAATCCACACTATTCTCTACTCTTTAGCAAAGGAAAAATGTACTTGTCTTAATGGTTGGACTGTTGAACTATTTCTCCACTTTTTTGACTTGATGGGGGAGTCTCTTCGGGCTATGGTTGATGAATCTAGAGTCAGCAAGTCCATCACTGGATCCATCAAGGCTACTTTCATCACCTTGATCCCCAAAGCGTCTGCTCTGGTTTCCTTCTCAGAATTCAAACCCATCTCTCTGTGTAATATTGTGTACCAATTAGTCTCCAAGGTTATTACTGAACGCATTAAAGGAGTACTTTTTGTTAATACTACAAACGAACAATTCGGTTTCCTCTCTGGTAGGTCAATACACAACGCAATTGCAATAGCCTAGGAATGTGTTCACTCCATACACTCCAAGAAGAAGGAGGTGATCTTGATGAAGATTGATTTGAGGACGACATATGACTGTGTGGACTGGAGATTTCTTCATCTCATACTCGTTAAGATCAGTTTGGAGTATGGTAATGTTGAATAGATTATGGCGTGTGTATCAAACATTTGGATTGCCATTTTGGTCAATGTTTATCCCACCAATTTCTTCAAAGCACACCGGGGTCTAAGGCAAGGCTGCTCATTATCCCCTCTGATGTTTTTGTTGGTCATAGATGGTTTTAGGAGGAGGATCAACACTTCCTAAAGTTTGAATTATTTTCAAAGATTGCGGATGGCCCCTCAGGTATGCATAACACACCTCTTTTTTGTTGATGATATTCTATCTTTTGGTCTTGTAAAGAGGGAGAAATGGGATGCTCTACTTCATATTTTCCACCAGATGGGGGCATATTTTGGCCTCTACATAAATGGAGTCTTGTATATACTTCTTCTCTGGAGACATCCTAGACATCAGATACATTGTCGGCCTGTTTAAAATGAATATCGCTCCTTTACATAATGGTTTTTCCTACTTGGGCTTTCGACCTACTACAAATTTGATGATTGGACATGGCTCCTATCTAAGTTTGACAAGAAATTAAAAGGCTGGTCTTTTCATTGTCTCTCAGTGCATGTCCATTTAAAATTGATACAATCAATCTGGCAGAAAATGGCGACTTATTGGTCCCATTTATTTTCACTCCCAACTGGTCTCTGTAACATCATCTGATCACGACTTGCTTAGTTTTTATGCTTTGGAAATGGAGTTGCAAACAAATATCATCTTTCCACCTGGGATAACATCACCAGGCCTAAATATGCGGATGGATGGGGGATCTTGGATTCCCAGGTATTTGGAATTTCTTTACTTTTGAAGTCATTATGGTAGGCTCTCTTTGGGGCGAAAACTAAGGCTAAATCATCACTACTAAATACCTCAGGAACCACCACATTTCGTACTGGATTTCCAAGCATGAGATTGGCACCAAACACGAATCCTTCATCTGTTCCAGTTTTCAGAAGATTAAACCATGGTTTTTCTAATGGGTTGTTTGGACTTTCGGAAGGGGGAACTTATTGCTAATTGGTTAGGACAACATTGCAGGTGTTAATGAAATATTTCTTCTTTCCATGGATACCATCAACTCAATTCATCATATAGGTATTTTCTACCTTGAACATGTTATCAAATACTGGGATCATTGTATGCCCATTTGGACACAGGCTACTCATATTGGTTGACGGGGCCTGATTGCTATGGAATGGAATCACTTCATACAAGTCCTTAGAGATGCAGGTTTGTGTAGGAAACTGGCTGGTGCCTATATCTGCTTGGGTGGTATTATTCACAATGTTTCCGCGGTTGTTTCAAAAACATATCATCATATCATGTAATAGAAATTGGGGGCTCCGACCACCAACATGTTTCTTCCTATCTGGAAACTAAAGATCCCCGTCAAATTCATATTTTTTCTCTGGCTCACTTGGAAGAATAATATCCTCACATGGGACAACCTATGCAAAAGAGGCTTCTTGGGTCTTGGTTTATTTCCGCTATGTTTCTCTGATTAAGAATATGTGGTGCACTTTTCTTTCACTTGTTCTTTTGCCATGCAGGTTTGGTCTTTTGTCCTCTCTTCCTTTGGCATTGCTGGCAACCATTTTAATTTTACTGAAACATGTCTTAAATGGGGATTGGAACATGGGGGTTATCTCACTTTCATTCCTCATTTTTTTCTATGGGAAATATGGAAGACCTAGAACCATGTTAAATTCCGGGGTTGGAAACATAATGTATCCAATACTGTCACAAAAATTCAGGGATGGCTAAAGCACATGAAATTAAGGGCCATAAAAGACACTGACTTGATGCATCGACATCTTTTCCCCCCCCATTATATGGCCTACTGGTTACTTTGATGGCCGACACAAGATCACAAATGTGGTTGTGGTGATGTTCTTCTCTTGGACGGGGACTTGGTTTTCAGACTGCATTGGTATGGTGGTCCGAGAACTAACACTAAAGAAGAGTTGATGGCAATATGGGGTATTCTCTAGTTCGTTATTGGTAAAAAGGTAAAATGCATTCACATATATGGGGACTCTAAAACTGCCATTGAGGGCATTTCTGCCAAAACAAAGTTTTATCCTCCTATGCTCTGAAATTGGAAAGCATGCATACAAGTTCTCATTCAATCATTCTAGGATATCCAGATGCAACATATCTTCCACGAGTTTAACACTGCTGCCGACTCACTTTCAAAGTTGGGCCTAAGGGATGTGGAAGGATACATACACTTCTCCAAAATTTCGTAGGGGACCATTATGGAAAATGATCACATGGTTATGCCTTAGCATATGCAATTTTTTCAACATGTTCACTTTATATTTTATGCTGATTTTTGTTGTTTTCGTTACTAAGTATGGACTTCTCCATGATTTACTCGATATTTTTATGTTGTCCATGGCGGACACTGTTTTTCTCTCATGATGTTTTCTTTGGGGGCTGCTTTCCATGGTAGATTTATGATGTATCCTTTTGACTTTCTACTGAGAGATTTTTTTATTTTGATATTTTGTTGCTCTATGTGTTGTGTGCCATGCTGAAATATGCAAAACATAAAAAACATGTAAACTGAACTTTTTCCTAACAAAAAAAAAAAAAACAAAAACACAACACTATAACTATATGATCACATTCACCCAATAAGGGTTCTCATTTTTATTCTTGTTAGGTTATATTGTTTTTTATTTTGGTAAAAAAAACTTTGACTTTGAATTAGTGTTGAAAATTTTAAATAGATTCTATGAAGTTTATTGAAGTTTTGAAATCATGAATAAAACTATTTCACTCCATCTTAATATAAATACAATAAAATTAAAATCAATAATTAAAATAACAAACGCTGAAAACATAAAAAAATATATAAATTAATCACTATATTACTCCATCCAAAAATGGAGAGCTTAAAAATTTTCATGATTCAAATCCAACTTTAGTTCTCTCACATAATTAAATTTTTTGGAATTATGATATTTGAATAGTAATTTTATTAAAGCAAAAATTTCCATCTTATTGTTCTTACTTTAATTTAGCCATCAATTAATTTTTACATAAGTGACAAGTAATTTTTATATTATAATATTATAATTAGATAATACTGGGAAAAAAATCGAAGTTAATAATATCATATAATAATATTATAATTTAATAATGTTTTTTTGTTTTTTGTTTTTTTTTTAAATGTTAATGACCCAATGACTAAGCAAGTGCTGAGACTTCTCGTATTGACAACAGATTGAGTGAGCCTAATCAATACAAGCTAAGCATGTCATTTTGGGGAATCGAACATGGGTGGAGGGAGTTAGTAGCCCATCTCAACCACTTAATCTACCATTTACTTACATAAGTTAATAATGTGTATGAGGTATAAAGTAGATAGTGACAACGTAGTTTGTTAAGGTATTAGGTGGTGTAAATGATCTACATGAAGTATGTTAGTGTTTTTGTGCTATTTACTCTTTCAAATTTTGAAATCAATGTCTTATGTGTGCTTAACGGTTCAAGTTCTCTTGCAAATTATTGAGTATCATGAGTGTTTTTCATGTTAATTTTATGAACAATTTAACATAAAATAAAGGTTGAACAATAGAAAATAAAAGTACAGTACATCACCATAAAACACATCAACACATGAATTTGATGAAGGAGTTCACCCCTCCTGGGCTTCATCTCCTTGGTCTAGCTTCCATGGTTTGGGCCTCTATATTATGCTCAAATTTTCAAAATGATGTGTTTGCAATGCTTTTCTGCTCTTGAAACCTGCACCAATGAGTCCAGAATGCCCCCAAATATGGTCAACTATCCTCTTTTTGCACCTGATTTGATCAAAAACTCTAAAATTTATAACCATTTCCAGATTATCCACAATTTCTGGCCTAAATTTAGCTATCTGGAGCTAAATCTGATTAGTTGACACTAAACTGGAAGTTCCACCGAAATTAGCAGACCGCCAAGTTAATCCATATTAAATTAATTAAGTGTGGTTAGCGCTAATTAATCAAGTTTAGTGCTTAACCCATGCTTAATGAATAACTCCAGATTAGTGTTAATAATTATGGATTAGGCGCTAATTAATTTCAAATTATTGTTTAATCTATGTGCTTTAGCGTGTTGAAGATTGCAACAAGAAACAGTGAAGGAGGCATCCTGAAACATCTTTCCTGATCCTAGTTGGAAAGTGATCACCTAAACTAGGTGGGGGCCACACAGGGGATTTTTGTCGCAAAGTCTATTTTTAGACATATGGATCATGTTCTATAAGTTACGGGATGTTATTTATGGATGGTTGATCAAGTTGGAAAAATAGATGGATTTCTATTTTTAGACATATTGGGCGGAATCTATTTTTAGATTGCTAGTCTAAAAATAGATATGTCGAATATTATTAGCTCTTAATAATATTTGGACTCTAAACATTATCTTATTCTCTCGGAGCACCCCTTGCCTTGATTCTTGGATGTGGCACATTTAGCTGACATAAGGAAATACGCTTTTCCTAAGGGTTAGTTGAGCTATTGCATGGTTGACTTCAGTTAGAACTCATGTGGCAGAGTTTGGTGGAGTTGATGAGACAGTTGGTGGAGTTGTGTTCGGTTTAACTTAGTTGAACTAGTTGTATTTAGTCTAACTGATAAATACACTAGTGATGAGTGGTGTGAATTAATTATTAATTAATTCACTCATTATCAACTCATAAATCAACTAAAGAATACATCGCTAACTTCTAAAGGTAATACGCTCAAAGGAGACCAGTGCAAAAATAGGTGAAGGAGCAGGTTAACTATCAGTTGTGACTATACAGTTTCTATTTGCAACACACAGATAGGTGGAGAAGCCCATGAGGATTGTGTAGTACAAGCCAGGTGGTTTATCTATTTAATGAAGCCATCCCATAGCATTGAAAACACAATAGAGGCTGGCTATCAAGTGGCAAAAGATTGGAGCATGTGTTTTGCTGTATCTAGCTTCGATAAAGGTGTACATGAGGTAGTGCTTGTGAGGAGCTTTGTATGATGATTGTTACATGATCTCTATGACATATAATATACATATAGTTGGGGGTTTTCAAATTTAATCTTTCCCATAAATTACTGTGTTCATATGTGTGAATTTTTATGGTTTTAATGTGTGCATGCAATTGATTTAATTTCCGCAAGTAATGATCAATGGTAGAAGAGATTCTGTATTGTGCATGAAGTCAAATAGTGTGTGATCAGGAGAATCTCGTGATAAATATATCGCTTATTCAAATTTATATATGGTATCTGAGCGATATTGATCATTGGAACAATTTCAAATCATTGAAGCGGTTGAGTTTGAGGATAAACTCAAAGAAACATAAAGATGGAGAAAGCCGGAAATATACATGCCTATTGTATATAATTTTCTACATGGAATGAGAGCGAGAATTTTTTGGTGCGCGAGTTTGTAGGGAATATCTGAAAATTTTTGTGAAATATTTTCAGAAATAAATAGCATATTTGGATTCCTTGTGAAAAAATACCCAAATTGAAAAAACAAAATTGGTCAAATCGGAGCTCAGATGAGGGAGATATCGTCGATTTAAAATCAGCTCTTTTGTTAGAAAATTTTGCGACGGCGGGACAATTGCAATTTGCACGAGCGAAGAATCTACATGCACTGAGGTACAAGATGCATGAAAAGCTTTGAGGAGCAAAGCAAAGGTTAGTGACTTGGTGGTTGAGAGGGATCCTCTCAACATGCAGCGTGAGAAGCAGTCTCGGAAGGTTGTGCAGCAGCCACAACTAGAGATGCAGAAGAATCTTTATAGATTTGAAGTAGATGGGATTTCTACGGAGCTTCCTATTGTTGGGAAGTGCAAGAAAGCCATGCAATTGAAGATTGAGAGGGATTGGATTTGCATGCAGGTAAGAGTGAACCTCGGGATGTGGAGCAGCCACAAGATGAGGATCATGGAGTGGGAGAAACCACTCATGCAGAGAAATTTCGTGCCAGATGGGCAGAGGGAGTGCATGTAGCTATACCACCAAGTGAGAGGTGGGGCGACATGCATGATTGATCCCAAGAGGAGATTTCTGGGAAGGATTCATGAGATGGTGCGGATCTCATGAGTTGAACCTGGCTACGAGGTGCCCACAACGCAGCAGTAGCAGATCCGTTGGATTGATGCAGGCAGATCAAAGTGACAGTGTCAGATACTGGAGCACGGATTAGAGTTGAAAACAAGTGCAGAGTGCATGGGTGCAAGAGATAAACAATGCAGTGGTTCCTGATGACATGTGCAATTGGCCAAGCAGAAGTCGAAGACTTTGATGATAGATGCATCAGATTGATTGAGTTTTTTGGAACCTATTCAGTTTCAGAGGAGTTGCAGAGCAGATGCATGGAGTTGCATGGCACTTGCAAAGTGTGCATGGCACATGCATGGAGTTTCATGGTGCATGCATGAGTTTGCATGGTGCATGCAAAGGGTGCATGGCGAATGCATGGAGTTGCATGTCACATGCATGGAGTTGCATGGCGCTTGTGAAGGTTGCAGGGCGAATGCATGGAGTTGCATGTCGCATGAAAAGACAATCCTTTCTTGTTGAGAGGGAGTGTCAAGATCGCAACAAGAAACAAGAAGGAGGCATCCCCGAAACATCTTTCCCGATCCTAGTTGGAAAGTGATCACCTAAACTAGGTGGGGGCCACACTGTGTGATTTTTGTCGCAAAGTCTATTTTTAGACTATGTCTATTTTTAGACATGATGATCATATTTCAGAAGTTGCAGGATGTTATTTATGGATGGTTGATCAAGTTGGAAAAATAGATGAAATTCTATTTTTAGAATATTGGGCGAAGTCTATTTATAGATCGTCAATCTAAAAATAGATGCATGTCGATTATTATTAGCTCTTAATAATAATCAGACTCTAAACAACAACTTATTCTCTTGGAGCACTTCAGCTTGATGCTCGGATGTGGCACATGCAGTCGACAGAAGGAAATACGCTTTTCCTAGGTTTAAGTGAAGCTATTGCATGAAGACTTGGCAAGGAACTCATGTGAGAGAGTTTGGTGGAGTTGATTGAGGAAGTTAGTGGAGTTGTATTCAGTTTAACTAATATAAACATAGTTGAGCTATTTGTATTCAGTTTAACTAATTGATACAATTAGTGAGAGTGGTGTGAATTAATTATTAATTAATTCACTAATTATAAACTAAAGAATGCATCAGTTAACTTCAGTGCATGGACAGTTTCAGTGGAGACCAGTGCAGAAATAGGTGAAAGAGCAGGTTAACTATCAATTGTGACTATATAGTTGCTATTTGCAACACACAGATAGGTGGAGTAATCAATGAGGATTGTGCAGTTCAATCTAGGTGGTTTATCTATATAAAGAGACCATCCCATAGCATTGAAATACGCAATTCAGGTTGGCTATCAAGTGGCTAAAGGTTGGAGCATGAGTTTTGCTAGATCTAGCTTGATAGTGTGTAGCAAGGGAGGTAGTGCATGAGAGCTTGCAAAGAGCTTTGTACTATGATTGTTACATGATCTCCATGACATGTATAATATACAGATAGTTGGGGGTTTTCAGCTTTAAGCTTTCCCATGAAATACTGTGTTCATATGTGTGAATTTTTATGGCTTTAATGTGTGCATGCAATTGATTTTATTTCCGCATGTGATGATCAATGGTAGAAGAGATTCTGTATTATGCATGAAGCTAAAATAGTGCGTGATCAGGAGAATCTCGGTGGATAACATATCAGTTATTCAAATTTCTATATAGCGTTGGCTCTGCCAACGGTCACGCTGCTGGTCATATACGTTGGGGGTTGGTCCCCTCTCCCCCTGCTGATGAACATTAGAAACATTAAAATGATGTGGGTTCACATATATGGTAATAAAAAAAGCTTGGTGTAGTAGTGGTGTGTGGCGTTGGCGGGGTAGAGGTCCCATGTTCAACCCCCGCAGGCCCTTCCAGTCTTCAACCATAGTTTTGTTCAACCATTGGGGAGGCACGTGGCAGCCCTAGGTTGCACCACGTGTCCTCACCCAATTGGTCTGAATTTTAACCAATACCAAAACACGTCAAATCACCAAAATTTCAACCAATGTGATGGTGCCACTTGGCATTCCCTTACTCGCCGAAGGAAAAAGACAAAATTTCGACCCAACCCAGTCAACATGCCATGTCAACAGTACGAACTGCTGACTGGGCAACCTGTCTATCTCTTTTTTTTTTTTTTTCACTGTTTGTGCAAATGAACAGAACTCATTTTTGAGATCATACAGAGTCCATTTTGCATGAAACGAAGTGCGCTAGATTCAAAACGAAGAGCACTACGATGTAGTTCAGGTTTCAAGCCATTCTGAGAAATTTGATTTTTTTAGCATAAAACTGAGCCCTTGATCATTCCTCCCCACTCGAAGCTTTTGGACCCCAAAAGATCATATTCAATTGTTGAACATGTGAGGGAAAATTTCTCTCACTTTCCCAATTTTAATCCATTTGGAATTTGAAGTATTTTTTCCTTTAAGCCCCACTCGAATATAATCGACACTTCCTCTTGTCGATGTCTTGTCCTCCTGTCAAGTATGGTGTCTTGCTGAAACTCAACAAAGAAATCTGGAGAAAAATCTTCAATAGATGGCAACTGAACATTCTCTCCTTGATCTTCAATCAAAGGAGGCTCATACAATCTCAAATTTTCAACATTAACAGATGAATAAATTTGCATGTATGAAGGCAAATCAAGCTTGAAGGCATTGTTACCAATCTTTTCCAGAAATTTGAAAGGACCATAACGGATTGGTTTCAGTCTTTTACCTTCTCCTTGAAGCATTTCCTTGCTAATGTGAAGCCAAAATTCGTCACCAAATTGAAACTTATGATCCACACGATGTTTGTCATGCCTCGCTTTGTACTTGTCTTGAATTTTTCTAGTTGACCTTGCACTGTTTTATGGATCAACTGAATTTTATCTATGAATTTATTTGCTTTATCTATGTCGCTATGCCCATCGATAGCTACATGTTTCCCGAAATTGAAATCCAATGGCGATTTCGGCAAGTATCCAAGACATGCCTCAAATGGAAATGTTTAAGTAGAGCAGTGTTGTGCACGGTTGTAAGCATGATGAATGTAATGCAATTGTTCATCCCACAACTTAGGATTTTTTCAGCAATATCCTAGAAGAATATGAATGATTGTTCTGTTGACCACCTTGGTTTGACTATCCATTTATGGATGAAAGTCTGTACTCTTCTTCAGCTTAGTGTCCATAAAGTCCCACAAGCTTGATAAAAAATACCCAACAAATCGAGAATCTCAATGACTTACAATAGATGTAGGAAATCCAAAATGAACCCAAACATTTTGAAAGAAAAGATGAGTTGTTTGTTCAGCTGTAACTTGCTTTTTACATGGCATCAATATACACATTTTTTTGAAACTATCCACAAATACATACAAATAATCGTGACCTCTTTTTGACGAAGGAAGACCTCTTACAAAATCCATAGAAATACTCTTTCACGGACACAAAGGAAATGGAAGTGGCATGTACAATCCTAACTTCCTATTACTAGGCTTACTGACTGCACATAATGAACAACCTTTAATAAAACGTGACACACTTTCAAGCATACAAGGCCAATAAAAATACCTCTGAATATTTGCTACTATTTTTCTTACACCAAAATGTCCCGTAATAAGAGAAGTGTGTTCTTCCCTTATGACATTCACTCTCTCACCCTGTGGAATACAAATCTTGCCTAAATGATGCAACAAGTTATTATGTACATGGTAATCTAATTCCTCAACTTGGCGACCTTGACTCAAGTTTGCATATTGTTCACTATAACTTTCATGTAAAACAAAAGTATTCTTGAGTAAAGTAGTTGCACTAATAATAGGCCTAGAAAGCATATCAACAACCTTTTTGTATATACCTTTATTATACCTGATGACCAAGTGGAATTTCTTCAGGAAACCCATCCATCGAAAGTGTCTTGACTGTCGCAATTTAGTTTGCGATTACAAGTATTGTAATGATTGGTGATCGGTGTGAATGACGGTTTCATTTCCCATCAAATAGTGTTTCCATTTCTTCACACTTTGAACCAACAAATATTGCTCCTTGTCATATGTAGGATAATTTATCACTGCACCATTAAACATTTCTGAATGGAATGAAATAGTCTTACCATGTTGTAAGAGGACTGCGCCCATGGCATAGTCACTTGCATTGGTTTGAATCTCAAAGGGCTGTCTCAAGTTTGGTAGTGCTATTATTGGGGCTGAACTGATCTTCTCTTTCAAAGAATCAAATGCTTGTTGCTGATTGCCTCCCCACTAGAATAATTTCTTAACATTAATCAATGCATGTAACAGAGCTACAATAGAAGAAAAATTAACAATGAACTTCCTCGAATATTGTGTTGATCCTAGAAAAATTCTTACCTCAATGACTGACTTGGGTGTAGTCCAATTCACAATGACCTCAACCTTAGAGGGGTCTATCTTCAGCTCACCTCTTCCAACAATATGTTCCAAATACACTAAATAAGTTTAACCAAATTCACATTTTGACATCTTCAAAAACAACTGTTCTTTTTTCAAGACATCAAACACCTTTCTTACATGCATGACATGTTCATCTCATGAAAGTAGCTAGAGCATTGCAAAGACCAAAATCCATAACAAGCCACACAAACAATCCTTTTTTAGTTTTAAATGTGGTCTTCCATATGTCCTCTTAAGATATTCTAACTTGATGATAACCACTTCTTAAGTCTAACATAGTGAAATAATTTGCATACCTCAATTGATCAAGCAAATCGTCAATCCTTGGGAGCGGATAACGATTATTTATCGTGATTTTGTTGAGTGCACGAAATCCACACACATGTGCCATGTTCCATCCTTTTTGGGCACCGATACAATCGGTGAACCACATGGTGAGGTAGATAGGCCAAAGATATCGTTTTTTTCCCAAGGAAAAATCATAATTTTCATTAATATGTGAAAATTACATGTTGTAGATGCATTGCATATGCATTTTTGTGACTGTGGTCACATCATATAGTTCTGAAAAAATCCCCTAAAGGGTGTAAAAATATGGCTGTCAAAATAAATACAATAAATACAATAATTTAAGTTTGGTCATATAATGATCAAAATTTGTCAAAAAACTGAGCTGCCATCCATCAAATGTATGGCTGATCGTTGAAGGGATGATGATAATAGCTATAATGTTGTAAATAATTATGTTATTCTATATGTGAGAGCCCCCTATGTTGGACCATTTCCGCCTTGGATAGTTCTTCGGAAATGATGTTGCATTCCCTGTAAATATGAGAACAGGAGATGGATAAGAATTGAGTTTTCAGATGCCAGAGATCTTCCAATATAATACGAAGTGTGTGCACATGACATGAAGCAGATTTATTGAACCAATTGATGATGATTTTAGAGTCTCCAAAGATTTTTAAGTGGTGGACATCATGCTCTAATGCGAACTGAAGGAGATGAAGAAGTGTGATGAGCTCAGCGAAGTTTTTCATGCTCTGTCCGAGACCCATCTTGATTTTGTAAAAGTGTTGTGGGGTGATATGAAGAAGGGCACCACCTATTGGAAATATTGTCATTGATGGCAAAGGAGAAGAAAGGAGTTGCACCTGAACTATCACAAAGAAGAACCAGCAATTAGGCAAAGGAGACAGACAAGGAGCAGAGGCAGTGAGGGAAGCAAAAAGAGGCAACTCAGACACCAGGAAGAAGTAGAGGAAACAGAGAGAGCATTAGACAAGAATCAGAGGCAACGGATGAAGTAGATAGGTGACTAGAAGCAGAGACAACGAATTGAAGCAGAGGCAGCAAAGAAGCAGTGAGGTAGAAGGGCCATCGAATTGAAGATCCGGCCAGAACCAAGAAAGTTTTGTATTTGAGTTCATATGTATAAATGAAGAATTGTTCTGAATTCCGTGTGATTTGTTTGTATATGGATTCTGTGTGATTGGATAAATTAGTATTGATCCAGGGTAGGTCGATGTTATTGAATACCATTGCCATAAACCCTGTAAGGCAACAGTTGGCGGGATTTCATCTTACAATGTATTCAAGAGAGAATTACATTATTTTGTGTAATTACATATCACAGTGACGAAGAGTAGAGGGATCAATTTTTTTTTGAAATCAATCTCTGTAAATTGGTTCAAGTAATGATTTTCAGTTCCGTTGAAACAATTTTGGAAACTTTTGTTTCACAGAAGTGGAGAGAATTCTATAAGTGGTACCGAGAGTTAATTTAAAACTACGGGAAGAATGATTGCGGGTTTTAAAACTGGTTGAATCCTGAATAGGGGGCAAAGGAGCGACATGTGCCTGAGAATTGGTGAATCTGAAATGAATGGGATCGGAGTTAGATGGCACTATTTGAAGTGATGAATACAAAGGCACAGTTGAAACGAGGATTTTAATTCATGGTTGCGGAGTCGAATTGAAGACACAGAGGACTTAAATCTCGTTTGAACTTTGACATGAGTCAAAGCACAGTGGAATAGCAAGGTGAAGGATTAATTGTGCGTTGGGCCTGTTCAATTCTTAAATTATACAAAATCAAGTGAATGCCATGTTATGGCGTTGTTCGATTAACCAAAGGAGCGAAAACTTAATTGAATACAAGTCATAGAACTTGAAAGATTGTTTGAGTCGGAACAATAATGAACACAACAACGAAATGGAGAACATATTTCGAGTTGAAGGAAGGCGGAATCGTGAGATGAAGTCGGAACCATGAGCGACAAGCAGCAAGGCAGTTTTGAAGAAACCAACAAGTGGTCTCGCACGACCTCAAGACCGGTAAGTAGAATTCCTAAAAAAAAACGCGATATATGCCAACACTTGACACGTAAGGTGGGGGTGGTTTTTAAAAACCACGAATATCGCGTAATTTCTGAGAATTAAAAATCGTTCATTTTGGTTACGTGATTATCATTGGATTGGGGAGAAACAATGCGATCAATAGTCATCTGTTGGATGTGAATGGTAAGTTAATGTTGGGACCCGCTTTTATCGCGCAATGTTTGAAGATTAAAACTCATGCATCTTCATAACACGACCACCGTTGATTTATCAAAGTGGAATGCGATAAGCTCGTAGCCGCTGGATGTCTATTGAGAGGTGTGCGTTAATGAAATGGTAAGTTAAAACTTTATAACACAAAGTCTTAACTTTATCAAGTCGTGGTTGTATATACTGTGGGCCATATCAATCATGTTGATAATGGGGTTATTAAATTTGAAAGGTGAGTTGTGAACCTGTGACCAACATTTATGTGCGGTGATTTGTAATTTAATCAAAGGTTGAAAGCTTATATTAATGTTGTGCTGAAGGATCGAGAGTCCTTATATTGTTGGCCTTTTTGGTAAATATTAAACCAAGGCATGGATTAATAACCCATGAAATAAATATACATTAACATATATGAGAGCCCAAGTTCATGCATGATTCGAATAATGGATTCGAAGATTCAGAAAATGAAGTTACCTTCGATTAAGAGTTGAAGAAATGAAATTGACTATGGTTTGAACCACGAAATAAGAAAAGCTTCCGTACGTAAAGATTTCCATATTTTGAATTTATTTGGGCATGAATTTGCATGCATTTTATATGCAGCGTTGAGATTTGGGAATGTGGGTATAAGTTATTTAACATAGTTTTATCAAAGTGTTGAGCTCCGACCTTAATCCTGAAGTTTTTGAACATTGGTTAAAAGGCTTCAATTATTCATTTCCGACAGTTAAACGTGATAATTTTAGAAGGGTTTAACAAGACCACTTCATATGGTAAGTCTGCAAAATAGATTTTGGCTATGGTTGGAACCATGAAGGTTGAAGAAAGCTTCCACGTTGATAAAGCTACTAGATTTAGAACATAATTTGGGAAATGCATTCTACATGCATAGAAAGCAGGAGAGTATGCAGAACTGTTACACTACAATAGCAGAAAAGACAAACACACAGTGAGCCAAGAACTGAAAGGGTTGAATGAGATATATATGTTGCAAATGTAAATGTAAATGTTTTAATTAATTTTATATTGTTTTGTGATGCAAAGGCAAGTCTCCGTAGGAAAACAAAACTCCACTGTAAAACTGAAATATGTACATATTACTGTATTCTTTTGAACGAGATGAAAAAGAAATGAGAAGGTGGAAGGCAAAGAGTCATGGCTGTTCATTTCGAATTCCCTGTGGAATGCAAACTGTTATGAGGTGATCTCCATAAATAATGTTACCAACATATGCATAAAGAAGTTAGAGAATGGAGAAAGGGGTCTGAGAAGTGTAAGGAAAAGAAGGAGCAGATAGAGAAGCTGTGAAGATCCAGAGATGATATAAGGCAGATATGAAAGCTGGAGGACAGCAGTGAAGAAGGAGGAAAACAGAGCTGATATCCAGGTAAATCAACATATGATTTTATTGTAATGTGAGGAAGTTGGTGCTTCCATATCAAGTTGTAGCTTGATAGATGTCAGTTGTAGCTGGCTGAGGTAGGAGCCTCCTGTAGGTTGTAGACTGCAGAAAATAGATGGGAGTTGGAGCTTCCTTACAAGTTGTAGCTTGCATAATTGAGGTAGTAGCCTCCTGTTGGTTGGAGCCTACAGAAAATCAGTGGTGAGAGGGAGTTGGAGCTTTCCTATACATCACAACAATAATAAGATGTGGTTTTCTCCCTTATGGGTTTCCACTTATATCCGGTGTCTATGTGCATGATGATTATGTGTTGATACTCTGTATTTAATCTGCTTAATACTTGCTGTTCACTTATTAAGATTTTTGTTTCACTATACATTAAGTTGATCATGAAATGAAGATGTAAATAAGTGTAAAATAAAGTCTTACAAAACCATGAATGCATTAAACTGATTCACCCCCCCTCTCAGTCTAACTAAGGGTTCAACAATTGGTATCAGAGCGGGTTCCTTTGGTGTAAATTATACAACTTGAAGGAGATCTGGTTGAGTCATGGACTATCAAAATGTACATGTGTTAAATACAACAAACTCTCTGGAATGGAGAGATAAGGTTAAAACAAATTTAATGGCTTATGAACCTGAGGTATGGAAACTTGTATGTGATGGTTAATGCACAGACTCTACCTTGTTGCAAGAACAACAATCTTCATAACAAGGATCTTGATCTAATAATGGATTTAACCTTTGCAAAAGGAATCTGGAATAGATTGCATCTCATGCATGAAGGAGACACTAGTGGATGCATTATCAAGAAGGAGAAGATAAACCAGAAGAAGAAGAAAAATTCCTTTCAAAAGGAAAAAGGTCAATCAAATGAGATACCTTCCAGGGTGAATGGATGTGAGTACCATGAAGAAATTATAGTTGAGGAAAAAGCCAAACTTGACACAGCCTTGACTGAAATAGAAATATTGAAGAATTAAAACAAAAACCTTAAGACATTGGTGCAACTATGTGATGAGAGAGAATATGAAGATAAGGAAGAAATTGTTGGCCTGAAGGCACAAATTGAAGAAGCAAGGAAAGTAGAAGACACTCTGCTGCAACAAATGAGAGAGAAAAGTCTGGAATGTGGACTATTGAAAGAAGAGGTGGTAAGACTAAGGATGAAATTAGAAAAGGCCCAAATTAAACTAGTTATGAATATTCCACAAATGAAAAGCTCTGGATAGTTGGACCAAATTCTAAATGCTCAAAGGTCTCCTCTCATAAAGACTGGGATAGGCTATGAAGGAGAAACAATTAAGTCCAAGGTAGAAGATAACAGGAATATCATTTTTGTAAAAGCTGTAAAGGATAATGAAGCAGCTCAGAAGATTCCTACAGAAGTAGAAGCCAGCAAGGACATGATTTGTAAAGAAACAAACAGAAACAAGCAACAACATGAAAGGACATTGAATTAGAGGATGAAAAAATCAACTGCTAAAGGCTCATACGCTCCTAAGGATGAATTGAACAAATTCGGAAGATGTCAAAGGAGGTTCTTTCCTCCTATGAAAAATATCACATGTTTCTCTTGTCATAAACTAGGACATATTGCAACACATTGTAAGACAAGGCATATCAACTTTAACCAACAAAAGATGTAGCGAATGAGAAGAACCCCTCAAGCAAGAAAATGGAAAAGACAATCTTTCACCAGGTACACAAATCATTTACGTGGCTACTGTTATTCATGTAATGACTTTGGACACATAGCAACTCAATGTAAGACAAGGAGAATCAAGTTTAACCAACAAAATATGCAACAAATGAGAAGACTACCTCCAGCAAACAAATGGAAAGGACAACCACTCACCAGGTACATAAATCATTTCCATGGCTATTGTTATGCATGCAATAATTTTGGACATAAACTTGTTGAATGTAAATTATGTTAAAAAGGGAGCATAAAATATTATACATCAGCTCAAACGTACCTTGGTAAAATAAGATGTTATGTATGCCTCAATATTGGTCACAAAGCAAAAGACTGTAAAATGTCGTATACATTAAAGAACTCTAGACATATGATGGAATCTAATCAAATCAAACAAAACTATGAATCAAAAAGAAGTGCAGACATTATGAAGAACCCCAATAAAGTATGGAAGGAAAAGAGAAAGGGGGATCTTGTTACCTCAATAACATAATGAATCCATCATAGTCTCAGGGGGAGCTGCTCTAGGAAGCTACGCAAATATCCAACCAGTGATAGATATGAAGCAACATCCCAGGGGGAGAGCAGTTCATAAATAGTCCCCACAAAAGTAGTCTAAGAAGAGCTCCATGAAATAACAATAGCTAAAAGGTTAGGAAGGGAGAGGAAAATTCCTCTAACAGAGAACTATAGAGGAAGAAGATTATCTAAAGCATTCAATAACCGACAGATTGATGGAAGAAGAGAAGGAAACAAGAAGCCATGGTAGTAGAGAGAACATCAGCCAAGATCATGTAAGCTAAGAAGACAACAACACACTAAGTGATGAATGGTTAAATCACAAAAATTATGTTTCGAACTATAAAACTGGAAAAATCCATAGAGGATGATCACACTGTGCATCACACTGCAAGAATTAACAATGAATCAAATTTAAGAAGGATGAGTAAGAGAAATGTTTATCATCATTATATCATTACATCATTCATCTATGAAAAGTCCCCTTGGAGGAATGAAGTTAAATAAGCGACAAATCTCTGAGTGGTCTGCCCATGAAGATTCCAAGTAAAGAAATTGAAGATGTCTTCCCAAAGATCATTATGTTATAACAATTGAATTGTATATAAAGCAGCAATGATTCTGGAGTAGTCCTAGAAAGGAAAATACAGTGACATTCTTTTAAACCAGAATGACAGAATAAGCAAAAGGTTAATGATGCCAAGATCAGATTCAGTATATTGATGATTTTTGTTGAGTACAGTGGAGAGCTCAATAGTATAAACTATGAAGGTTGTCTTAACTATGGGTGCATGTGCGAGTTGAAGTGAAATTACTGCTTGGTTTATCAAAGTAGTATCAATTGGTATTTGGATCATGCAGTCTGCCTATCAGCAGAATACCAAGTGTCCTCAATAGAGCAGTGGTATGGTACATGTACTCAAGATTAGAAGTACATCAAGGTAGTATTCCCAGCGTTATCTGCATTACTAAAGCATGAAAATGTCAATAACAGTGCTAAAGGATCATTATTTTGTTTACGCTTGAAGCATTATATTGAGCATTGAAGCAGTATCTATTTCTATATATAACTGCATGCCTTCTTGAAGTCAGTACATATATATCTTCAAGGCCTCTCTCTTAAGAAAATTCATAACACCGTGTGAAGTCTGTTTGCTGAGATTTCAATTAAACATCTTGAATATGTTTTTGCGGAAGATAATCATGATAGAACAGTTAAAGTATATGAAGTATGAAGGACTAGTTGTGTTGATATTACATTTGAAGCTCAAGAGTTTGTTAATGTTACATATAAAGCCTACTTTAACATAAAGGAATTTCCGTATCAAGGGTATTTCAGCTATTAAGTGTAATATCCCTGTCAGCAGCCTAGCTCTTATCACCACCAACAGGCAGTAAAGGTGAACCACATCTATAAAAGATATATTGGCATCGTCATATTTGAATATATGTGTACTACAGATATGTATCTTAGATGAATATCATAATATGGATTGAAGTATATTTCGAGCATACTTTAAATGTCGTATGAAGCATTCTCAATATTTCAGTATTGTTCCAATGATGCATCCCTGATTAGATAAGTCTGATTTTCAAAAAAAAAAAAGTGTTCTCCCAACAACTCTTGTACACCAGTCAGGAAGACAAGTTATAAAGCCATGAGAAGAAGGCCTAAACACAACTCAGAGAGAGGAAATGCAAAGATAGAATCCACACTGGGAAATGTGCAACCATTTGCCATTGATGTCAAAGGGGGAGGAAAAGCAAGCAAAACAAGATAGGCAGAGGAAGACAAAACACACCTTTTAGAATGAAAGGGGGAGGAAGTCCTGAAGGAAGTATTGGAGTATTGGTGGAGTATTGCCATCAATGCCAAAGGGGGAGACTGTTGGAAATATTTTCATTGATGGCAAAGGAGAAGAAAGGAGTTGCACCTGAACTATCACAAAGAAGAACCAGCAATAAGGCAAAGGAGACAGACAAGGAGTAGAGGCAGTGAGGGCAGCAAAAAGAGGCAGCTCAGACATCTGGAAGAAGTAGAGGCAGCAGAGAGAGCATTAGACAAGAAGCAGAGGCAATGGATGAAGCAGATAGGTGACTAGAAGCAGAGACAACGAATTGAAGCAGAGGAAGAAAAGAAGCAGTGAGGTAGAAGGGCCATCGAATTGAAGATCTGGCTAGAACCAAGAAAGTTTTGTATTTGAGTTCATATGTATAAATGAAGAATTGTTCTGAATTCCGTGTGATTTGTTTGTATATATATTCTGTGTGATTGGATAAATTACTATTGATCCAGGGTAGGTCGATGTTATTGAATACCATTGCCATAAACCCTGTAAGGCAACGGTTGGCGGGATTTCATCTTACAATGTATTCAAGAGAGAATTACATTCTTTTGTGTAATTACATATCACAGTGAAGAAGAGTAGAGGGATCGAATTTGTTTTGAAATCAATCTATGTAAATTGGTTCAAGTAATGATTTTGAGTTCTGTTGAAACAATGTTGGAAACTTTTGTTTCACAGAAGTGGAGAGAATGCTATAAGTGGTATCGAGAGTTAATTTAAAACTACGGGAAGAATGATTTCGGGTTTTAAAACCGGTTGAATCCTGAATAGGGGGAAAAGGAGCGACATGTGCCTGAGAATTTGTGAATATGAAATGAATGGGATCAGAGTTAGATGGCACTATTTGAAGCGATGAATACAAAGGCGCAGTTGAAAGGAGGACTTTAATTCATGGTTGTGGAGTCGAATTGAAGACACAAAGGACTTAAAGCTCGTTCAAACTTTGACATGGGTCAAAGCACAGTGGAATAGCAAGGTGAAGGATTAATTGTACGTTGGGCCTGTTCAATTCTTAAATTATACAAAATCGAGTGAATTCCATGTTATGGCGCTGTTCGATTAACCAAAGGAGCGGAACCTTAATTGAATACAAGTAATAGAAATGGAAAGACTGTTTGAGTTGGAACAGTAATGAACACAACAACGAAATGGAGAACAGATTCCAAGTTGAAGGAAGGCAGAATCGTGAGATGAAGTCGGAACCATGAGCGACAAGCAGCAAGGCTGTTTTGAAGAAACCAACAAGTGGTCTCGCGCGACCTCAAGACCGGTAAGTAGAATTCCTCAAAAAAACGCGATATATTCCAACACTTGACACGTAAGGTGGGGGTGGTTTTTAAAAACCACAAATATTGCGTAATTTCTGAGAATTAAAACTCGTGCATTTTGGTTACGCAATTATCTTTGGATTGGGGAGAAACAATGCGATCAATAGTCATATGTTGGATGTGAATGGTAAGTTAATGTTGGGACCCGCTCTTATCGCGCAATTTTTGAAGATTAAAACTCGTGCATCTTCATAACGCGACCACCGTTGATTTATCAAAGTGGAATGCGATAAGCTCGTAGCCGTTGGATGTATATTGAGAGGTGTGCGTCGATGAAATGGTAAGTTAAAACTTTATAACACAAAGTCTTAACTTTATCAAGTCGTGGTTGTATATACTGTGGGCCATATCAATCATGTTGATAATGGGGTTATTAAAGTTGAAAGGTGAGTTGTGAAGCCGTGACCAACATTTATGTGCGGTGGTTTGTAATTTAGTCAAAGGTTGAAAGCTTATATTAATGCTGTGCTGAAGGATTGAGAGTCCTTATATTGTTGGCCTTTTTGGTAAATATTAAACCAAGGCATGGATTAATAACCCATGAAATAAATATACGTTAACATATATGAGAGCCCAAGTTCATGCAGGATTCGAATAATGGATTCGAAGATTCAGAAAATGAAGTTAGCCTTCGATTAAGAGTTGAAGAAATGAAATTGACTATGGTTTGAACCATGAAATAAGAAAATATTTCGTATGTAAAGATTGCCAGATTGTGAATTTATTTGGGCATGAATTTGCATGCATTTTATATGCAACGTTGAGATTTGGGAATGTGGGTATAAGTTATTTAACATAGTTTTATCAAAGTGTTGAGCTCCGACCTTAATCCTGAAGTTTTTGAACATTGGCTAAAAGGCTTCAATTATTCATTTCTGACAGTTGAACATGATAAGTTCCGAAGGGTTTAACAAGATCATTTCATATGGTAAGTCTGCAAAATAGATTTTGGCTATGGTTGGAACCATGAAGGTTGAAGAAAGCTTCCGCATTGATAAAGCTGCCAGATTTAGAACATAATTTGGGAAATGCATTCTACATGCATAGAAAGCAGGAGAGTATGCAGAACTGTTACACTACAGCAGTAGAAAAGAAAAACACACAGTGAGCCAAGAACTGAAAGGGTTGAATGAGATATATTTGTTGCAAATGTAAATGTAAATGTTTTAATTAATTTTATATTGTTTTTGATGCAAAGGCAAGTCTCCGTAGGAAAAGAAAACTCCACTGTAAAACTGAAATATGTACATATTACTATATTCTTTTGAACGAGATGAAAAATAAATGAGAAGGTGGAAGGCAAAGAGTCATGGCTGTTCATTTCGAATTCCCTGTGGAATGCAAACAATTATGAGGTGATCTCCATAAATAATGTTACCAATATATGCATAGAGAAGTTAGATAATGGAGAAAGGGGTCTGAGAAGTGTAAGGAAAAGAAGGAGCAGATAGAGAAGCTGTGAAGATCCAAAGATGATATAAGGCAAATATGAAAGCTGGAGGACAGCAGTGAAGAAGGAGGAAAACAGAGCTGATATCCAAGTAAATCAGCATATGATTTTATTGTAGTGTGAGGGAGTTGGTCCTTCCATATCAATTTGTAGCTTTATAGATGTCAGTTGTAGCTGGCTGAGGTAGGAGCCTCCTATAGGTTGTAGCCTGCATAAAATAGATGGGAGTTGGAGCTTCCTTGCAAGTTGTAGCTTGCAGAATTGAGGTAGTAGCCTCTTGTTGGTTGGAGCCTACAGAAAATCAGTGGTGAGAGGGAGTTGGAGCTTGCGTTTGCATCACAACAATAATAAGATGTAGTTTTTTCCCTTATGGGTTTCCACTTATATCCGGTGTCTATGTGCATGATAATTATGTGTTGATACTCTGTATTTAATCTGCTTAATACCTGCTACTCACTTATTAAGATTGTTGTTTCACTATACATTAAGTTTATCATGAAATGAAGATGTAAATAAGTGTAAAAGAAAGTCTTACAAAACCATGAATGCATTAAACTGATTCACCCCCCCCTCTCAGTTTAACTAAGGGTTCAACACCACCGCCACAACCCGTGGGTTTGGCCGAACTGTCGAAGTATGCCCAGGGGAAGTCAAAGTTAATGACTTCGAGTGTGATGGTTCTAGGGGGATGCGGGGGGTCTTCATCAGGGATGCTGCAGTAGGAGGATAAAATGCATGATGTAATAGAGTGCCAATTGGGAGGGCGATCCAAGAATATGGAGCCATTCCTAGCCAGCCAAATTCCCCAACAAATGAGGAGGGGAAGATTCTTAGCCTTATGCGGAGAGACTATTTTCCACCAGTTTTTCCAAGCCTCCACTAGATTATGTCCATGCCACTGCGAATTGATGCCCAGATCAGATAGAATATAAGTCCATAATGCCCAAGAGGAGTGGCAGATAAGGAAGAGATGATCTATAGATTCAGATTCTATCCAGCAGAGTGAACACCAAGAGGGTCCATGAATGGTTCTTTTGTGTAGGTTTTCCATTGTGGGTGCAATGCAATTAATTATGCACCACATGACGAGTCTGGTGCGCAGTGGTGCCTTGAGTTTCCAGATGCACTTCCACCCCCAATTTTGCATCTATGGGAAGTGATCCAAATATATGAGTAAGTAGCCTTCTTTGGGAGAGTAAAGCCCAGATTTAGAGGGGGCCCAGATTAATTCATCATCCCCTGTACATATACAAATACGGCCTTCAGATAGAGCAACTATGTATGACTGCCAAGTTTGGTGCATCAGCCCAGGGAGTCCAAGTTGATTGGCGATTTTCCAACCTTACAGATAGAGAGTCGAGGATAAATGGCCAGTAATTTGTGAAATGAAGTGGATGCCTTGATCAGATAGATGGTTAATGATCTCTCGTGGAAGGGTGTGCACATTTCCACATCTTGACCAGGGATCAATACCAATGCGTGCCAGATTTCTAGATTTGATTCTCCAAGTTAGACCATTTCGAATGTGCGGGAGTGAGGCAAGGACAACCTTCCATATAGATGAAATGTTTCGGTGGCTCCAAGAGGGTTTTCTCATCCAATCGATGATATTCAAGGGCCGAATGTATTTCATGTAGACCACCTGCGTCCATAGATTCTTGGTGGTCATAATCGTCCATCCCATTTTTGTTGCGAGTGCTTTAGAAAAAATGTCTAGGTTCTTGATGCCCCATCCTAGCCATTTTTTGGGGAGGGAAATGTGGTCCCATTTAATCCATGCAAACGTATGACCTTCCCGGTTTCCATTCCATAAAAATATGCTGCATAAAATTTGTATTCTATTAATGATGGCTCAAGGTATCCAAGCAAGTGACATCCAGTAAACTGGAGTAGCTTCCAGGACTGATTTTATTAAGGTGAGGTGGCTTGCCCGAGATAGCCATCTGTTGTGCCATATAAAAATTCTCTTTTCCAATTTGGAAATAAGCCATGTCAAATCTATAATGTGGTAATCTAAGGGTTTTAGTCTAAACCTGAGATACCTAAGGCCATCAAGGGGATCCATAGGAGTGAAGGGAAATCAATTCAAAACAAGTCTCCTCTCCTGTGGAGTGCATCCAAATACAAAGATGGCCAATTTTAGTGCATTACAGACCATGCTAGCTGCAATGCTGAAGTTAGCAAGAGCTGCTGAGAAAGATAGAGTGTCACCAATGGATCCATTGAGTAGAATGAGAACGTCATCAACAAAAAGAAGATGGGAGAGTTTGCATCCTTCTGCAATTTTGATGCCCTGAAAGCGGCCCTGATTGCTTTCATCCATGATTAGCCGAATCAAAGCTTCCATTATGAGTAGGAAGAGGAGTGGGAATAGTGGGCATCCCTGTTGAAGTCCTCATTCAGAGTGGAAGAAAGGAGATGAAAATCTGTTGATGAGGAAACCGGAAGATACATTGGTGATGCGACACATGATCCATTTGATGAAGTTGTAGGGGAAGCCTAGCTAGGTGAGAATCATGCGAATGTAGAGCCAATTGGATTGATCGAAGGCCTTAGCGAGGTCCAGTTTAAGGATGATTCTTTTGAGCTTCTTATGTTTTACGGAGTGGAGCACTTCTTGGGCAGTGCCGATAGCTTCATGAATCTGGCAGTGATGGAGTAATGAAAATTGTTCAGGAGATATGTGTTCAGAGAGGATGGGCTTGATGCAATTTGAAAAGATTTTGGTTATGATCTTGTAAATGCAGTTGCAGAGGGAGATAGGTCGATAATCAGATAAAATATTGGGATCGTCAGATTTGGGTATGAGGGCAATAAAGGTGGAGTTAAAGGCGTCGTATAATTTCCCCGTCGTGCGACATTCTTTAACCAGATTGAGGATATCCTGTCCCATGATATCAAAGAAGGCCAAGTAGAATTCAATGGGCCAGCCATCAAGCCCAAGACTCTTGTCTTTTTGGAACCATTTCAAGGTGTCCTGGAGTTCTTGAATGGTGACAGGTCGTGTCAATTGTTCTTCATCATCTAGTTCCACAAATCTGGGAAATAATCTAGCCACTCTTATGATTTCAAACAAATTAGTGTTAGCAGGAGCCTTGTAGAGGTTGCGAAAGTGTTACACGCCCATGTGAGCCCAATGATGGAAAATTTGGGCCTGATTTCCATTTTCTTCCTCCAGTGACCAGATGGCATTGATAGCTTTGCGTCCATTGGCAAACTGATGGAAGAATTTGGAGTTTTCATCGTGAGCTTTTAGCCATATAGCTCTGCTCCGAAGGTGCCAGGTTTCCTCTCATTCCTTGAGTTTCCGAGTTCTTTCAGCAGCAAGCTGAGTGAGATGTGTCCTCGTAGCTATTGTGGCCGGCCCATCCATCAAGGCAGATTGTATCGCAGCAATTTCAGATTCAATTCTGCAAATATTTTCCTCATCCTTTTTCCTCCTATCTCGAGTCCATGTCTTGGTCAGCTTCTTGACTGCGGAAATCTTAACAGCAAATGTCATAGAGGGTGAGGAACCATGATCGGGGGTGGGGGTGGGAAGTGCAAAATTTGGTGACTAATTCAGTGTAATCCGGGTGGGAGAGCCAACTGGCATTGAACTTGAATGGGCTGCAGGGCTTCTCACGACCTGGAGCAAGTTCCATATATATGGGGAAGTGGTTAGACATACCCCTAGATTCGACCCATTGTCGATACGATAATCCAGAGGTGGTTAAGGATTCATGAATGAGAAAACGGTCCAATCTGCGTGCAACAAAGGCCTATCCAACCCCGTGATTTCTCCGGGTGGGGTGGATTTGAGGCATAGGGATGTCGACTAGGTGATGGGTATCAATGAGCTGGATAATATCAGTAGACAAAGGATCGGGTTGTGCAAGGGGACCCCGGGATTCAGCAAGACCCAAGGATAAGTTAAGGTCACCACCGAGAATGAGATTGTGGGCTGAAAGGAGGAAAGTATTGAAGAGGTGTTGCTAGAGGGGTAGACGAGAGCTGTAGGGTCCATAAATATTTATTAGATGGTATTCTGACCCAAGGTCAGAGGAGAAAATATCTGCACCCAGAAATCCTTCCCCACCCCATTTATTGAGTACCTTAATGGATCGAGGATTTATGCCAAGTAAAATTCCTCCAGAGCGGCGACGAGCATCCATTGCCTGAAAGTTCCAACTCGGGCAGGTGGTTCTAAGGGTAGAAATCACATGTTCAGAAGAGTCAAGGGTTTCTTGGAGAAAGATGATGTCTAATGGTGTGCCTGTCAATAATCTTTGCAGGGCCAATGTTCTGGAGAGGTTGGCCAACCCATGACAGTTGAAAGATATGATTTTCATGAGGTAACTTGTGGCTGGGTCATCCGTGCTCTAAGGACCCCTTCAAGAGTTTTTTGTTTGCCATCCACCACCTCTAGCCCAACCTGAATGATTTCCTTAGATATGTTAGTGTAATGACCCATACCTAAGTGATGAATAGTATAATCGTTAAAATTATATGTGGATGACCCAATAAAATAATGATATAAATTAGTTAAAGAAAATTAATTAATTTATAAACCAACATAAAGTCATTACACCCATTTCTAACTTATAAATAAAAACATTTAAATTAAACCAAATTAATTAAGTATTAAACAAACATAATACCAATTAAGCTCCCATAAAGTCATCTCCTCTACGTAAGTGGATAAAGACTCAACCCAGATATTTAATACACTCAACCCCAAAAACTTATCTCAAACATTAAATAGACCCTTAAATGAAGATAAGGTCGCCTTAAATGATGGCAGACCCTCATAAATATGATAAAAGATCTTCGGGAGCAGAGGGCGGTGGGGAGATGGTTATAAGGGGGAGGATGTGAAGGAGTAAGGGGGGGGTTGGAAGAAAATTTCTACATTCGGGCTAACAAGGGATTGAAGGATACGCAGAGTTCAAAAAGGAGAGTTTCACCGTTTCCGGATCACATGCGTAAGATCACTTTTCGGGTCTAGATTGCCTTAGACTACTGGAGGATTGTTGTTTTGGGTAATCTGTTCTGTTCATCAAACATCATTGGGATCTGTTCATCAAACATCATTGGGAGGAGAACTATCATCACAGTTCTAAATATCAGCATCAGCGTTCCAGGTATTTTCTTTTGAGTACAGATTTGTTTCTCCATTCAATTTTACTGCAAATGTTTATTGTAACACAGCACTGCCGAATATCTTTTCTCTGCAATTAAATTAAATCTGTGTAAGGAACCCAAATCGGGTGGTGGCGTATGTCTTATGGGTATTAGCTGTGCACTGTTATGCAAGCTCACTGTAGATCATATATATATAATCAAGTCACTGTTATATCAATAGTGCAACTATAACAAACAATATCACTGTTATATGTCAAAGTCATTGTGGTTACTGTTAGGTCATCAGGGTCAACAAGGTTACTAGCATATAGATCATACCTCCGCTTAGAAACTTCAAACCTTGGCAACTTCATTACTTGACATCTGCATCACCAACAACTTGTGCTACAAATCCTGCTACGAATCTTCAATGCTCAAATACTGGTATCAAAATCTCTGACCTTAATCTACAAATTCTTGAGTAATCACAATCCGTATATTTATTACCGTAAATATTTCACGTAAAGATATCGTATATACTATAGCATGTTTCTGCCTTAATAAGATTGATGTAGATGTAGTCGCAGATAAGATTTAAGAAATTGCGTAGCTTCGATTTGTGCCAAAATGTAATCAAGCCTTAGAGCCCTTGGAAGGGACTTTACATATGGTATCAGAGGGTGATTCAAACCCTCTTACGACCTTATAGGCTCATTGAAAATTGAAAACTTATTTCCAGGCTGCCGCTGGTACAAACTAGTCTCCGGTTGATCCAATTTAAGGCTGCTCTGCATTGCCTGGTCACAAATATCATCCAACAGCAGGAATCTTGTGCAACTAACTGATGCTGCAGCTGTAAGATTCAAATCAGATGTTCTAACAACAATATAAAATACATTATTTTCAAACCAAGAAATCAGCTCTTTAAACATCGTAATTGAAGGGAAATGGACAATATGCCAAATTAAAATAGAGGTCTTCCTTCCTCAAGGAGCCATTAGATACAGATACAATACGCAAGGGAATTCAATATTAAAATTCATATCACTCACTAGAAATCATTTGCTTGATTTTTTTTTATATATACAAAAACAGCGTAAGTTGTAATCCCTATACTCAAGAAGTAACAAAGCACATATCGCTGGTATCTCATATCGCTGGTATCTCTTAGTCAATTTGGGGAAAAGTACGTGCAAATCCCTACTGCTGTTTTACATTATTTTTTTTCAAAAATAGAAAAATCAAATAAAGATGACAACAAAATCATTATATGGTTAAAGTCATTTTCAGAAGAGATTTAATTGATGTGGTTCTTCAACATTTAGGTAACGGTAGATACATTACCAAGAAAATCAAGTAAGACAGTGGGGTCTTACATTTGGGATAAGACAAGCTTACTGGAGGCCTTAACAGCAGAAGAAATACTCAATGGCTGTAGGATAAGATGTCTCTCAAGTCAAGAACCATGAACATTATAGAGTTTATCAATGCACCAGTTTTACTTTCTCCTTTCGATCTTAAACTGAAAATCTCTTTGGATTGTGTTGCCATTTTCTAAATTCCGAGTGTGAACATCTAGGTTCTAACAATGAAAAGATTCAGCGAAACCACGATTTTATCATTTCTGCTAGAGTTTAGACCTAAACATAAAATACTCATAGGATATTCATTTCGCTGCTCCTGAAAAGTATTCTAGTAAAGTACTACTGGGAATGATCATCAAAAAGTTTTGCTGATCCTTCAGTACATGCCAGAACCTAAAACTTCCCAGTTTGCAGTCCATAACCATGTTGTCTAAAACAAGAATTATGCATGATAATAAAACTTACTAAGTCAATCTAAGAAAATCAGAGAGTTAGTAACCGCAATTGATTTCGATGATACTGGATTGCTCGTGGAAACCAGCTCCATATCTGCTCGTGGTCGCTTCAGAAGACCTTCTGAATTGATGCTTCTAACTTCACCATCTTGGCGTTCAAAATTTGTAGATAATTGGTCATCTTTTGCAGCAGTTTCTGGTAGCCTAAAACTTAAACATTTCATAGTGCCTCCAACAATGTGTTTCTGCACTGCGTAGGAACCTAGTATGCTTTCTGACTGTCAATTCCCAGCAGCTCCTCATGAATTCATCTGAGCTCCCTGGAGTATATTATTTGCTTGCAGAGTAAATTATAGGCGGAGTTTCAAAAACAACTCGCTGTCAAAAGAAAAATTTTGGTAGACGAGGCAAAGCCAGCAGGGCATACCATGCTGTTGCGCTGTCTAAAAGACGCCACAGGGCGGTCTGTTTTCTTGGTTATCGAGCTCATGAACGAATGGAAAATATGCCACCGTCCGCAAATTAATTTAACATAGTTTTTTTGATATCGAAATACTTCAGGTTAGCACATTTGTAATCGTCATGGTTTATATAAATCGTATTGAAAATCAACTCCAATGATCCTCGAAATGTCACCACCGTAACTGTTAAGATGTGGCCCGTAAATGAAAACGTGGCAAAGATCGGCCTCAAACCCGTCCAAAAGATATCTATCACGCTGCTAAGGGTATATGAATTACTAACAAACATATGTTATATACTATACGCCAAAATCTGTGGATATAATATATCCAGCCGCACAATGTACTTCGGTAATATATTTAAACCGACTGCGATACTTGTGCGCGTTAGCCATTTCCAACCAAAGGCAATGCGTGGCTTCCAATCCCTTGAATGGCTCTCTTCGTTGAAACGTCACTAAACTCCATTGAAAGACGCTAACCTATTTCAGATTTTTATGTCTTCATAATAAAACCCCATTTTGTGGGCCAGAGATTCGAAATCGGGACGTGTCGTTCCAAGTGAATCGGACAATAAAAGTGAGGAGCGGTCGTAGTCCACCCTGGGCCAATTTTTTGGAAAATTCTGATACCAAACATTGCAAACAAAGCATAGTATATGTGATTTACGCCAAGGTTTAAAATCACGCAGCCTGTATTGAAACCCACGCCGTCCAAATTGGCTCCGTCCACTTATAGGTATATATATATATAATATGTTCAAATAGAAATTGAAATAAAATTTGCGTTCAATGGAAATTTAAAATCAGGTTGTCATTGACCGGATATATATATATGACGCGTCCAAATAGAAATTTAAAACCGAATTGTCATTTACAGGGTATATATATATATATATATATATATATATATAACATGTTCCAAATAGAAATTTAAAACCGAATTGTGATTTACAGGGTATATATATATAACATGTTCCAAATAGAAATTTAAAACCAAATTGTCATTTACAGGGTATATATATATATATATATATATATATATATATATATAACATGTTCCAAATAGAAATTTAAAACCGAATTGTCATTTACAAGGTATATATATATATATATATATATATATATATATATATAACATGTTCCAAATAGAAATTTAAAACCGAATTGTCATTTACAGGGTATACATATATATATATAAAACATGTTCCAATAGAAATTTAAAACCGAATTGTCATTTACAGGGTATATATATATATGTAACATGTTCCAATTGAAATTTAAACAGAGTTCGTAATCTATATGGTGTATGTATATATCGATTAACGCATTTTAAATTGAAATTTAAAAAAAGAAGAAGAAGGGTTTGAAGTTATATGGTGTATGTATATATCGATTAACGCATTTTAATTGAAATTTAAAAAAGTTTGTAAGTTATATGGTATATGTATATATCTATTAAATGCATTTTAAATGAAATTTAAAAAGGTTTGTAAGTTATATGGTATATGTATATATCTATTAAATGCATTTTAGATGAAATTTAAAAAGGTTTGTAAGTTATATGGTATATGTATATATCTATTAACGCCTTTAATTTGAAATTTAAAAATAAGGTTCGTCATTTATATGGTATGTGTATATACATATATATAGTCAATAATCATTGTAAAAAAAAAGAAAAAAAAGAAAGAAAGGAAGATTTATATAATATGTAATATGTAAATCAAATATAAATATGTTAAAGATCGGGATTTATATAATAGGGTTATACATGGTAAATGGTGGATACGTTCAATCATATAACATATCATCAGACAAAGAGCGATTGATAGCATCGTGTGCTCTGATCACATGTGCATTGTGATGCCTTAATCCTATAGTTAAATTACGAAAATAGTTTAAAATACCTAACTAGATGATTCGCGTTAAGTCGGGATTAAATAGGCCCTAATCATTGCATTTCACTCTAGATTTAGTAAGCATACATTACCCTTCATAGGACAAGGAGGTCGCGTTGCCACCCTCCTTGACCTTGGTACCAGTAAGACCTGCCTGCAGGTAAAATAGCAAAAGAACTATACCCATATGTCAGCTCTAATCTTGCGAGAATTATATTTTGTCAGTCTAAAAATTTATCCTCTCCTCATGAAGTTATTATGCATTTCAGGAAAAATTACCATGTTGAACACGTACCAAAGGCGGCAGCGCCAGCGGAATGCAGCGCCGCCACCTCCACCTTCACCATCGCCTTCACCACCATCAAGATCGCCGTCAGCACCTGTTGCTCCGCCTGATCTCACTACTGTGATGAGCTCATTAGAGGCCATTATGGAAACCTTGAAAGGGTCGCAGTCGACCAGGAACAAGGAGGAGCGACGTCAGTCAGAGGAAAGGCACTCAGAAAAGCCGAGGGATTTTGATGACAAACCCCACAAGGAAGATATCTCACGGGAACTGCAAAAGATTAAACTCCCGGAATTCTCTGGAGGACGAGGTGGAGAGCATGCCGAAGCATGGTTGGAAGGGATGATACGATGCTTTGCATTAAGAGAATATTCTTCAACTTCTAAAACGAAGATCGCTGTATTCCAACTCAGAGGGAATGCTCTGATTTGGTGGGGGAATATGGAAAAACAGCTGCATCTGACATCGGATACCGTTCCTTGGGAATTGTTTATGGACCGATTCCGTGCGAAATACTTGCCGCCGTTCTTTCAAGAGCAGCAAGCTGGAGCCTTCCATACTCTAACCCAAGGGAGTAAAACCGTGGAAGAATACGAGACAAAATTCATGGAACTTGTGAAGTATGTCCCTTATCTAGACACGGATGAACGCCAAGCCGAGCGTTTCATATTTGGGTTAAATCCTTGGATCAGAGCCATGGTAAGAATGTGGAAGCCACCGACCGTGGCAGAAGCAGTGGAATGTGCTCGTTATGCAGAGGAACATCTGGGGATAAAAAGGGATTTCAGGCCAGCTGAATCAATACCGCAGGCATTTACAGGAAAGACTCCCCGAAATTTCTTCCGAGGAAATAACTCGAGACCACCTCCTTATGGTAACAGGTTTACCCCAAGAGGAGCGGGGGCAGGAGCTCCCAGGACCATAAACGCAATAACTTCCGGGTCTTCAAACAACAGTGCGTGGAGGTCTCGGGGAATGGGTAATCGAGGAAGGAATGGGAGAGGAAGCAGCACCAGGGGACAGAGTTCTTGGTCGGGGATTTCTCAGTCAAACGAAAGAGGACCAACCCGAGTGGACTGTTGGGGATGTGGAGGACCCCATCTTCGACGGGATTGTCCGGAGAACTCGCGGCAGGCAGGAAAAGAACCAGAGAACTCGCGGCGAACAAGAAAAGAACCGTCATCAGATGCCCAAAGCAATCACAGAATCCATGCTGTCGTCAACAACAACCAAGCAGCACATCAATCAACGGTAGTGGAATCTTCAGGTACAATCAATGGGATAAAACTCAAAATCTTATTTGACACTGGAGCTACTGATAGTTTTATTTCATCTTATGCAGTGAACAAATGTGGGTTGGCAGCCTGCAAACAAGACGATTTTAGACAGGTAGAAATGGCTTCAGGAGACCTTCAATCGGTAGAATTATGTGTGGAAGATTGCAAAGTTGATCTAGGGGTCTGTGTGACCAAACTAAAAGTTTATGTCACAACCCTAGGTACTTATGACCTGGTGATAGGAATGGATTGGTTAGAATCTCATCGAGCATGGGTAGATTGTTCCGGGAAAACAATACTTTGCGTAAATGATATGGGTGAGACAGTCCAAATTCAAGGTATTAAGAGAAAGGTAACCTTGCGTTTCATCTCAGCCATGCAGATGAAGCGGTGCTTGAGGAAGGGTTGTCAAGTATATGCCGTTCAAATGGTGAGCAAAGAAAAAGGGCCTTCCTTAGATCAATATCCGATTCTAGCAGAATTTCCGGATGTTTTTCCGAAGGAACTACCTGGACTACCTCCTAGGAGAGAGCTAGACCTCGCCATTGAATTAAAACCTGGTACGGAACCTATTTCTAAAGCTCCTTACCGAATGACTGCCCCGGAACTTCAGGAGCTGCAAATACAGCTAAAAGAACTGCTTGATGTAGGGCACATTCGACCCAGTGTTTCACCATGGGGTGCTCCGGTAATCTTCGTCAAAAAGAAAGATGGTTCATTACGACTGTGTGTGGACTATCGAGATTTGAACCGGGCCACGGTAAAGAATAGGTATCCGATGCCTCGCATTGACGACCTTTTTGATCAAATGAAAGGAGCTACAGTATTTTCAAAGATCGATTTGCGATCAGGTTATCATCAACTCAGGATAAGCGAGAGTGATGTTTCTAAGACTGCATTCCGAACTCGTTTCGGGCATTATGAATTCATTGTGGTGCCATTTGGGTTGACCAATGCACCTGCAGTCTTCATGAACCTTATGAATAGCGTTCTCCGCAAATATCTTGACAAATTTGTACAAGTTTTCTTCGACGATATCCTCATTTACTCTAAGAATGAAAAGGAGCATGAAGAACACCTTTGGATAGTGTTATCTTGTCTCAGAGAGCACAAGTTATATGGAAAATTATCCAAATGCGCTTTCTTCCAGAAAGAAATCCATTACTTAGGTCATATCATTTCAGGCGAAGGAATCTCTGTAGATCCTGAAAAGGTAATTACAATCAGGGAGTGGCCGATCCCTAAGAATGCACATGAAGTACGTAGTTTTATGGGTTTAGCAGGTTACTACCGAAGGTTTGTGGAAGGATTCTCCAAGATTGCTAAACCCATCACAAACCTTCAGCGCAAGGGTGTGAAATATGAGTGGACTGAGGAGTGTGATAAAGCTTTTTCTGAACTCAAACGATTATTGACTAGTGCACCGATTTTACGGGTACCGGATATGGATAAAGATTTCACTGTGTGTACTGACGCATCTAAACAAGGGTTAGGTGCAGTTTTAATGCAGGAAGGAGGCGTAATAGCATATGCTTCGAGAAAATTAAAAACTCATGAAGAACTTTATGCTACGCATGATTTGGAGTTAGCCGCGGTGGTCTTAGCTTTAAAGATGTGGAGACATTACTTGGTGGGGAGAAACTTTGTGCTTAAAAGTGACCACCAAAGTTTGCAGTATTTATTCACCCAGAGAGATTTGAATGCAAGACAAAGACGATGGAGTGAACTCCTAAGCGAATATGATTTTGCCATTTCATATATCAAAGGAAAGGAGAATGTGGTAGCTGATGCCTTAAGTAGAAGACCCCGAATATTCTCCCTCGTACCTATCAAGGTGAACTTGAGAAATCAAGTTCTTGAACATCTTGTAAGAGATAGTTGGTACTTAAAAGTGAGGTCGGGACTTGAAAGTAACCGTTCGACGGAACCTAAGTTCGACGGGTATGATTTAGAAGAGGACGGAATTCTACGATTTCACGGAAGGATGTATATACCAGACAGTGGAGATCTCCGAAACACCATCTTGAAGGAAGCACACCGAGCAGTATATTGTGCACATCCTGGGGTAAAGAAGATGTATGCTGACACCAAGAGACTTTTCTTCTGGTCAGGCATGAAAAATGACATTGTCCAATTTGTTTCTAGATGCCTTGAGTGTCAACAGGTAAAAGCTGATCATCGCCACCCAACGGGTCTCTTACAATCTCATGACATCCCTATGACCAAATGGGAGATAATTTCTATGGATTTTATCGTTGGGCTGCCTCTTACGCAACAAAAGCATAATGCCATTCTGGTCGTGGTGGATCGATTAACAAAGAGCGCCCATTTCATCCCAGTAAGAGATACTTATGAAGTAGCTGATGTAGCTAGGGTATTCATAAATGAAATCATCAGATTTCATGGAGTACCTAAGAAAATTATATCCGATCGAGACCCTCGATTTACATCAAGGTTCTGGAATTGTATGCAGTCAGCCTTGGGAACTCAGTTAAATTTGAGTACTGCCTATCATCCTGAGACTGATGGACAGACAGAAAGGGTAAATCAAGTGCTCGAGGATATGCTAAGGATGTATGTTATGGACCAACAGTCACGTTGGGAAAAGTACTTACCCTTGGTGGAATTTGCTTACAACAATAGCTACCATAGTTCGATTGGGATGCCGCCATTTGAAGCATTATACGGAAGACCTTGCAGAACGCCGTTAAGTTGGGACAGGTTAGAAGATCGAATAATCGTCGGACCAGACTTGATCCAAGAGATGGAGGATCAGGTAAAACTGATTAGACAACGGTTAAAAGAGGCTCAGGATAGACAGAAAAGTTATGCGGACACTCACAGGACAGATAGGAGTTATGTGGTAGGAGATCAGGTTTTCATTCGCATCAGACCAAATAAGAGTACCATTCGGTTTGGGAAGGGGACAAAATTATCCCCCCGGTTTATTGGACCGTTTGAAGTCCTAGAAAAAGTTGGACCAGTCGCTTATCGTCTTGCACTGCCACCCCACCTGCACAAAATTCATAATGTATTTCATGTATCTGCCTTACGACATTATATTGTTGATAAATCTCATGACCTTCAATGGAAGGAACTGCAGGTATCGGACGAGGGAACCCTAACGGTCGAACCGTTACGTATTCTGGAACGTAGGGTTCGACAGCTCAGGAACCGCCGGATAGACCAAGTGAAAGTCCAGTGGGACAAGTATAGCCCTGGATCAGCGACTTGGGAGGATGCTGAGACTTTTTGCCAAAATTACCCCAACTTATGCTAAATTTTGAGAACTGAAAACTTTTATGTATATAACTGCTCTATTTTGATACTTGACATTTTGAAACACTATGTAAAGATGCGTTTTTACCTTGCTGGTACATGGATACCCATAAGTCTAGAATGCTACTTCACTCTACTGATACAGGATATATGCTGTTTGTTTAAAATTCACTGGTGCGTGGACACTGATATGCAATATGTCATTTAAATTAACATTTGCAAGAATATGAAAAATAAAATATATTGGTATATAAATTGACAGGGGTAAAGCAATGCATCATAAATAGAACATGTGTGAACTAAACAGAAGCAGTGTGTGAAATGAGAAATTTTATGGGACATACTGATACCTATGTAAACAAATTTTCTTTTTATAAGATTTTGGATTAATATCATAGATATCAAAATATTTTTAATATGTAAAGGTTGTTATATGGGTAACAATTGGTTATGAACAATATAGATGCATATGCTGTAATATGTGTACAAGTGTTTACATTGCAGATTGTGTACCAGTGATTGCTTCGCAGAACACAGATTATCGAAACAATAGACGTGATGACAGAATCCCAGAACGTTGAGACTCCATGTGATTCCATGATAGGGTGTTGACCCTGGTTCTACTGGGAGGGGTGTAAGTGTTGCCACTGTTTATCCTCCAATACCTGGAGTCATGGGAGGACTGTGCGAGTCACGCTCCCCTAGACGTGTGATGATGACTGCCGGATGCCTACAAGCATATCAGGTCGATATAATTAACGCTGATATCCTTAAGGTCTATGAATGGATCAGTAAAACTGGTGCCAGGTCATATTCCTGTAGAGGACGGATAGGAAGGAAATGGAAGAGATTAGGAAGGACAGGGTGGTTATAGAATAGTCTGCAGAGGCGGTTGAGATGTGAAGTAACAAATAAATATCAAAGAAAAAGAAACATGCATATACAAACCTTCTCACTTGTGCCCTAATCTCTAAAAACATAATTATCAATAAGTATATGAAGCCCTAACTTCGGGACGAAGTTTTCTTAAGGGAGGAAGTATGTAATGACCCATACCTAAGTGATGAATAGTATAATCGTTAAAATTATATGTGGATGACCCAATAAAATAATGATATAAATTAGTTAAAGAAAATTAATTAATTTATAAACCAACATAAAGTCATTACACCCATTTCTAACTTATAAATAAAAACATTTAAATTAAACCAAATTAATTAAGTATTAAACAAACATAATACCAATTAAGCTCCCATAAAGTCATCTCCTCGACGTAAGTGGATAAAGACTCAACCCAGATATTTAATACACTCAACCCCAAAAACTTATCTCAAACATTAAATAGACCCTTAAATGAAGATAAGGTTGCCTTAAATGATGGCAGACCCTCATAAATATGATAAAAGATCTTCGGGAGCAGAGGGCGGTGGGGAGATGGTTATAAGGGGGAGGATGTGAAGGAGTAAGGGGGGGGTTGGAAGAAAATTTCTACATTCGGGCTAACAAGGGATTGAAGGATACGCAGAGTTCAAAAAGGAGAGTTTCACCGTTCTGGGATTCTGGGCACGGGGGCAGAAGATCACTCTTCTGGGTCTAGGATTGCTCCTAGATCGGCTGGGAGGATTATTGTTTTGGGTAATATGTTCTGTTCATCAAACATCAAACATCATTGGGAGAAGAACTATCATCACAGTCCTAAATATCAGCATCAGCGTTCCAGGTATTTTCTTTTGAGTACAGATTTGTTTCTCCATTCAATTTTACTGCAAATGTTTATTGTAACACAGCACTGCCGAATATCTTTTCTCTGCAATTAAATTAAATCTGTGTAAGGAACCTTAAATCTGTGTATGTATGTCTTTTATGGGTATTGAAGGTGCCTTTGTTATGGCCTCCGCTGTAGATCATATATATATAATCAAGTCAACATTGTAATCGTAGTCTGACTATAATAAACGATATCAACATTATGTCTCCAGTGTTATTAGTTCTTGTTAGGTCTTCGGGGGTCATAAAGGTTACTAACATAGAGATCATACCTCCGCTTAGAAACTTCAAACCTTGGCAACTTCATTACTTGACATCTGCATCACCAACAACTTGTGCTACAAATCCTGCTACGAATCTTCAATGCTCAAATTCTGGTATCCAAATCTCTAACCTTAATCTACAAATTCTTGAGTAATCACAATCCAGATATTTATTACCAGAAATACTTCACGTAAAGATATCAGATATACTATAGTATGTTTCGGTGTTAATAAGATTGCTGTAGATGTAGTCAGAGATAAGATTTAAGAAATTACAGAGCTTCGATTTGTGCCAAAACAGAATCAAGCCTTAGAGCCCTTGCAAAGGACCTTACATTTGGTATCAGAGGAAGATTCAAACCCTCTTACGACCTTATAGGCTCATTGAAAACTTATTTGTAGGCTGCTGCTGGTACAAACCAGTCTCTGGTTGATCTAATTTAAGGCTGCTCTGCATTGCCTGGTCACAAATATCATCCAACAGCAGGAATCTTGTGCAACTAGCTGATGCTGCAGCTGTAAGATTTCAAATCATATGTTCTAACAACAATATAAAATACATTATTTTCAAACCAAGAAATCAGCTTATTAAACATCGTAATTGAAGGGAAATGGACAATATGCCAAATTAAAATAGAGGTCTTCCTTCCTCAAGGAGCCATTAGATACAGATACAGTACGCAAAGGAATGCAATATTAAACTTCATATCACTCACTAGAAATCAGTTGCTTGAATTTTTTACATACAAAACAGCGTAAGTTGTAATCCCTATACTCCAGAAGTAACAAAGAACAGATCGCTGATATCTCTTAGTCAATTTAGGAAAAGTACGTGCAAATCCCTACTGCTGTTTTACATTATTTCGTTTCAAAAAAAAATAGAAAAATCAAATAAAGATGACAACAAAATCATTATACGGTTAAGTCATTTTCAGAAGAGATTTAATTGATGTGGTTCTTCAACATTTGGGTAAACCGTAGATACATTACCAAGAAAACCAAGTAAAACAGAGGGATAAGACAAGCTTACTGGAGGCCTTAACAGCAGAAGAAATACCCAATGGCTGTAAGATAAGATGTCTCAAGTCAAGAACCATGAACATTATAGAGTTTATCAATGCACTAGTTCACTTTTCCTTTCGATCTTAAACTGAAAATCTCTTTGGATTGTGTTGACATTTTCTAAATTCCAAGTGTGAACATCTAGGTTCTAAACAATGAAAAGAGTCAGCGAAACTACGACTTTGTCATTTCTTCTAGACCTAAGCATAAAATACTCATAGGATATTCATTTCGCTGCTCCTGAAAAGGTAGGCTAGTAAATTACTACTGTGAATGATCATAAAAAGTTTTGCTGATCCTTCAGCACATGCCAGAACCTAAAACTTCCCAGTTTGTAGCGCATAACCATGTTGTCTAAAACAAGAATTATGCATGATAAATAAAACTTACTAAGTCAATCTAAGAAAATCAGAGCGTTAGTAACCACAATTGATCTCGCTGATACTGGATTGCTCGTGGAAACCAGCTCCATATCTGCTTGTGGTCGCTTCAGAAGACCTTCTGAATTAATGCTTCTAACTTCACCATCTTGGCGTTCAAAATTTGTAGATAATTGGTCATCTTTTTGCAGCAGTTTCTGGTAGCCTAAAACTTAAACATTTCATAGTGCCTCCAACATGTGTTTCTGCACTGCGTAGGAACCTAGTCTGCTTTCTGACTGTCAATTCCCAGCAGCTCCTCATGATTTCATCCAAGCTCCCTGGATTATATTATTCGCTTGCAGAGTATATTATAGGCTGGGTTTCAAAAACAGCTCGCTGTCAAAAGAAAAATTTTGGTAGCCGAGGCAAAGCCAGCAGGGCATACCATGCTGTTGCGCTGTCTAAAACGACGCCACAGGGCGGTCTGTTTTGGTTAGTCGAGTCGCGGGAACGAATGGAAAATATGCCACCGCCTGCAAATTAATTTAACACATAGTTTTTCGATATCATGAAATACTCTAGGTTAGCACATTTGTAATCGTCATGGTTTATATAAATCGTATTGAAAATCAACTCCAATGATCTGAAATGTCACCACCAGAACCGTTAAGATGTGGCCCAGAAATGAAAACGTGGCAGCATCGCCCGAAACCTGTCCAGTATATCTATCACGCGGTTAAGGGTATATGAATTACGAACAGCATATGTTATATACTATACGCCAAAATCTGCGGATATAATATATCCTAGCCGCATAACAGACGGGTAATATATTTAAACCGGACGGTGATATTTCTAGGCGGCGTTAGCCATTTCCAACCAAAGGCAATGCGTGGCTTCAGAATCCCTTGAATGGCTCTCTTCGTTGAAACGTCAATTAAACCCCATTGAAAGACGCTAACCTATTTCAGATTTTTATGTCTTCATAATAAAACCCCATTTTGTGGGCCAGAGATTCGAAATCGGGACGTGTTGTTCCAAGTGAATCGGACATGAAAGTGAGGAGCGTTCGTAGTCAACCCCGGGCCAATGTTGGAAAATTCTGATATCAAACATTGCAAACAAAGCATAGCATATGTGACTTACACCAAGGTTTAAAAATTTCGCAGCCTGTATTGAAACCCACGCCGTCCAAATTGGCTCCGTTCACTTATATGTATATATATATATAATACGTTCAAATAGAAATTGAAATAAAATTTGCGTTCAATTGAAATTTAAAACCGGGTTGTCATTGACCGGATATATATATATGACGCGTCCAAATAGAAATTTAAAACCGAATTGTGGAGTGACTCAGTGGGAGGGTTTGTCGCCACCATTATGTTGACGTGGGATTTCCTTATTTGATATTGGGTTTCAAAAGAGTTGTGCCAAAATCGCTTTACAGAGGGTCCAATACAATTAACTAACTTTAATTTTAAAAAGTGTCACTTTAATTTTCCTCGAACAGATTATGGGTTGCCTTCTTATGAGAAAATCCTAAATCGTTGAAAGCACAAACTAGTTTATCAATTATTTTTTTATTAAAGTTTATAATTTATAATTATTTTATTTTACGTAACTATAACATTGAATTATCAACACTATTAAAAAAGTTAGGGTTCAATGCGAGTAACAACTAACAACTACTCTAGGAAAAAAAAAATGTAAACTAAAATAAGATCCCAAAGTCGTGATTCCCTGATCGAGGTGTGTATTGGATCCACGACGTATCCATCCTAATTAATGATGGGCGCCTCGAAGGACAAACCCACCACCTTCCACATGCGTGGCAAGGTTGGCAGTTTCGCCTCATGCATAGGGGTCGTTAATAATATCGCGGTGGCAATAGTGGTAGACATTCAAGGCTTGGGCATCTGTTGGTTTGCATGTGATGTTTCAGTGGTGAACCTTTGGTCCTGGATCAATTAGAGGTGGCGATAGGTGTAACTTTCCGTAGTGGGAGACCTACATTGGTGTTCCTTTAGCATTTCCTTGCGCTGAATACCTGGTATGTAGTCCGACACTTCTCCCTTTTCTCCATGAAGCGAGTCTCCTAGGTAAGAGAATTGGGTTGGCCTAGTCCAAATTCGTGGGTTTGCGTCCCATATTGACAATGCATTCGTTTGTTTGTTGGATAAATTATGGAAATTTTGCCAGATATGTTCCTGTTTTTGTTTGGTTTGGCATCTGGTTGTTCCAAAGCAGATCAATCCAGGGCATCATCGCGGTCATTGACCCCATAGCTCCTAATTTTTCCTGGTTGGACCTGGTATGGCTTTGGGGTAGTCTTGTGTGGACTTAGAATTTTGGAATTCTAAGTCCAGCCGAGACGGGTTGTTGATGTGTACGTCAGTGTGGGGGTGATATGCTGCTACCGAGATTCCCTGGACCATGCCCTGTGGGTGGAAACCTTTCGTCCCTTCCCCTGTGAGTTTGATTATGTCAGGTCTTCTTTTTTAAAAATGAAGGTCATGATGGATGAAAACCCTATAGGGTCTACATTGAAAGTTTGGTGCAAGATAATTGCTGGTCTTGGTGTATGGTGATGGACCCCTTGCATGTATCAGGGAACACTATTAATTTTTTTTCCAAGAAAGGAAGGTTGTTCAAACCCATGTTCTGGAATTATGATTTTCTGTTGGTCTCTGGACAGGTGTGAAGGTTGGTAACAGATCCCGAAATATGAGTAAATTTGGGCTCAGTCTACCGCCTACGAGTACTCAGTCATATAACATCCCCTTAGCCTGCAAGAATATAGCCATGGTTCGTGCGGCGGCTCGAACCAAAAGCCCTACCCTGAGGGGCTGCGACAGAGAGAATAAATGAAAGGAATCAGTGGGTCAACCCAGTTTATCTGGTGGAAAAAAAGGAGGCAAAAATACTACTTTGAGCATCATCAATGATGTTATGAATGCTTCTCACGAAAGTACAACTGAGGAAATAAGAAAATATATTGAGGAATGGGAGGCAGATCTGAACTGCCAGGCAGGCTCAATGGAGATCGATGTAGAGGATTGGGGAACTTAGTGCCCGATCCTTGGCATACTCGAGGCTACGTAACATATTTTAAACAAACCTTTTTTCTTTATTGGCATATGAAAGGTATATTGGGCAAGGCCGTGGAGCAGATTTTTGTGAGCATGTCCACAACAATGCAGGATATCCCGGACTATAAACAAGAGTTCCAGAAACTCCTGTTCCAGATGCAGAAGCAAGATGGACGTCTCTGATGCATTGAAAACCACCCACCTCTCACACTTTCTCAGATAGAAATCTTGGGGTCTAATGCAAAAGACCCAACACTGGTGGAATCTTCTTCTGCTGATGAAGCAAATTAGTTATTCTGATGTCTTTTTGTGAAGTTTTTATTATTATTGTTTACAAGTATGCAGATAGATTTTAATTTTCAATGTAAAGTTAGTCATGGCACTAGGAAAGTAGATGGTAGGACATGAAAATACATGCAATCATATATATCATGGATAGAAAGAATTAAAACTTAATGTTTTTGGATGGCATATCATGTTGTTAGGTGGTCAACAGACTTGGTTTCCTATAGGGAAAGTTGTTGCCACCTAACTAACTATAAAACTCGTTGCAACTTGTTGTTAAATAAATTAAAAAAGGAGGTACTACCAAGATTACAAAAAAAGAGAGCCCAAATTCTTGATCAATGATGATACTGTGTAATGTTCCCAACTAAGATATTCCAATTCTTGCATTTAAAGTTTGTGATTTTAATTTAATGGTTCAGTGAGGTGTTTTTACAAACAGTTTGTATGTTGTGTGTTGTAGGTAACTGTTTGTGGTTTAGACTAGAAAAGGAAGCATAATGAACATGTATGCCAAATGAAAACTTGACATGATATAACAGTCATGTGGTAGCAACACTTTGAACATGCCAACATCACTTGTATTAAAATTAGAAATATACATACCACTGATATTTCGTATGACAACCAATAATTGTGGGACTAGAAGTGGTATACCGGCAAGAAAATATCAATGGTATGATTGTATATAAGTGCACCATTAATGTAGACAAATAATTAACAATACCATTTCCTTATCGCTTAACAATACATTCATAAATGTCAAATTTAGATGTGAAAATAAGCCCAGGAATAAGGTGTTGCTACATGTATAATACCAACTCAAATTCTCCAATAAAATAAGTTGCTACAAGTATAAGAAATGTGGGACCAAGAGGAATTTCATGTTTTGAACAAACAACTACCAATAGAACTTGTCTAGGAGAGTCCTCTAATCCAAATCGGCCTTCCTTGATTGGATGCTACATGAAATTTACTAATTCAACCTCCTATCCATGACCTGCTACGGGCTTAAGGACTGATTTTCAGATAGGAACAGTGCCCCTTAATTCTGCCTTTTGATTTCTTTATGATTGATGTCAACGTCTCAACTACTTGTCCTATTCATGGGAATTTCTAGAAACTTCTATGATTTTGTCCCTCATCCTCTTGTCAGTAGGTTGAGACGATAATTAACAACTGAAATATTATATTTCTACTAGTATAACCCAAAATGACAATGATTTATGAAGTATTCAACCTCTTTATTTATGCAACACTTTTTTTCCTTGTAACACTGTAGGTACACACCAAAAAAGTGTCCTTGTTGGAACAGGAGTAATTTGGCCTTATTGTTGGTGCATAAATCAATTTAGTCCTCCTTTTGCATGCAACTCGACCATTCTTAATAATGGAATTATGGCCTATGAATTTGACCCTAAGAACATCTCCATAATTGGTATTCGACCCTCCTAGGAAACACTAATAAACTCGGAATCTAGGTGGAGAAATGAGTAACCCTACAAATAACCCACAAGGCCAGTAGTTTAGTGCAATAAAAATATCATCAAATCTAAGGGAGATGATTCGAGCACCCAAATAAATTAAGCACCCATGGAAGATAAAAAATAATCTTCCCTAAAAGCTAACTAGGGTGGCACTTGAAGTCCACCGAAATTAGCTATTTAGTTTCGCTTGAAACTCTTAGACACTCACTTGAGCTTCTTCTCAAATGTCAAATAGAATTAATAAGATTGAATGAATTGTAATTGTGCTCTTCCTCCTTTTATAATTATTGATGGAGCTATTGAAGAATGTAACTAGGTTCAGTATTCATAATTGCACAATGGAATATATTTATCAAAATAAATTTTATTATTAATAAAATGACTTATTAAAGAATGAGTTTCATGCTTGGGTCAATTTTTTTCTGGGTCAAAGTCCCCACTGTGGACTTCTAGGTTTTGTCTTGAGTCATTCAAGTCTTTCTCTATTTTATTAGACCCTTCTTTGGCTTTTGTATCATGTAAAAATAATTATTTTTGAGTAAAATAGGTCATTTTCCACCTCCACAACAAGTCAGCCCTTACCTGATGAAGTTGGCCTACATTAGGGAAATTCAACCCACATAAGAGGCTATATATAGAAGAGCAGTTCGATTCATTTTCACCACCCTCACTCAAAAAGTTCGATACACAATAAAGAGAGGCAGAAAAGTGTGAAGTTGCAATAGAAGGAAGAATATTGCAAGGAAATATAGGATCAAAGTATTGGGACATCTATCTCTCACACGTGCAAAGTTACTAGGCAACTGCAAGGGTCAAAAATTTGAAATTCATCGCAAGTCGAAGTTTTGTTGCAGGGGAGGCTGAAATTCTATTGCTGGAAGGTCAAAATTCTAGGTCAAATTTTATATTGGGGAGTTATCATCTGAATAAGAAGGAAGGGATGACTTGGTGATTGGAGGAATTTTGTGTCTAGGTCAAAGAGTCTTGGATCATCTCATCTTGTCTTATGAATCTACTGAAGGAAGAGTTATGACTGGATTTTCCCCTCTTTGGGGTTTTTCCTTGGTTATGCACCTATATCTTATGTCTCTTGTTCTTGTGATATTCATACACATATAATTTGGTAATTGATTGATGAACGATAATTTAATAAGGAAGTAAAATAGGTCAACATAATTCACAAGTAATTATCAAGAAAGAGGAATCAAACCCTAATTATACTAGCATTGATTTCACAACATGGTATCGGAGCTAAGGTCAAGGATGATTGGAGATCACTTCGTTGGATTGAAAGGAAAGGTTACTCCATCTATGATAAGTTAGTTGAAGATGAGATTCAATATTATAAAAACTTCAGGAAGCTAGATTAAAAGAATCATTTGCAAGTTATCCAATAAGGTCAAAAGTGAAGGGTTCTTGGCTGCCCTCACATGTGCACTTGATGATGAAAATACATGGATAATTAATAGCGGATAATCAACACATATGACAGGATAAAGTAAAAATATTCACTTTTTATCAAAGAAACGATATTCTTATGCAATGAGGCTAGGAGACAACAACAATTATGCAGTCAAGGGCCTGGAATCAACTTCATTGAAGCTGGAAAATGGTGCAAAGCTACATCTCAACAATATACTCTATGTTCTAGGTTTGAAAAATAATTTTCTTTCAATCTAGTATTTAGAAGAAAAAGGAGATAGGGTTGCTTTTGTAGATGTTAAAGTTATAGTTTGGGTAAAATATTCAAGCATTGATAAAGCAAGAGTTATTGGAGTAGATGAAGGAACACCATCTCCTCAAGCCCTAGTTCACATGAGATCAATCCCATTGAACTATGACATATAATATATGGACATATACATTATAAGGTCATCCCATGTGTTAATCAAGCGGTAAATGGGATCCCCAATATCATAGAAGATTGTGAAATAATATGTAAGAGATGTGCTTTGGGAAAGAATACAAGGAAACCCTATACAAGCAGTGAAACAAGGTCTAAGGAAATATTGGAACTCATTCATTAAGAGGTGTGTGGACCTATGTTTGAAAAACCACTTGGAGGTCATCTTTATTATGTGACCTTCATTGATGATCACTCTAGAAAGACATGGCTCTACCTTCTCAAGACAAAGGAAAAAGTATTTGAAAGTTCAAGAAATTTATATTTGAAGTGGATACCTTAACCAAAAGAAGAATAAAGACTTTGAGATCTGATAATGGTGGGGAATACACTTCAAAATAAATAATTGCATACTACAAATAATCATGAATTAATAGGGAGCTCATTGTTCCCTACAATCCCAAGCATAATGGAGTTGCAGAAAGGAAAAATATAACACTTGAAGAATGTACACGAAAAATGATTTTTTATCAAGATCTACCAAAATTTATATGGGGAGAAGCATCAATGACCGCAATATATATGAAAAATATAAGTCCTCATAGAGTCCTTGAGAATATGACACTTGAAGAATCATTCACAGGAAAGAAGCCATGTGTGGACCATCTCTGAATATTTGGGTTTCCTACATACTTCCACGTTCCAAAGGACAAGAAAAAGAAATAGACTCGACACGCATTAAAGGGATCTTCATTGGCTACAATATTTCTTCAAAATCATATAAAATCTACATTAAGGAATACAAATTGAAGTAAGCATGGACATTATATTTGATGAAAAACACTCCTACAAAGTATACAAGGATATTCCTATTGATTTCAATGATGAAGATATACCACTATTTGAATAATAAGGACCAAGTGAGTCTATTCAATCCATGATGATACCTGAATCAAGGAAAACGCCAAATTGGTTAAAAGCTACTCTTGAAGATGTCAAAGGAAATGGAGTCGCGAAAGGAACTTTTAGAGAAATAAAAATACCAAAAAGATATTCAGGATATGCAACATATATGAAAAAACTATATAAGGTGAACCAACTATGTTTGAAGAAGTTCCTCATCAAGAATAATGGAAGAAGGAAATGCAGGACGAATATCAATCCATCATGAAGAATGGGATCTAGGAAATCGTTCCTATACCAAGTGAGGAACCGATTGTCACTTAAAAATGGATTTAAAAAATAAAATATGTTATTGATGGAAGCATATACAAATACAAAGCTAGATTTGTTGCAAGGGGTTTCTCACAAAAGGAAGGCATAGACTATGAAGAAACCTTTGCACCTACTGTAAGATATACTACTATAAGATATTTTGTTTCATTGGCCATAAATGGGATGGAATATCCATCAAACGGACGTAAAAACAAAATTTATGAATGGAACCAGCAATGAAGAAGCATACATTGAACAATGCAAATGATTTGAAATAAATAAAAATAAAGCTCATGTTTGTAGACTCAAGAAAGCCCTATATGGCTTGAAGCAAGATCCTAGGGCATGGTATGCAAGAATGGACGCACATCTCTTAAGAATTGTGTTCGTCAAAAGTACTGCAAATCCAAACCTCTACATCAAAGTGGTGTATAATGAACCAATCATTGTTGTACTATATGTGGATGATTTATTTATTACAGGTGTGGAGTGAAGAATACATGAATGCAAGAATATGCTGACAATTGAATTTGAGATGAAGGATATGGGGCTTATGCATTATTACTTAGGTTTATAAGTATGGCATAAATTTGGGGAGATATATCTTGGGCAAGGAAAATAGAAAATCAAATTATTGTCGAAATTAGGTATGATGGATTCTAAGCCTATGACTACTCCCATGTTCACTAATCTAAAAAATTTGAGAAGCTTTGACTCTAGTCTAGTCGATCCTACTAGATATCAAAGTTAGTGGGTTATCTAATGTATATAGTAAATACTAGACCTGATATATGTTTTGTTGCAAACATCCTCAATAAATTTTATTTGGAGCCTCATCATGGAAATCAGATAGTTGCCAATCATATATTCATATATCTACGTGGCACTATACATCACTACCGAAAGTACGATAGTAAGGAATTCAAGTTAACATGTTTTATAGATTAAGATTGGGGTGGTAGTGAGACTGGTGGAAGGATAACTACAAGTGGATGTTTTGGGTTGGGATCTTCCATGGTTTCATGGCTAAGTAGAAAACAAGATTCTGCTGCATTAAGTAGTGTTGATGCATAATACATTGTTGCGTGTGAAGTGGGAAAGTAAGTTGTATGACTGAGGAAAATTTTGTCACATTTGTTTGGGAAGCATATATATCGTTCTGTGATAAATTGTGATAATCAAAGAAGCATCAAGATGTTTGAAGATCTCATTTTCTATGCAAGAACGAAGCATATCAATAACAAGTACCATTACATTAGAAGCTTGGTACAAGATGGGATTGTGAAGCTACAACATATTCCAACTGACGAACATGTAGTTGATGTGTTGACAAAGTATCTTCCAAATATGAAGTTTGAATATCTTACAAGCATGTTTGGTTTTGTTGAAATTACATATTTAGTTGATAGGAAGTGTTGAAGCATCAAATGGTGGATGCTTGGAAGTACATCTACATGTGTCTGATGTCTAGATCCTGAAGAGGTAGGGTGGAATTGGTATTATAAATCTAATCATGGCTACACACCTAGATCCCTCAGTTGATGGTTAGTAAGTAAGCCTGATGGTACCTAGACTGGTTTAAAGCTTTAGTCCATCTTAGTCTCATATGGATGTATTACCCTTGTAATTTATCTAGTCTGTGGTGTTGAGTGTGCTTGAACACTTCCTAGTTCATGTGTTTTGAGATCTTCCATGTACTTGTATATAAATGTAATTATGAATACCTCCCTAGTTAAGAGGGAGTGCTGAAGAATTTAACTAGGCCCGGTCTTCATAATTGTACAATGTAATATATTTGTCAAAATAAAATTTATTATTAATAAAATGACTTATTAAAGCATGGGTTTCATGCTTGGGTCAATGTTTTCTAGGTCAAAGTCCCCATTCATGAATTCTAGGTTTTGGATTGAGTCATTATAGTCACTGTCCATTTTATTAGACCCTCCTTGGGATTTTGTATCATGTAAAAATAATTATTTTGAGTTAAATACGTCATTTGACACCCTCACACCAAGTCGTACCTTACCTGATGAAGTCAACCTACATTAGGGAAATTTGATCCACAGAAGAGGCTATATATAGAAGAGAAGTTCGATTCATTTGCACCACTCTCACTCAACAAGTTCGATACACAAGAAATAGAGGCATAAAAGTGTGAGGTTACAAGAGAAGGAAGAAATACATCAGGGAAAGACAAGATTGAAGTATTGGGCCATCTATCTCTCGCACCTGTGAAGTTATTGGGCAATTGCAGGGGTCGAAAATATGAAATTCACTAAAGGTCAAAGTTCTTTTGTAGGGGAGGCCATAACTATATTGTTGCAAGGTCAAAATTCTAGGTCGAACTAGCTATTGGGAAGTTATCATATGGGGAAGAAGGAAGGGTTTCCTTGGTGGTTGGAGGAATTCTATGTCTATGTAAAAGATTCTTGGATTATCTCATCTTGTCTTATGAATCTATTGAAGGAAGAGTTATGACTGTATTTTCCCCCCTTTGGGGTTTTTCCCTAGCTGCACGCCTATATTTTGTGTCTTTTTCTTATGATCTTCATAAACATATAATTTGGTAATTGCTTGATGAAATATAATCTAATAAATAAGTAAAAGAGTCCAACATAATTCAAAAGTAATTACCAAGAAACATGAATCAAATGTTAATTCTACTAGCATTGATTTATCAACAAGAGCCTCCCCTTAACTTCTATATTTTTCATTTTTCCTTATTATTTTATTGGTGGGGGTCATTTTCCACTTTTGTTTCCATTTGAATAAAATAATATTTTTTCACGATTCCAATAAAATAATAATTGCCTCCCTTATCCAATAAAATATTATTTTGCCGTCATTCCATTAAAATAATGATTTGTCTTTCTCCTCCAATAAAATATTATTTTTTCGTCATCCCATTAAAATAATAATTTCTCCCTTATCTCAAAAAATAATATTTTCCCTTTTTAATATTATCAAAAAAATTCGCAAAATTCCTAAGTGATTTTTGCATGCTAAAAATGGGAACATCACAATCCTCCCTATCAAAAGTTGCATGTCCTCAAGAAATATCACCATGTGTTGTTGCTCTAGGGTCTCCAATGCACCATTGAGCCACTCCTTGATGTAATAGCATGACCACATGAATAAAAATCTTGACACCAGGCTCCCACACAATCTTGACACACAAGAGGCCTCCTTCGCTTCACTCGTTGTCCCATAAGACAAATTTGCCAAAATCTCTTTGCACATGTAGAGCAACCTAAAAATTTAAAATCCCGAGTAGACTCTTGAGAAGTCGCCCTCTTGAGTAAACTATATTGTGCACTGCAGGAGTCAACTCCTGAATATGTAGTCTAATCCCTATGGAGATGAACCCTCATCTACATGTGTTCCCCTTAACCTCCTCCTGCTAGACATCCTTCCATATTTGAAAATTCGCCCAGGTCATTAATGTATCACTATGTTATGAAACGAGCTCCAAAAATAGAAGAAAAGAGAGATTAACGCCTTAGAAATAAGCCACTTCAAGGGGGAAAACTCCTTTACATTACATAAATGAAAAATTCTTGGATGATGCAAATGAAAAAACCCCCTTCTATATATAGGAGTCCATGGGGTCACAATATAATCCTAGCCGACCCAACAATAATAATGTAAGGGCACAATAATAACAATATTGGTGTTACAGGGGTACAACAATAACAATAACGGGGCTACACTAACAACAATAAGGGACTACACTAGTAATATAGGGACCTAGCATGCCCCTCTCCTTCAAAAAAGTGTTGTCCTCAATGCTTGGGTAGCCCTGGGTGCTTCTGTATAAAATTCTCATCCTCTCATGTAGAAGGTTCAGTGGGTAAGTTCTTCCACTTGATGAGACACTCTGAAATTGATCGATTTCGTAGCTATCGAGTTCTTGTTTCCATGAGTTCTTCAGGTTCCAATATGATTTTTCCTTCCTCATCAAGTTTTGGCAATATTGTTTGAACTAGAAATTTTTCACCTATAACCTTCTATAAGCATGAAACATGGAAAACCAGATGCACTCGCGAAGAAGCAGGAAGCTCCAATTTGTATGCCATAGTACCAATATTTTGCAACACCTTGTAAGGACCATAGTACTTTGGCAATAATTTATTATCCTTCTTAGCTTGCTTGAGGGACATTTGTTTGTATGGTTGTAGTCGTCAAAATACCCAGTCTCCTACATCAAAACTTCTCTCATTGCGATGTTGATCGACATGTTGTTTCATCCGATTTTGTGCCAAATTTAGGTTATCCTTTAAGATTTGGAGAACTTCTTGTTGATGCTAGATGTGATCTTCCACTGCTTGAACCTTAGAATTTTCTCTTAAAGATGATGTGATGGACGGTGAATGATATCCATAAAGTGCCATAAATGGGGTCATTTTTGCTGTAGTATGGAAGGAAGTGTTATACCACCATTCAACGAGAGGTAAACACTTGACCTGTTGTGTTTGTTTATCAGATATAAAACAACGAAGATATCCTTCCAAACATTTATTCACTATCTCAGTTTGACCATTGGATTGAGGATGATAAGATGAGCTATGAGCTAGTTGAGTACCCAAAGAAGAAAATAATTATGTCCAAAAATTTCCAGTAAAAATGGGATCTCAGTCGCTTACAATAATCTTTGGGTATCCATGTAGCTTTTGAATTGTTTCCATAAATGTAGTAGCAACTGTACTTGCTTTAAATGGACGAGATAATGCAAAAAAGTGTGCATACTTAGTAAGTATATCAACTACCACCATGATGACACTCTTTCCTTCGAACTTAGGTAAATCTGTGATAAAATCCATTGAAATCTCCTCCCAACGTTGACTTGGAATGGATAAAGGCCGTAGAAGACCTGGGGTATTAATTGTCTCAAATTTATTTTGCTGGAAAACCAAAAATTCCGTCACAAACTTTTGAATATCAGATTTAAGGCCATCCCAAAAGACTTCTTTCTTCACCCTGTGGTAAGTTTTAAAAATCCTGAGTGTCCTCCTAAAGGAGAAGTGTGCAATTCCAAAAGAATATTTTGTTTTAGTTGGGAATTCTTACAAAGATATAAGAGATCTTTGTACCATAAGGAATCATTTTTCCAACTAAATGTATCAGATGTACTAGGATATTGCTGCGACTTTTGAATGAGTGTCCACACTTCTTCATCCTTCTTCCATTCATCCCTTGCTTCGGTTATCCAATATCGTTGGATAATAGAAATAGCACAAAGCAATGCTTCGACCTCTTCATCCTTTCTTGAGAGTGCATACGCAACATTTTGCTTCCATTTTTTGTAGATGATTTCAAAGTCATAACCCAACATCTTTGTGACCCATTTTTGTTTCTCTTCTTAAGATAGTATTTGTTCCAAAAAGTGTTTAAGACTATCATGATCAATTTTTACCTTGAAGTGTCTTCCCATTAGGTAATTTCGCCATTTCTTTAGTGCATGTAGTATTGCTAACATTTCCTTATCATAAATAGGTTTTTGCAAATACTTTCCTTTGATTGGACGAATTTCAAAAGAAATGGGTCTTCCTTCTTGCATTAAAACAACATCAATTCCATTTCCTAAGGCATCACATTCCACAATAAAGGTTTTTGTAAAGTCTTGCATAGCTAAGATAGGTTCTAGGCACATTGCCTCTTTAAGATGTTCAAAGGCCTTAGTTGATTGAGGAGTCCATGAAAATGCATGTTTCTTCAATAATGTTGTTAAAGGTGCTGCTATTATCCCATAATTCTTAAAAAACTTGCGATAATACCCTATTAACCCGAGAAATCCTTGCAAATGATTTATGGTGGTGGGTAATTTCCATTCCTTAATGGCTTTACTTTTGTTAGGGTCTACCTTAACACACTCGTGAGATACAATATGACCCAAATATTCCACCTCTTGTACTCCAAAGAAACATTTGGAGGTTTTTGCATATAATTGTTTCTCCTCGAATAGTTTGAGCACCCTATCAACATGTTGAACATGATCCTTCCAATATTTGTTTTAGATTAGTATATCATCAAAAAATACTAACACAATTTTTTTATTGGAAGGGTTTGAAAATGGAATTCATCAACCCTTGAAATGTAGAAGGTGCATTGGTAAGGCCAAAAGGCATGACCAAAAATTCACAATGACCCTCATGAGTTCGAAATGCTGTTTTCAAAATATCTTCAGTCTTAATTTGAATTTGATGATACCCTGAACGAAGATCCAATTTGGTAAAGTAAATTGCTCCATGTAATTCATCCAGCCAATTCATCCAATCACGGGAATGAGAAATTTATCTTCAATAGTGAGCTTGTTGAGCTCCCTATAATCTGGACACATGCGCCATGAACCATCCTTCTTGTGCACCAATACTACTAGAGCAGAGAAAGAACTTTGACTAGGTTGAATTATACCAACCTCTAACATTTTTGCAATCATACATTCAATTTCGCTCTTTTGGACATAAGGATATCTATAAGGCCTGATGTTTGGAGGAACACTTCATGGAATCAAATGAATAACATGATCATGATCACGAATAGGTGGGAGTCCTTTGGGAGTTTCAAACACCTTGGAATGATTGTCCAAGACTTTTTGGAGATCTGTAGAAATAGATGATTTTGATGTTGGAACTTCTAGTGAGCATAATTGTGCAATTATTCCTCATTGTTCTTTCTTTAGAAGATTTGTCATGACATTAGAGCTTATTATCTTTCCCAGCTTCCCTGCAATACCCCGTAATTCGAATTCCTTTCCTTCTGAAAAAAATTTCAAGAAAAGTTCTTGAAAATTAAAAGCTACCATCCCCAAAGATTGTAATCATTGTACTCCTAGTACAACATCATCACCTTCCATAGGAATGGAAAGAATTGGACTATTCAATACATATTCCCCATGGTTAGCTTGATATTATGGCATTTTCCAGAGCAGTTTATAGTTCCTCCATTTGCAACCATCACTTGACATTCTGGTGCTGGGTATAGGAAACAATTCAATTCCTTATCTACCTTACAATGAATAAAATTATGGGTACTACCTGAATCAATCAGCACTATTACCTTTTTCTTCTTGATATGTCCTTCTATCTTGAGAGTTTGAGGAGTGGTCAATTCACAGTAATGCATTACATGATGTGGTCGGACTCATTTCTTCTTCTTCTAGAGTTAGTTCTTGGTGTATATCCTCTTCTTTTTAAGCTTCTTGTTCATTTTCTTCCTCCTCTTCACAATCTATGTAAAATAATTTCTTCTCAGCACACTTATGACCTTTAGTGTATTTTATATCACAACTGTAGCAAAGCCCTTTGCTCTTTTTTCTTCCAATTTTTGTGGTGTCAACCTTGTGGGTTGTAGAAGTCTAGGAGTAGCAACACTTCCAAATTTATAGATGTGAGTGTTAGGCTTCCTTGTCGCCATAATTTTACACTCAATTTTTCTTGCCAACCTGAATGCCTTCTCCAATGAATCAGGTTCCCAAACGCGAACCTCATGCTGGATGTTATCCTTTAAAGTCTCTATGAATACATCAAGCATGTGTTCCTTTGGAATATTAGTTACCCTTATATTCAATTTTTGGAAGTCCTCAATGTGCTCCACCACTGGACCCTTTTGTTTGATATTTATCAATTAGCTAAAAAAAGTGTTTCTCTTTGTATCCTCATAATGTCCTATCATTTCCTTCGTAAAAATTGACCAAGTGACAATTTTTTTACGAGAGCAAAGCCATCGATACCATACAAATGTATTTTTTTTCTAAAAATAAATTTTCAATGTGTACCTTTTGTGTGTTATGCACATTATTGAGATCAAAATATTGCTCCATTTGTAGTATCCATGTTACGGGATCCTTGCCATCAAACTTCCTCATATCGATCTTTGGAATATGGTGGGTCTTCCATCAAACATTAGAGTTTATGAAATCACGATTAAAATTTATTTTGTTATCATGATGAGTTTCCTCTACTATATTTTCTCCATTAGGAAACATATCTTGTATCAGCTTTGTCAAACCTGCCATGTCTGATTTTAGATCATTCTTCATATTTTCCATTTTTTCATCGATCTTAGTTTCCATGTCATCCATCTTAGCTTCCATGCCAAATTCCATGCCATCCATCTTAGATTCCATTCCATTCTTCAAACATTCCATGCCTTTCTTCAAACCATCCATCTTAGCTTCCACACCTTTCTTCAAAACTTCCATTTCATTTTTGTTGATCTTTGTGAGAGCGAAATTTGGTGCACTTGAGCGTGTAATTTTGATATGTCATGTTGCACTTCTTCGTCTTCATGAGTCATAGTAGAGCCTTCTGTAGTGGGCGTTGAATTCTTTTTAGGGGGCATGTTAGAAACCAATACTGATATCTATTCTACAATATGCCCTTGTAATCAATTCAAATTCATTCTTCAAACAAGGTTTATGCAATTCGACAAAAAAAATACACACCTTTTTCTTGCTTTTGCAGAGCTTGATATTGAAGCTGAATTATCTCTTTGATTTAGGATCTTCAATATCTGAAATTCGGTGCTATAATATCCCTCTAAATCTTCTTTCTAATGCCAAAGGTGTGACCTGATTTGGAATATTCAAGACAAATTTATGCCCAATCTCCCACAATGTGCTAATTATGAACTGGTTTAGTAGAGCGAACTTTTACAACGTGCCACGTGTCACTTTTTCCTCCATCGGCTTTGAAATTGATACATAGGAAACTACAGTCCGTGCACTTGTGACCAGTTTTTACAGAATTCCAATCCGATGCTCAAAGAGAGAGATTTATGAAAATTTTTCCATGGTCACCTCTTTAAGATGAAATTCGGGATCCTGAAAAAACCCTAACTTCCACAGATCATATTTCCGAAAATATTGCTTACCAAGATCTGAAATTTTTACACGACGTTCCTCCAGATGTTGGCTTTGCTCTATAAAAAAATTCCGCTTATGAAACTTCGTAGAAAAAATGTTATAGTGAAAATGCCACAATGTCCTTTTTAGGTGAAATTCTTACGTGACGTTCCTAAGGATTTCAGCTTCACTATGTAAAAATTTCAGCTTTTGAACCTCCATAGATAAAAATTTATAGCCCAAATTCCACGATGACCTATTTGGAGCAGCGAAACCCTAGAATCCAAACCTATGATTCCAAATGTTATGAAACCAACTCCAAAAATAGAAGAAAAGAGAGATCAACGCCTTATAAATAAGCCACTTCGGAGGGGGAAACCTTCTTTACATTACATAAATGAACAATTCTGGGATGATACAAATGAAAAAACCTCCTTCTATATATAGGAGTCCATGGGGTCATAATATAATCCTAGCCGACCTAACAATAATAATGTAAGGGCACAATAATAACAATATTGGGGTTACAAGGGTACAACAATAACAATAAGGCCGCTACACTACTAACAATAAGGGACTACACTAGTAATATAGGGACCTAACACACTAAAACCTAATGGAAGATATGCATGAACTTCCCCTGTAGAAATCAACTCATCCCTGAGGGTAGTTGTATTGCAAATTGTTGTGATGCCTGGATCCCATACTAGTCTATAAAGGGTGCCACCATGTTGTCATTGTGAAACTATGACCATGACGGTCTTCCCATCATGCGCAATTTGTATCCTCTTCTCCTAGGACCTGATGGAAAAATATCTATAGAGTCCCAACACATCTGGCCCTGACATCTCCACAATGTCATGGCCTACCCATCTAACACTCACCCTGATCTGTAGCAGTAATAAGGAAAACTAACCTTTCCATCCAAAAAAGGCTTCAAAACTCCCTCGCATGTCAAACCAAGTGTGAGCTGGTTCATCCTCTATCTTGATCCTGCTTATCATGAAACAAAGTGTCCAATCAACCAACCAAATCCCCGTATCCCATAGTTAGAAAGGCTGCGACATAGTCGTGACAGCTGTTGGAACCAACCTGTACCACATCTCAGGTGCTTGCGTCCAATAAATATATGGACTCCATACATCACGAACCAATTGGATGAGTGTGAAATTTCCTTGCGTCAGCCACAATACGTAGTAGGATCTGTCGTCCTGCCTCTTGAAAGCACTTCCCAATACTGCATGGGGTATAAACATCCGCCTGCAAGTAAGGTCCACCAACTCTTGTAGATGCTCGTAAGACACCTTAGAATGTCTCACCAAAATTGGGTCATGTATCTCCTTGAGTGTGGGCTCAATGGTGGTGCAAGTGCTACCTCTACAGAAGATTAGACTACCCCCAAGCCTGCATCCACCAACTAGCGCCTTGATCATATGCCACAACTAGAAAAAATCTCTCTCGATGCAACATGTCCCATCCAACTATCTTAGATGAACCTCTTGGGTCCTATTTCTCATTATGATACCATTAAGAGACAATATTCAAGTCCCTTGTATCACTGTGCAATGCTGGAGAATGATAAATGGAAGCTCACGGTCGGCCCTGTGATGAAATTTCTCTCCAAATTTGTGTGTGCCAAACCAAATGGCGTACCTGATGCCCCTGTCAAGATATCTCTCTGGGGTAAACACTCCAAAAAATTGTTGTGTGTCATCATGATATGCTCCATACAAATACTTACCCATGCACTCCTTTGCATGACACTGAACTCTTTGGCACAAGTCCATGCACCAGTAGATACCAATGCTCAATGTCATGACACCATGTACCATAGGGCATCCCTTATGTGCCCATGCATCCACCACTCTCCTAGTACACCCACCATGATTTGATCTACACCTCCTCCTCTTCATAGGTAGACTCGAGTGTCCCAAATACTCACATGCAATTGGGAATAACACTACCATGCCAAACTTTAGTAACTCTGGTGCCTAATACATCAATGAGAGAGCACTATCTCCACATGATTCACTGTTTGGTGGCCTTCCAATGCCACCTCCTCCTAAAAAATATTACCAAAGTAGGCTAATCAACCTATGACCCCACGCACAATTAATATGATAAGAAAACTCATGAAATATTTATGCTCCCATGCTAAACAATCCTGTTGCTAGTGATGATGGAGATATGCATGTGTGTGGGTACTTAGTCACAAGATCCACCGCACCATTAATACCGCCACTAACCAAACCCATGCTATGTATGGGAACCCCACTTGGATCCCAATAACAACCTAGCCCTCAGGCTCCTCTAGTAACCCATGACCCTTGTTGGACTATGCCCTTGGGCGTGAATAGATCCAGATACCCAGACCGCTCCACTAGGTACCAAATCAATACCTCACACCATACTATCCCACAAGAGGGATCAAAGGCACAATATCCTATGGAAGGAACAAGCCCTTTAGGCTAATGCAATGTCATACTTAGCTCATGTAGCTCAGTCTCACTGACCTAGTTATATCCTATGGTCTATCTAGACAACTCTGCCTCTCTCAATGCAATGCACAAGGGCGAGCTAATAACATTGTAGGCCCCGTCATCATGCCTCTGAAGTGAACTATGTTGAAATCCAAATGTGCAATCTCTATCTTGCCCCTCATCAATGGCTACCCCAAAGGATGGTTGTGTATCCTCATCCATCGTAGGATCAACATGAGCCTCCAACTGCTACTCCATAGATAGCCCAACATGCAAGGCATTCTCGCGAATCAACTGTAGGTGGTTTTCGTGCTAATAATTTTTCATGGACCCGGATACCTCACCAATAAATACCTCAACAACAAATGATACCTCATTAACGGTAGATACATTTGTGCCTCCTGGTACCTCATCAACTGTGGATATGTCTCTTAGCACCTCATCAATGGGTGTATGCTAAACTGTCTCCTTTCTAGTCATGGCCCCTTCAACTACCTTTTCATCTTCTTCCTTGATCCACCTCATCAACCCTGCATAATTCCAGTGAATACCCACTTATTTGTGCATGTCTCTTAGTTTCCAGAACTCCCAAAAGGAGAGGGACGCCCATTAGATAAATTTTCAGCCTAAAAGTGGCATCCTAAGGAAAATAATAAAATAAGAGTTATGAATTTTGGAGGGAAAAGAAAAAAACTACTTTTTTTAATTGTATTTTTGGGTTATCTCCTTATAAGTTTACTTAATTTTCAAGTGTAGACACTCGTTGGTTGCGGAATTATATTATGCATCCAACGAGTACCCATTATTCATACTTTTGAGAAGACCCACATTGATAAAAATTGAATATAAAATAAAAAATAATGTTTAACACACTTTTTTAATATATCTTCAATTTTTATTAATGCAGGTCTTCTCAAAATTATGCATAATGGGTACTCATTGGATGTGGAATATAATTCCACATCCAACGGGTGTATACACTTGAAAATTGAGTAAAATTATAAGGAGAGAAGCCAGAAATACAATTAAAAAGAGTAATTTTTCTTCTTTTCCCTCCAAAACATTTACATGTACCTTTTTTTAAATTTAAAGGATTTTGATTGGTTTAAATATTATGACATGAAAATTACATGAAAATTTCATGGACACTTTTAGGCTAAAATTTCCTCTAATATGAATGTCACGTTCCAATGACTGATATGATTTCCAATTTGCTACCAATAACTCCACATAAATTGTAATCTTGCCTTTCCAACTTGATGCATCACCCATAATTTTGGCCATAATGTATTTTTTGTATAACTGAGAATGGCCTTGAGTCTCAGTTGTGGTTTGAATCAACTTCTCCCCCACATCAATTATCATTTATTGCATCTTGATCACCTCATTCAATGTTATTTTCATGTTGTTTGATTCTAACCTTTCTCTGGATCCCATGATTTCTTAGCTTTTTATTCTAGTCCTGGAAGTATTCTTCTTGTCATCATTTGGCTTAAGGCCTACAATTGGCCAAGATCATGCTCTGAGACCATTGTAATATTCTCAAGTAAAATATTCCAATTCTTGCACTTAATGTTTTTGAGTTTAATGTAATGGTTCAATGAGGTGTTTTTACAAACAGTTTGTATGATGTGTGTTGTAGGTAACTTTTTTTGGTTTTAGACTAAAAAAGCAAGCATAATGAACATATATTCCAAATGAAAACTAGATATGATATAAAATTCATATGGTAGCAAAACTTTGAACACACCAACATCTTGTATTAAAATTGGAAATGTACATACCACTGATAGTCCATATAAAAACCAATAATTGTGGGATTGCAGGAGAGATGCCAACAAGCAAATATGAATAGTATGATTGTATATAAGTGCAACATGTAGACAAGACATAAACAATACCATCGTCTTCCCGCTTAACAATACATACATAAATATCAATTTTAGATGTGCGAATAAGCCCAAGAATAAGGTGTTGCTATATGTATAAGACCAACTCAACTTCTCGACTAAAATAAGGTTCTACAGGTATAAGAAATGTGGGACCAAGAGGAATTTCAAATTTGGGACAAGAAACTACCAATAAAACTTGTATTGGAGAGTCCTCTAATCCAACTCTAACGAATAGCCAGGATGATGAGGTTCCATAATCATAAGTAAGGAAATAGATGAATGCCCAATTAAAATACTAAGAGTGTAAACAAAAGAGGGGCACATGCACATGGGGCTTGTAAAATGGATGATCAGGTAGGTACTGAGTTGTTCCAAGACAAATAAAAAGAGAAAAACCAAAGGAAGACATATGGGATGAATAACTCTAGAGAAAGACAAGGATTGCTGTAAAATGATTTTTCTCATACGACCTAAAAAATCACAAGGTCATGGCAATGGATAGGGATAATTCTTTCCAACTGCTAAAAAATTCTTTGTGATTTTCCTTTGCCTTTGAGAAGCTTTCTTTGATGAGAAATTTAAAACTTGAAAATCAAGGCCCTGTGACATAACTTAACAAATAGGAGCCAAGAAATTCTTTACAACTGCATCAATAAAACTAGGAAAATATGATTATGACTCATATTGTAAATTTGCAAAGAAAAGGAAATATAAAACAAATCACCTGTAGAGAGCACATATTATCAAAAATTTAAATTTCAAATGAATGGATGTGTCCTTCCTTAAACATGATTATGAATTTTTTTTTTCTTTCGAAATAATGTTGAATCATTCTTTTTCGAAAAATTCAAAATGTTTTTTGCTTGATTATTCTTCTACCTGCAATATTATTGAAGAAAAAAATTTTAACTGAAATGCTACGACTCCTACTCTAATCTAACAAAACAAGGCAAATATAAGTATAGTCATATTTCCATTGAATCCATTCTAATTATTTAAGCTCTGCACAAATATATACATAAAACATTTGTAACAAAAATAAAGATAATACTAAACTATCAAAAATTAATATTGATATGTTATTTACATATATCAATAATGATTTCATGAAAATAAGTTTATTTACAAACATTCTCTCTTGAAAAGTTTCCTCCAACCAAAACTCTATTGGATCATAGAAGTAAGGATGAACATCCATTAGAGGTTGGAGGAGGCTAAGGGAAGAGCATATGAGAAAATGTTAATATCATGTACATAAGGGAAAGCCTTATCAATCCTTTGTGTAATTGAAATTTGCAAACAAATTTCAAATAGATAATGAAAATAAGGATGGAAATTTAATGAATTTGTTAGAAGATTTTTAGATAGATTATATTGTTGGAAACATTGTGATGTTGCACTCTCAAGTGCTAGTTCTTATTGAAAGTAAATTTGAGAAGGAAGAATGAGCTAATATGACATGAACATCAAATGAAATTGAAAGAGTAGAATCTTTTGATGCTCATAATTAAGGCTTTGAATTTCATTCACATCCAGTTGTAAACGCACTTAGTGAATGTTCAACACTTAATCGCTAAATATGCCAATGTATAATATCCAAGAATCTAAAAATAAAAGAAGTATACAAATATGAAAATGACCACAATAATTGAAGCAAAAACCACAAAATTAAATCATTATTTAAAATAGTGTTACAAATAATGTTACAAGATAGTTGAGACTTATTTGAAATAATATCATTCTCACAATTACATGGATCTACTTGTGAATGAGAAATAGGCTCAAGTCTATGACTAAGAATGGGAACTTGAAGATTGTTAGGATCAAGAATTGGAATGGATTTATCTTCAAGAAAATTGGAGTCATCATGATATTTTGGTGGTTCAAGATGAGAATCATTTGTAGCGATATCAATAGAAGAAGATCCCTCAACTTGAAAAATGGATTGACTTTGAGTATCGAGAACAAGATAATTTAATGGTTGATGTGATAACTCAATATTCTCAAACTCATAATCATCATCATAAATAACTTGAAAATTTTCATTTGCAACCCCTTCCTTTTCATAAGACATATTAGAACAAGAACTAAGTTTGAATGAATTTCCTACACTATTGAAAAGGTGATCATTAAATTACTCTTTTCTCTAATCAAAACTAATTGCAAATTCATTATTTATTCAATTTATGGAAAATCCTCTATTTTCTAAAATAACATCTGTTTAAGGTGGAATTGTTGTTTTATAAGAAAATGAACTACAATTAGCAAAAAGATCAAGATGCTAAGAGAAGTGACTATTTGAAGATATGAACCTGAAAATTTCTCTACTTGTAGATTCTTGTTCATTTTCCATATTGCAAATTTTAGATTCTTCATCATGTAATTGGTTGACCACAATTTTTTGAAGATTAATGCTTGATTGATCCAAACTTTGTGGTTGATCATGAATTTTGTGGTATATTTTTGAGAACTACATTATCATTAGGATTTATGGGTTTGAAAATCAACCCTATTGTTTACCAAAATTTGCTGCCCCACAACTTTTACCTTTGGAATTAGATAGACAAATGCTATATTATGATGATGTTCACTTTGTGTCTAAAAGCAAAAACACAATAATTTCAATGTTGTTTGATTTTATTTACTGATAATTTAGAAATAGACGTGATTTGGATATCATTGAAAATGATTTAATTTCATATGGTTTGGAAAAGGATTATGCTTGGAAATATGATCCATTGCATATTACTTCTGACTTACGAATAAAGACAAGTTTATCTGCTTATATTCATATGTCTGATCCTGAGGCTGAAAATTTTCCTAACACTAATACATGTCCTAAATACAATGATAAAGAAACGAGTTTGAAAGTATGTGAAGAAGTTACAATTGGGAGATTGGACATGGAAATTGAACTAGTTAAATGTTTTTTTACCAAGAACACAAAAGTAGAATAGTCAACGATTGGACATGTGTAATATGTTGTAGAGAATGCTTTGTCTGCAGACTGCAACTATCAACGACTACACTTAAAAGAAGGGTAGTTGATATAGAGTTAAATGAACAAGGTCACGTGGTTAAGAGAGAATAAGAAGATGATGAGGATACTATTTTCCAAAAGACCAATGAAGAATTATCGGAGCAGGTACAAGGTTTCTTGAAAGAAATGCAGCCTAAAGAATCAATAGCTCTAGTTGTGCTCATTTCCATGGATGTAAATATTGAAATTACAAGGGAAAATGATAAGGAAGTGATAATTGTTGAGAACATAGGTTACAAAAGAATCAACATGTGAAGCAATGAATTATAGTGCAGTTCCTAGGTTCCTGTTGTCTAATAATTTTGATTAGAATACCTTTAATTTAATTATTATTCAACCAAAAATCAATTCTATAACATAAATCATTAGTACTTGAACTATTTCAATTAATGTTGATTTAGGTCAGGTGTCTGATACATAATTGGTGGAATGGCATAAGAAAATAGGAGAAATGGCTGCTAAAAGGCTAATAGAGTCTACTGCTAGTAACAAAAGGTTGCAGACTCTATTAACCAGGGTTGAAGTTCAGTTGAATAATGCTAAAGTAGCTGTCAAAAGAAAAACAAACAAGATTAAATAATATAATCAACTTATGAACGTTTCTTACAGATGACACTATTATGAAACAATTATTGGAATCAAAGGATAAATAAATCAAAGATATAAAACCAACTTTAAAGGCTTATTATTTTTAGCTTTAAGAATTAGTTAGAAAATATAAACGTAAAAAAGATGAAGAAAGGAAAGTGCAAGGATTGCAAAGAATGCTTAGTATAAATGAAGCATATCTTAAATATTTTGAGAAACAAAATTGCTAAGCAGGCTAAAGAATTTGAGGAAAAGGAGAAAATGTATCAAAGTAAAATAGATGAATATAAAGTTACTGTTTTTTATTCTTTAACAAGGCACAATGGGTAATATTGATCAAGATGAAATTATTTTATTTGAAATAAAGGTTATTTAACTAGAAGAACAAATTAAAAAATAGGAACATGAGAAGGAAGAGATTTTGCAGAGTTGGGTGAATGAAATTAAACCTACATATGAGAACATTGAAGGAGTGGAATCGATATTAAAGGAAAACAAAAAAGGACTATAGTCCTTGCAAACTGAAATACGAAATAATATGTTGGGAAGGGCCATGCTTATGATGTAAGGAATAAAATCTAGGAAATGATCAATGAGAGAATCGCTAGGATCAAATATTATTTAAATGTTATGCTTTTCTATGAAACAATAATCATTTCCAGTGCTCAAATAGACATGAGAACATGATTCCTACAATGGATGAAATATTGGAGGAGGTTGCGCAAATTAATAGTTATTTAAATTCAATTGATGACGAATATATTAAATTGTTTGGTTTTCCTAACAAAGTTGATTGTATTCTATTAGTTTTATCAATCAAATAAAGGAAGAGGGCAATGGACGAAATGAATGTTGAAATCCTTAAAGCTAATATAATCATCATCGAATTAAAAAAAGAATGGGTATATATTCAAAGGTTCGGTTTTCCATCCTTTTGGAATGATTCAGTTTGGCTTATATCAAATGAACAATTTCAAGCCACGGTCAAGGAGGCTCAAGAAATTCAGGGCTACACTTTAACTGGTAGTAAAGAAATGGTTTCCAGGTAATTACTAGTAAATTATCTTTTCAAGGATTTCAATGTATTCTCTCTTTTAGATATAATGATTCAACAATTTACAATTTCTCATTATCAACATTAGTTTGAGCTTGGCATAGCTTATTTAAAAATCAGGAAACAACAACTGTTCCCCCCAGCTGAATCAAACAAATTTATGAAGCTGAGAAGATATTTTATTCAAAATGCTATTCTTCCTCTAGTTATTCAGAGTATCAAATCGTTCCAACCTTTGTAGTCAGTAATTTTGGAGGTTATAGAGGGAAAAGAAGAGGAAGCATTTGAAGTTTTCCCAAGGCATAAGAAGAAAAGCATTTGGGTTATAGAAGGCTTGACAATTGATACTTTAGTGAGAGGAAAAATGGAAGTTTCTAAATAATATTGAAAGCATAAAAATATATGTCACAAGTAATTAATATTTCTGATAGTATGTAATTAGAGGAGAGTTTTTGGAATTTTTTTTGTGAAGACCATGATTTGAGTTGGAGGAAGTTAGCTTTTCCAGTAGGTGAAGCTTTCATTTGAGTAGGATCTTGTTCATGATTACATTGTAATTCTATTATTTGCAATTATGATTAATGATGTTCCTTTAAGACATGTTACTTGATTTATTTATTTTTAGAACCACATTGGTTGAAAATTTTACCTAAATTTTTTACATGATCTATTGCAGGCTATAATTATATCAATAAAAGATATTGTATGATTTGGTCGTGCGTTTGGTTTGAAATACATATACTTTCCAATGATATATGTTTGTTTTTGGACTCGATGACATCTAAAAGGTGTGAATTTTTTAATACCAACACAAAAGTATAATTGCGATCGTTATACATGGTTAATTAGTATCTAATACATATGATGTTTAGCGCGCACACACACACACAGATATATATTATAATTTAAAAAGGTAATGTGATGATTGTAAATGCGAGTTGAATTTATTCTATTTGCAAGTGCATTGTCGGGTATTTATCATGTGATTTTTTGCATCCACATTACTGATGCATATTTGATACTTTTCAGGTGGTTTTGGGGGGGGGGGGCGGGGGGTTCGTTACAATTTTTTTTTCATAATACTATACCAGGTCATCGTTTTGATATTTTCATTACACCAACAATTTCTTCTCCAAGGTTTGCGATGGTCATTTTGCTAGTTGGATCGCGTGAATGATTTTTTCTCAAATTTGTGTATTAGCATATTATGCACTTGATTCATTATGTCCCCTAGAGCCAAATGTGTGTAGAATGTTTTACTAATTGTGTGTTTGGTGCCAAAATAAGGAGTTAGAAGACAAGCTCATTCGAACGCAAGAACAAAATGTGTAGTATATTTATCAAGTATTCATTATCTCTTTCCTTTTGCATACAAATGATTAAAGTGTAGATACAATGTAGGTTACACATTTGTAGCAGCCAATTCTGAATCTCAAAATGTGGATAAGAAAATCGACATTCCGTGGACAATTTTTCTTGCAATTAGTATGCTAAGTTATAGTTTCATTCATTGTTTAGGGAGATGTGATTGAATTACTGCTTTTTGCACATGCATGTTCATAGGAGTTTTTATATGCACTTGTTGGTGTTAGTAATCCTTTTAGATGTTGTAAAATTGATATAGAAATTGATGAAAACATTTTGATTTTATATCAGCCCCAATATTTTCTTAAAATTCCATGGAATTAGGCCAAAGTCCAAATATTTGCAGCGATACATACATACATACATACATACATACATACATACATACATACATACATACATATATAGAATCTATATATATATATATATATATATATATATATATATATATAAATATATATATATATATATATATAAATATATATATATATATATATATATATATATATATATATAATGAAATCACAAGAGAAACCCAAATCCAGTATAAATTAACACCCAAATATATTACCTCAAAGATGACGGATAAGTGTTTGAATTGAGAAGATCCACAAAAAGTTGTATTGCATAGCCATGTTTCCCTAAAATCTAAGAAAAAAATTCTAGGTATGCTTATTGATTTTCCATGTAAACATGACAATTTTTTAGGCATGAGAGGTGGCGTAATTTGATTGGAATGAGCAGTGTGTTAGCAGTCATCATGGGTGCTTACGCTGGATTGGGTGCTAAAGCCCAAAAAAAAATGATGTGCATGAATAAATAGTCAGGATGAATAGACTAATGATGACATAGAATGTGGAGGAATCAAGGGCCAATAAGATTGCTAGAGTGGAAACATGTGCAAAGTAAATAATAAAAGGTGTTAGAGTGAGTTGTCCCAGGGTTCTTCCCTAGTTCTTTCGACTGAAGTGATGAAGGAGATCTCTGGGTAAGATGTTCCGAGATAACTTAGAAAAGGAAAAGGAATTAAGGTGCAAATGGGAGAAGTCGAGGATAATACGTGGATGAAGGAGACCTGCGATGCCTTGTTTTCTTATTTACTTGCATCACTTTGAAGGGTGATCCATGGGAGGATGGAAAGGGGGGTCTTATGAAAGCTCCGGGGATAAAACCTCCACTCTATGTGGCAGATTAAAGCGAGCAAGGGTACTTGTAAATCTTGTTGGGAATATGATGTAGAGGAAAGTGACCCACTTGTCCACATTGTCCTAGAAGGACAAAATTTGAGAAGAAATCGAATATGGATATAAAGGATATTGTTAGGGAAGATAAATCAAGGGAAGTAATATGTTGGCCAGACCTAATATGAAAAAGGGACTATGAGGAGAATCCATGCAGATGTAAAAACACCGAGTTAAAGTTCATGTAATAAAGGATAATAAAGGCAAAATAAGTCCAAGGTCACGAGACATGTATTGCAAGATAAATTTTGTGCAAACATCATAGTGGGCATAAATTGTGGTTTATTATGGCTAAGGAAATAGGAAAAGGCAAAGAGACAATAAATGACATTTAATTATGAAAATAAGGGAAAATAGGAGAAAAGGGAGATGAAGAGACAAAGATTTGCATGCAAGGGAAATTAGAGGAAAAATGAAGGAAAGTGAAGAAAATGAGACATTAATGATAAAAATACACCTGAGAATCAGCTAACCACTTTTACCCATCTTTGGAGCAGGTGTAGCAAAGGAAAGAGAACAAGAACTTGGACAAGCAAGCAAAGGAAGGAAAAATGATAAGCAAATGAAAGCAAAGGAAATCAAGGAGAAGGTTGGATCAACAACTTTAGCAAGATGTAATGTTCTAAAATAGGAAAAAAAGTGCAATGCAAGGAAATAGTAAATTTTCACCATAGAAATTTTAAACAATGCAGTAAATACCCAGAACAATCAAATTCATGGAAGCGGCTGAGCCATTTTATTATGAAATGGGAAAGAGTATATATATATATATATATATATATATATATATATATATATATATATATATATATATATATATATATATATATATGCACCTGGGCTTGCCTTTTTGGAAAGTAGAGCAAATCCCATATGAGACAATACAACCTAGAAAAACTGCCTAGTGATGCTTTGCGCAGTCCTAGTGAAACTACACTAGCTGCTGCAATGGAATAGTTGGAAACCTCATCTCCATTGTTGAGAAAATTTTGCAAATTTATTTCTAAGGTCTTTTTCGAAAACATGCAAAAACCCAGAAATGGTTTGGCCTAGTTTTGACCTTCCAAAATAAAACCCCAAGGCCCTATGCTCTCGAGCAATAATTATGCACTAACTTCTGCAATGGATTGGCCAAAAAACCCACATCCGGTGCTCATTAAATTCTCAAAAATTACTCCCGGACTCCTCAAGCCAATCCGACCAAAACCCAGAAATGGTTTGGTGAAATTATGACCCTCCAAAATTGACCCCAATAAGCCCTACGCTCTCCTAGTAGTTGTTGAATAAGTTGTCTACAAAATGATCAACTAAATACTCAATATCCCTCAAAATATGCAACAAATAATACCTCCTATACTTCCTCTATCTCCCTCAATAAACAAAATCTCAAATGGTTGAGACCTTCCTCCACAACTAGGCTCATCTCTCCTCCTCTGCACTGGCCCACACACTACCATGCTGCTCCAGAAATATAATGTCAATCTCAGCTCTTGGAGGTTTTCCTATAGCTGAAAATATAATGAAACTAGGTTCGCCTATAGCTCTTGTAAACTAATGAACCTTGCAACCAAAAAAAATCACACAAACTCAACTATGTCCTCATGGACTATCACTACATCCTCTAGAAATACGCACTACTGGGGAAACCAAATGTAGAAGCTAAATATATCATGGTGAAGCTCGCTCAGATGAAATTGAAAACAAAACTAGGGTGGCACTCATCACTCGAAGTCCCCTAAAGAATGGGTGAGCTCTCTACGCGGAAAACTCTTGCTAAACAACAAGTTCCCCGACTAAACAAATTGAGCGAGTCAGATCAAAATCGATAATCCAATAATGGCAAATGAAGTGAGCTTTATTCCTTTTATAAACTTTGTTGGGTCTTTTTCCTGCCTTTTCCCTCCATACCTTGTTCAGACTCATGCTTTTCGAACCAACTATTAAGGGTATGCATATTTCATGTGTGGGTGGTCCCCATTCACCACAAGTAAAATAACATAACATAAAGTTAACTAACCACTAACTCCTAAGTCTTCTAATGAAAAATCAAATGGGCCCTGACTTCACCAAAATTGGCGCTCAAAACGTAAAAATAAATCTTATTCCAAAATAATTTAGGAAGGGACATTACAGTCCTCCCCGCCAAAATTGCTTGTCCTCAAGCAATGCCTGAACAAGTTCCCTCTCTAACTGTTGATCATCACTGTAACCACCAATAATACTAGGGTCCCAATGTACCATTGTGTTAGGTCCCTATATTACTAGTATAGTCCCTTATTGTTGTTAGTGTAACCCCCTTATTGTTATTATTGTACCCTTGTAACCCCCATATTGTTATTATTGTGCCCTTAAATTATTATTGTTAGGTCGGCTAGGATTACATTATGGCCCCATGGACTCCTATATATAGAAAGGAGGTTTTGTAATTTGAATAATACAAGAATTTTTCATTCATGTAATGTATTGGAGGTTTCCCCCTCGAAGTGGCTTATTTCTAAGGCGTTGATATCTCTTTTCTTCTCTTTTTGGAGTTGGTTTCACAACACATTGAGTCATCCCCAATCTTAGCACTGTCTCGACATGGAGGAATCCCTTGATACCCAGATCCTAATCCATCCTAATCAATGTTAAGAACAACTTTATCCACTCTCTATCCATCCAGATACAGGTACCAAAAACCCTGTGCATATTAGCAATAAGTAGAGCATTATGATAATGTAGGACTTTATCTAACTCCCCATGAAATTTCCCTATTGAGTAGTCCATCTCATGCACTACAAGAGTAAACTCCTGAAGATGCAATCCAATTCTGGTGGGATTGAACCCTCGTCTACCCGAGCCTCTGCTGATCTCCTCCTTTCGATCACCCATGCCACATCGGTGAAGTTCCCCACACCATCAACGAATCACTAAAACCAAATGGAATATATAAATGACGCTGTTGTAGCCCCTACAACACCCTCCAAAAATACAAAAAAATAATAACGCACACTTCAAAAATTTTGGAGCCCCTTTGAAATTAAAGGAGAAAAGGCCAAGTAAAGTTTTTAAGAGCAAGTCGCTAAGTCGCGAATCCGTGATTTGCGACCCATGCAACCTATGCGACTCTGCGACCTTAAGGTCGCCAGGTCGCCAGGTCGCAAGAGTCGGAAGTCATGCAATTTGCAACCTTGCGACCCAGCGACCTTAAGGTCGCGAGGTCGCAAAATTAAGTAATTAAGGGAATTAGCGACTCAGCGACCTTGCGACCCAGCGACCTTAAGGTCGCGAGGTCGCAAGGTCGCAAACTATCAACTTGCGACCTCATTTAGTGCTCGCACGTGCGACTCCTTTTTATAAGGGCGGGTCGCTAGGTCGCATTTGTGACTCCGGCGAAAATCGTGGAATCGCTCTGACAGGTCGACTGGCGCGTTTTCTTCCGGGTAAGTTGCCATTTCCTCCCTGTGTTTCCTTCCCCAGCATTTCTTGCTAAAATCTAGCCACCCCATGGTCTTAATTACTTGTTGGCGAGGAGGTAGGGTTTCCGGTTGAGTTTTATTTTTGTTTTGATTCTCATAAACCCCAAGGTCACCTTTGTCTTGCCTAGATCCTCATGGCTGTGTCCTATCTCCAGTTTAGACCCTTTCCAGCCACGCATGTTTCCCGTTAGGGAGAGATTATCCGCAAAACTGCACGCGCGCGAAACCCCCCGGCAGGCCCAAGTGCGACCTGCGACCTAGCGACCCGGTCGCAAGGTCGCAAGGTCGCGCGACTCTCTGTTAGCGACTATGCGACCCTGCGACCTAGTCGCAAGGTCGCAAGGTCGCATGTGAGGTATTTTGTAGATCAGCGACCCTGCGACCCCAAGAGAACAGTCAATTAAACTCTGCATGCGTAAACTGTATTTAGCCGTTATCATCATGCCTTTCTCATCCTGGGATTCTTTCCTGAATGAAACAGGTGAATTTGGAGCAGACACGATACCGGTCCTCTCCGACTCTAGCAACATGGCACCCCGGGTGTCCCGAAAGAAGAGTAGGCAGGTGGTGGAAGAAGAGTCAGACACAGACATACAAACATCCCCTCCACCAATATACAGAGACACTCTTTGCACCTTCACAAAAGGGGACAGCCTTAGGTGGTATGAAGTATACCGCGAGTTCGCCATACCAGAAGATGAGTTTCCTGAAGATCTCCCGGACCGGGAAGTATACCTGAAGGTCAAGAAATCCAAATTGCACCTAGCAGGGTCACATCCCGCCATCTTTCCGTGCCCATAAATGTTAGACTGGATCATACAGAAGACGGATCCTAAGAATTTCGCAATCCGAGATAGTAGAGGTAAAGCTTTTGCAACGTTGGAAAGCTCAAAAGCACAGGTCTACTACTCGCTACCCCAACCAGAGGTAAATTTTACCCCGAGATGGTTTTCTGCAAATGAAGTACCGATGGTTGATACAATCAGAAAATGGTGGGCGGAACCAGATAAATTTAAAGTCAAGAAAGACTAGGAGTACCCGGTGGCCAATCTGAGGAAAGTGTATAAGTTAGTGGCCGCCATGCTGTGCAGAGTATACGGACGTTCGGACGCCACCACTTTCAACGGAGCATGGGCAACAATTATGGAACACGTAACGGCGCACGACACTCGATTCAATTGGGCTGGCATATTAGTGGGCTCAATGCAAACAAATTTGGCTTCGGCTTTAGCTCCAGATGAGGGAACGTCGTCAGAATTTTATATGGCTTCGTATTTATTAGATGCTGTCTGTGCCCAACTACATGTTGAGGGATGGCCACATAATTGGGACCCCGAACAGACCCAGGCAATCCATTTGCAGACCAAGGTATTCTGGGAGTCCAGGTACAAGTCAGATATTGAGCAAATCTCTCAGATATTCATTCCCGCCCTTTACGGGAAACTATTTGGTCAAGACACCCCCTGCATGTCTTGGCGAGCAATGGAGACACTAGGTCAGGTGGCACACTAGTTTCCATTCGCTGAATTTACAATCATCCGAGTCTTTGGCACATTCAAAGCACCACATGCTCTGCCTAAGTTTATTACCGATAAGGTGCTCATGCAGGAGGTGTGTTTCCAGATGACCGCGAGCTTCTCCAATGTCCTTTCCAAAGGGAAGAAGAAACCTTGGCCCGCTTTACCCCTCACCATTGGTGCTTATACAGTCAAGGACTTCAAAGAAGTAGGGCGTGAAGGGGAAGAGATAAAAGGTTTCCACTTTAGAAATCTGGATTGCCGAACTTATGACCCAGTCCGGATAGTTCCTGAGCATTGTAAAAGGGCAAATTTTAAATGGAGTTATCAGCATGTCGAGCGTCCGGCAGAGGACGAAAAAAGAAACTGGTACAACGCAGACAGGCATCTAGCTCCGGGGATCGACTCTGACCAAGAAGAAGAGGATCACCAGAATTTAGAAGATAGGAGCCATAAACTAGGAGGCGCTTCTTCCTCCAAAGATAAAAGGACACGAACCAGTACAGGGCCTGACACCTCGGATCAGCAAAGGGCAGCAGAAGCCCAAGCCAAGAAGGAAGAGGAAAAGAAAATGAAGGAGGATGAAGAGAAACGTAAGAAAGATGCCAGGACAGAGCGGAAAAAGAAGCAGGCTGAGGAAAAGGAAAGACAGGAAAAGGAAGCACAGGCGGCGGCAGAACAAGCACTTAAGGAAGAACTTGACAAAGTCGATCGTCAAAAGAAGGCAGAACAAGCCGCCGCAGCAGAGCGAAAGAGAAAAGTAGAAAAAGAAGCAGAGGCAGAGTCAGAACGCAGGAAGAAGGAGGAACATGACAAGGCAGAAGCCGAGCGCCGGCAAAAGGAGAAAGGAAAAGGACAAACACAGGATAAAGAGGATGAATTGATAGATGATATCGACATATCTCCCCTGGACATTCCTCCGAGTGGCAAGAAAAGTATCCTCCCTGATGACGAGTTTCCCGGGGAACAAAAGGAAGAGGTCTTCGATCTGACTAGATTGACATTTGACCAATTCTCTTTCAAAATACGGCAAGAGAGAAGAAAAGCCTTGGCGCAAAGCCATTCCGCCATATCTACGGTCGCCACTGGAAAGGACATAGTCCCAGATACAAGGACTAACCCTGTCATGATAGCATCAGCAGGTACCGCTTTTGCCGCAGCTACGGAGGAAAATTTCACTAGAATGAGCAGGGAGATTATCTCACTACAAAACAGGCTAAAAGCAACGGAACAGGAGAAAGCAGTACTGGAGAGTGAAGTGCGACAGCTCCAAAGTAAGCCTTCCCAAGTCAATGAAGTCCCACTAGCAGTCATGAAAGAATGTGACGTATTGGAAACGACCATGCAACAAGTATACAGAGAAATGCTCACCCTAAAACAAACAATGGCCCCATTAGCAGAGGCACGAGCGGAAGCCAAAGTGAAGCATGAGCAGCTCAAGGAGGCCTCGGCAGCTTTAGACAAAATGATAAACTGGACAACGCAGTACCAGCAAGCTCCCGAAAATGTGCCTAAGAAGGATTTGGGTCACACACAAGACGCCAAAGTACAAATCCGGATGAAGATCCAATCCAAAGACAAGCTGGTCAAAGACTTGGACAAGGTGGTGTCTGCATATAATCACCTGATCAGTGGTATAGACTCCATGAACGCTCTTCATCACATTCCGTCGTTGGGGGCACTGGACGAAACTAAAGACTGGGAGCAAGTAGATCAGGAAATTCAGTTTTTTCTGCAACCCTTGAGACAAGCTGCTGCCGCACCATAATTTGAGGCATCACAAGAGAACCTAAACCGGCTGCTTGTCACTCCAGTACAAATTTATACCAAGCTTGCCTCCCTATCCATCCAGATTTCCCAGAAGAAGGAGACTCTGATACCAAATGCTTTGGAATGTACGCATCGGTTAAAAGAAGAAACCTCTCTAGTCTCCCCTATAGCAATGGATTACCAGGCCTGGCAAGACTTCCTCAAGGAGAAGAAGATAGATGCTCCAGACCTCTCAATTACGCGACCACCTCCATAGCTTAACTGCTGGGTCGCAGGTTGCATTTTGGTCCCCTAGGTCGCAAGTCGCACCGGCGCCTAAGTCGCAGGTCGCAAATCTTCAGGTCGCAATCTTCTGGTCGCAGGTCGCATGTTCGGCAAAGGTCGCAGGGAAGCTGAACCGTCGGGAAGTTGAAGCGTCGGAAGGCCTAAAGGGCGTTTATTGAATCTATAAATACCCCTGTGGGACACATAGTAAAGGGCTTCTCTTTTTTGGACTAAAGGGCACTATTGCATTGTAATTGAAGAATCATACCCTTGGCATATGTAATACAATACATGTTAAAACCCCTTTGATTGGATGATGTGTTTAGCTGTGACAACACTGTGTGTATTCTGCGTACAGTTTCAGAATATCGTTTGATTAATGAATCTATGTTATTAATAGTATCATTCATGCACCATAGCTATCTGTGATTGTGTTGATGATGCTCAAGTTTATTATTTACTCTTATAATGAATGTTAATGAACTGTTTTATTAGCATTTCGTTATATGTTTCGGAAAGTTAAGGGATAGTCTTGCCATAAAGAACTGTTTCTTTGGTGGTCAAACTATCTTGCATGCATACCCCATAGATGTGTTGCTAACGACATTTCCTGGGTGTATGCATTTTGTTTATTACCTTGCTACGCACAGTGTCATATATTGGTTTGATGCATCAGTCATGTATTATGTATCATGTGAATAAGTGTATGTTTGCAGTTTCAATCAGGTTGCTCGAGACCGAAGAGAAAGTCATTTAAGTGGTAGCCGGACCCACACCCCGGACGGGATCCCTACTCCAAACGGTTCAAAGTCTAATTGGGACTTTCTACCGGGGAGATCCCCTATTGTTGGCCGGACATATTTTCCCGTCAACAGACGCTCCCTTATAGAAACAAGCACACCGCTATGGGTAACTGAACTACTCATATCTGTCATGCCAAGATCCCTTGCCCGTCACAGAAGGAACCTATCCTTTTGACATCATGAAATTCATGTCATGAATAAATTCCTAAAATGCTCGTACCAGAGTGTCCTCTCCCATAAATCTTGTCCATAACCTATGCGATGATCGAGGCTAGGCCAATCTTGCCAAAGCGACTCAACAATGTCATCGCCTATCACACCATGGATATCCCCAATACTGAGCAAAAATCTACCTTGTCCTATGGTGAGGGCTTTGATGATCCCCTATGTGTCTGCATGTGAATGAATCAGTCCGCCTGTTATCTCGACCATACTCGCTGAGAAGTGGAGTATCCCACCAATCCACTAGATCCTTGGATCCCATGACCATATCGGAGGTCCAAAACCCTCAATCATGTCTCCCTGCCACTATAGGTATCTAATAGTTAGGCACCGAACATCAAGAGCCTATTCTGCGAATATACCACTACTTTGTGCCTGCCAAATCACACAGCGAGATCTGCTATCCCAAATCTCGATGATGTTCCCGGGTACTGCCAAAATCCTAGGCATCATCCCGTCAACAAGGACTACCGTCCTCTGCACCTCATGCTCACTTAACGCCTCAAGCTTTCTAGATAAAAGAGCACCATGTAACTCCTTCTTGGTCACCTCCCCCAGTGTGAGCCTAGAGGTGGAACATATGCTGCCTCTAAAATCAACCATGCCATCCTTAAGTTTGTAACTCTCAACTCATGCACCTACCAAATGTCTCAACTGGAGAGTCTCCTCTCTACCCATGAAACACAATGTCTCATCCAACTTCCTAGGGTGAGCCTCCCATGCCCTGCTGACTGAATGGATAGTTTCAAAGGGAAACTAAAAAACCCTCTGCGTCTGTAAGAAACACTGGAGGATAATGGGTGGGTATGTCCCAAAGAGTATGATCAAGAGTCTATTAGAATGCTCAAGAGTAATCCTACGAACGAACCTCTCTCCACTTCGGATCTGCTGATAACCCCCTCAATGCCCTGCCTCCACTAAACACACTGTCCCTAGATGCTCAACAATGTTTTCATCAATCCTAGGTGAGTTGCATCCCATGGTACACCTACTTTCCCTTTCCATAAGTCTTCTCGAAGGAAACGCTCCAAGAGCCCGCTGAGCTGCATCACGTGTCACTGCATACCACCAAGTACCACCACACTCCTCGACATGCCATTGTATGCCACAACCTGTCCCTGTACACCACTAGATACCCCTGAATACAACTATGCCACTCTGTACCATCCTATGTCTTGCCTGTGTCACTATACCTATCACTCCCCGCATGTTCTCAATGTGATGGGAGTCAGTCCTCCTACCCCACAGTGTACACCGATATGTTGTGGTATACCACCATGCATCTCCATGCTCCTGTACAACGCACTTCTACTCGTTGCATAGCCCTGCACACCACTGGGTGTTATTTCCTAGAATTGGGCCTATATGCATCAAGCCACATCCCTCATATAACACTGGACTTTGCGGCATATCTATGTGCAACCCTGGGTACCACTGCCTAATGTTGTACCACCTTATATCATATGTAATCTCACATGAACCAATGCATCCACCACTCACTTAGTAATCCCTCCACGATGTGAGCTATATCTCCTCATCTCCCTAGATATACTTGAGCGACCTAAATCCTCACCTGCTAACGTGATTGACACTACTAATCCTATCCTCCATAGCTCCTGTGTCCAATATACCAGTGAGGGAGCATGCCATCCATATAATACCCTGTGTGGTGGCCTACCAATGCCACCTCCTCCTACCAACTCCTGCTAGAGTAGGCTAATCATCCTACAATCCCATGTACACCCAACATGGCATGAAAACTCACAAAATATTCCTGCTCCCTTGTCAATCCATCTTATCACTAGTGCTATTAGGAACTCTAAAGGGGATATGAAAGGGTGTGTGCACCCAACCATCGAGTCCATCATGAAAATACTACCATTACCTACTAACTCCACGATGTAAAGGAGAATCTCGCTTGGATCCCAACAATAGTCTGGCCCTTGAACCCCTTTGGTAATCCATGGCCTCTGCTGAAATGTGGCCATGGATGTATCCCACCGCATAGCCAGATCCATCAAGTACCAAATCAGTACCTCTCGCCATCCAATCCCAAAGGAGGGATCAAATGTACAATCTCCTGTGGAAGGAACAAACCCTCCAGGATGATGTGATATAATACTCAGCTCATGTCACTCAGTCCTGCAATCCTGGCCATCCCCTTTGATATGTCTAGACAACTATGCCTCTCTCAATCTAATGCATAGGGGTGGGATAATAGCGTTCTAGGTCCCATCAATGTGCCTTTGAAGGAAACTATGCTGAAATCCAAACATGTGCTCTCTATGCTACCTCTCATCAATGGTTAGCCCAAATGATGGTTGCGTATCCTGCTTCATCATGGGCTCAACATGAGCCTCGAAGTGCTCCTCCATAGATAACCCAACATGCAATACATAATCACCAATCAGTCCTAGGTGGTTGTAGTCCTGAAACTATGTCACTGAACTGGATGCCTCATCGATGGATTCCTCAACAATGGATGGCCCCTCATCAACGATGGACACCCCTGTGCCTCCTGACACCTCATAATTGGGTGTATGATCATCTGTCTCCATTAATGTTTCAAATAGGGATACAAAAGGAAACTCCAACAAGGGTGATTCATGTGTCATCCTAGGTGCATCCATATTCGCCTCCTGTGTGCCATTAGCCTCATGCTCAACTGGATGGAGTGTATCTAGATAAAATCCATCCTCAATGGGCGTGTTTTCTCTTATCTCATCACTTTCTTCACCTTTAATCTTTTTTTTGTAGTATTGATACTGAAATTTTGTTTAATAATCATGCTCCTCTCACTTTCTTCATTTTCAGGTCTACAACTACTAATTCTTGTTGATGCCCACTCTTCCAATTTGTAATCTTTAGGAAAGTGTCACAGTATTCATCGAATTTTTGAGCAATATTTTCTTGATTTGAAAACATCCTAGAATTACCCCCTAAACTCATAGGAAGAGTTCCCCCATAATTGAGTCAAGATCTGAGCTTTGATACCATTGTCATGTTCCAAAATAGGAAAAATAATGCAATGCAAGGAAATAGTAAATTTGCACCATATAAATTTTAAACAATGTAGTAAATACCCAGGAAAATCAAATTCATAATAGTAGTTAATCCAATTTATTATGAAATGGGAAAGAGTACAAATATATGGAGAAATGCACTTGGGCTTGCCTTTTTGGTAAGCGGAGCAAAGCTCAAATGAGACAACACAATCCAAAAAAACTTCCTAGTGATGCTCTACGCAGTCCTAGTGAAATTGTAGTAGCTGCTGCGATGGAATCGTAGAAAACCTCACGTCCAGTGCTAAGAAAATTCTGCAAATTTATTTCTAAGGTTTTTTTCAAAAACCCATAAATGGTTTGTCCTAGTTTTAACCCTCCAAAATAGACCCCTAAGGCCCTACGCTCTCCAACAACAATTCTACACTAGTTGTTGCAATGGATTGGCCAAAATATCCACATATGTGCTCGGAAAATTCTCCAAAATTACTCCCATACTCCTCAAGTAAATCTGACCAAAACCTATAAATGGTTTGTCCAAATCACGACCATAAAAAATTGACCCCAATAAGCCTTACACTCTCCCAGTAGCTGCTGAATATGTTGTCTACCGAATGATTAGGTAAATACTAAATAACCCTCCAAATGCGAAACAAATAATCCCTCTATATTCCTCAGCAAACAAAATCTAAAATGGTTGAGACCTTCCTCCACAACCAGGATCATCTCTCCTCCTCTGCAATGGACTAGAGACTACCACACTACTCCAGAAATAGAATGTCAATCTCAGCCCTTGGAGGTTCACCTATAGTTGAAAAGCTAATGAACCTAGGTTCTCTTATAGCTCTTGTAAGTTAATGAACCTTGAAACCATCAAAAAACACACAAGAACGGAACTACGTCCTCTCGGACTATCACTGCGTCCTCCAGAAATATGCACTGCTGGGGAAACCAAATGCAGAAGCTGAAGATTTCATGGTCAAGCTCTCTCAGATGAAATGAAAACCAAACTAGGTGATATGGATTTATGAAGGAATGCAACAGAATACACATATAACCATAAATACAAATATACAACGTAAATAACACTTCATTTCATTAATATCAAAGAACTGAAATTTGTTTATAGACAGAATGGAAATAAACTAGCTAGGGCGCTGGTAGCTTATCTCTGAGAAGAGATGTGGTGGCTACAGGCCTCTGAACTGTGTTACAATGAGGCTTGAGGGCCTATATATTATGGAGAAACAATGGAAAAGCCTAAGCATCCAAAAACCTAACCCTAGGAGATGAAGCGCCAAAACTATGGGCCCCTTTGGGTAAATTGGTAGATCAACTTCCCGGAAACGAAACTTTGGCATACGATATTTTTTGATGCACTTAATACCTCGTTAAAAATATTTACCTGAGGACTACAATTTTGAGTGAGAAACATCAGCCTATAAACCAATGATTTTCCCGTTTTTCCCAAAAAACATCGTTTAGGGCCTTAAAATGACTCTGGAAGTTCAGGACCCGAAAAAATGCTAAAATAGTAAACTGTGATATAATTAAGGAAACTGAAAAACTGAAAGAGAAAATGGTGGGGCCCCAAGTGGAATAGGCTGGTGGCCACTAATATCCACCTGGATCATTCCTCCCCCCTTAGAAAGTAATGGTCCCCATTGCGTTGAGCTCCTCCATGAAATGAGGAAACTTCTATTGAACTTGGTCCCTAGTGAACCACTTGCCTTGGTGTAGGACTTAGCCAACTTTGAGAACTTGATATAGTTGGGTCTTCTGCTAGATAGTGTTCTTGATTTGCATGTCCATGATACCATCTATGGTGGCATGTTCCATGCCATCTGAGTTTAACTCTGTTGGTGTGAGTTGTTCTCCAATGTCGTAGGTGTCCAGTAGAGGTGGGAAGTAGGGTCCTGTCTGGAGGTCGTGGCCAAAATATTATTCTTTCCTTGGGGGTGGATCATTAGGAAAATAATATTCCCGATTTTTCAAATGAGCTTACTACATTGTTTTGTAGTAACCAAAGAGATAGCGGCAAGTGGTGGTACCTTTGGTATCATGTACAACTTATTTCCCAAAGAAACAATAACAATGTGAGGCCGGGACTCATACACAACATCTCGCTTCCACAAGTATGGCTGGCCTAATAATACAACACAAACATGAGGATCAATGTCTCATAACACCATATCTGCGAAGGGATTGATGTTGTAGGGAAGGCAGAACTTCTCGCTAACATTGAGATCCCGTCCTTGGTGAAGCCACCCGATGGTGTATGGCTATGGGTGTGTTGTAGTCGACAAGCCCAACTGCTTCACGACCTCTGCTGAAATGAGGTTCTTTTGGCTCCCACTGTCGACTATGAACTATAGCGGGGAACCCTTTACCCACATATGGGAGTGGAAGAGATGCTCCTCCTCCTCTGGATCTTCCAGTTCCTCCTTCTGGATCTTCTAGTGGCAATGGTGGCGTTGGGATTCACATCAATAATCTGCTTCCCTTTGTCATTCCCCCTTTGGGTTCTGATTAAGAGTTGGAGCATGCATCTGATTCAAAAGCCCTCATCTCAGCCACCAGGGACGGCTTGGACCGACGCTCACCCTTGTTGTGAGTGGAGCTCTTATGGAACTCACACCACTTTCCCGTGTCCTTCTTTGGGTCCATGGTGTTGTTATTTTATTGCGGCTTTGGCAGGTTTTATTGGGCCACCATGCCTTGGATTTGTCCTTTGTTCTGCAGTTTGGGGGCACCTTTCCCATGCTTTTGATTTGTAGATTCAAAGTCTCGCTTCTTCTGTTTGAATTTCTGCTAAATCTTGGAAGCATACAAGTATGTCGCACCAAGAGAGGGGATGTCGAGGAACTCCATTTCCTCCTGAATGTATCTGTGAAGATAACTATGGTACTTGAACACCAAATGTTTCTCCAAATATTTGATACCCAAATTTGGTTGCAGGGTATGGAACAGATTAGTCAGCTCATGCACATCTTGATCCCTTTACTGTCGTAGCGTAGTCCATTGTATTTACTTGTCCTCATAGCTCCCCATGGGATAGTATTGTTCCTTGATGGCGTCTTGGAAAGAATTCCAAGTGGGTACAACCGAAAACAGAGAAGGTACCATCTCGTCCTTTTTCTCACAGTAGGTTTCCCAAAAGGACTTGACATGGGGGGTAGCTTTGAGGAGTACAAAAATAATATTCTCCCAGTCAAAAAAGTCATGAACCGAGAAATACCCTTCTAATAGATTCAACCATATATCTAAGGCCTGTGCTTATATTTGGCCCTCAAATATGGGAATTTCAAAGTTTACTTGTACCTTAAAGGGAGTCGCGCCTCCAGAGTGGTTGTTAAATGCAGATGCGCAGCCAATGGGCAGTCATTGAAAGATCTGGGCAAAGTTATCCATCATTGCGTTCCTTTGTTTTTTGAGGGCCTGCTCAAGTAGTATTTTGATAGGATCTCCTACTCCTTGATATTTATTTTTGTCCCCCATGGGCGACTGTCGGGGTTTGTGAGGCTGATCTTGCAAAGGTTGAACTAGATCGAGCCCTAACTCCTTATACCTCGACCTTGTTGGGGACTTGCCAAGAAGGATCGAGAAAGAGAAGATAAATCTGATATCACTGATCCAAATTTATGCAGGAACGCAAAAAAGTACAAATATAACCATAAATACAAAGATGTAGCAGAAATAACACTTCATTTCATTAATATCAAAGAACTGAAATTTGTTTACATACAAAATGGAAATAAACTAGTTAGGGTGCTGGTAGCTTATTTATGAGAATAGATGTTGTGCATACATGCCTCTGAACTATGTTATATTGAGGCTAGAAGGCCTATTTATTATTGAGAAATAATGGAAAACCATAAACATCCAAAAACCTAACCCAAGGAGATGAAGCGCCAAAACTATGGGCCCCGTTTGGGTAAATTGGTACATCAACTTCCTGGGGTCGTAACTTGGGCATACGATCTTTGTTTGACGTGCTCAATACCTCGTTAGAAATATATATCTAAGGAATACAATTTTTGAGTGAGAAAAATTGGCCTATAAAATCATGTTGCTCCCAGTTTTCATAAAAAAAAGTTGTTTAGGGCCTCAAAACGACTCTGGAAGTTAGGGACCCGAAAAGCTCCTAAAAATAGTAAACTGTGATATAATTAAGGAAACTTAAAAATTGAAAGAGACAATGGTGGGGCCCCAAGTGGAATAGGCAGGTGGCCACTAATATCCACCTGGATTATTCCTTCCCCCTTAGGAAGAAATGGTCCCCATTGCGTTGAGTTCCTCCATGAGATGAGGAAACTTTTGTTGAACTTGGTCCCTAGTGAACCACTTGCCTTGGTGCGAGAGTTGGCCAGCTTAGATAACCCGATAGAGTTGGATCTTCTGTTGGCAATTGTTCTTGATTTTCATGTCCATGATACAATCTGTGATGCCCTTTTCCATGCAGTCTGGGTTTAACTTTGTTGGTGTGAGTTGTTCTGCAATGTCGGAGGTGTCCAGTAGAGGTGGGAAGTAGGGCCAAAGGCAGTCCACATTGAATACTGGGTGCAGACCAAGGAAAGGTGGAATAATGAGCTCGAAGGCATTGTTCCCTACAACCTTGGTGATGGTGTACGACCCATATCAGAGTAGGCGAAGCTTGCAATGGGGTCTAGTGAGGCGCTCCTTCTGTAAATGTCGCCACACTTTTTCACCCACCTGGAAGTTGTGTGGCACCCGATGTTGATCATGTCGTTGCTTATACTTAGCATTGGATCTGTCTAATATTTCATGAAATTGTTGGCAGATGTGTTGAATGTGCTCGATGAAGTTGTTCGCTTTGTCTGCTTCAGACTGGACATGAGCTGAATCAGCCTAAGTAGCTACAAATGGCATGGCTATGTCAATGGGACATAGTGGCTGGAATCCCAAGCCTACCTGAAAGGGGTTGTGGACGGTTGATCTATGGAGAGCCCGGTTATAACTGTGTTGTACATAGGGGAGGATCTGATCCCATGCGTGTGGATGCTTTTAATTGTACATTCTCAGAATGTGTACAATCATCCTATTGATGACCTCTGTCTGGCCATCAGTTTGGATATGGAAAGCTATGGACTTGGTGAGCTTGGTGTCCAGCATTGACCAGAGGCTGGACAAAAATGTATTGAGAAATATGCTGTCCCAATTTGAGATGATAGACTGTGGGATCCCAAAGTGCACGCACACTCGTTCAAAGAAGAGTTTAGTATTGGCTTCTGTTGTGATATTCTTCCTGCAGTCTGCGATAATGGCTATCTTCGAGAATATGTCGATGACCATGAAAACACAGTCGTTTCCATGCTTAGTAGAAGGAAGGCCCGACATGTAATCCATGGAGATGGATTCCCAAGGTTAAATACGGGTAGGTAGCGGAGTATAGAGGCCTTGCTTCTTGATGGTCGGTTTGGGAATGGCACAAGCTGTGCAAGATATGATGTATTTCCCGACATCCTGTCAAAGGTTCGACCAATAGAAATACTTTTGCAGTATTGCAACTATTTTCTTGACCCCGAAATTCCCAACAAATCGATTATAGTGTGCTTCCCAAATCATCTTGGCATGCTTGCTCTAGGGAACAAAAAGGTTTCCCAGGTGACATAGTAGTGCATCTTGGAGGTGAAAATTTGGAACTTGTGTACCCTCCAATAGTGTCTTGTATGTGTGTCCGAATTCTAGATCACTCTTGTAGAGAAGAAGCCAATCAAAAGTATCTTTCCCACAAGAGTTGAGAACGGTGGTCAGTGCCATGATCGGTGGTCGGCTAAGGTAGTCTGCAACATTATTGGTGATGCCCTTGTTGTACTTGATGTTAAAATGAAACTATTGCAGATATGTGGACCACTTCTGATGGCGATCGTTGTGCAACTTCCCTTGTGTTTGTATGAACTATAGGGGTCAGTGGTCTACGTGGATGATCGTTTCCTTCCCAAAAATGTAATGCTTCCATTGTCAACAAGCCTGCACAATGGAACACATTTCTTTGTCATAAGTGGGATACTTGTGGACTATGTCAGACAATGTCTCACTATGATATGCCATTGGATGCCCTCGTTGAGTAAGAACTCCCCCAGTAGCATAGTCAGAGGCATCTGTCTCAATATAAAATGGTTGTTGCAAGTTTGGTAATGTGAGCACTGGGGCAGAGCAAAGGCGATTTTTCAATTCTATGAACGCCTCCTGTTGATATTTTGACCAAAATAATTTTTCTTTCTCTCCTCCTTTGGTGAGTTGACTCAAGGGCCAAGTGATATGAGAGAATCCCAACATGAACCTGTGGTAGAAATTAGCAAGACGCAGAAAGCTACGAAGCTCTGTTAGAGTGGTTGGGGTTAGCTAATCTCAAATGACTTGGATCTTGTTTGGATCCACATGCACCCCCCGTTCATCAATAATGTATCCCAAATACTGAACCTAGGTCATGCCAAAAGTTCACTTCTCAAAATTGGCACACAACTTGTGTTGCCGCAGTGTTTGGAGGACCTGTCGAATGTGGTGGAGGTGCTCTTCCCAATTCTGGCTGAAGATCAGAATGTCATCCAAGTACACAACTAAAAATGAGTTGGAGAATGGTAGAAATATGTCGTCCATCAACCTCATGAAGGTTACAGGAGCATTCGTCAACCCAAAAGGCATGACCAACCATTTGAAAGGCACTCCTTGGATTTGAAGGCAATCTTCCACACATTAGAGGGTTTGATTGGTAACTGATGATACCCAGACTTCAAGTCGATTTTGATAAAATATTTCTCACCTTTGAGTTGGTCCAGAAGGTCATCAATCCATGGGATCGGGTACCTATTTCAGACAGTGATCTTGTTCAGCACCCGATAGTCAATACAAACTCTCCAAGTCCCATCCTTCTTCTGTACCAACACGATCGAGCTCCCATAGGGCAATGAAATTGGCCAAATGTGACCTTTCTGCAATAGCTCCTGAATCTGCCTCTTTATTTCATCATTCTCTAGAACGGAGCGCTGATAGATCGTTCCATTGGGCAACAGCGCACATGGGGTCAGATTAATGGGGTGCTTGACCTGATAGTGCAGAGGCACCCTTGTGGGTGAGGTGAATATGTCCCTGTACTCCTCCATGACCTTGTCCATTTTTTGTTGTCGTGCGGAGGAGCCCTGTCTGGAGGTCATGGCCACAATATTCTTATTGCCCAGGGGGTGGATCACGAAGAAAATGAATTTCCTGATTTTGGAAATGAGCTTACTGCATTGTTTGCAGTAACCAAAGAGATAGCGGCAGGCGGTGGTATCTTTGGTATCATGTACAACTTATTGCCCAAAGTAATAATAACAGTGCAAGGTCGGGACTCATACATAGCATTTCGCTTCCACAAACATGGTTGGCCTAATAATACATCACAAACATAAAGAGGAGAAATGTCACATAATACCTCATCCGTGAAGGGCTTGATGATGTAGGGAAGGAAACACTACTTGATGATGCGAAGATCCCGTCCTTGTTGAAGACACCTGATGGTGTATGGCTATGAGTGTGTTGTGGTCGGAAATCCCAACCACTTCACGATATCTGCTGAAATGAGGTTCTTTTGGCTCCTACTGTCGACAATGAATTGTAGTGGGGAACCCTTTAGCCACATATGGGAGTGGAAGAGACACTCCTCCTCCTTTGGATCTTCGTAGTGGAAACAGTGGCATTAGGTTTCGCATCAATAATCTGCTTCCCTTCTTCATTCTCCTTGTCAGGTTCTAATTCATAGGCACAACATGCATTTGATTTAGAAGCCCTCAGCTTGGCCACCAATGACTTCTTGGCCCGACACTTGCTTGTGTTGTGAGTGGACCTCTTATGGAACTCACACCACTTTCCCGTGTCCTTCTTTGGCTTCGCAGTGTTGTTCTTTTCTTGCGGCTTTGGAAGGTTGTCTTGGGCCGCCATGCCTTGGCTTTTCCCTTTGTTCTGCGGTTTTGGGGCACCTTTCCCTTGCTTTTGATCCGTAGATCCAAAGTCTCACTTCTTCTGTTTGAATTTCTGCTCAATCTTGGAAGCATACCGGTATGCCGTATCAAGCAAGGAGATGTCGAGGAGCTCCATTACCTCCTGAATGTATATGTGCAGACAACTATGGTACTTTAACCAAATGTTTCTCCAAATATCTTATACCCAAGTTTGTTCGCAGGGTATGGAATAGATTCGTCAGCTCATGCACATCTTGATCCCTTTGTTATTTGGCTTACATAGTTATTTGAGGCATAGCATACTGATGTTTAATACGATTGGCTTAGATGATGTATCAGTTCAAGCAACTCATCTAGAAGCTAGGGGTAAAAATGTATCTCATGATGTTGGAAAGTCATCTAAATCTATTGAAATCAAGAATAAATAAAAGAAGAAACAAAAATGGAAGGAAAGGAAAGAGAACACCGTGACGAAGGAAAAACCTACATGCACTCACTATAAGAAAGAAGGACATGATGAGGCACACTGATGGGCACTGCATCCAGAATTTAAGCCTAAGAATTTCGGAAATAAAGAGCGAAAGAATGTTTCTACTATGCAAAAGGACTTGGGATCAGATTCAGGAGACAAAACAACAATTACAGCTATAGGTATAAAAGGTAAAAATTCTCAAACATCTACAAGTACTTCTTCGCATTCTATTGATAATGAAAATGATGAGAGGAAAGGAAATGAGCTATTTCATATTAGAGTCGTTTCCAAGCATACTAAAATTGATACTTTGTTTGATAGTGGCTCTCAAGTTAATTTGATTGCTGAATCAATTGTAAAGAAATTGGGTATTGAAACAAACCTCATAAAAAGCCATACCCATTGGGTTGGGTTTGTGATAAAACTAAACTACAGGTTACGAAACAATGCAAACTTTGTTTTGCAATTGGATAAGAGTTTGTAGTTGAGGTTGAATTAGATATAGTCCCATTGGATATATGTGGAATTGTACTAGGGAGTCCATACTTGTATGATAGAGATGTTGTATTCTATCGAAGGGAAAATAAGTATCAACTCACTAAAGATGGAATCTAATTTTTATTAAGAGCTCATAAACTCAAAGATAACTACTCTCTCATAAATTCAGAACAGATGAAAAGAATTATAAATTCAAGTAAACAATTTTTACTGATGATTGTAAAATCAAAGGATCTTGATAAATTTGATGCTTTTCAAGGCTGTAATCCTAAACAGAAAGCAAATTTAGTTGAAGTTGTTTATGATTATGATATTCTGTTTCAAGAGCCTAAAGGGTTTCCTCCCAAGCGATAGATAGAACATGAGATTTATTTGCAGCTAGATGCTCCTCTTCCTAACATTGGAATGTACAGGTTATCAGCTCTAGAGAATGCAAAAATAAAGAAGCAGGTACAGGAATTGCTCGATCAAGGGTTTATTCAACCAAGAACTTCACCATGCGGATCTCCTATTGTGTTGGTATGTAAGAAATATGGTTCGTGGAGAATGTGCATTGATTTCCAAGCATTAAATAAAATAACAATAAAGAATCATTATCCTCTTCCTCGCATTGACGATTTATTAGATCAGTTGAAAGATGCAGTGTAAGTTTCACTAAGTTAGACTTGTGAAGTGGCTACCATCAGATCAGGGTTTCAGAACAAGATGTATGGAAGTCTTCTTTCAAAACGAATCAAGGAATCTATGAATGGATGGTTATGCCTTTCGGCTTGACCAATGCTCCAGCTACATTCATGCGTGTCATGAATGGTGTTTTTAGACCATTCATTGATGATTTTGTAATAGTATCCTTAGATGATATTCTTGTTTTTAGTAAGACATGGGATGGACATATAAAGCATGTAAAACAGTTTTTAGATGTGTTAAAAGGAGAAAATCTCTATGTAAAACTGCCAAAATGTGAATTTGGCAGGACATCTTTAAATTACTTGGGTTATATTGTAGGGAGTGGTGAATTGAAGATAAATCCCTCTAAGGTCGAAGTCATTGTAAATTGGCCTAAGCCCAAGAATGCTACAGAAGTTAGAAGTTTCTTAGGGGCAGAACAATATTGGAGAAAGTTTATTGCTAACTTCTATTTGATTGTAGCTCCTGTACATGCTTTGACAAGTGTGAAACAAGTGTTTCAGTGGGGAGGCAAACAACATAAAGCCTTCGACACATTGAAAGAAAGGATCAGTACAATGCCAGTATTAGCATTGCCAGATCTTCGACAACCATTTGAGATCGAGACAGATGCAAGTGAATATTCCATGGGGGCAGTGTTGATGCAGCACATAAAGCCTATTTGATTTCATTATAAGACATTCACATCAGCAGTAGTTAAATATCCTACATAGGATAAGGAATTATATGCATTAGTACATAGTGTTAAAAAGTGGAAACATTGCATAGTGGGAAAAGAAACAATCATACATATAGATCATCAACCACTACAATATTTACACTCACAAAATAAATTGCAACAATCAAGACACTATAGTTGGATGGGTTTCTTAGAACAATTTCATCTTGTAATAAGATATAAGAAATATATACATAATAAGGTTGCAGACATGTTATCAAGACCAATCATAAATGCATCCACAATTATTAAGAATAATTCAGTAATTCACAAAAGCTATATTGAACAATATGCTTAAGACACAAATTTTAAGGATGTATATGCAAATTTAATTCATGGAAACCAGGTAGAATAATTGGATTATTTCATAAAGGAAAAAATCTTATATCATTTGGGAAAATTATGCATTCCACAAACTGAAAGATTTAATGTGATTCAAGAAGCACATACTTTAATTTCAGGTCACTTTGGTGTAAGTAAAACAATTGCACAATTACAAAGATTTTGTTATTGGCCGTGAATGAATGAAAAAGTTTCAAGATATATTAAAGGATGTACTATGTGTGCTACAAGCAAGCCAAGTAATGGAAAATTAGGCTTGTATAATCCACTTCCAATTCCATCTCGTCCTTGGGAAAGTTTATCCATGGATTTTGTTGGGGGATTGCCAATGTCTAGAAAAGGTCATGATTATTTGTATGTAGTTGTGGATAGGTTCAGTAAGATGTCTATTTTGATACCATGTACTAAACAGGTCACAGCCGAACAAACTACAAAGTTGTTCTTTCAAAATATATGGGTTCCTTTTGGGTTACCCACCTCTATTGTGTCTGATCGAGATTCTCGATTTGTCGGGAAATTTTGGTCAAGTTTATGGGAAATCATGGACACAAAGTTAAATAAGATAACATCATTTCATCCGAAAACCGACGAACAAACAAAAGCGGTAAACAAGATAGTGGTATAGTTGCTTCGAGGTTATTGCAGCAAGCATCTAAGCTTTGGGATGAGCATTTGTGTTATGTGCAACATGCTTACAACCATGCAAAACATTCTTCTACCCAAAGATATCCATTTGAGACTTGTTTTGGTTTTGTACCAAAGTCTCCCTTGGGTTTTTTCTTTGGTAAAGACATAGTAGTTGATGGACACAACGATGTGGACAAAGCAACCAAGTTCATTGAAAAGATCTAGGAAATTCACTAGGTAGTGTAGGAACAACTGGAAAAGAGCCAAGAAAAGTATAAAGCGAGGCATGACAAGTATCGAGTTGAGAATATTTTTCAAGTTGGTGATCAAGTCTAGTTGTACATCAGCAAAGAAAGACTTCAAGGGGAAGGGAAAAAGTTGAAACCAATTATATATGGTCCTTTCAAAATTCTTGACAAAATTGGTGAGAATTATTTCCACCTAGATCTACCAGCTTATATGCAGATCTATTCCATCGTAAATGTTGAAAACTTGCGGCTGTATGAACCTTCAATGATTGAAGATCCAGAAGAGAAAAGTCAGGTACCTTCCATCGAAGATTTTTCACCAGAGTATCTCAACGAGTTACAGGAGGACATAATTCTCGACAGGAGGATAAGGACTTCGCGAAGAGGAGATGTTGAGTATCTTTCAGTTGGAATTAAAGGTAAAAACTCAAGTAAAGCACGATGGATAGAGATTGGAAAAGTGAAGGAAACGTATCCTCACTTACTCGATAGCTAAAACCAAATTTTGGTGGTCCAAAAGCTTCTAGTGGGGAGGAGTGATCCAAAATGGATTCAGTTTTGCCTCCAGATCAGATTCTTCAAATTCATATGAAAATAGGATCAAGTTCAAGTTCTTGTTGATAGGATTCCAATGGTGTGAACGGCGCGTAAAATCGACTTCGTATGAAGAAGATGTGGCCAGTCAAAGTTTATGACAAATTAGGGCAAAATGAGAAAAATTCAAAGTTAACAGTCAACGGTCAGGGTGATGTCAGCATGACACATGTCATCCTAGGAATACGTGACATGTCTAGGGTGATGTCATTAGGATCAGTGACATTTCAAAGTTTGATTGGACAAAATGGGCCAATTTGGGGCTGACACGTGGCAGCTTGGATTTTGCCCAATATGGCCTCATTTCCAAAATTTTGGGGATCAGGGATGATTGAACCCCTGACCTCCCAGAATGCCAAATATTTCGACGGATTTCATTCACTGGATTAGCCACAGTTGATTTGGTATTAAATGTAAGAATTTTGCATTTATTGCGTATTGGATTTCCGCCAGAAAAAAGGGGCCAGACGGTGACTTGGGGTCAACCCCACAACTGCCGGACTCCTTAACAAATATTATAATCGATTGCACATATATTTATTTTAATATATATGTTTCCATATATTAATGAAGCCGACGGAGATATGACGGAAGGGTCGGGCGGGGGTTTCAAGCCGTCAACCTTCCAAAATTTGAAAATACAACACCTTCAACATAGTCCACTAGCCAACATGCCAAAGCGGCGGAGCTTGTAATACAAGCCACCAAAACTTCATTTAACTTAGCGTAGAGCCGAATCAGCCCAAAACCACAAGTGTGCAGTGCGTTGCAGTTTTCTACAAGGAAAGTGGTTTTTCAGAAAGGCAGAGGTGGTTTTGGATTTCTCTAGGGGGTCTGGAGGTCATAGTGGCAGAATATAGGAAAGTTTACACATGTTTTTGTCAAAATTTCGAGTCGTTCGCAATGGTGAGGTCCATTTTCTCATTTGAACTTTTGCTTTTGAGCTCATACCTGTAAAATCATTTTGAAGACAAAATAAAGCGGTCAACACTGGAAGCTAAGAACCCGAAGAAGTAGCTAGGAAGTCTGGTGAACTCCGTTATTAAATTCTTGCTGTGTTGATGTGTTTGAATGTGTTTTCATTTGCTTACGTTGTTTATGTTATTCGCAATCTTATCGAAGTATTGCACTAAATAACATAAAATGGTCACATAGACGTCAATAATACCTTTTTTATAATTCAGATCAGTCGTGCCTCCAGAGTGGCTGTTGGATGTAGATGCACTGCCAATGGGCAATCGTTGAAGGATCTGGGCAAAGTTATCCATCATCACGTTCCTTTGTTTTTTGAGGGCCTCCTCGAGCAATATTTTGATAGGATCTCCTGCTCCCTCATCTTGCTTTTTGTCCCCCATGGGTGACCGTCGAGGTTTGTGAGGTTGATCTTGTAAAGGTTCAACCAGATCGAGCACTAACTCCTTATACCTCGACCTCGTCGGGGACATGCAAAGAAGGATTGAGAAAGAGCAGACCGCTCTGATACCACTGATCTGGATTTATGTAGGAAAACAACAGAATACACATATAACCATAAATACAAATATGCAGCGGAAATAACACTTAATTTCATTAATATCAAAGAACTGAAATTTGTTTACAGACAGAATGGAAATAAACTAGCTAGGGCACTAGTAGCTTATCTCTGAGAAGAGATGTGGTGGCTATAGGCCTCCGAAATGTGTTACAATGAGGTTTAAGGGCCTATTTATTATGGATAAACAATGGAAAACCATAAACATCCAAAAACCTAACACTAGGAGATGAAGCACAAAAACTATGGGCCCCGTTTGGGTAAATTGTTACATCAACTTCCTGGGGACGTAACTTTGGAATATGATCTCCGTTTGAGGCGCTCAATACCTCGTTAGAAAGATATATATGAGGAATACAACTTTTGAGTCAACAACATTGGTCTATAAAACCATGTTGCTCCCATTTTTCCCAAAAAACGTCATTTAGGGCCTCAAAACGGCTCCAGAAGTTCAGGACCCAAAAAACTGCTAAAAATAGTAAACTGTGCTATAATTAAGGAAGCTAAAAAAAATGAAATTGATTATGGTGGGGCCCCAAGTGGAATAGGCGGGTGGCCACCAATATCCACCTGGATCACTAGGGTGTCTCTCGAAGTCCCTCGAAGAATGGGTGAGTTCTCCGCTCGGAAAATTCTTGCTAAACAACAAGTGACCCGACTAAACAATTCAAGCAACTGAGATCAAAATCAATAATCCAATAATGCCAAATGAAGTGAGATTTCTTCCTTTCATAATTTGTTTTGGGCCTTTTTCTCACCTTTTCCTTCCATACCATGTTCAAACTCATGCTTTTCGAACCAACTATTAAGGGGTCGCAAATTTCATGTCTGGGTGGTCCCTATTCATCACTAATAAAATAACATAACATAAAGTTAACTAACGACTAACTCTTAAGTCTTCTAATGAAAAATCAAATGGGTCCTGACATCACCAAAATTGGTCGTCAAAACATAAAAATAAATCTCGTTCCAAATTTTTTTAGGGAGGGACATTACATAGGAAGATCTTCCAGGTAACAGGTTGCGTGTGTAGTTTCCTTGCTAGGATGTGAATGCATGGTACATGAATTTGTGTATTTGGTTCATTTGATTTCATTGGCATGGGTTTTTCCTGGTTTAATAATGGTTTCAACCTTGCCTTGTCATTTCCTGGATAACTGTGGTGTGATGGGATTCATTATTTGTTAAGATTTAGATTTCCAGAAGTTTTTGGATCTAGGTGAGTTGGTCTCAGGAAAATTCCCAAGGGTTGGGGTGGAGACAGGTTTCTCTGGGAATCCCTCGGCAAGTGGGTGGAGACAATAAAATCATCAAGGGATGGTGAGGGAATTCTGAGGCATCTAAGCTTGGTTTGTTTTTGTGATCTCTGGACTGTTTTAGGTGAGAACAAAGTAGCATGAGGGTGGAGGTGGTTTAACCTCCGAGACCTTGGTTTTTTATATCTTGGTTTATCCGATGAAATCCCACATTCATTCTTTGAATATGGAAAAGTAATATTTGGTTTAGCCCAGTTTATGGTTGGATGGTACATGGAAGTCCTTGACTTGGTTGGAATTTGCATATGTTATTATGGGTTTGTTGTTATTGAGATTAATGAGCACAAGTTTTTATTTTATATATATGAATTTATGACTAGCTTGTCATGGTTACATTTTGGTTAAATGTTGGTTACATGCATGGTATATTTATTATTATACGATGTTCTCTTGAAAAGATCTTGGTTATTTTATGTGGATGCATGAGCTAATATGTGTTTGTTGTAGCAATTATGAGAGAATATCAATCCTCCTTGATTAAAATTTAATTAAACTAACGTAAACAATGACCAAACTATGCATCCATGACTTGTAGGTACTATAGTCACAAAGTGTTTGTAAAAATGAATATCATGTGTTGGCAAGTTAGACCCGATTTCTGTAACTGCACCCTGGAATTTGGGTCATGCATAGTAACTCTGAGCTCATGTCTACCCTGGTAAGTATGTTAAAGTGGGTAAGTGTGGGGTGGGGTGTTATAGAGTGGTATTAGAGCTTCTAGCTTCAAACACTTGGACTAGATGGGCTCTATCATAGATGAAATGAAGAGAAAAGGGATCAATGAGTAAAATCAATTTCATTTTCGTTATAAATTTTCTTCTATGGAGTTTAAAAAGATATATATATATTTTCTGCATTCAGGGTAATCCCCACTAATAATGTGGTTAAAATTTCAGATATTGGTTCACGATATCTTAGGAATTATGATATGAGAAATATGAACTTCCATAATACATCGTTAAACATGCTATGTTGGAATTTCTATCGTAACGTATCCTTTGTTAAGTTTTAGAAGTTGAAATTTTTTTGACATTAAGAGTAAATACCACTAATAATGTGGTAGAAATTTTAGATTTTGGGTCGAAATATTTTAGGAGATATGAGCATAGGAAGTCGAGCCTTCTAAATGCTCCTAACATCATGACTCAAATAGGTCACGTTAGAATTTATGTGATAAATTTTCTTATATGAAATATGAGAAGCTAAAAATTCATCCACGGTGAGGAGAAATCTGGGTCGCTATATTTTAGGATATGTGACCAGTGGAAGTTGAGCTTCATGAATGCTCCTAGAATACTGCACCAAATAGGATTGTGTTGGTAATTTTGTTTTAAATTTTTGTATATGAGGTTTAAGAATTTGAAACTTGAAACAATGAGAGAAACTCCCACTGATAATATTTTTCAATTTCCATAACTTGTACTACTAATTTAGGATATATGCATTGAATCATTCACTATATTAGTTGCATGCAAAGTGTTTGATGAAATGCTTAAATGGTTCAATGATTCATTACATACAAATTGTTTGATAAAATGGCCCAATGAGTTTGTTGTTTGTGGTTGGGGATAGTATTGTTGTGTAGAAATAATGTTGTAGCTGATATATTCTTATTTATATGCAAATAATTTGTTATATTAGTTTGCATGTAAAGTGTTTGAAGAAATGCTTACATGCAAATGTAATAATATTGTGGTTGTTTGAAGAAAATGTAATAGTATGGTAATTGTTTGAATAAAATGTTGGTTTGTGGATAAGACAATATTGTTGCATGATAATGTTGATGTAGCTCATCTATGCCTATTTTCATACAAGGAATTTTAAAAATTGCATGTAAGGGATTTTAAAAATTACATGCAAGGAATTTGAAAAGTTGCATGTAAGGGAATGGAAAAGTGGCAATATTACATGGCATGTTTTTAGTTATTATTTTACAAGTGGAATAAGTGAAACATTTTTTATTTAATATAATACAAAATGTATGAGAAACGAAAATCAAGTTCTGGAAAGTATGGTTAAAATTGGTAAAGCTTTGGAGATTCCATTTCCATAATTGGGCATTGGAGATCAATCCACTATAGTAATTGCATCCTTCTACCTTAGTGTGGACCATATTTAGTGAGGGAGTATGTTTATAGGTTGTTTGAATGCTTTATTAAGTACTACATGAGTACGTGCTTATAATATTTCATGAAAGAATGATCTTGTTTTAAGACAGTTGCACTCACACAATATGCACAAGACAATTGATATGCACCTGAGTGCAAGTGGGTGCTAGTTGTAGAACTATGATTAATGACTATCATTTGATTGTATACTATGAAATGATTACTAATATTGGTAAAGTATGATTTCAAATCAATAGACACGATGTCTTGATCGTTGGAACATGTGACTGATACGTGTGAACAGTTGCATGGAAACATGCTTGGTATTAGCATGACACGATAACAATTGATTTGTGTATATAACTAACACTTGGGTGAATGTCATAGAACATAATAAGACTCAATTTCAGCAAGGTAAATAGGTAAAAGAAAGGAATTTGGTGAGAATTCCTTTGGCTACATTTGGAAACCAAAATTCCAAATGAATGAGTGTTTTGCATGAATACAAGAGGTTTTCTTAACCTTGATTTTGTTTGACATTATGTGGATATGTGTTATATTCACGAAAGTGTATTTTACATGTTTTTATCTTAAGGTTCATATTTGAGATAAGAGGCTGAGTTATAATCTTGTAAAGGCATGAATACAAGCATGAGCTAATGTTGCATGATGCGAGGAATCACATGGCAAAAGAGACAACCATATAACTTGAAGAAGGCTCGAGTTGAGCTTTTGTTTATGAACCCTTGGAAGCACTGGGAAATCATGGAGATTGAATTATGGTGTACGTTGAAATTTTTGTGATTTTGGTGTTTCATGATTCATTTGTGCTTGATTTATGATTTTGATTGTGATTGGTGCATGGGCATGCCACTTTGTTTGTGGTGTTGTATTGTTGATTGGTTTTCCATGTTTTCTTTATCTTTTCTTCTTTTTATTTCATTTTATGTTTTTATTTTCTTGGGAATTGTTTGGGGAAATATTAAAGTTTAGATCTTGGGGAGAGGTAAGTGAAACCCAAAAGGTAATGTAAGACCCAGATGAAACCCGATGCATGAGTAAAGGGCATCTGAAGGAAAGAATATGACAAGCAGTTGGGTTGGTTGGGTCCATTGGGGTAAATGGACAGTGGAGAGATATTAATGAGAAATGTAACAATAAAGGTAAAGTAAATGGATCTGAGGTATTAGGTGCCTTGGCTATGTTGAGAACTGTAGGTCTCAATGTTGTGGATGTTGTGCACAGATAAAGGAAGTTCTCTTAACCTTGATCTTATGAACACTAGTAATTATGTTGTGATTATATATATATATATATATATATATATATATATATATATATATATATGTCATTGTCGCATAGGGTCGTCATGGATCATTCTTGTGGAATAATGATTTCTCGATATAGGTGAATGACATGAAGCGGGTCCCGGTTTATGAGGAATCAAGTGGGAATAGTAGCACTAACATTTCTACGAGGTAAGTATCACGTGGATATGATTTTGATATTCTGTGTTTATAACTATGCCTATATTTATGTTATGGCAAGGAACACTAAAGGATACAATAAAAAAATGAAAGCAATTTGATCTACGACATGCTGGGATAATCCCGGATAGTGGAAAAGAGCCACAAATCCGGGACTTGGGTTTTGGATGCACGCAGTAAGGCATGGGAAATACACTAGAGGAAAGGTTGTTTGGTAGAGACAGTGTGGTATTTGGATGTGCAGTACTACTATTGTGTAGATGTTGTACATGTGTTATTTATATGTGGTACTGTGTCATGTGTATTGTGTATGTGTCATGTTGTAACATGTGTAGTCATTGTGTCGCGAAATTTGTATTCGTTGTGCTGTACTGTGTGTACATGTATGTGTTGTGTTCTACATGGTGTGTTTTTGTACATGTTGGAGATTGGTTCTCAAGATCCCTGGAGGCTATGGATTGAGACGGTAGATCCCTAGAGCCCTGGACAACTCGGAAAGAGACCAATTTTGAGTTGCTGATATAAAGGGTAGAGGCAGTATAGTATTTGGATGCACTTGTTGATGATATTGAGGGTAGAGGAAGTATAGTCTCTGGATTCCCTTGTTGCTGATATTGAGGGCAGAGGCAGTATACTCTCTGGATGCCCTTGTTGCTGATATTGAGGGAGGAGGCAATATAGTCTCCAGATTCCCTTGTTGCTTTGGAGGAGAAGAGAAGAGAAGAGAAGGGATTAAGTGCTTTTTGGGTTTGGAAACCTATTCGGTGTGTGTACGAAAAGGACAAAGAAAAAAGACAAAAGAAAAGAACCATTTGAAAGATAAGTATCAACATTTTATTTCATTATTTAATTAGGCACATATTCTATGATTCTGATTTATGATGGTTAATTTTTGAGTTAAGTGGATGTGATATGCTTATATATGATGATTTATCAAATAACTAATTTGACTTGTTTTTCCAAAGAAAAAATTGAACTCTTTATATTTATAAAAAGTTAACTGTGTACATACATTTAAGCATTTCTTAGGAGAGATCCCTTCTCTTCCCAGTTTGTAGCCAAAAAAGTTCAGCCTTTTCATATAGCCCCAACCCATAATAGGGTGTGCAAGTTCAAAATTTCCCTTGGTCAAGGGAAAGACAACCAACTATTCGTCGGCCTAGAGTAGAATCCACAAAAAGAAAAAGCATTTTCCGGGCCTCCTCTTTGGAGGAAAACAACCCAATATATATATATATATATATATATATATATATATATATATATATCCTGTTACACGCAACATAAAGAAATAGGTTCCCGGGCCTCCTCTTATGAGGAAAAACAACCCAAACATGAACAAAATGAACAATATATAAAGTTTTGTAGAGGAGCTTCAGAGGATCTAGTCCTCATCCAAGTTTTTTGGAACATACATATTGTCATTTTCAGCAACAAAATGTATGAAAAACCTAGAGTAACCATATAGAGAAAAAAAAACTGATAAGCACTCAAGCAAATGGAGGATGGTCTAAATCCATAGAGCCTTCCAGCCCTATTTATCGTGTCCTCCAGCTGCCTGAATTTTGATGTAAACCCTCCTTAGAAAGGAGTTCTACAGTGGCATTCCTTTCATTGTAAATATGACATAAATCAATGTGAGTAAAATAGTTCTTCAATAACCAACATTATTCAAGGATAGGACGTAAAACATAATTTGAACAAACAAATTCCTTGTTAAAAAAATTGATGATTTTGAGCGAGTCCCCAAAAATATGAACAAAAGGAATATGCAAGTGTGTAAGCCAGCATAGGAGGAGGTGTAAAGCTCTTATCTCAGCATAGTTGTTAGTGCCCTGACCAATTCCGATAGAGGCTTCTAGTTTTCTTAAATGGCTTAGGTGAATAACAATTCGAGCACCACACTGGTTCGTCGGATCTGATGCTCCATCAAAGTAAGCCCAAGGGATATCTCCCCTGATTATCTCATGGGTTATGACCCTTTTCTTTGTTGAAGATTATTGTTCTGGGAGAAGGGAGTATATGGATGCACCATTCTGAGCGACGATGTGGAAAGGGGTATCTTCATTCTTGAAAATAACATGGTTCCTGGCCAACCGAATTTTCCAGGCCATAAACAGAGGGATCGATTTCTGTTTTTTAGTCTGGCACCCGTTCCACCAAGATTTCCAGGCCTCTTTAATCGAAGGACTGACCCATTGTTGTGTGCATCCCACCAGGTTTTGGGCCTCTTCGCATGCCTTTTGAATGAAGGTACAAAAAAGAAACAGATGGGCCACTGATTCAAAGTCTTTTTTCCATAGTGGGCATCTCCTCGATCCCTCCTTATTCATTTTTTGTAGATTGTCCCACGAGGGGATCTTGTTTTCTAACATGCACCAAAAGAAGAGGTGACCTTTTGCAGGGCTGTTCAACTTCCAGATGGCTTGATGCCACCGTTCGGCCTCTGCCAACCTTTCTTCCCCATTAAATGAGAATACCCAGACTTTGGAAATTACAGGCCAGAGGGTGAAAATCCCCATCTAAGGGTGTTTGGGTCCTCTCAGATGCATACATTCGTTCTAAGTAGCTCATTAGTGTATTTCTTCCATGTTTCTACCCAAATTGGATCAAGCTGAAGATCAACCTTATTTTTCCAGCCCTGCACCCAGATGGACGAGGCTTCTGGCTTTATGGCTTGACTGAGGAACAAGAGTCCTCTTTCCACGAGTTGAGCTCTGTGAGCCTCCTGAAGGGAGTAATATCCATTGCAACTGACCCAAGGGTCCAACCCCAATCTAAGCTACTGCCCATTTCCAACCTTCCAAACCATACCTTCCTCTATTAGGTCCATGGCTTCAGGGTGGCCCACCAAACCATAGACCCACCCTTAGTGGACTTGATAGGATTCTGGACCTAATCAATAATGTCTCCAGGGTCAATGTACTTCCTTCTCATTAGTGTGGACCAAAGGGAGTCCTTGGTTAGTAATGACCATCCCATTTTAGCCGCAAGGGACTTAAAAAAGGAGGGAAGCTACTTTATTCCCCATCCTCCATTCTTTTGGGCGGGCTATTTTATCCAAAGCCACCCAAGACAGGGAGTGGTCCTCTTTGGATCCTGCCCACAAGAATTTATGACAGATTTTCCTAATGTGTTCCAAGTTCCCTTGCGGCATCCAAGAGAGAAGGGTTCAATAGACATGAATGAACAATAGGACAAACTTGATGAAGGTGAGTCTCCCTACTCTGGACAACCATCTGTAGCATCAACACTTAACCATTTTTTCAATTCTGGCCACCATTGACATCTAGTCAGCTATACGATAAGAATCCAGCTTAAGATGGAACCCAAGGTAACTGAGACTTTCTTAAAATTTCCTAATCACAAATGGGAGGGAGTCTAAGGCGAATCTGGATTCCTCCTCTGATAGTCTCGTAACCATGATAGAATATTTGTGACGATTGATTCTCATTCCGGTAGCTTTTAGAAATAGAGCCAAGGATTTTTTGAGAATTAAAGAATCCTAAGTGATGTTGATATTTGTAGCTACCTCCATGCCCCTTATGTCCCCTTTCCTTTTTGCCTCCAAAATTAGTTGTCTTAGACCTTTAGATGCCAGCAAAAATAGAAGGGGGGAGAGGTGACATAGGCTTGGCGAAGGCCTCTTTCGTTTTTGAAAAAGGGGGAAGTAAATCCATTTATCAGAACAACAAAAATAATATCAGTGATGCAGCCCATCACCCATCAGATAAAGTCATAATGAAAGCCCATATGGGTGAGTAGGATTCTAATATACATCCAACTTATCTTGTCATAAGCCTTTGAGAGGTAAATTTTGATGATCAGGCCTTCGCATCCATGTTTCTTCATACTGTGAAGGAATTTTTGTGCCACCCCTATGGCTTCATGGATTTGTCTTCCTTCCAGGAATCTAAACTGTTCCTTTGAGGTATGATTCAAAAGAATGGGCTTGAGTCTTTCAGCAATGACTTTTGCAATGATTTTATAAAGGAAGTTACAAAGGGAAATAGGCCAGAAATCATCAAAATAAGTCGGGGAGTCCATCTTGGGAATGAGGGAAATGAAAGTGGAGTTTAGTGATTCTGGGATTACACCATTTAATCTGGATGCTTCAACCACCGTAGTCAGATCGTCTCCCCGGGTTTCAAAGAAGTGATGATTAAATTCCACAGTGCATCCATCCGGGCTTGGAATTTGTCCCTTTGCATGGCCTTTAATATTCCCTCTACTTCTTCTTTGGTGACCCGATTTTCAAGCAATTCCAGATGTTCTTCATCCATATAGCCTGGGAAGAGCTAGGATATCTTGACCACTTCAGTAATAGTGATCTCTCCTGGGGCTTTATATAGTATTCTAAAATGGTTCGACCCCATTCTGGCAAGACCCTCGAAGGATGTGACTACACCATCCTCTTCATCTCTCATTTCCCATATAGTATTGGAGATTTTCCATCCCTTAGCATAGTTATGGAAGAAATTAGCGTTTTCGTCCCCAACAAATAACCAGATTGCCCTACTCTTCAGTCTCCATTATTCCTCCCTTACGAGCATGATCTTCCTTCGTTAAGCTTTGAGCCCTTTGATTACCTCTCTTTTCTCCGGGGTCTCATACCCATCTTCTACAGGATCCTCCAATCTTTCTAATTCCTTCCCAATCTAGGATAACCGAGCTTCCTCGTCGACTTATTTTTCTTAGCCTAGGCCATGGTGACCTTCTTCATTATTTTGAGATTATTTAGGAAAAATTCTGTGACGTTAAGAGGTTCTTCAAGGGAGTGAGGGATCCAAGAGTTTTTGAAAAGGGAATTGAAAGACTCCTCCTGCAGCCAACCTGAGTTAAATTTAAAAGGGGCACTCGGTTTAGTGGTTCTTACTTTGAGCTCCAAAAGAATGGGATGATGATTTGAGTCCCCTCATTCCCCAATCCATTGTCTAAGAAACAAAACACTATCCATTAGATCATCCTTGATAATAAAACGGTCCAATCTCTTAGCGACCTTGTCTTCCCCGGCTCTCCTATTTCTCCAACAAGGTTTCAGTTTTAAGGGATTTAGGTCCAGGAGGCTAGCTTCACAAATCCAGGAGGAGAAAAATTTTGACAGAGGGTCGGGGTGAGCATTTGGCCCCTAGGATTTGGAAAGACCAATGGAAAAATTCAAATCCCCTCCCAGAATGAGGTTTGAGGCCGACAAAAAGGATTTGTTCCGAAGAATAGACTAGAAAACCTCCTTGTCCTGGCAAGGTCTGTAAATGTTCAGAAGGGTGAAGTTTTTTCCCAAATCGGGGGAAAAAAACTCGATGGCTAATACCAGATCCAAACCCCAAAAATTTATAAGTTTTAACTTTCCAGATCTGAAGCCAATGGCTAGGTCACCATATCTCCCTTTGGCATCGAGGCCTAGGAAGGTCCATCTAGGACATAGTTTTTCCAAAGAAGATTGAACATCTTCACCAGGCCCTAGATTTTTCTGTAACACGATGACATCGGGCTTGTAGAAATCAAAAAAATCCTTGAGCGCTAGTTTTTTGGGTTTACAAGCCAACCCACGAAAATCGTGGGACAGAATAATAATTTTTTACCTGGGCCTGGGGTTTGCGCTAGTCTAAGCACCCCTGTTAGACTGTGTTGTTTTTCGTCTGCAATTTCCAGCATGGATTTCACCTGGGCTTTTGAAAGGTTTGATTTCCTCCCCCTTTGTTTTGGCCCGGGAGGGGGATTTCCTGAAATTCCCAAGCCCTTGAACACAACCAAAAGAGTGTCCTTGCGATCTCGTGGATGAAGGTTATAAGGGCTGCGCTCGATAGCTATGGGATGGAGCGGAGGGAACTAGTAGGGGCTCAAGGAAAAGGAGGGACTTAAACTGGGAAGGGAAATAATGTTACTGTCCCAGGTAAGACAGGGTTGAGGTTCAACAGATTGTGTAAAAACCAAATGTGAAGGCCCAGAGGGACCAGACTCTGATTCATATGCTAGAATTTTAGAGACAAACAAAAAGTGAGATGGGAGGTTGAGAGAGGGTACCCTCAGGTCCTTCTGCAGCTATAGTCTCCGAGTCCAGCTGGGTTGGAGCATGTTCTGGGGCTGCCTCCATCTCTATCTCTGCGAGGTTCCCTGTCTCCCACATCAGATGTTGAAGTTATTTCTTCTGATTAAGATCATGAGCTTGCTCCTCATACCCACCCTCCAAATCCACCTCCTTTATTTCCTTGATTTGGTTCTCCTCTACAACAATAGAGAGTAGGTCCTTATTCTTCTTTTTATTGGGCCTTTTGCGCATAGGAAGGGGGAACTCCTTTGCCATGTGTCCATAAGTGTGGCATCTGTGACACCTAAAGGGAAACTATTCGTAGTTTAGAGCTTGAATTAAAGACTAGTTTCTGTAATGTAACTAAATGGCTTCAAAAATACCTTCTCGGGGATTGAGACGGACCAGGATTCTAGCCACACCGTATTCCCCTGTCTGAATGAAAGACATGTCTACCTCCAGGAAGACCCCAATCTCGTTCCCAATGCCTCTGAAGATGTTCTGTGTCCACAGCTGATGGGGAAGGCCCGGTAGTCTGACCCAGATGGGAAGGTAGGCTATCTTCTCCCTTTGGGCATCAAAGAGGGGTGTACAGGGTTTGAAGACAATCGAGGTGCGCTTGAAGCACAAATTTTGTTCTAAGACCAAATTTTCCAATTATTCCGCTTTGAGTTTCACCCTAAACCACCCATTTGTGAGGTTAAGGACCTCTAAGTGAGGGTCTGGGGCCATATTCTACGCTTTGGTATCCCATTCCTTTATGTAACTTTCTGAGAGTTTTTTCCCATTTTCTTTGCCCACCAGAGTTAGTTCAACAGTATTCATAACTTTGTCAACCGTCACTTCCACCCCTAACCTTATATTTCAAATTTTGTCTTTCCGCCTGACACTGTTGGTCTTTTTTCTTTGGTTGCGAGAGGTTTTTGAATCCCCAGCGATGTCTGAAGTAAAGGGTGAGGAGGATGGAGGAAGGGGCTCCTCAGGGTCTCGAAGATCCGCCAATGGAACTTCTCTACTGACAAGGCCTTCTAACCCATTCACCACTAAAGGGGGGCATGTGACCCTGAGAAGTTTCTGAATAAAATTCCTGCCCATTTGTACATTGCAAAGAGAACATCGACCCTACGACCTTATGGGGATTTTCTTTATCCACATCCAATTGACTATCATGAGGTAGATCAGTCAGCTTTGAGCTTCTACCTTCTGAGATCGCTTCGGAGATGTGAACCTGACCCGTTTCACTTAGGAAGTGTTGCAGTCAGTTCTCCCCCACACTCACGAAATGGGGATTAGGGTTTGTCCCATGATAAAAATTCCCTTTCGCATTGAGTGACGCTATTCTGAAGTTTCCTGAACCCGAATGTAAGCCTTCGGAAAAATTCCAAAATGCACTCCTGCTAGAGCAGCTAAACACAATATCCTCCAACCCTCTCATTTTTTGATAGGGGCGCTATAGCTCTTGGATCCTTTGCAAATCCCTATAATTGCGATGTTGTTCCTTTGACCTTAGAGGAGCACCGAGAAATTCCACTGAGGCGACTGACAGTTGCTTCTTCACCTTCACCACCTCGAAAGGGAGCCCAAGGCATCTATCCGGTGATTCATCGACTCCCTAGTCCTTTCTCGAGCCTCCAGACATGTAGGCTTCCTTCCCAGCTGGCCCAATGAAATCTAGTTTATTTTGGTCTGTTATCTCCTTCCCCCACATAGCCAGCATGTCCTCCGACTCGGGGTCTATCTCCACTCTATCCAAACCTTTGACCATTGCACCCTTCTTTATCTATCGACAACACCAAACACTGGCTCCAACCCTACCCCGACCAAGACAACCCTTCAGAATGAGATTAAACCCCGTTTTACCTTACCTTCCTTCGACGACCAACAAAAAACCCCAGCCTTCCCTCCCTTCCAAGTTGGTGAGAGACCTTCAGTGCTGGCAGGGTTAAACTCGTTTGGTAAAATGACTAAAAACCCCGAAAAGTTATTAGGGACAAACCCACCCTAACCAATCTATGGTAAAAACATAAGAGAAAATAGAAAAATGGAAACTGAGCAAGCGGGGAGCCACCGATCGGTTAACTCCTTTCGCTGCAATCTCTAAGGTGTGATGACGATCTCCATATGTCAAACCGCATGTTGACCCCTTGCCCCGTACCAGGCGATGCTGCAGAAGGTCCACGCCCTCAACGTGTGTCTTCTTCCATGATTGACATGTCCCGCTTCTACCCGAGGGCCCCTCGTGGTTGCAGGCACAACAGGTCCAAGCCTAGGTGGACTCGATTGACGAGGGTGGAAGCTTGTGGCCAGGAAACCCTATCTCCAGCAAAACCTAGCTCCTTATATATCAAAAACCAACTAATTTGACTTGTTGTGAGGGGAAGTAAACATAATTGCAGGTGTACCTTATTGACGAGCCATCAATGAGGTACAATTTAAATTAATTTCAATTCCCTTTTAATCTAATGGAAATTATGTGCTTGGTACATGAAAGAAGGTAAATGCCTGGTTTGGGTGGTTGAAAATAATTTCAAGAATAGCAGCAACAACAAAATTTTGAGATTCAACAAGATTATGAGCTTAGTGAAAAGAGTCGCCTTCACTAAGTGGGCCTCCAGGCTATTTTTGGCGCAAAGTCTATTTTTAGACTATGTCTATTTTTATACATGTCGACCATATTCTGTGAGTAGCAGGATGCTATTTGTGGATGATTGGTCAAGTTGGAAAAATATATGGACTTCTATTTTTAGACATATTGGGCAGAATCTATTTTTAGATTGTCAGTCTAAAAATAGCTATGTCGAATATTATTAGCTCTTAATAATATTTGGACTCTAAACATTATCTTATTCTCTTGGAGCACTTCAGTTAAGTGCACAAATGTGGCACAATAGCTGACAGAAGGAATTACGCTATTCCTGAGGGTTTACTGGAGCTAATGCATGAGGACTTCAGATAGAATTCATGTGACAGAGTTTGGTGGAGTTATAGAAGTAGTTGGTGGAGTTGTATTTAGTTTAACTCAGTTAGACTCAGTTGAGCTAGTTGTATCTAGTATAACTGATTGATACACTAGTGAGAGTAGTGTGAATTAATTAGTTAATTAATTCACTAAATAATATCTCATTAATCAACTGAAGAATACATCAGTTAACTACAGTTCATGGCAGTTTCAATGGAGACCAGTGGAGAGATAGCTGAAAGAGCAAGTGTGATTATCGGTTGTGACTATAGTGATGCATTGATTGCATCCAACACTCAGTGGAGATGCTAATGAGGATTGCGTGAGCAAGGATAGCTGAATTTGAGTTCATTCAGAGCCATTCTTCAGCAAGGATTGCGCAGTAGAGGCAGGCTAGCAGGTGGCAAAGATTGGTGTATGGATTTGCAAGATCGGGCCTATTTAGTGCGTAGCGATTGTATTGTACTGAGAGCTTGATATGATCAGCTTTGTATGAGGATTGTTACATGATCTCTATGAAATATATTATATACAGATATTTGGTGTTTTTAGCTTCAGGATTTCTCGTTAAAAAACTGTGTTAATGTGTGTGAATTTTTATTGTTTCATGTGTGCATTGCAATTGATTTAATTTCCGCATGTGATGATCAATGGTGGAATAGATTTTGTATTGTGCATGAAGTTAAAATAGTGTGTGATCAGGAGAATATTGGATATATAACACATAAGTTATATAATTTCTACATGGTATCAGAGCGATATTGATCATAGAAGATTGCAATTATTGAAGCGGTTGAGTTTTGTGTTGGGGGAATTCGAATTTGCTGCAGTGTTTTCTTGGTGTCGAAGTTGAGAATTCATTGAAATGTCTTTCAACGGATTGCGATTGGAGTATGCCCTTGATGGAAGCTTGAATTATATTGCATGGAAGGACAGGATGGAGGCAGTGTTGTATGATAATGGGTTGAAGGAGTTCATAGATGCTGATATTCCAAAGCCTGGTTCTTGTGATGTAGTCGCACTTGACGCATGGAAAAAGAAGGTAGCGAAGTGTCGAAGAATTTTGTTGGAAGGTGTGAAGGATCACATAGTGTCCAGCCTTCATGGTAAAGCTACTCCATTCTTAATGTGGAAATATTTGACAGACTTGTTCCAAAGCAGAAGCGACTAGAGGAAGTTGGCGCTTAAAGACAAGCTTAGGAAAATAAAAATGGAGAAAGGCGACAGTATACCAAAATACCTCACAAAGTTCGTCCACTGCAAGGATGAGCTGGGAAGTGTGGGGGTTACTGTAGATGAAGAAGACTTGGTGAGCTTGGCTCTCCTTGGACTTCCAAAGAGTTGGCATAGCTACGAGGACTCTGTCAATGGTCGGGAGAAACTGCCAGGATGGGAGAGACTTTGGTTGGATGTTGTGCAGGAGGAGATAAGGCGGGGTACCAGGGATGGATCTTCATCGAAGAATGAAAATGAAGAAAATTGCGCTTTGGCTGCTAAAGCAAGGAAAGGGAAGGGAAAGAAAAATCCTTCTCAATCCAGTGCGAAAGGCAAGAAGCAGGACTTGTCCAAGGTGAAGTGTTTTCACTGTCACCAACACGGACATTACGCCACTAATTGTCCATAGAAGAAGAAAAATAAGTAGGCTGCTAGATTTGTAGCTGGAGAGGCCTTAGCCTCGCAGTTTGAGCTGGATTTTTCACTGATCGCATGCTTGGTTTCAAGTGTGATGGGATTAGTGTGGTTTCTTGACAGTGGTGCATCTTTCCATATGACCGGAGACAAAGATTTGTTTAGTGATCTGGATGAGAAGGATCTTGGAGTGCACATCGAGATGGGCGATGATGGTAGATATAGTGCGACTGGTATTGAGACCATTTCCTTTGAGAGGGAGTCTGGTAAACCTTTCATATTGAAGGATGTCATGCATGTTCCAGGATTGAAGAAGATTCTGATCTCTGTGGCGATGTTGGAAGACAAGGGTTATGATGTTGTTTTTAGTGAGGGAAAGGCTTTCTTGCGTAGTAAAACAACTGGTGAAACTCGGAGGATAGGGATTTGAGTTAAGAATCTCTATCAATTGCAGGTAGATGGTTGTGCAGCAATGGCAGGAAAAGCAGAAGCAGTGGTGAGCCGAGATGAGGGCGAATTGTGGCATAGGAGATTGGGCCATCTTCACCATGGCGCTTTGAAAATTTTGCAGTAGATTTCTACCGGGCTTCCCAAGGGTACTCTTGTGCAGTCAGATCAGTGCAAGGGATGTACTTTGGGAAAATTTATGAAGACCACTTTTCATGAGAAGGATAGTCACGCCATGACGATCCTTGAGATAATTCACACAGAAATGTGTGGACCTTTCTCAGTAGCTTCGACAGCAAAGCACATGCATTATGTGATATTTTTTGATGACTTTTCTCATAAGTGCTGGCTCTTGTTCATGCAGAAGAAGAGCGAGACATACTCAAAGTTCTGTGAGTTCAAGGCGCTAGTTGAGAAAGAGTCGGGGAAGCAGGTGAAAGCTCTAAGGAGCGATAATGGTGGTGAATACATCTCTAGCGAATTCAAAGACTTTTGCAGTGCAGAAGGAATTCGTAGAGAACTCATAGCGCCTCATAACCCACAACAGAATGGGGTCGCGGAGAGAAAGAACAGAACAATCGTGGGTGCTGCATGATCAGGGCCTTCCCATACACTTGTGGGCTGAGGCATGCAACACTTTGGCATGAGTACACCCAAAGAGGCGTTTTCTGGTAAGAAGCTTGATATTTATCATTTGAAGATTTTTGGCTCACCTGTTTACATTCATGTGACGAAGGATGCCAGGAAGAAGCTGGAGCCGACCGTAGAGGTTGGGATATTTGTGGGGTACACAGAAACACTCCACAATTATCGTGTGTATTTTCCAGACAGTCGGATGACTGTTGTGTGACGGGATATCAAATTTCATGAGGAGAAAGCCATGAAGTTGTCGCTTGAGAGGGAGCTACACTTGCATGCAGATGAGGAGCTACTAGTTCCTAAAGATGAGCCTCTGGATGTGGATCATCCATAAGAGGAGGTTCATGGAGTGGAAGAAAGAACTCATGTAGCGCCAAACATCAGAGGGCGGAAGCGCACTATAGAAGCTGAGCGACTGAATCTTGATGCAGCGCAGAATGTAGCAGCACCTACATCACAGTGCAGACAGAGATAGTCACCTGACTGATTTACTAGATACATGGCTCTGATGAGCAAGTGTATCGTGACAGAACCATCTTATTTCAAGGAAGATGTGGAGGATCCCGCATGGGTAGATTCCATGGTGGAAGAGTATGATTCGATTGTCAGAAACAGTGCATGGGAGATTGTCCCAAGGCCGGAAGGGAAATCAGTGGTAGGTTTGAGATGGATCTACAAAGTGAAGAAAGCTGCTGACGGGAGTGTCGAGAAGTATAAGGAAATATTTTTTGCCCGAGGCTTCTCATAGATTGAGGGGATCGACTATGAAGAAACCTTTGCACCTGTCACAAGGTATTCTTCCATACAGACCATCCTTGCTCTTTCAGCGCAGATGGGTTGGCACGTTCATCAGATGGATGTGAAGACTGCGTTCCTCAACGGAGTCATTAAGGAGGAGGTGTACATAGAGCAGCCTGAAGGATTCGAAATCTTCAGCAATGAGTCGCATGTGTGCAGGCTCAAAATAGCGCTGTATGGGCTGAAACAAGCACCTCATGCTTGGTACACATGGATAGACAGTTATTTCACCGGACTTGGTTTCCCCAAGAGTGAGGCAGATCCGAACCTATACCAGATTGTGGTGGAGGGTAAGTTGTTGATCATTTTACTTTATGTAGATGATTTAATACTAACAGGTGATGAACTGTTCATACACTCATGCAAGGAAGATCTTGCAAAGGAGTTTGAGATGAAGGACTTAGGCCTCCTTCATTATTTCCTGGGATTAGAAATTTGGCAGTGGAAGGGTGGACTGTTTGTGTCTCAAGGCAAGTATGCTTGGGAGATACTGGAGAAGTTTCACATGCAAGGCTGCAAGCCTATCGACACTCCTCTTCTTGGTGGTTGGAGGAAAGAGGATGCTACATCGGCAGAGGTAGTGGATGCCATTGTTTATCGACAGTTGGTTGGTTCGCTCATGTATCTAGTCAATACACGACCGGACATATGCTATGCTATTAACCAGCTTTCACAAGCTATGGTTAAGCCTACCAAGCTCTTTTGGAAGGCAGAAAAGCATGTCCTGAGGTATCTCAGGGGCACATCGGGATATGGATTGTGGTACATATAGTCGGATGAGTTGAAGTTGCATGGCTTCACAGTTGCAGATTGGGTAGGGAGCCCAACGGATAGAAAGAGCACATCAGGAGGGATATTCAGTATCAGGTCTACAGCAGTTTCTTGGTACAGCAGGAAATAGAGATCCGTGGCACTCAGTTCAGCGGAGGCCGAGTACATGGCAGAAAGTTTGGCTGCATGCGAGGCTATATGGATGAGGAAGATCCTGGTCGGGTTGTTCAATTCACACTTAGATCCTACTGTGATATATTGTGATAATCAGAGTTGCATTAAACTCTCGGTTAATCCAGTATTTCATGATAGATCTAAACATATTGACATTCGGTACCAACATATTAGAGATTGCGTGCAGCGGAAGATCATGTTACTTTCTTATATTCCTACGGAGGATCAGGATGTAGATATTCTAACGAAGGCGCCCACCAGGAGCAAATTCGAATACCATAAAGACAGGATCGAGGTGACAGATAATCCCTATCTTGTTGAGAGGGAGTTTTGAGATTCAACAAGATGATGAGCTTAGTGAAATGAGTCGCCTTCACTAAGTGGGCCCGGAGGCTATTTTTGGCGCAAAGTCTAGTTTTAGACTATGTCTATTTTTAGACATGTCGACCATATTCTATGAGTTGCAGGATGCTATTTGTGGATGGTTGGTCAAGTTGGAAAAATAGATGGACTTCTATTTTTAGACATATTGGGCAAAATCTAATTTTAGATTGCCAGTCCAAAAATATATATGTCGAATATTATTAGCTCTTAATAATATTTGGACTCTAAACATTATCTTATTCTCTTGGAGCACTTCATTTAAGTGCACAGATGTGGCACAACAACTGATAGAAGGAATTATGCTATTCCTGAGGGTTTACTGGAGCTAATGCATGAGGACTTCAATTAGAACTGATGTGACAGAGTTTGGTGGAGTTATAGAAGTAGTTGGTGGAGTTGTATTTAGTTTAACTCAGTTAGACTCAGTTGAGCTAGTTGTATCTAGCATAACTTATTGATACAATAGTGGGAGTGGTGTGAATTAATTAGTTAATTAATTCATTAAATAATAAATCATTAATCAACTGAAGAATACATCAGTTAACTACAGTGCATGGCAGTTTTAGTGGATACCAGTGGAGAGATAGGTGAAAGAGCAAGTGTGACTATAGTGATGCATTGATTGCATCCAACACTCAGTGGAGATGCCAATGAGGATTGTGTGAGAAAGGCTGGATGAATTCGAGTTCATTCAGAGCCATTCTTCAGTAGGGATTGCGCAGTAGAAGCAGGCTAGCAGGTGGCAAATATTGATGCATGGATTTGCAAGATCGGGCCTGATTAATGTGTAGCGATTGTATTGTACTGAGAGCTTGATATGATCAGCTTTGTATGAGGATTGTTACATTATCTCTATGACATATATTATATACAGATAGTTGGGGTTTTTAGCTTCAGGCTTTCCCGTTAAACAACTGTGTTAATGTTCGTGAATTTTTATTGTTTCATGTGTGCATTGCAATTGATTTAATTTCCGCATGTGATGATCAATGGTGGAATAGATTCTGTATTGTGCATGAAGTTAAAATAGTGTGTGATCATGAGAATCTTGGATATATAACACATAATTTATATAATTTCTACACAAAAAAGAATTGGAATAGGAAACAATATGATGGCTATACATTTAGGAGTAGGACCATTGTGGGACACTGGTACCCAATAATATCCATTGATTTCCATGAGTATGTTATGACTGGTATGATGGTTTTGAGGTAGGGATATGCCTTGCTTTTTGGATCTTTCGAAGTGAGGAAACCTTACCAAGGGATGAATAACTTGGTAAGGGGATGCCAGTGGAACTTGGAATGTGTGGGATTGCACAGAAGGGGGTGGCTAGATTTCCTGAGAGACTGGGAAGCAGAGAAGGGAAGATCAAAGAATGGATTTATTTTGGTCATTGAAATTTCCATATGGAATTAGAAGCACATTGGTAGTTTTCCCTAGAACAATAACCTAGTAACTATTCACTGAGGGAACAAGTACCGCAAGGATCAAAGTGCTAGATAATGGATGCCAGTTTGAATTTGGTAGTGGATTCTAGAATTATGGAGAAGGAGGTGAATCTTGGTATTACTTTGAGGGTGGAGGTGTGAGCCTCTCGATTACCTTGTTTTTGATGAAGGGATCATATCTTTTTCTTTGTTGGTTAAAGAAAATGTGCATATGTATGCATGTGTATATTATTGTAAATACTGTATCGAGCTTTATTTATAAATCTCCATAAATAGTATGTCTTTTTGATAGTTGAAACAAATGTGCATAGGTATATGTGATTGATATTGTAAATACCGTAATGAGTTGTGTTATAAAGCTCCATAAGAAATATGTTTGTTATGTTTTCAACAATGTTCATTGTAAATACTGCAATGAGTTGTGTTATAAAGCTCCATAGGCAGTATGTTTTGTTTTTAGTGGTTTGATCATAGAACAACGAGGATGGTGTTCCCCCAAGGGGGAGGGGTTTGTAACAGATTCAGGTTAAAGTTCATGTAATAAAGGATTATAAAGTAAAAATTAGACTAAGGTCATGAGACACATATTCCAAGCTAAATGTTGGGAAAACATCATAGTGTGAATCACCTGTGGTTTATTATGGCTAAGGAAATAGGCAAAGGCATTGAAAACGTAAAAGAGGAAATAAATGACATTTGATTATTTAAATAAAGGAAAATATGAGAAAATGGAGATGAAGAGACACATATTTTCATGCAAGGGAAATTAGAGGGAAAATGAAGGAAAATGAAAAAAAAAAAGACACATCAATGATAAAAAGGCACATGAGAATCAATTGACAGTTTTTTCCAATCTTTGGAGCATGTGTAGAAAAGGAAAGGCAACAAGCACTTGGATAAGCAAGCAAAGGAAAGCAAGGAGAAGGTTGGATCAACAACTTTAGCAAGGAGATCTTTCAGGTAATAGGCTGCATGTGTAGTTTCCTTGCTGGGATATGAATGCACGGTACATGTATTTTTGTATTTGGTTCATTTATTGTCATTGTCATGGGTTTTTTTTGGTTTGACAGTGGTTTCAACCTTTCCTTTCCATTTCACGGATAGCCATGGTGTGATGGGATTCATGATTGGTTAAGCTTTGGATTGCCGAAAGGTTTTGGATCCAGGTGAGGTGGTCTCACGAAAATTCCCAAGGGTTGGGGGTGGAGATGGTTTTCTCCGGGAAGCACTCGACAAGTGGGTGGAGATAGGAAAATTCCTCAAGGTATGGTGAAAAAATTATGAGGCATCCAATCTTGGTTTGTTTTTGTGATCTCAGGACCTGTTTAGGTGAGATCACAGTAGCATGAGGATGGAGGTGGTTTAATCTCTAGACACCCTACTTGTTTATGTATTGGTTTATCCCATGTGATCTCATATTCATGCTTGGAATATGGCACAAGGATGATTGGCTGAAAGAAATATTTGGTTTAACCCAATCTATGGTAGGGTGGTACGTGTAAGTCCCTAACTTGGTTGGCATTTGCATATGTTATTATGAGACAATTGTTATTGATATTAATGAGCACAATATATATATATATATATATATATATATATGACTAGCTTGTCATTATTAGATTCTGGTTAAATTATGGTTACATGCATGTTGTATTTATTAATATATGATGTGCTCTTGATCTAGATCTAATTCATGGTTTGAAAAGATCTTGGTTATTTTATGTGGATGCATGAGCTACCGTGTGTGTGTTGTAGCAATTATGAGAGGGAATTAAGCGTTCTTGATGAACATTTGATGAAGCTAATGTAAAAAATGACCAAACTATGCATTTATTACTTGCAGGTATTATAGTCACAAAGTGTTTGTAAAAATGAATAGCATGTGCTGGAAAGTTAGACCCCATTTCCATAACTGCACCATGGAAGTTGGGTAATGCATATTAAATCTTAGCTCATTTCTACCCTGGTAAGTATGTTAAAGTGGGTAAATGTGGGGTGGGGTGTTACAACGGAGACGAACCCATGCCTTGTGCTTACATTAACCCGAAAATTAAAGCCCGAAAGATAAACAGAGTGAGCTCCAACAAATATGCAAGATGACGAGGTTCCACAATTTTGTGTAAGGAGAGAGATGCATGACCAATTAAAATAAAAAGAGTGTAAAAAAATAGGGCCCAACACACACATGGGGCATTCATAATGGATGATCAGGTAGGAACTGATCAGTTGTCCTGAGAAAAATAAAAAGAGTGAAACCAAAGGAAGAGATATGGGATGAATACCTCGAGAGAAAGACAAGGACTATTGTAAAATGGTTTGGCTCATTACGACCTAAAATATCATAGGGGCATGGCAATGGACAAGGATAATTGTTGCCAACTGCTGCAAAATACTTTGTGATTTTATTTTTTCTTTGAGAACCTTTCTTTGATTAGCCATTTAAAACTTCAATAACTAAAGGCTCGCGACATAACTGAACAAATATGAGCCAAGCAATTAGTTACAACTACATCGATAAAACTAGAAAAATATGATTATGATTCATCTTGTAAATTTTAAAATCAAAGGAAATATAAAGCAAAGAAATTGTACAAAGTTCTTATAAAAAATTAAAACTATTATGAATAGAACTGGGCTTCCCTATACATCGTTATGAGAAAATTTTATTGAAATAGAGTTGAATCATTCTTTTTCCGAAAAATTAAAATATTTGTTGCTTTCTTATTCTTCTAACTACAATATTATTAAATAAAAACAAGAAGAAAACCAATTCAACTAAAATGTTCCTACTCCTACTCTAATCTAACAAAACAAGACAAATAGAGCTAAGTATAGTCATATCTCCAATGAATTCATTCTAATTTATTAATCTCTATACAAATATATACATAAAACATTTGTAACAAAATATAATATAATACTGAACTATCAAAAATAAATATTGATACATTATGTACATTTATCGCTAATTATTTCATGAAAAGAAGTTTATTTACAGACATCGTCTCTTGAAAAGTTTCCTCCAACCAAAACTTTATTGGATCATAAAAGTAAATATTAACATCAATTAAAGGTTGGAGGACATTTAAGGGAAGCGCAGATGAGAAAATTTTAGTATCATGTACATAAGGTAGAGCATCAACAATCCTTTGTGTAATTGAAATTTCCAAACAACTTTCAAATAGATCATGAAAACAAGGATGAAAATTTAATGTATATGTCAGTATATTTTTAAATAGATTATATTGTTGGAAAAATTGTGATGTTACACTCTCAGGTGATAGTTCTTGTTACGAGTGTATTTTAGAAGGAAGAATGAGATGATATTACATGAACATCAAAATAAATTGAAAGAGTACAAGCTTTTTATGCTCATAATCAAGGCTTTGAATTTCATTTTGACATTCGGTCATTAAAACACTTGGTGAATGTTCAACACTTAATCACTCAATATGCCAACATATTATACCCAAAAATTGAAAATAAAAGAAGTATACAAATATGAAAATGAACATAATAACTGAAGCAACAAAAATAAAATTAGATCATTATCTACAACAGTGTTACATATAATGTTACAAGACAGTTGGGACTTGTTTGAAATAATCTCCTTCTCACAAGAGTCAACCAAGATAATGCAATTGGAATACTTACAGGGATCTACTTGTGAATGAGAAAGAGGCTCAAGACTATGATTAGGAATTGGAACTTGAAGATTGTTAGGATCGATAATTGGAATGGATTTTTCTTCAAGAAAATTGGAGTCAACATGATGTTTTGGTAGTTCAAGATGAGAATCATTTGTAGTGACATGAATAGAAGAATATAACTCAACTTGAAACATGGATTAACTTTGAGTATAAATAACAAGAGAATTTAATGATTAATGGGACAAATCAATATTATCAAACTCAAAATCACCATCTTAAATAACTTGACAATTTTCCTTAGCATTCTTCCTTTTATTAAGACATATTAGAACAAGAATACAGATTGAATGAATTTCAAACACTGTTGAAAAGGTGATCATTAAACGACTCTTTTCCCTGATAAAAATTAATTGGTAATTCATTATTTATTAAATTTATGGAAAATACTTTATTGTATAAAATTACGTCTGTGTAAGGAGGAATTTTTTTATTATAAGAAAATGAACTACAATCAACAAAAATATCATGATAAATATAGAAGTGACTATTTGAAGATATGAACTTGAAAATTTCTCTACTTGTAGATTCTTACTCATTTTCCATACTTCAAATTTCAGATTCTTCATCATGTATTTGGCCGATCAATTATTCATTATGTATTTGGTTAACCACACTTTCTTGGAGATTAATTCTTGGCTACTCCAAACTTTGTCGGTGATTATGAATTTCAACATGAGAAAATTTAGAAGTATTTGTGGCAATTTGTACATTGTTAGAATTTAGAATTTGTATTGTTGCTTGCTGATTTTCTTCTTCGTCATGAATAGAAATTACATCTTGATTTTGAGAAGCTTATTTAATAATAGCCGCATGCTTTAAAGAATCCTCGGGATCAACGTTGTTTATGTTGGATGAGCTTATGATTTCCTTAGAAGGTTGATTAGCAATTTCTACATTTTCTTCTTGAAGAGAGTTGGAAATGCTATTAGTAATTAGAGGCTCTTCAACAATGGAAAATTTGTTAAGTAAAGTAATATATTTAGGTTCATTATAGCTACAAGGGATACAAGGAAGGGTAAAAATATGTCAAACCAATTTGATCAATTTTATTTGATGAGGTAAATGTTGTGCTTGAAATGGTAAACAAACCAATTTAAATCGAATAAGAAAATCACCAAAAGACTCACCTTCAACTCTACAAAGATTCTCAATTGTATCACAATCCTTGTCATAATCGCAGTCCTAAAAAGCGTGGATGAACATTATTGTAAACTCATCCCAAGTATGTATAAAGGCAATTGGAAGTTATTGACTCTAATCTTCGACTATGCCAATCAAGGTAAGAGAAAATATCTTGTAAATCGTAGCTTCATCAATAACATAATCCTTGCAATTTAAAATAAATTGAAGAACATGATCAAAAGATAAAACATTTTCCTTACCATTAAGCTTTGGATTTGACAAGAGATTTACTAACCTTATTGGAGTGGTGGAAAGTGGAACTCTAGTGAAACAACTCCAAATATGAAGTTTAGATGGAGCCATTGTAAATAAATAAAAACTTAAAAAATGAAAAACTCCAAAAGACAACTTGTCGTGGCCCTCCTTCTAGCGCCAAAATTGTTGATGGCCAAAAATGAGCTTTTTACATAGATTAGATGAAAACCCTAGTGAAATAGAGAAAATTGAATTGCAATTTTCTAGTAAGGAACTCAAGACATAGTTTAAGGTTATGGTCTCTTCGATGTCAAGTGGTATTTTAGGATATCACAATGAATTAATTATGGATGAAGTTGTTCTTATGTTCTTAGGTTAAATAATGATAAACCCCAATGAAATTAGGATTAATTTTCCAGGTTATCTAGCTCAGAATATATATTGGCACTTCAATGGTATGGCATATTTTGAGTTATTTAGACATGTTACATTTCTCATGCATCAAGTCCTATTTTGTTATTAAGAATATTTCGTTAGTAAATGACTATTCTTAGAAATTAAATATGTGTCGAAAAGAGTGAAGGAAGTTAACAACTGGAATAAAGTAGTATACCTAGAGAGGATACAAAGAGGTTATGTTAAATTTGCATATTGTTTCTTGTTTCACATTTAAGCAATTTTTTTTGATAAATCCCCCAAAAAAATGCCAAAGGATTTCAGGAAGATTTTACAATTAATAAAGGAAACCACTATAGGGGATTGGTATACTTTTTAGAAATACGATATCATTAGAATATATGGGTTTGAACATGAACCGTACTTTTTACCAAAATTTGTTACCCCACAAATTTTACCTTTCAAATTAGCTAGACAAAGGTTATATGTTGACGATGTTCAATTTGTGTCTAAAAGTAAAAATTCATTGATTGCAATGTTGTTTGAAAGTTTGTCTTTACTAATTAGAAATATATGTTATTTGAAAATCATTGAAAATTATTTAATTTCATATGGTTTGGAAAATGATCGTGCTTCGAATTATGATCCATTTTGTATTAATTCTAATTTACGAATAAAGAATGGTTTATTTGCTTATATTCATATGTCTGATCTTGAGGTAGAAAAGTTGGCCAATACTAATACATGTGCTAAAAACAATGATAAAGAATGAGGTTTTCTATTATGTGAAGAAGTTACAATTAGGAGATTGGACATGGAAATTTAACTAGTTAAAGAAAGTTTTACCAAGAACACAAAAATATCAAAGTCATTGTTTGGATAGGTGTGAGACACTGTATAGAATGGTTTGTCTACAAACTGAAAGTATCAACAAATACACTAAAAAGAAGGGTAGTTGATATAGAGTTCAATGAACAAGGTCACATTATTAAGAGAAAATAACAAGATGATGCGGATACTATTTTCCAAAAGGCTAATGAAGAACTATCAGAGTAGGTACAAGGATTCTTGAAAGAAATGAAACCTAATGAATTTGCATGTCTAGTTGTGCTCATTTCCATGAATGTAAATACTAAAAATTTTACAAGGGAAAAGGATAAGGAAATGATGTTTTTTGAGAAAAAGGGTAAAGAAGAATCAACCAATGAAGCAAAGACTTCTAGTGCAGGTCTTAGGTTCCTATCATGCACTAATTTTTATCAAAATAATTCTAATTTAACTATTATTAAGCCAGAGATAAGGTCTAGAACATAAACCATTAATACCCGAACTACTTCAGTTAATCTTGATTTATGTCAAGTGTCTGATACATATATGGCAGAATGGCATAAGAAAATAGGAGAAGTGGTTGCTAAAAGTATAATAGAGTTTACTGCTAGTAACGAAATGTTTCAAACTCTGTTAACTAGGGTCGAAGTTCAATTGAATAATGATAAAGTAGTTATCAAAAGCAAATAAGATAAGGTTAAATATTTGGAAAATAAGATAATCAACTTATCAAATTTTCCTATAGATGGCATTGTTATGAAACAATTATTGGAATCAAAGGATAAATAAACCAGAGATATGAAATAAGATTTAAAGTCTTTTTATTTTGAGCTCTCAGAATTAGTTGGAAAATATCAACATAAGGAAGATAAAGAAAATAAGTGAAAGGACTGTAAAGAATGCTCAGCATAAAAAATCACATCTTAAATATTTTAGAAATAAATTGCTAAGTAGGCTAAATAATTCAAGGAAAAGGAGAAAAATTATTAAAGTAAAATATATGATATAAAGTGAATGTTTTGTGTTCTTCAACAAGGCACAATGGGAGATATTGATCTAGATAAAATTAAGTTATTTGAATTAAAGGTTGTTTAACTAGAAGAGCAAATTAAAAATTAGGAATAGGAGAAGGAAGAGCTTTTGAAGAGTTGGGTGAATGAAATTAAACATACATATGAGAACATTGAAGGAGTGGAGTTGGTATTAAAGTAAAACAAAAGAGAATTACAGTACTGGCAAACTTATATACAAAATACTATGTTGGGAAGAGCCACACTAATTGATGCAAGGAATACAATCTAATAAATGATTAATGAGAGAATCACAAGGATCAAACCTTATGTGAATGTTATGATTTAATGTGAAGCAATTATCATTTATAATGCTTAGATAGACGTGAAGAACATGATTCCTGCAATGGATGAAAGAATGAAGGAGGTTGAGCATATTATTAATTGTTTAATTTCAATTGACGATGAATTTATTAAATTGTTTGGTTTTCGTAACAGAGTTTATTGTATTCTATAAGTTTTATCAATCAGAGAAAGTAATAGGGCAATGGACGAAATGAATGTTGAAATCCTTAAAGCTAATATAATAATCACATAATTCAAAGAAGAATGGGGATATATTCAAAGGTTTGGTCCACCATCCTTTTGGATTGATTCAATTTTGATTATATCGAATAAACAATTTCAAGCTGCAAAAACAGAGGCTCAAGAAGGTTAGGCCTATGCTTTAACTGTTAGTGAAGAAGCAATTTCCAAGTAATTACTGGTAAATTTTATTTTCAGGGATTTCAAAGTGTTGACTCTTTTAGGTAAAATGACTCAAGAATATCTAACTGCTCATTATCAACTTTAGTTTAAGCTTCTCATAGCTTATTTAAAAATAAGGAAACTACAATCGTCCCCCCAGCGTAATGGGACAAATTTATGAAGATGATAATATATTTTATTCAATATGATATTCTTCCTCCATCTATACTGGGTATCGAACTGGTCTAGCCTTTGTAGTAAAATATCGTGGGGGCTATAGAGGGAGAAGAAGATGAAGAATTTGCAGTTCTCCAAAGGCCCAAGAAGAAAAAATTCAGGCTATAGAAGGCTCGATCACTGATACTTTTACGAAAGGAAAATCGAATTTTCTAAACAATATTCAAAGCATAAAAATACATGTCACAAGTAATTAATATTTTTGAGGATGTAATTAGAGGAGAGTTTTTGGAAATTTGTTTATGAGTTTTTGGAAATTTGTTTAGCTTTTATGTAGGTGAAGCTTTTGTTTGAGTAGGATATTGTTCATTATTACATTGTAATTTTATTATATGCAATTAAGATTAATGATGTTTCTTTCAGACATGTTACTTGATTGATTTATTTTCAAAACCACATTGGTTGAAAATTTTACCTAATATTTTTGAATGATTTGTTGCAGGCTAGAATTATATCAAAAAACGATGTTGTATGATTTCGTTGTGCATTTTATTTGAAATACATATACCTGCTTATGATATATATTTGTTTTTGGACTCGACGACATCTAAAAGGTGTCAAATTTTTAATATTGGCACAAGAGTATAATTGTGATTATTATACATGTTTAATTAGTATCTAATATATATGATGATTAACATATAGAGAAACTATCAGAATTTTAAAACGTAATGTGACAGTTGTAACTACGAGTTCTATTTATTTTATCTACAAGTGTATTTCTAGGTGTTTATCATTCACATTTTTGCATCCACATAGTTAATGCATATTAAATTACTTTTCAGGGTGCTCGTTACAATTTTTTTTTGTTCATAATGTTATCCTAGGTCATCATTCTGCTAGTTGCATTTCATTAGAAATTTCTTCTCCAGGTTGTGCGGTGGTCATTTTTCTAGTTAGATGATGTGGATGATTTTTTATCAAAGTTTTGTAGGTGCATATTCTGCACTTTGTTCTCTATGTAGAAAGTTCTAGAATTATGTGTTGGGTGACCGAATAAGGAGTTGATATACAAGCTCCTTTCAAATGTAGACACAAAATGAGTAGTTTCTTTATTAAGTAAGCATTGCCTCTTTCCTTCTGTATATGAATGCTTAAAGTGAAGGTATAATGTGTGTTACAACCCTATAATAGGTAGTTATGAAGCTCAAAATGTGGATAATAAACTAGAAACTAGAAACTTTATGGACAATTTTGCTTGAAATTTGTAGAATAAAGTATAGTTTCATCACCATTCACAGAGATGTGATTGTATTACTGCATTTTCCACAAGCAAGTTTAAAGGAATTTGTATATGCATTTGCTGGTGTCAGTAGTCCTTTTAGATCCTAAAAAATTGAGATAGGAAAATGAGTCTTGGAAACATGAGATCGCATATATATATATATATATTTTACCGTGCATATTGAAGTCGATGAAGAAAGAAATTTTCCGAGACTTTCGATTTCCTTCTATGCTTTTAGTCAAGATACGAATGTCAATTGTGATGTTTGGAAAATTATTTTTTAACTATATTTTTTTAGCAGTATGAGCGGAAGTACATATAGTTAAAAAACAAGAAAGAAATTTTCGATCTTCATAATAGACTTTCATATGTTGACTAAAATCACAGAAGGAAGTAGAAAGCTTAGAAAATTGCTTTCTTCACTAGCTGCAATATGCACAGTATTAAATAAACAAACAAATAAATAAATAAATAAATAAATAAATATATATATATATATATATATATATATATATATATATATATATATATATATATATATATATATATATATATATATATATATATATATATATATATATTATATATATATTATTGTGCATATAGGTGAAGAAATAAATTTTCTAAGACTTTCTACTTCCTTTTGTGCTTTTAGTCAACATATGAATGTAATTTGTAAAGTCCGAAAAATTCTTTCTTGTTTTTTAACTATATTTTTTAGCAATATGAGTGGAATATATTTTGTTGCAATTATTATTTTTAAATGAAAGATAAATTGGGAAAAGTTTTTTATGCACTTAAACCTATTACATATGCAATATTTGTAAAATAATATATACAAATAAGATAAGAGGCAAAGAATAAGTTACTATTATTGAAAAATGCAAAGAAATCTAAGCTTATTATTGCTCTATCCTCATTGGTGTTTCCATCTTTGACTTTTAGCACGTGTTGCATCTTTATTTGTGTTGTTGAAATAGCAATAGCACCATTTGTGCCGATTGGAAACAAATCTGCATTATGCAATAAATTTGCAATGGATATATTTTTTTTTTTTTGGTAAGATTTGTAAGACTACATATTTTATCACGTCCAATGTATCACCTCGACCGTGGCAGGGAATTGAACTAGTGACTTCACACCAAGGAATTCCTTAACAGACTAACCGATAACTGTCTATCCAAGGCCCTATAGACCAATGGACAGAAAAATTAACGTTAAGGATTTGCAAAATTTATCCATATTACATCTACATTTTTCTTATTTTTCATATTGCATCGGTGTTATTAACATTTATATTTGATTATAATATTTGGTGGAAATGCCATTTCTTTATTGGATATGTTTTTCTACCACTATATCAATGTATCAAGAACTACTAACTCTTTGTTCACATGTAACAGAAATTTTTGGTTGTGCTTTTGTACATCCTTGCTCATATAATATAGGTATTTAAATCATTTATCTATTGGAACAAGTCTATGATAATTATTGTTTATATATAAGATGTCTTTATTAATTGTTGATACACTCCACTTTCTTTAATAATATATATTAAACCTTTATTATGAGAGTAAAATCAATTGGTGTTAATATGCATTGCAAAGCTTTTGATATGGTACATTTGTGTGGAACTTTGAGAAGAATACTATGGCGGGACATGGATTGTGTTTTTTTATGGCAGGATGGGGATTGTGTTTGAGAATAATACTATGCAACTGTCTCCAAGGTGTATGGGATAACCATATATAGGGGAGAATTTTGAGATTTTCCATTTTCTAAATTGAGAAAAATTTCCTATTGGAATTAGACACCCCTCCTATAGGATTACATTCAGGGTTCTTGAATACATAGCATTAGATCAATATATATATATATATATATATATATATATATATATATTTTGGTTAAGGAAGTTCTTAAAGGATGCGTGTAGGAATTTTTGGTAGAATGCATGGTACATAGGTTATGCAAAATTTTTAAACATTCATATCAATATTTCACATGATTGTACATTTTATGTGATTCTGTACATATAACCTATGTATCTCATTTTAAACACCATCATATTTTAAGCTTTAACTTAGGTTAAAGAGCACATCCATGAAAAAATGCCATGTGATCGTTCATTTATTTTTATACACTTTATGAAAATCATACAAGAAAAGCAATGTGCATATGTACTCATTGTATAAAGATACACGATCATTTTTTATGTACCATAAATTTGAATAAAAACATACAAAAGAGGCTGATTGAAAATCAAATGGTTTCAAAATCATTGGTTCTAAGTATTAATTCTATGAATTTTTGTAAGCAATATTTACTTATTCACTATTTGGAAGGAAAAATATAATTCCGAAATCATGCACCATATACATTTTTTGTTTGTCAAGATGTATGTGATACTTCAAGCTTGACCTGTGGCTTGAGAAACTGCAACCCAATGGCATCTAATTCGTCAAAGTTACCCAGGGATTGCACCCGACCTGGGCCACACCAGCCCTAAGCTGACTGGATTTTTCAACATGTCTCCTCCCCCAAGCACAAGGTACAACTAGGCCCCGTTAGTTTTGATCCCGGGTTGCCTTGCTAATGAGGCCCATCCTCAACCAATCGTGCTAGTGGGACTTGACATCATGCACCATATATATGATTTCTATACAAATTCCAATTTTGTAAATTATTTCTATGTATTTGATCTAATTCATAACTTTGAACCAAGGAAAATGGATAGAAATAGAAGAGATATCATTAAAGAAAATGATAACTCAGCTAAGAGGTGCATATCTTTCTATTTATTATTTCATCATTGCTTTGTTCTAGTATATTTATTCGCCATTTGATTTTCCCATTATACAACTATCTCTTTTTTTTAATTATTTTCCATATACTGTAATTAAAAATCAGGATTTTCCAATTTTCAAAAAACATATAATAGTTAGAAATACAGATCAAGAAGAAAAAGTATAAGGAAAAAGGTACTTTGAACACTTCCCATAAAAAAATTTGTTTTTCCCTGATTTTCCCATTTATTAATTTTTAAATTTAATATATGTAACAAGAAATTATAAATAAGAATTTGACCAAACTAAAATCTATGTATTATTTGATCTATATGCATAGAAATAAGATTCTATCTTGTAACTACGAACTTGAAATTAGAATATAAAACACTAATGAATTTACTTACTTCACTGTGTCCTCAAGGCCCAATTCTTGGTTAATGGATGTTTGATATAATCTAGTTCTATTAGGTTTAACAACTTTGCAAGTTTTCATGTTAAGCAATAGAACTAGTAGCTAGTTGTACTAAAAAACATGTATGCGTAGCTTGCCCCCTCAATAGAATATATTGACATGAACGATCACATATATAGAACTAGTATCTAGTTTCATTAAAATCGTAAACTTTTCTAGTTACTATCAATGTACTACAATCAAGCTTCATAAATCTTGATTGTTTCTTAGAGGTTCGAAATAGGCTTCTACATTCATGCTGAGCTCAAACCAAGGATGGAAAAATAATTCATTTAGTTGTAAAAATAAAATCAGGAGCATAGAATGCAAGAAAATGAGAATTAATAACCTTATAACTTAAGTTCCACCCCGTCCCGTCGTTAGGATCGAGCGTAACAATGTATTCTCATCTTGTAGAAGTAACTTTAGAAAAATATGAAAAAGAAAATTGCCGCTCTGAAGAGAGATCATTACTCTCTACTCAAGCTCCAAGTGAGATTGATTATTCCTTTATGTTATGATTATATAACATAGACATGGAATTATTGAGAAGTTTCCTTGCTTCCAAACAATCCTTCACTTTCTGAAAAATATTTAATTAGAGATTTACTTGTCTTTATCTCATTCCATTTAATTCTTTAGTCAATTTCCATCTTCATATGTGCGATGAGTGGGCATATTTGGGATTCAGGTTCACTTTCCATGTTTTATTACAATGAATTTCCTTTGATATCCAATGGTCTAAATGTATTTAATCGGATAGTCTCAATGCATGTCGGGATCTTAATACCACAAGGGTTTAAAATGGAGATGCAGTCTGATGATATCAAATGGCTAACATCAATTTGATCCAATGGCCTAAGAACATATCGCACTCCCGATTAGCATTGTCACTAAAAAAAAATTATGCCACTAATGAAATCCAACGCCCCCTAATTAATCATGATCAATGGATCTGACCCACATGTATATAATTTTGGTGTTCATGGAGTCTTCAATAGACGGTGATCGGGTGATATGTTAAGGCACTCCTTGATGTGAAGTCATCGGTTCAATTCCCTTCCCCGATCGGGGTGATACATTGGACATGATGAAGATGCAGTCTTTCCAAGATTACTAATATATATATATATATATATATATATATAATTTCGGTTGTTATACCCCATGTCGGTATGAGTCCACATTTATTTAGTTATTTGCATCACTCATCAAAATAAATGGATCACAATGATTGCACCCCCATGAAATCAATAAGGAAGAGGAGGGGGATCCACAACATAGTTTTTTCCTCTCTTTCTAATAGTGAATTCTTTACTTGCCATGATCGATGCTTCTTATGAATTTCCCTTCGGGGGGTAACACCATGATGTCATCGAGAGGGGTGGGTTTGTAATCACTATTTATCTCTTTCCCTAGAACTCTATGCTTTGGCGGGAATTCCCTCGTGAATTGTTTGGAATTCAATTTTGTGAATTTATGGATATTAGCTGAGTGGATTTTCCTATATAAATCTGAACCAGGATTTTTCAATGGGTTGTTGATCTGTAGCCTGAACGTATGTGAATTGCACTTAATGAAAATATGCATAGATGATTATATATGCTCATTTTAATATTAAAAAAGTATCTAATTATTTCTTTTGTCTAATTATCCAAGTTTTCAATGTCAAATATATTGTTTTTTCAATAATTTCAATGCAATACTTGTGAACAGGAAAAAAAAGTCAGATTATTAAGGACTATCAACTAAAGATATTGCTCTGATAAGAAAACAAAGACAAGCGAACAAGTATATATGACAACAAACAAAATTACATAAGTATATATCACACCAGACAGAACAAAACAAACAAAAACACATAAGAAACATAGGCAAAAAGGTATTTCTGACCAAGTTTATCTAGCTAGATATCAAATTTGTTTTCTTTTTAAGAATTAATTTCAATCCTATGCTTATGACTATATATCATATTTATTTTTATTCAAGAATTAATTTCAATCTAATTCTTATGACCAGGAAAAAATGTTTCAGTCTATACCAATATCAGTAATAATATAACATGAAGCATTTTCCATGGCAATGTGTTAGTTACATATAGAATTTTTCTAGAGAAAGAAAATAAGGCAAGACTAATAATTCATGTAGATTTAAAAGATAACAAGAAAAATGAAATTAACATTGCTTGTGCTACACAACTTATCAAACAACATGAGAAAAAAATGATTGCAAATGTTGGGATTTCTATTACAAATTTTGAAATAATACCAAAGCAAAAGTATGCAGGTGGTGATCGTGATACAAAAATCTAATAACAAATTCCAACATCTTAGAAAACATTCTTCTTGTTTGCATAGAACAACGATTTCTTTCAAAACACGACGATTGCAAATATGTTGTGTAATCTAGATCTATTTCTAGTTGGCACAATCAGTGCTATTTCTATTTCAACAACATAGGCAGGGATGCAACACATGCTAGAAATCAAAGTTGGCAACACTAATGAGGACAAAGAAATAGTAAGCTTAGATTTATTTGCATGTTTTAGTGATAGTAACTTATTCTCCGATTGTTATATGATTTACATGTATTTTTTTACAAATATTGCATATATAACAGGTTTAAGTGCATGATTTTTTTTTTCCATTTTATCTTTCAATTCAGAAAGAATTGCAACAAATAATTTTTTAGCTTATATTGCTAAAAATATAGTTAAAAAATAAGAATTTTTTTTTTCTAAACTTCACAATTGACATTTATATGTTCATTGAAAGTAGAGAAGAAAGTCTCATAAAACTGATTTCTTCATCGATTGGAATATGCACAACAAACTCATATATATGATTTCCATTTAGTAAGTATTATATTTTTATATCAATTTTGCAGCATTTATGAGGAATTGTAACACCAACAAGCGCATATACAAATCCCTTTGAATATGTATGTGCAAAATTCAATCCAATTGCATCTCTCAGAACAATAAAAAAACTATAGTTTATTGTCGCAATTGCAAGAAAAACTATCCATTTTCCTATTGCCATTGGTTGACCTGTATGATACATGCAAATGACAAGGCTACAACATATTATATTCTTAGAGGTGTTTAATTAAAAAAAGTATTTCCTAATTTACAAAATATTCCTATCAACAATACGATGCACATAAATCATCTATTATTGATTTGTTGGCTAGTTTCCGTATATGTGGCACATTTATAGTAAACTAACTGAACATGATATTGCACATATAATAACAATGTTTTTTATTTGCATTGTTAAGCAATGCTTGTAATATGCAATTAAGACTTCATAATTATCATGACACTAAATAGCATTGCATTTTTAGGTTGCTTTTCATAAGTTATTAACTTTGTATAAAGACATATTCCAATGAAGTTGTTTGTTTAATTTTCATGTTTTGTATTATGTTATTTACTCATATTATATATACTTTAACAACTTAATTTTTTTACCATGGCACATGCAACACGTGTTGCTTGCACATGGACTTTAGCTCTGAACATACCTTGCTTTAGCAGTTTTTAACTCATAAATGTGTTAGAGTTGGCTTTTTCAAGAAGGGAGACTTGTAATAGAGGCCTATGGACATTTCCAAATGAGCGAGATTATCATTGATAACTTTAGACTTGGTTTATATATAAGTATCATTGGAAATATTTTGTGAGCGAACTTAAAATTAAATATAATAAATTGTTCTAACTAAAAAATTAGTGTAAATTTAAATCGAATTTACTTTGTGTTGAATGCATCGAAGTAAAAATATTCATTAGCCTTTTCCTTTGTATAAAAAATTATGATTCCTTCATTCTTTTGCAATAATGCGAGAATAATCAAATGGTACTTACCCTTAGATTCTAAACATATGTAACATGTGAAAATAGTTTATTTCTATATGGTATTTTCCTTCACACTTGTCTTGCTTCCGCACTATCATAAAATCCATGCATCCTTCTTCCAAACAACACTTCCCCTTCTGCACATATTCACACTTCTATACATCTACATGCATGCCCACCTACGCACACTTCTTCGATACATCTCCACTTTGCACATGACTTCTTCCGCTAAAATGCTACTCTACACAATTCATTTCCAACGTTTGTCCTTTCTTGCATGCTTTTCTACTCATTGCTATCAACTATTTCTATGCCACCTATTGTCGTTAGAAAGATTCCATGGTATAATATTTAATACTGTATGCTTAGTTCTCTATGTTAATTATGTTAACAACTCTATTATTTTCATCTATATACTATGTTTCTTTTTCCATGTTTTTAGATGCATGAATTCTATAAATAAGTTTTGTAGCTAGATTATTGTGTTATGTCGTGCTTTCTTATGCAATATAATTTCTAGCATTGTCTTACTATTTTATCAAAATTTCAAATCTTATGATTCATAAAAAAAAAATAGAAATAATTTTACCTCCGCACATAGCTTATTTCTGCATAGACTCTATCTTCACACATGCCTTCATTCTACATATCCTTTAACTATGTACATATTTCTATTGCACAAATAGCATTCGAAATATTTCTGAGTGTAATTTTTCAAATTTTATAAATTTCTTCCAATTATATAATTATTGTGAATTTAAACTGAGTTTGTTGCTTTTGGCTTTGTGTTTGTTTTGTATGCATTCAAGTCATAATATGAATTAATTAAATTAATGTAGTTGTGTTACTAATCGAGTATAACTATGAGTAGACTCAACTTCCGTCTTTTATTACAATCACATTCCTTCCAGATCTAACGGTCCAAAGTTCTTTGATCCAATGACCCAACAAACAAAGTTGTGTTATTGATGAAATCCAACTACCCTAGTTAGTATCGATCAACGACTATGTGGAAGTAAGGCATGTGGAAAGCTAAAGTCTATATATATATTGGTGGCTTACATATGCACATGGTTTACATGTGCATATACTTTAGCTTTCCACATGCCTTGCTTCCACATAGTCTTTAACTTTGTACATTATTTTACGACATAACACTTCTCCTTGGGCACACATCATAACTTTTTCATGTCTACACACATTTCTAGCTTTTCATAGTTCTTCGGTACACCTACATCCTGCACAAAACTCCCGTCCCACATGCACCACTTTGAACAATTGCTTTTTTGCATTTGTAATTCTTCACACACTTTTCTACTCAATGCTATGAATTGCTTGTAGCAATTTGTTTCTCTTAAAAATATTTCCTGGTATATCTTTGTGAAATTTTAATGTTTTTTTACACCTTAAGAATTATGTTTATAGATAAATAAATTATGAAAACAACTTGACAAAATTGTAATATATGAAACATGTTTATAGATAACCAAGATATATAACAACTATTGCTTCCATGCACTTGCAGGAGATTAAGCCTTGACATCTTAACAATAATTGAAAATATTTATTCAACTACCATTTTATGTCTCAGTTATCATTTCATCAATATGTTGATTGTTTTTCAAGCATTGTTACTTCTATTTTATGAATCTAGTGTTGAAGTTTCTAGCTAAAATGCCATATGTCATTTTGTAGAAACCAACTGATGAAACCCTTGCTATAGAAGCCTTTTCTTCCAAAGCAACTATAATTATGCCATATGAGGATTCAATAGAAATTGAGAAGGTGATGGTGGATGTGGCATTTAATATCTTAAAAAAGGCATCACTGAAATGGTTGTAGGCATGATCAAAATACATCAACAATAAGATAAATACCTATTGTCCGCAACAATCATTTTTGAACAACAAAATGTTATGGAAGCTATTTTTGATATTTCTGGTCTTGTACAACATGCACAACAACAATTTGCAATTAATTGTGAATTTGTAGCTATATAAGAACATGTATATGAATGCTAGGTCCATGTCCAACTCGATGCAATTTTGTAGCTTGCATATCTTCTAAATATTCATTGTCAATGGTAGCTATGCAATCACGTTTCTCGAGGCATTACTTCAACGAGTCGAATGCTAATTTTGTGTTAGCATCAAAAAGTAATTTTACTTTTCTTCTTTACTTTATAAGTTGTTGGTTAGGAAAAACATGGTGCAATCTTTATCCATTGTTTTATGATATTATTTAAACATAGTAACCCAAGGTGAATATTCTTGAATTTTCTGAGAAAGTGAATTGTGAATTGTTATAAAGTATATGTTTTTTTAATATAAGTCAGGACTATTGAGATTTGATGCTTCAATGAACGCAAGTGATTAAGGTGCTAATTCTTTAATTTGTTTGCTCATTTTTGCATTGAAATCAAGATTATTTCCTTTTTTCTCTAATATTGCATAATGAAAATTGGTTACTATTAAATAATCACTTTGATTGTTATTTAGACATTGAAGAAAGAGTGTTGGTGAACACAATGGATGAGTGAAATTCATTTAAATGTCTAAGTGAGGTGTAATTTCATTTATTGATTCACATGTTCATTGAAAACAAAAATAAATTTAAAAGGTATATAGAGATTTGATTTCATGCTGCTAAGTCTCAGTTTTCTATATCAATTTTTCAATATGTACAAAGAATTCTAATAAAAGGAAGTGCGTATACAAATTTCTTTGAGGCTATATATTGGAATAATCCATGAAGTCTACATGCTCATGTCAATGACATTGTACATGATGATCTAATGAGTAGTATGATTTGTATCCAATACACGTATACAAACTTTCCAACATCAAATAATAAATTTTGCAAGTTCAATTTCAACACATCAATTTGTCTCTATGGAGTACTTACCTGCATATGAAAAAACATAGAAGTCAAATGAACCAAGAACATTTGCAATAAGAGTATGGAACTTGTTTGATCAATTATCTATTTAGAATACCGAGTATGCATGATAAGTATATGCCGCGTTACTTGCTTTTTTCAATAGTTATTGAAACTGTTGCAATGACAAGAGCACAATTAATTCATAATGATTATATTTTAATAATTATTATAAGTTTCAATGTTAGCATTAATTCAAATAGAAAAAATGGTAAGTAGTTGCTAAAAAACATGTTATTAGAAGAACTACAAAAAATAACAAATAACTTTGTTCTAAAAAACAAAAGCGATAATTGATCACATTTGGATAAATTTTCTTCTTGAACAATGACATGTCAATATTTCAAATTCATAATGGAGTGGTAATGATGTATTTGATACTTTACTACATTTTCTGTGATTTTGTGTACATAAACGATACTTTATTTTATGACTTTCAAGACAATCTTCCTAATTAGAGTCTACAAATCCTCAGATGACCACCATGATTAATTTAATTTTGAAACTTTATTTCTCTAAAAAAATTAACTTATTATATATACAAAGTAAGTAAATATAAATATGAGATTAAATATTTTACTTTAGACCCACTTACATATTGCTCGAAAGAAATTATGGAGCAATTGTTACCCCATTTCATAATTTCTTAGCTGTTATGACTGTTAGCTTGAATTTTGGACTATCACTATTGAATTATTTCAAATCTACAGTAAACACATACCTATTTTCATATTTCATTATATAGGTCTCTCAGTTTCTTCATCATCCTCATTCACAACAATCTCGTGATTGAGCATATAAGGCAAAGATTACCCTAAATTATCTTTCCATGAAGAGTACATCTATAAGTGATGAGTTTTTCAGTAACACGAATTGAAATTTCTATTTCATGTTGTTCTGAGTGCTTAACTTGGGCGTTTGGTCTCATGAAGATTCCAAGTTTATTCATTAGTGTATATTGTCAAATGCTTCTTCCAACAATGGTGAAGCAAAAATACCTAGGCTTCACCTTCCACTTCACTTTTGGATTTGAGCGAGAGTCCATATTTACTTGACTTGTGTTCTCTAACCATTTTGACCTAGGGAGCCTTTATATGAGAGGAAACTACTACAATTTCTTCTTCATATATTCTTAAGAAAGAAAAAATGTTGATTGTTCCTTTCAATACAACAATAACAATAAAACGGTTTGAATTGGTGTTCCTAATTTTTGTATCTTTTGAAGATTTGTGCTTATTTAATCCATCTTTCCATGATGTTTTCCTAAATAACGTAACAATGCGAAAATTATGTGGTATGAACAAAGAAGAACATTAGAGAAATTTAACATTTTTTCACCAATTTAAGTCATAAATACATGATCATTTCACCATTACTCTGGTATAGATGCTTATGATTTCAATATTACTTGCCATTATGGTCTAAAAATATGGCTAGCACATGAATCTTCAATAAACATATGTGTGGTTAATTTCATTTAAACGTGAAATGGCCTACAATTTACGTGTTAACTAGGCTAAATTTGGTTATACTTGATTACCAGAGTTATTTATTGAAGGAAATGGATTAATGCTTTAACTGCAGGGATTAACACTAATGTTGTGTCAATATGGAAGTGACATGTTCCTATCAGAGAGGACATTGATAGTTGATTTGAAGATGGAAAGTGTATATCGAGTGAAAAATACGGAAATAATTAATTGTTGCGAGTAATATGATGGAAATGTGTGCCTGCATTTTGTCCTTATTCAAAGCTGACATTTTTATGTTCTGAAATTTTCCATCTCCACAATCTGATGTGACTGATATGTGAAGGAAATTTAATTTTAAGTAGGAGAAGACCTATGTTGTAAAAATTTAACTTTAACTAAACCTATATACAAAATGTTTTTTAAGTGACAATTTTTTGTATAAAAGATCCAATTGCAGAAATACCTATGTCGAACAAAAATTGTATGAAGTCAAGGATGTGTGCACAATAAAATATCTCCCACACATAGTCTCGTTTGCATATCTTTTATTCTGCAGACAATAAATTTAAAAGCTTATACATTTAAAAAATTTAATTATACCTATATACAAAATGTTTTTTAAACTGAAAATACACACACACACACACACACACACACACACACACACATATATTCTTAAGTTATTGAATATGTGAAATTTGAGTAAATGGAAAATTTATAGTTTTAAATTACCAAATATGAAAAATCCATTTTTCTCGAAGAGGTGAATCTATTTTATTGCAATTTAAGCCAAATGTCATGCAAAATAATGTCATGTTATTCTTGTGAATTTGTCACCTTATGTTACATTGCAAAAAAATATTACAAATCGTGCCATGGCCAAATTATCGCAAACCAATGAGAAATTTCGTAATGACTAACATATTCAATTTCCATCTTGCACCTCTGTTTCTAGTGTCAAGAACTCACGAAGCACATTGTATAACATTTACACACCATAATGGTAGAATGGTTGTTAATTGTCATAGGCATTTTATTGTTTTTCAGTTCTTGTTTTTTTTATAGCAAGAATGAGTTATTTTTTCATTAAATCTGTGCCTAGTCGCAACTAATACCCGAGGAATTTATATTGCAATTGTAGCTTTGGGCATCAAAATTGACATTTGAAGACAATCTATCCATGCCTAGTTTTGAACACTAACTACAGTGAACAACAATACACTTATTTTCCTGGTAGTGTAAACACGATGAAATTGAGACAAGAGGAATATGCAGTAAAAACCAATCATGACAATATCAGATTTGTTGGCAGGATCAACTAGGCAGTTCAAGTCAATGCTAAGGCTCATATATTCTAGAGGGCTGGTCAACTTGGCAATCTGCAATTGGATATCCACTACTATGGTTTTCAAAGCCTCCACCCCGTCCTCTAAGCGCAAAATTATTTGGCTTTACTTTTCCATGGTATCAATATTTCACATTCGAAACTACTCTATTGGTGTAGCATCACCTGGAAGTCAAATATCTCTGCCTTCAATTCTACATGTTCATTGTTGCAATGCTCACAGACAGAGGAGGTTGAGGATACAAAAGATGGAGAGATCCTTTTGATGGTGAAGTTATTAAAGTTGCTTCCTGCCACTCTACTTGAACACACTTGACAATGACCCCATAGACAAAATTCCATGATGTAGGAGGCACGCTAGGGAGAAGAGATATAAACTTGAAAGGAGAGACAAATATCTTAATCAATTCCCAAGTTGCTTTCTAGTTCTCCAAATAGGATTATTAAGACCTTATTTCTCCTTATAGAATAGAGTACTATTTTCAATCCTTCCCCTCAGTCCATCTTAATGAAAAGGGAGGCACGACAATGAACAAACTATAGGGTTCTTGAAATAGAAAATCCCATCTAGTAATTTCCACAAGAAGGATTATATTACGCCATACTCTTGTCAGCCTAAGATTAGGCCTTTCCTTATCCAACATGTTGAAGAAAATCAAACAATCCTTCACTAAATTATGCATTTAACCTCTTAGATATCACATGCGAGATTTAATTGTGGTACCCAAGCCATCAGGATCCTAATACGCTTCTATCATTAGCCTGCTAATTGAAAGGAATCCTTCCATTTTCAACTTGATCATCAAATGGTTTAGCAGTATAATCCTTACCGGCGGGAGTAAATGCAACTCTCTAGATAAGGGAATTTATAACAAGAAAAATTGATTTCACCTAAGATGATCCCTGGTATGAGAGGAAGACAATAATTTCATCATGCTTGCATGTGAATTGAGCCAACTTAATGCCACATTGAGCTAGCAGATGGCCCTCAATGTCATCATGAGGAGAGGTTCCTTGTTCAAGTAATGAAGAACTATGGTATGAGGCTTGATAAATGAGAGGTTAATATATGGGATAGATATGGGGCTTGAGGGGCCTAGGAAAGGATTAGAGGAATTATTATTAAGCTTCCATTTAGGAATGTTACATGGATAGGGAGTGTAAGAATTAATAATGCTCATAGTTACCATCAAGGGATAGGGGAATATCCACCAACACCATTAATATCAATTTTTTCTTCATCCATGTGGAAAGCCTTATTGGTCATTAGATCAACATATGAATTAAGGTTCCTTAGGATATGAAAGGAATTAAAACTGGAAAAAGAGTGGAGGATACGGTTGAACCATTGAATCATCAAACTTAGCAAATTTTCCTTAAGAGTTGAGTTTATTATCAGGTGTCTGATCATAAGGAAGGAGACTGATCACAAGGAGGAAGTCTCCCAAGATAAATATGTCTCTAAATCCTCATTACTGAGCTAAAATAATTCCCAAGTAGAGACCGTAACATAATTGTCGACTATTGTTCCTTCAGGATTTCATAGAATCCCCCCTCCTCCTACCACCCCTAGGTTTTGTTTGGAATCCTCATTAAATTAAATAATCCAGGACTGAGCTCTTTGTTTCCATTAAACAAATATGTCAAGAGGAAGAAGGAGAATCCATTCATGATGAGTCTTAGACTGACTTATGGGGAATGAGCTTGGCGAGGCAAGGTATAGAGTCCAATCTATTGGACTTCATCAGGGTCTAAAGAATGGTCCAAGGAGGGGGGATTATACTCGAATAAAAAAGAGAGATATTTAAGGGAAACAATATTTATAGGAGTCAAGATGGATTTGAAAATAGCTCTATTCCTTGATAGCGATATTTTCTAGCAAACATACTTTGGGAGAGCTATCCAAGATTCCTTGAGGCATATTTTGGCCTAAAAGGAGCCCATATAGTGCTTTTTCCAATAGGAAAATAATGTTTGAATGTTGGTAGGAAATAAAGTTATGCAAAATATGGTTCCTAAGGAAGTGGACTAGACCACTCAAGAGAAAGGGTAAGAAATAAAGAGGTGAGATATAGTTTCTTTAGAATTCTCACAGAGGGGGTACCTTGAAGGACCTACTATGCCCAACTTTTTAAAAATTGTAGCTATTAGGATTTTTTTGTAAATCAATATCCAACAAAATATATTTACCTTAGGTATAGAATTATGTTTCCATAATTTTTTCTGGACATAGGATTTCATTGGTATCTAGGATTGAAAAAGGAGAGGGTTATACCCTTATTTGAATATATAGGAGGAGCTCTTCCAAGCCCATTTATCTGATGCGAATTTCCTGAGAGGATCACACCCACTCAACTAACTTTTCAAATATTTTGGGTCCAGAGCTAAGTGGAAGGGGATACCTTCAAACTTCTAGTCGATCCAATTTCCATGTTCATCCTAGCTTGAAATATGATCCACAAAGACCACTCCATATAGCGCAAGAATGTAGGATTCAAGCCACAGGGGTAGGCGGCCTAGAATCAAGTTTGACCATAGATTTATGGTGATTCCCCAAGATTCTACAAAGGTTGTCAGTGATGAGAGGGGAGGAGACCTAGATCATTCTCTAAATGGGAGAGCATTGGTTGGGCACACTCTCACTTGTGCCACCATTATTCTCTTGCATGTATCTGGATCTTATAACTTTCACCCACCAATGATATTTATCGGACTTTATCTTCCATTATAAATTGGAACCCATAACTATATTTACAAGAGAGGGATCCCAGATACTAAGTCCCACATGCTGCTTTGGTGCTCTGATGGTGTTCTAATTCACCAGGTGATATTTTTTGGTTTTCATCTTTCCTTCTTCCCAAAAATTTTTCCTTATTGAGATCCTATTTGATGCATAAAATATTTTTGAGCCAATAAAGCAGAAAAATTATATAGAGGAATAACTGATAATAAAGCCTTAATCGAATTTGTTTTTCCTGCAACATTGAGCTAGGTCACTCTCCATTTCATTAGTTTTGATTTTATCTTCTCTAGGATGATCTACCATTATTTGGGAGATGTTTTCTATAGATAAATTGGAATGCCAAAAGATTGAGTTCCTTTAACCTTGTACCCTAGAGCATCCTCAATATTTTTCGGTTTCTGGACATATGTGTTCCAACTGAAGATTTGGATTTTATTATCATTTATTGATCCCTCGTAGGCTATCAATAATTTCTCCAAATTGGATTTGAATATTTTTCTATTAAAACTGAAGCTCCTCCTATCAATATGGTGTCATCCACAAATTGACCATCATTCATGGTTCTTATCCCTGCATTGAACCTGGTGCCTGCTAGGCTAGAAGTTTCTCTTTCAAATTTAAGCCTCCTTCTCAGTAAATCTACCATAATAATGTAAAGAAAGGGGGAAATATGGAAACCTTGTCTCGAATTCGTAGATACCTTAAAGAAACCTATTTCCCACCCATTTATAAGAGGATGAATCCAAGGAGAAGAAATGCACAATGTTATCCATTGAATAAAGTTTGCATAAAAACCCATTTTCTACATTACTTTAAACAAGAATTCATGCCTCACCCTGTCATAATAATTTTCCATGTCAAGCTTGATGCTAATACCTTGGTCCCCTCGATTCCAAATGGATTCCACTGCCTCCTAAATCAAGGTTATGGTGTCTAGGATTTTCCTCCCTAGAACGAAGTCACCTTGGTTTTCAGAGATTAGAAGGGAGAGAGTTTTCTTGAGCCTAGAAGCCAACAATTTAAAAATGATCTTGTATGATACATTGCAAAGAGAATTCAAGAGAAATATAGAGAAGAAGGAGGGGTTTGATTCTTAGGGGATCAAATCTAGAAATGAGGAGTTTATACTTCCTCTCATACATAAGATCTTGAGAGAGTAGAAAATCATTATGCATATATCTTTCCATATAAAATCCCAAAAGTGTTGATAAAAAAAAGTTGAAAATCCATTTGGTACAGGAGCCTTGTTTGGAAGGAATGAGAACGTTATATTCTTTATTTCTTCAATGGTCAGGCGAGCTGTGACTTGAGCGTTCATTTCCTCTGTAATTAGGGTTGGCATATACTCAAGAATATATGCTTCACTCTCATGATCTCTTAGGGAATATCCTAATACAAGGTTCTGAAGTGCCATGATGCAACATATTTTATATCTGTGAAATATGAGATGGTATGTCCCCAAAATTAGATTAGATAAAGATTAATTTTTATTTCTCTATATTTTTCTTGTTTATGGAAGAATTTTGTATTCCAGTCACCAACCTGAAGCCATGTGTTGTGGGACTTAATCCTCCAATATTCTTCTTCATTCTTTAGGAGTGAATTGTAGGAATTAAAGGCTTCTAAATTCCATTTGAAGGTCGTTCGATGAGACTACAGTTGATTCTAGATGCCCTCGAATAGAATCCAGTTTTTTTTCCATCTTCCTAATTGAGTGTTGTCTTTATGATTTGTCCTCTTTAAGCCATTTTTTGGTACTAACCTTCAATATATTAATCTTTGTTTCCCAAATGGAAATAATGCTTCCTTCAACCCATTGGGTGCAATATTCTTCTACCATTTCTTTAAATCCTTGAGAAGAGAGCTAAAGGGGGGAGAAACGGAAGGGAATGGGGACATAATTTTGGGAGGGCGAGAGGGGGAAAAAAATAGGACGATGATCTGAGGAATTCTAGGGGAGAATAGAGGATTGAAAATTAAGGTTCAAATAATGTACATTGTGTGAAGCTAGAAATAAATCTAGATGTGATTCCATGTGGCGAGGACTTGAGCGTTTATTTTTTCAGGTGTATTGGAATCTGGGAGGTTTAACATTAAAAAGGCTAAGAGTTTGAACAAGATCTTCCATAGCTTCTTTGAGGGCGTCCCATATCACTGAACCCCCTCTTTTCTCTTTTTGGATTATAATTGTATTAAAATCCCCACCAATGATACAATTATGGTGAAAATTAGTATTTCTTAAATCCATGAGAGATTTCCAACACTCTTGTTTCTATCGAAAGTGGATTGACATGTATAAAATGATGATGGTACATACCTGAAAATGAGTGGTTGTTTTAGAGCTTAGTAGTTGCATATGCGCTCGGTTCCATAATTTGAAAATACCTCTAGAGGCTACATGATATTTGACAACGACCATATTATTGTGGTTCCCTAGTCTATTTACTAAGAGGAAAATTTGGTCTCTCCCATTTTTTTCTCTTGGAAGAGGGATAATGAAGGTATCTCTTTCTAAAGTAAGGAATTCACTTCTACTATTATTTTTTCTGAGCCAAAACTCCTACAATTCTAGGAGATAATATTCATTATTTACTCTTGGAAGAAGAGGTCCCTTTCCAAGGGCTTGTTTCATTTCCTTTATTCCCTTATTTGTTTTCATACTCCACAAACTAGCGAGGGATGGTGTGTTGAAACCTAAGCTCCTTTTATTTTTTTGTATTTTCTATTCCGATCTCCTTGTTTGATTTACAACCTGATATTTGAACCCTTCTTGTTGTCTCTTTTTCTCTCTCTTTCTCTGAATTTTCATTCATTGAGCTTGAATTTATGGTTGGACCTGCAATTTATTTGGAGGACAGGAAGTATTCCTCCTCTTCCTCTTCTAAGGGGTCTTCATAATTTCTACTCGAACCTTTTTCCAGGGTATTCACCGTCTTTTGTGATAGTGGAGAAAATTGAGGATCTGGCCCTCAAGTTAGAAAGGCAGCCTTGGTAAAGGGTTGAGATGAATCCCCTTCCTCCAGAGCCCCTCAAAGAGTAGCATAACGATTTCCATCACTCCCAGAGGTTCCTCACTGGCTAGAGTATATAAGAGGTGGATCTTACTTTTTCGAGTTGTGTCCTTCCTTCAATGGAGGAGCAGATCCATTTGGTCCTTTTGGAGGGGGATGGTTTTGTTGAAATTTTTTTCCTCTTGGTCTCTTCATTTACTTCCATTTCTTGTTCTGATATCCCTATTGCTGCTTGTGATTTGGGGATTCCTTTAGAAAAATGTCCATATTCATGACAAATATTTCATTTAAAAGGAAGTTGATCATAATCCACTTCTTGTACATGTGACCAACTATCCATGTAGATATTGATCACAACCAGAAGTTATTTTGCCATATCTACCTCGACACAAATATGAGCACAAGCAAAAATTTTGTTCGCTAGTTTAGCACTACCAATATATTTTCCCAAGGAGTTCTCATTTAGCCTGAAGGTTGCATCATTCTAGAAATGCAAGGGAATATAGGGTAGTTTCAACCATATTGGGATAACCATAGGGAAATCACAATCTGGTTTGAAGTGCGGGGTCCATCAGTCTAGTTAGAGTCCCTAGGCTCCCATAAAATGGGGACCATTCTTGAAGATTAGGTCTCGATCAAGCTTGTTATAAAATTAAAAGGTATAGAAAAACTTATTGCAAAAGGAAGAAACCAATTCTCCCTTAATGTGTGGCTTCCAATTTTTCTCAATCCATGTCCGAATAGAGTGAAGGGAGGGCCAAAGGCCCATGGAATTCTCAATGAGGCCACGATCTGCTAGCTGCAGGGCTCAGATATCACCTTGAGGAGATTTGTTCTCAATCTTCAGAATTTCACTTATATTTTTCACAAATTGAGAGGGTCCATATTTTTTGAACTTAGGGATAGAGGCCACCAGGGAGTTAAAGGTGACAATCTCCCTTGAAAGGATTGAATCATGGGTCAGCTCAGCCATGAGAGGTTTTCTGGACATGAAAGGAAGGGAGCAATGAATCAGTAGGAGAAGAAAAAGCATATTGGAGGAGATGTTGATGAATCAGAGGGGTAAGAAACTCGATCTAACATCGATAAGACACATGCCCAACATAGAGAATCTCCATTCTATTCCATGGGACCATTTTTCTTTCAGTTCTTATTACTCACTCCCCACCATTCTTATTTTTAAGACATAATAATTTATCTAGAGTGATATTGTGAAATGTAAATGATTCCAACAACTAACTAAAATACTGTCATCTCATGTCTCTTGTTACTTCAAATCTCCTTGCATTTCTATATGGTACATTACAATACCGCGCTCTGAAATTACTATGACATTGATAGAGCTTTAAGCTTGATGTTTGCACCACGTGGATTTGTCATGCGTCGTCCAAGGTTACCGAAATTAACACACACAATTCTGGCTTGAAAAAAGAACATTCATACCAGTTTTATAATCCAAGTTGGTTTTCATTAAATATTGATTTAAATTCAATTTGACAACTCTGTAATAGGAACAAAGAAGAACCATTAGCGAAATTTAATAGATTTTCACTAGCTTAAGTCATAAATACAAGATAATTTCACCATTAATTTGCTACATATGCTTATGATTTCGATAGTTCTTGTCATTAATATCTTTTTTTCGCTGCTACAAAACCCTCGATAATTTCGCTACATTTGAATTTTATAGCCTACTTTATTGTCGTATCAAGTATTTTTTTGTGTTGTTTTATACATGATTTAAGTGTTCTTGAATTTTCTCAAGTTTCATCGCATTTATTAGAACATATCTATACACATTTCATGGTCATAACATCTTTGTTGTTGTGAAACAACACTTTCGGGTCACAGTCGCACACAATTTACTGGTTATAATTGGGAATGTGCATAAATTAGAGTTTTGGTGTATATTTTTTGTTGATCAAGCTTATCTAAGTCTTCTAGATTAGTTATTATGTGTCGCACATGGTTCTATGTCTAAAAATAATCTTTCTTACCCCTTGACTAATCATCTAGACTTAAAAAAAATTTGGTTGCACAACGAGCCCATTACGGCCAAGAGTGCATGAGCACACTCCAAAGCCTTGATGGGAGACCCTTTGATGTTCAGAAGTGTTCCTATGCCCTCCTTGAGATCTCCACGTACTACAAAGGCGAGAATCCCCTTCCTTATTCCAAATCATTCCCTCCAAAATGACTAAGTCTTCTTGAATCACACTCCTTCAACTCGAAGAGGTGCACCCTCCTTGAGGGCATTGACAAACCTTGAAGACCCAAAGCTCAATCCTTCAACCATACCCAATGCTCCATGCGCCATCCTCAAGTTCTTGAAGCGTACCAGTGCACTCCGAAGGAACGAAGCCCCAGTTTAGCCTTCAAAAATGTGTCTTCTGCCCTTCTTGAGCCCTCTTGAGTGCATGAGTGCACCTCGAAGGCACGGAGCCTCAACCTTCAGCCTTTGGTAGTGTGCCTTGCACTCTCCCCATCTCCCTCAAGTGCAAAACACATTTGGGAATCCCGAAGCATCCCCTTTCATCCTTCGGACTTGTGAAATGAACCCTACCTTGACTACTTTCTTCTTTTGGGTGCATGAGTGCATGTTAAAGCCTCAAAGCTCCTCCTCTTCAGCCATTTTTCCTTTCAAATTGAGCCCATGCACCCTAAAACAATTTTTTCCATTTTGAGCACACCAAAAAGGAATACACATGAAAATCTACACAAATCATGGTAGAATAGGAGATTTTCAAGCTAATAGTTGGTCATGAGTGATGCCGAAAACATTTATTTTAGGGACCTCAAGGAAAGAATACTTGAGGAATATTGGGTAAAGAGGATGAACTAAGGAAGCAATAAAAGAACCAAGAACACACTTGAAACTTGATGATTGAAGCACTGTAAAGAATCCAATATCGAAGACCCTTTGGAGGGTGAAAGTGTTATGATTAGAATATGAACAAAGAGAAAACACAATGGCAATTATGCTGCCATTGAATATAACCCATGTTATCAGTCACTGTCAGTCCCAGTAATCCAAGATAGTGACATGTCTAGTTTCATTATGTGATGATATGGAAGTCAATATCTATTATTGTGATCATTGTGAAATAAAAACACGTATAAGTCCAAGAGTCATGTATGAACTCAAGATTCATGGGAGTCCAAAAGACATGTAATACCAAAAGTCATATGTAATTCCAAAAGGTTGTAGAAGTCCAAAGGTCATTAGAAGTTAGAAATTAAAGAGTCATGAGTATGTGAAAGGTCACTCCTCAAGTCATAAATAGATCCTCATTTCTCATGTTATGGAATTTTCACCTTGGCTTCTCCCATAAGGCATCAGAGAGTCAAGTTAGTACTTTTGGGGAGAAAGTAGTGGCTCCAACTCTCCACTATTAGAGAAATTGATGTTTGTTTTATTCATACACCTTAGGGATTTTAATTAATATTTGAAGCCTTATGGCTATCACATTTTCATGCATGGATTATGAATATTTTTAATATTGTTATGTAAATGTTTATGATTCATTTTTTATTTCACTAATATTAAAGTAGTTGAACTATTTCATATATTTTTGTGCTTAACCTATTGAGAATGTGTTGTAATGATTATAACAATTGTTGCATATTTATGGACTATTCCGCTGAATCTTAAACAAAACATTCTTGCATGTGTGTGTCTTTGCTAGGGTGGTACTATTACCTCTCTCTCAGAGGTTCACTTTATCTCTCCTCCATAGTAGAAGAACCCTGGTGAACCTGCAACTGAACATTAACCAGGCATACTTTATTGCTTTTCAAAGGCACATATGCGATTCTCTCTCTTGCTGATAGCTAAAGCTAAGGAAAATATTTAAGTAGATGGTAGCTGGGTGATGTTCCGGATGGGACTCCTATACCAAATGGTGTGAGGTCTAATTGGGAAGGCATATCAGGGAGACCCTTTTGAATGTCAGCAGGTCCAACACTATCAACATTTATGGTGCTATATGGAGGGAAGACATATTTTTATGGCTGATAACTCCACACACACACACCGTAATTTTTTTGGACAAGGCAAAAACATTCCCAACACCTCTCAGGCGACATTTTCCACAGGATAGGTGGTAAAGGAGAATATTCCTCACATTTTGAAGAGGATGAGGAGAACAGAGACAATAAAACTACAAAATAAGATCTGTATTGGATGACTTAAGGCTCACTCACTCTTCTGGTTATTTTATATGAGATGCCAAGACACCCAAAAAAGTTGTTATGAAATATGACCTTGACAATTTGATCAAAGCGGAAGACCATTTGGATAACTTATACCTATACCTGCAGATGCTCGAGGTAATTTATGATGATGTTATATGTAGACTCTTTCCTTATACCTTATATGGTAGAGAAATTGTTTCGTATCGTACTCTTCTTGGAAATTCAATTCAGAATTGGTGGGGATTTAAAAGGTTGTTCCTAGAAAATTTTGTTGATGGAAAAACCCCAACCATGATATTAAATGAGTTAGGGAATATAAATATTGGGGAAAATGAAAATGTTAAGGATTTTAATCAAAGGTTCAATGATTGATTACTACACTTCTGCCTTTCCGACAAACATTTTGAAATTCATAAAGAGAGTGGAGAAAGAAACTTTGGCACAAAATTTTGAAGAAGCCATCGTTGTTGAAAAGGAATTGCATTAGATTGGAGTCATTGTCGACTATGAATCATCCAGAGACTCTAAGGAGACTAGGAAAAGGTATCAGGCATCTTCAAACAAGGCTAAGGATAAATAAGTTGTTGATCTTGAAAGCTTGACTAGAACCATCAAGACTCTATTCAATGGATTGGTAGAATTTAAAAAAGGAAAAGCGAGATCAATGTTAGTAGAAAGCCCCCTAAGTTCAAATTATTGAGAAGGATTAACAATAACAACAATAATAATCAACCAACTAAATCTGCACAAATCTCAAATGTTTTGCCGAATGTCGAAAGCATGGGCATGGACCAATGCTGTTCTTTTCATCAAGAATATCATTCAGAAAATACACACCCACAATGGAATCACAACATGAACACTTTGGATACAAAAATTATTGACATAGTACTCTAAGATGAACAGATTGAGCAGACAAAAGAAAAGGAAGAGTTTGTCGCGGCGAAAGAGACTACAAATGTCAGACACACAGTGAATACTTTCAGTCTTGTGTTCACTGCTGAGGAAAAAATGCTGAAGAACCACCACTAAATGAGGCCATGGATCAGAAAAAAAATAGCCAATACAAGTTGAGACGTTAAGGGCTTGTTCCTGAACAAGAGCCGAAGAAGTAAAAATTGACGGAACATTTGTTAAGAAAAATTACACCGCCTGCTAACATGGCTTTGAACGCTCAGGATAAGTCTGGAGACACTTCCATGACAAAAGAAACTTCTTCCAATAGTAAAAGCAAGTCTACCATTCTAGAAGTTTCAAACAAAGTGACTCCTACAGACACTTAAGAAATTCCTGTTGCATTGGATTACAACATATTGGAAGACATGAAGAAAGCTCGCGCAAATATTTCAATCTTAAAGCTTACAAGGATATCAAGCTAGCGAGAATTGATTGTCTAAGCCCTTGCCCATCCTTCATCAAGTGATAATGATTATTCTTCAGACAAGGTGTTTGGTAAGTCTTTTAGTCGCCTGGAATCAATTGTTAATGCTCTAACATTAGAATCCAATACTCTCTAACCTCCACTTTTATTGATTTTTGAAAATTTCAATTACAATGTTAACAATTGTTTAGTTGATTATGGTGCATCCGTGAACATAATGCCTTTTTATATCACCAAGAAAATCAATGAAAAATTGGATAAGACCGATGCATATATTGTTCATTTGGACATGTATCGTATTCAAGCTATTGGTGAACTTAGATTATTCACTTATCATATAATCACCAAGTTCACCAATGCATAAACATAGTGATTATGGACATCCTGGAAGCCTGCAGTGTATTGCTAAGTAGAGATTGGTCTAGAAAATTACAAGGGTATTTTGATACTGATTGGTCACATTTATGGATTCCATGCAAGAGAAAGAATAATCAAATCTGAGTGGAATCAAAAACCTTATATGAAATACTTTGTTACACCCTTCGAAGTAAAAAATGATCTTGTTTCTTTCACAGACTTAATTTTCAGAAACTACTTTTTGGAAACCGACCTTGGGTGCTATCTTGCACAACCATCACCCATTCCACTAAATACACAACTAGAACTCTTTCCTTGTTCTCCAGCTGGTGCAAATGAATCATGTAATATAGATGTACATAATATTAGTAGTACTAATATTAGTAAGAACAATAATACAAGAAGTAGTTAAGTAGCTCACAATATTTGGACTGTTTATTTTGATGGTTCTAAGATGCAGGATGGTTCCGAAGCCATTTGTGAACTTACAGACCCACATAACAAGAAACATGTACTTTCATTCCATCTGTAGTTCGAGTGCACTAATAATAGTGCAAAATATGAAGAACTCATACTTGGATTGAAGAAATTTATCGACATGAAGGTAGAGCTTCTAAAGGTAACTAGTGACTTAAAGGTGGTCATTCGTCAAGTACGAGATAATATACACTACGTTTCACCTCATCTTAAAAACTACCAGTAAGAAACCTTTCAATATTGTTTCTATTCCTAGAGTTAGAAATGAGACAACATATACATTAACAAATGCTGATGCTAAGATGTCGCCATTGAAAAATGGTTTTTCTATTGAAATTTTATATAAACCATCAGTACCTAAAAATGTTACTAGTTTATGTGTTTTCAATGATGACCAACAAATACTACACTTTATGGAAAATGTTGATGTATTCAAATACATTTCCATAGAGGAGGATGAGAACGAGCTAGATCTTCACGAAGCATCCAAAATGCCGAAAGGAAACACTATTTCAAAATGGGGTGTTGTCCCTGGAGAAATTATACGACTTGGAAAACCATTTCAAAGGACCAACTAACACAAAGACTTAGAGTTCGAAGCTAGCATCTAAACAAGTCAACCTTGGAACCATATAAGATCTAAAATATGTGAACCTTTGTACTTGTTGTTCTCTGAAATAATGAAAAGTGCTTATTAGCTTATCAAGTAGTATCAAGACGTGTTCATATGGAAATACAAAAATTTAAAGACTTATGACACTCGTATTATCCAACACGTAATTTCTATAAAAGAAGGGGTGAGACCCTTCCAACGCAAAGTACGAAAAGTTCACCCAACACTAGAGGCCCTTTTCCAGAAATAATTGAGAAAGACGTTGGATGCCTAGATCATCTTCAAAGTTAGACATTCCAGGTGGGTTTCCAACTTGGTCTCGGTTATAAAGAAGTCTGGTAAAATACGTTTATGTGTTGAATTTTGAAATCTTAACCGAGCTTTTGACAATGATAACTATCTAGTGCCATCCATGGAGAAAATACTCCAAATAGTATTCGAGTTTGAAATGTTTTCTCTACTAGATAGATTTTCAGGTTATAATCAAGTGCTAGTAGCGAAATCAGATACATTGAAAACTACCTTCCGGACTAAATAGGGAAAGCTTTCTTTTTAGAGGATACCATTTGGACTAATCAATGCTAGTGCAAATTTTCAAAGAGAAATGGACATCGCCTTTCAGGGCCTTATAAGTCAAAGTGTTGTTGTTTAGTTATATGATGTTATTTTGTTTTCAAAGAAAATGTTGGATCATGTACATATACATGAGATGATCAAGAAAGATGCCATATACAGATGGGACAAACAGGAGAAGACAATTTCACTTAGATCAAGCAGGCTATAGTTGATGCACCCGCATTATTTAGTCTAGAATATGGAAAATATTTCCTACTATATATGTTTACTTCGGATTTATTGATTATAGATGTGTTGACTTAGAAGGATAGTGAAGGAAATGAGAGACCTATTTCTTTTATGAGTGTTAGTCTACAAGGGCTATAATTAAATTACCATACCATTCATAAACAAGAATATGCCGTATACAAGGAATTGAAGTATTTTAGGCCCTATTTACTCAAAGCTCATACAATTGTATATGTACCTCACCTAACAGTAAAAAAAATGCTCGCACACGAATAGATGGGCGAGAAAAGGGCTAACTGGATGACCTATCCTTAATAATATGACCTGGAATTCAAACCAGTTCATACCACAAAGGGTCATGGCTTATGTAAACTAACAACCAAGGCAGGGGAAAATCTCGAACAAGATCTTTAGGATGGGATCAGAAGATAGAAGTGTACAATCGATCACATTCCTTAGTCGACGTCTACAACACCCTGGTAGGCAGATATACGACAATTTTTGGAGCATGACACATTTCCCTTCCACTTATCGACCAAATATAAAAGGGAAATTTATTTGAAGGCTCTATCTTATGAATTGGTCCATGGAGTGATTTTTCAGAAACACCATAATGGAGTCCTGCTAAGGTGCCTCGAGTCGCAAGATACAAAGAAGGTCCTTAAGTATTTACACGATGGAACGAAAGGTGGCCACTATGCGGGCGACACCACAACGCACCAAGTGATGAGGACTATTTATTATTGGACCAATATTTTTAAATATGCGCACACCTATGTCTGCAAGTTTCAAGCATGTCAAAATGCGTCGGTCATGATCAAAATTCAGTTGCTGTACTGCTCATAAGGGCAATTGAATAATTATTCCAAAAATGGGGCCTTGATGTTATTGGAGAAATTTTCCCATACTCATAAAAAAAACATCGATATATCCTTACAATGAATTTTTTTTCACCTGGTGGTCGGTGGTAGTTCTTCTCAAACAAGTAAATGATGAAGAAGTCATTAAATTTTTACAATAAAACATCATAACTAGGTTTGACGTTCCTACATCACTTGTATTTGATAATGAAACTTACTTTTCATAATTAAGACTTTATAAATTTGCATTAGAGAATGAGATTGTTTTAAAGCACGGGTCTAATTATTATCCCCAGGGAAATGATTTGGTTGAATCAACAAATAAATATACTATTCGCATAATTAAGAAGACCATTTTCTCTGAACAAAAGAACTCAAATACTGCTTTGAATAATGAACTTTTGGGCTGACCGTGTGACTCCAAAGCCTTCCCTAAAAACCTCTCCATACTTTCTAGTGTACGGTAAAGAAACTATCTTGTCCCCGAACCTGTATCGCCCAAATTTGCAATTATACCAAGAGTCACAAGGAAAACCTTCCCTACTAGTTTAGAGTAGGATAAGCACTTTACTCAAACTTGAGGAAGAGAGGATCAAATCCAAAGATCGATTTGTTGTACATCAAAACCATGTAAAGCGTTGGTTTGATAGAAAATCCATAGGGGCAAAGAGCTTTGATGTGGGTGACCTAGTTATGAAATGGGACAAACCCCATGCAGACAAAGGTAAAAACACTAATTTATAACCACTATGTATTAGACCATTCACGATTGAAGAGAGGTTTGGTGACAATGCCTTCAAGCTGAAATATTTGGATGGGAGGATTGATCATCTTACCGTAAATGGACAAGACATAAAGAATTATATTTAGTAGCAACTACGAGCTGCACTTCCTGTATATATTGTTTTGCATTTTCTTTTCTTTTGTTGTTTTGTCAGTTGTTTTATCTGTTATGTAGTCATGTATTGTCATGTCTTATTATCGATCGTTGTACATAAATAAGACCCGTGTGTAAAGTGCATGGTCCAAAGAATTTGTATTGCAATCAAAGAGAAGTGTGACAAATACAAGGCTTTCCTTTCTGTTTGTTCTCCTTTGTTTGGGAAAATTCCACAAGTTGAGGTAAGCTTAGATGGAAAATATGATTCTTCTAATACGAGAACTTTGAGGGAACCTATTAGATCTGTGCTTATCCTAGTACCTAAAATACTGAACTTTTTACATCTCTACTTGTGTGTTAACACTTTTCCAATATAGTAGAGAAGGGATAAAGGGAGAATCTAAAGCGAGCAAACCAATATCATAGGTCTTAAAATACTTTTTTGAAGGGAAAACTTTCTCTACTCTCAATAATTCGAGATCTATCTTCCTCTTGTTGAAATTAATAAGTGCTAATGCACAATTATATTAAATAAATAAATAAAGGGTGAAAGAAGAGAAATGCTTCATGTGTAGGGTGGTGACGCAAATAACTTCACTGAGGTACTGTTTAGCCTCGCTGGAAGTGAAGAAACGTTTGTGCTCCTGAAGTGACTCCGTGAGGGTACCATCTAGGACTGCTGACATTGGAGCAACATCAGAGATGAAAACTCTATGCTCTGAATATCCTAAACTCATAGTGCACATTACCCTTTCCTGGATTGAACCAATTGTGATATGATGTATCTTGTGTGAGTTCAACAAAGTAGAGAAAAAAGAAGATGTTATGTATGAAACTGGGCCGAAAGGGGGAAATTAGAGAAATCAATACTTCTTGAAGGTCTGGCCATTAAATAAAATCTATTCTTAGATGGAGGAGATGAAGTCTACACATAGTGCCACCAAGTGTTGTCACTGCTACAATAGCCTCCAAAATTTCACTGCATTTGAATTATGGAGCCTACTTCATTATCATATCAGGTGTTGCCTTAATCGTCAAGTTTTGTTTTGTGTTGTTTTATATGACTTAAGTGTTCTTGAATTTTTTCAAGTTTCATCGCATTGAATAAAACATATCTATATGTATTTCATGGTCATAACACCTTTGTTGTTGTAAAATGACACTTTTGGGTCACATTCAAACACACTTCACTGGTTATAATAGGGGAATGTGCATAAAGTGGTGTTTTGATGTATATTAATTGTTTATCAAGTTTTTCTAAGTCTTATCAATGGGTTAGTATGTCACACATGTTTTTATGTCTAGAACTCATATTTCTCACCCCTTAACTAATCATCCAGACAAACAAATGTTTGTTTCAAAATGAGCACATTAAGTCCAAGAGCGCATGAGCGCACTCTAAATCCTTGATGGGAGACCCTTTGATGTTTAGAAGTGCATCCTACACCCTCCTTGAGAGTTGGTCACACTCCACAATCATGAGTCCCCTTCCTTGTTCTGAACAACACCCTCCAAAATGAGCAAGTTTTCCTAAAGAACACTCCTTTGACTCGAAGAAGTGCACCCTCCTTGAGTGCACTGGCACACCTTGACCACCTGAATCTTAATCCTTAAACCTTACCCAATGCCCCATATTCCCTCCTAAACTTATTTAAGTACACCACTGCACTTAGAAGACACAAAGCTCCAACCTTCATCCTTCAAGAGTGCACCCTGCACCCTTCCTAAGACCTCTTGAGTGTATGAGCACAACTCGAAGGCATGAAGCCTCAACCTTCAGCCTTAAGGAGTGCACCATGCGCCATCCCACTCTCCCTTGATCACACAACACCCTTGGGAATCCTGAAGCATTCCCCTTCGTCCTTCAGACTTGCGACATGCAACCTACCTTGAATTCTTTATTCTCTAGAGCATATGAGCACACGATGAAGCCTACAACCTCCTCCTCTTCAACCTTCCAAAATTTTCCCATGAAACCTTAAGAATTTTTGACCATTTTGAGTGCACCAAAAAGTAATTATGATCTAGGTGGCTCTAGACACCCTTAGGAGACCAAGAGGGCTCAACAATGGTCAAAATTCAAAAAGTTTAGATTTATCTCAAAATAGGACCACGTCGAAGTATTCTTCGCCATGATTCCAACGGTGCGAACGGATCTCCAATCTGAGCCCATTTGGAGTAGTTAGATCGACTCAAAGTTTTGGTCAAAGTTGGGCAGTGAGCCAGGTTTAAGGGTCCCACAAATTCACCGTGAACTGGAAAGGATAGATGTTATATGAAACATTAATGTGTTGGAAATCGAATAAACCAACACTCCCCGTGTGTTTCATGACATGGACTAACCTTTTCTCATGGATCCTTATCTCTTTAGATGTAATCGTTGACTAACACTTCTGAGTTTTGGTCTAATGGAAATCATGATTCCCAACAATTGGTATAATAGCCAGTGCCTTCACTCACATCATAACAACTTGAAGGTAGATTTTTAGAACACAAATGGAAAAGTCAAGGAAGAAGGATTGCAAACCCTTCGAAGGTGTCACTTCCTCAGTGGATAATAAAAATGGGAAAGATCCATTGTTTAATGGAAACTTTGAAATCTGGAAGGCAGTAATGAATATTAATTTCTTAATGGGTCAAGATTTTGAAGTCTAGGAATTAGGGGTTACCAGAAGCACAATAGAATAAGAAGAATCCAAAGTGCATAATGCAATAACAATGAAGGTAGTTTTGAGTGGGCTACCAATCCTATAAAGGATAGAATGGAAAATTGTTCATCAACAAAAGAGCTTTGGGAAAAGCTCAATATATTCACTCTAAAGGATTACTGTTCATAACCTCTGATCTAAAATATGATGACAAAGAACATCAAGATGAACCAAAGAAGACAATTGAAAGAAAAAATGAAAGGAAATTTTTTATAAAGGAAGATGAGGATGAATAAATTCTTGAAGTAGAAGTTGAAATAGATCTTAAGACAAATCTTGTAGCTTCTCTAGAAGAGATAAGAAATTTTAGAAATGAAAATGAGGAGCTCAAGAAGAAAGCACAAGATGGTGACCATGACCTTGAAAAGACAAGGAAGGAAGTTGAAATTTTCAAGATTAAAGTACATTAAAGATATAAGGAGCTCAACAAACTTAAGGAGGAATTGCATCAAAACAAGAAAAAACATCTTGAATAAGTCATGTCCATGAGAAATCAGTTGGATAAAGAAAATAAAAGGGAGGAAATGTTTTCAAGCCATCTTGAACAAAGACATGAGGACTTGAAAAAACTTGAAGCAAAATTTGGTCAATACAAGGAAGAGGTGTTCTCCCTTAAATCTCAATTGGAAGAAGCAAATAAATAAGCACAAGGAGCTGAAAAGGTAATGGAAGTTTTGGCCCTCATAGAAGGACAAGTAGGTGAATCAACAAGGATGAAGGAAGAAATGGAGATACATCTAACTAATTAGGATGAATAATGCAAGAAAATAAAAAAATAAATTGATATCCTAAGGGAAGAAGTTGATCATCTGAAAAAGAGTCTAAAAACTCTCAAACCCTAGATGACATCCTAAGTCATCAAATATCCTCCCTTGATAAATCAGGTCTTATTTATGCATGAGAACCCTCTAGGAAAGGTAATTGAAACCCTAAAGCATCAAATAACAAGGATGCAGAGAAGCTTAAAAGTTGTGCTTATATTCCCAACTCCAATTAAAGAAAGGTAAGGAGTCAATATGACATTGGAAGAACCCTTACTCCAATAAGATAAGCATATGGTATAAAAAATGAAAAAATCATTGAATATCATCAAATAACTTCTAGGAAGAACAACTTCAGAAATGAACCAAGACAATCCTCACCCTCTAGGTATCAATATATATTTTTGGGCTATTGTTACTCACGGTACAAATTTTGGGCACATGGAAAATTATTGTAGGGAATTTAACAATGACATATATAAGGATCCCTATCAGCCTCCTAGAAGTAAAATTGCAAGGAGAAACTATGCCCCTTCATTCATGTACAAAACATAATGCTTTAAATGTCATAATGTTGGAAATATAGCTCAGGATTTCAAATTGAAGTGGGTTCCTAAACAATATGAAGAGTTGTCAACTAAGAAGGGAAAAATAGTCACAAAGGTCTGGAGAAAGAAGTATGATAAACCAGAAAATGAACACATTGAGTGTGTCTTGAATATTCAAGAGATCAATACTTGTTTATAAAGAATTATGTACTTCATACTTCAATAATTAATGGTATACTCCTTGAATAAATGAAATAACAATGGACCATCAAAGGATTGGATAGAAATTAATATTTTAGAAGAAACCTCTCTTAATAATTTGGTGACTATAGTCATTCACTGATTCTTCATTTCATAGAAACAAGGAGGGTCATTGAAAACTAAATACATGTAGACCTATCAAATTCTTCTTTATTCAGGATTAGGTATTATAAAGAAAGAACATGGAACATTGAAAATCTTATGGAAGCAGAAAATGAATTGCAACCTGCAACCTTAAAAATGAGGGAAACAAGTCTTGTATTGGTAATAATGGAATTAAAAATGGAGGCATTTGAGGTCGCTGTGATATATGTAGTTCGTTAAGAAGAAGTTGAAAGAAAGGAGGATTACTATTGGGATTCCATCTTCTACTATTTTGATAAATGTTTTACAATAAGGGATGTCAGCAACATCTTTAGTAGTGGAAAAAAATTCTGATATGTCACCCTCACTATCAATTAAAGGTCCTGAACATGATGGCTCTGTTGACTTTACTTGACCTATAAAATTCAAAGTCACACGACCCACTATTTGTGATAATTTAGTGTAATTCTATCAAGATGAGTCCCTTGATATTATTGAAGTTGGATTTAAGGACTAAACTCTGAAGAAACAACAACACATTAATTTCCAGGATGTCAGCATGATCAATTTTCAAATAGTGACAAAGAATTTCCACAATTTTCTGATGTTGAAGTCATGATACTGGATGTAGAATTGGAGCTTGGGGAGGATGAGTTGTTTTCCCGCAAAACAGAATCCAAGCACTTATACAAGCATTATAGGAAGGCACTTATAATATGAGAACAAGATGCAGATTCTGCATATTAAGAAGATTGTGCATAATGGTATGGGAGTTTATAGTTTCAGATGCTATCCTTGGATATGGCCTGAGAGATCCTTTGATGAGTCATATATGGACTTCTAGCCACTCCATGTGACACAAGATATTTTTTTTTTCTATGATGATATTCTTACTTAAGAGGACACAAGAAAGGAATGTTGCAAATAATATGATAAATAAAAGCATGATAATAGGGGGAGAAAAATAAGCATCATGATGATAGGTGGAGAAACATGACAAGCATGATAGGGAGCACTTGATGGAAAGACATTACCATAAAAAGCACCCCATTTTCCATTGATGTCAAAGGGGAAGAAAATGATGAAAAAGGGAGAGTGTTTCCATCAATGAAAAACAGGGAGATTGTTTGATAACAATGTCATTAATGTTAATATGCTAAGTGAATTATTGAAGTATGCCATAGATGAAACCATATATATTGGAAACACTTAGAATGGTATGCTTGATTAAAGCCTAAATGAAAAAATATCCTAATATGTCCAAGAAGTCTTAAATTCAAATAGTGGCATGGTGGAAGGTGCCCATGAAACCCTAAGATGATAGAAACCCTATCCCTATTGAAGATGCTCATGATGTCCTAAACATGAATATATGTTATTGTGATAAAGCCCTAACAAGGTCCTAAGAAATCCTAGATGTAGTCCTTGTTTGTTATTTAAAGAAGCCATATCCACATCCTAATTCCCTATCATATCCTAATCCCATACACATAAATCCATATAAGGTTGTCATAAATTCCTAGACCCCTGACTGTTCAAGATATCAAACCTTAATTCCTGAAATAAAAATCATATTTAACACTAAACATTATCTCTGAAAATTATTGTCTATATCGGCTTGAAAAAGGCCTAAATCCCTTCCCAACAAGTATTGTTCCATCCCTAAACTCATTTTATGCGGACTTATTAATTTCCTAAGAGAAAAAAAAAAAAAAAATTCCATTCTCTCAGGTCATCTCCAATATAGTCATGTCGACTCTCCTTGATAAGGCATGACGTTTTAGATTAAGAAACAAGTATAAGCAACAATGTAAACTCGTCCATTTTAGTACAGAATTCAGTCAAGAAAAAGGTGAATAAATCGCAGCTGAGGAAGAAACAAAGACAATAAAGAACAAATTTCCTTGGAGAATTTTGGATCACTTCTGTGGTGAATTTTGGGCCACCTTTGTGAAATATTTTAGACTATGGTTTAGTGTAGACCTGTACATGTTGCAGAGAAGGATTTTGGATCATGGTTATTGCAGACCTGTACCTGTTGCAGAGAAAGGTGACTTTTGGAGATCACATAAGGGACTTGGAGCTTTACTTGATGTGTGGAAAAACCTTGATTTGAGAAGAAAAGGAACTTTGGACCTGTAGCATTGGATCTGTGGCACTTTTTCTTGTGGATTTGAAACTTAACTTCAGACTATGAAAAGGCACTGCAACTTGAATCGAGGTACTGAAATTCAGATTGTGGAAGCGTTGTGACCTTAGAAAGAATTAAGACTTGAAACATTCTTGACTGTAACAACTTGGAGACCTATTTCAACCCATTTGGAATTATAGAATCTTGGATTGTGGACTAGAAAACTTGGGTTGCAGAACTTAGTGGAGTTGAAAGACCTTTTTTATTTTCAAGATAGCAACATAATATCCTTTCTTGTGTTGAAACAAGAAGTTGTCATTGTTAAAGTATTTTTGAAGACTATCTCTTGGAGCATTGCTAGTAAAAGACATATTTTCCAACAATGTTGAATCCTAGATGATGTAGCCTCATATACGGTTAGTTGAAGTAAACATGAAGAGTTTTGGAGATACATTCTATGATTTTTGGAGTTGACTTTCAATTTTGGAGCATAATTGTAGAAGAACCTTTGCAGCATATATTGAAGAGTTTCCATCTTGTTGAGGCAGTCCCTAGAGCATTGTTGAAGCTTATTGGAAACATTCTTTGGAGAACCATTACAAACCTCCTTGGTTGAAGACATTCTTGGAGACACTCTTTGAAGACTTTGTGATAGATATCATTCAAGACTTGTTGCAGAAGGAATTGAGGAAGTCTTGAAGAACCATTGAACTTTTCTTGAAGAATTGAAGCATACGGTTGGAGCCCTAGAGGATAGGAGTCCTCAAGAAGATCAGGTTGGAGCTTTTGCTAGTGGAGAGGGTTGGATCCCTACAGGTTCGAGCCACATAAAAACAAGGTTGGAGCCTTATGGAAGATAAGGTTGGAGCCCTAGAGGTTGGAGCCTCTTGAAATCCAATTTGGTGCTTGAAAAAGTACAGGTTGGAGCGTGTTGGATTGGAGATTGGTCTCTTCATCTAGGGTTGGAGCCCTAAACATTATTACATTTTCTTTATTGTAAAAAGAGGATTTGAGTCCTTGATATTCTCATTAATAAAATTATTATTCTGTATTTCTCATTCAGTAAAGTAACAATGATAAAAGAAATAATGATTCACCCCCAAACTCAGTATTTCCAACAAGTGGTATTAGAATGTAGGACACGAGTTCGATACAACCCTGGCTCATATTGGGGCGGATATTTTTGGACATTGGATAAGCCAACGCTCCATATGTGTTTCACGGCATGTACTACCCACCTCTCATGGATCCTTATCTCTGGCGATGCAATGGTTGAATAACACCTATGTGTTTTGGTATAATGAAAATCATGATTCAGAACATCCTATTTGTGTGCGTCTCTGCTAGGGTGGTACTATTACCTCTCTCTCAGATGTTCACTTTATCTCCCCTCCGTAGTAGAAGAACATTGACGCACCTACAATTGAACATTCACTAGGAACACTTGCTTGCTTTTCAAAGGCACATATGTGATTCTATCTCTTGCTAACATCAAAATCCAAGGAAAATATTTAAGTAGATTGTAGTTGGGCCATATTCCGGATGGGGATACTATACCAAACAACGTGAGGTGTAATTGGGACCTCATATTAGGGAGACCCCTTTGAATGTTGGCAGGTCCAACACTGTTAACAAGTCTAAAATGAATAGATATGGCAATTAATTCATTTAAGAATGAAATGACCTAAAATCTATGTGTTAACTAGGCCAAAGTTTATTTTACTTAATTACTAAAGTTAACGCTTAAAGTACATAAATTAATGCTTTAATTACATGAATTAACACTAATGTTGCATCAATTCACTACTGACACATGCCTATCGAAGAGGACACCTATAGTGTTTGATTCGACTGAAACGACATGACGGTGGACCATGTATATCGAATGTGAAATAGGGAAGAAATTAATCGTTACGAGTAATCTGATGGCTGACCTAGTTCCTACCTCTTTTGCTAGTTACCAATATGTTAGCATGATTAATGCAGTGTGGGATCATATTTTGTCCTTACTCACAACTGTTTTTTTGTACATTGCAACACTTCCCGTATCCACAATCCGTTGTGACGAATATATGAAGGAAATTTAATTCTAAGCAGGAGAAGACCTATGTTGTAAAAAATTAAATTTAAATAAAACTATATACTTTTTTTTTCAAGTGAGAATTAAAAAAAGAAGAAGATCCAATTGTTGTATGAAATCAGGAATGTGTGTGCAATAAAGTTCTTCGACACATGTCCCTCATCCACACATCCTTTATTCTACACACTAAAAATTTAAAATATTACCCACTTGAAAACTTTAACTAAACCTATATACAAAATGTTTTTTTTTTTAATTTGCGATTTTCTCTGGACTTAGATCCAATTGCAGACATAGTCGTGTGGATCAACAAGTGTGAAGTTAGTGATGTGTCCCGAATCAAGGTTCTTCCAGAAATATTCCTATTCCCCACATCCTTTATTCTGCGCACTAAAAATATAAATCCACTTAGCCAATAGTTAATAAGGAAGCCCCTACTTTATTGTATGACAGTAACATAACTCTCTCCTTTAATAGAAAGTCCAAGCAATTTTTTATTGTGCTTTTGCTCATAAATTACTAGATTCATAAAATTGACACTAAGAGAAAAATATGACCTTTATTCAAATCCATTATAGATAATATTTAATTGAATCCATTGTATTTAGTATGAAATTTCAATAAACTATAAAATAACAAACTTTAAGATTCATTCCATTGTAGATGACTATTTCGTTGAATCCATTGTATTTAACAAAAATATCCAATAAACGCATTATATGAAGTTATTAGACATTGTTTGGTGTATAAGATATCATCTATAAAATATTAATATAAATATATATTTATGGACAAGTCTATAAAATATAAGTGTTATTATACAACATAATCTACACTCATTATATGGAGTTATTAGGCATTTTTTGGTGTTTAAGACATCATCTATAAAATATTAATATAAATATATATTTATAGACTAGTCTATAAACTATAAGTGTTATTATACAACATAATCGACACAGTGTCAAAGTATTGTTGGGTGTCATTACTAGAGTTCATAAAACTCATTAATCCTTTGGCTTGCAAAACTATTCACTTGTTGACTTAGTAAATAAAAAATTTATAATATTATGTTATTAAATATGTGAAACCTGAGTAAACGGAAAATTTATAGTTTTAAATTATTGAATATGCAAAATCCATTTTTCTAGAAAATGTGAATCTATTTTGTTGCAATTTAAACCAAATGGCACACAAAATTGTGTCGTGGTATTCCATTGAAATTAGTCACTTTCAGTTAGACAACATAAAAAAATATTAAAAATCGTGCCATGCCATCCTTCTGTGGGTCGCAAATTGTATAGTGTGCTACAACCTGAAACTGATAATATGCCAATTCCTTGCCCTCCAAATGCTATTAATATTCCGGAGGATAGGGATGCCCCGGCCCCATGCCCTTCTTTATCCCCAAATGAAGCCATTTCAAACAATAACACCATCTCCTGCAATAAGTTAGGCAAACCAATAGGGTTGGAGTCTAGATCCTATGATGATGTATTACAAGCCATGGTTCCTATTCATTCTGAAGAAATGATTTCTCCTGAGAATGATTTGCCTTTGTACAAGCCGGCAGTAATTAGGGGGGAATCTTCTTGCACAGGTCTAATGATAGATGATAGGTCGACCTGTGGGGCTAAATTGGGTTCTTCACACACCTATCCAGACAAATCTGGCCCCATTTATCTATACGACTCCCCTAGGAATTCAATTGGAAGCGACATAGATTCGCTGTTCGGGAATCCCAATATAGACCTGGCAGCCTTAACGGTTTTTGATAAGCCTATCCCTAGTCCAACAAAAAATTCTTCTGGCTTATCGACCGCTATTTGTTCGCTCAAGAAGAAGGCAAAGGCGGCATGCAGATTGAATAAAGGGAAGTTTAAGGCTGTATCGCTCTTTACGGATGATGAAATGGGTCTGTCTGAAGTTCCTATTGCTGGTTATGATGGGCCCGATGGCTCAACCGGGGCGCTTAGAGCAAGCCACCCACGGAAATCACTATCATGAATCACATCATCTCACTGAATTTACGGGGGTTGGGCGATGCCCCCAAATGTCATTGCCTCAAGGAATTTTTGAACGACAGGAACCCTATTGTTTTTTTGGGACAAGAGACTATGTCCAATAGGTCGAAGGCTATAAATATGTTTTTGAACATAAGAAAAGGCTGGCAGGCCACGGCGATTAGTTCAAATGGTCGGTCTGGGGGATTGATGGCCATGTGGAATCCTGATCTGGCTACATTCAAACCATTTAGTTTTTTTGGCGGCATTCTCTTAAATGGACAGCTTAGAGGTCTGTCAGGTAATTTTAATCTCATCAATATATATGCTCCATATGCTAACAGAGTGACTTTCTGGAATAGAATGCAGGCATCGGGCATTTTATCTCTCCCAAACCTCATATTGATGGGCGACCTTAACTCAACTCTCAATATGGATGAGATCTGGGGCAATGCTGCTCGTATGGACCCACTCGCTGGGTATTTAAATGATATGTTCTATTCACAAGGTCTGAAGGACATTAGGCCGCATCCAGTGGCGCCTACATGGTCCAACAAACGAGAGGGTGAGAACTATATTGGGAAGAAGCTTGACCGGGTGCTGGTGAAAGAGCAGGTGTTGGACATTTTCGAGAATATTAGATCTATGATTATGGTTTCTGATATATCAGACCACCTCCCAATTTCTTTGTCCTGGTCCAATAATGCGGAGGTAGGTGGTCATCCGTTCAAGTTTAATAGAATTTGGCTTGAGGACGCTGAATACACTGGTATGGTTGATGGGATTTGGTGTGCTAAATATGACATGCCGTTTTCTGATGACTGGGACTATTTTCACTTTAGACTCCAGAAAGTAAAGGCTGCTTCCAAGTCCTGGGACCGTGAAAAGAAGATGAAGCTTAAGAAGGAATTCAAGGAAATTCAGAGTCAGATGGAGAAGATAATATCCTCTTTTATTAATCATTATCCTGATCAGAACATATTACAAGAGCTTATTAGACTTGGGGAAAGGAAAAGGGAGATCCTAAGGATTGAGGAGATTACTTGGAGGCTGAAGAGTAGAATAACATGGCTGGCAGAAGGTGATCTGAACACAAAGTTTTTTCATAAGTATGCAAATGGAAGGAAGAACAGGAACGCCATCTGGAGTATTAAGAGGGAGGATGGCTCAGTTGCTTATACTACTCAGGATATTCAAAATGAAGCGCATGCACACTTTTCAGCGTTCTACTCGAAACAGGGTGGCATTGACAATGCGGACCAGGTTTGGCTATTGGAGCATGTCCATAGAGTATTAGATGCTGATGCCATCTCGGCCTTAGATAATGAAATTTCAGGGAATGAAGTCTTGAAAATCCTTAAAGCTTTCTCTCCGGATAAATGTCCGGGGCCTGATGGATGGCCCTCGGAATTTTTTATCCATTTCTTTGATTTGATGGGAGCAGAATTGACACAGGTCATTGAACACATCAGATTGAGGGGGGTGATGCCTGCGAACCTCAATTCAACTTTCATCGCTCTAATTCCTAAATTGGACGAGGCCCAAACATTTGCGGACTTCAGACCGATTGCTCTATGCAACATCCTTCACAAAATAACATCCAAGATCATTGCTGAGCGTCTAAAAGGTATTCTGTCCGAATATATTTCAAAAGAGCAATTCGGCTTCCTAAAGGGTCGGTCCATCCATGATGCAGTGGCAATAGCACAAGAGGTTCTTCATTCCATCCACTCTGAGAAAAGGAAAGCTATTCTGATGAAAATAGATCTCCATAAAGCCTATGATTCAATAGACTGGTCATACATTAGGTTAGTTCTCATGAAGATTGGGCTACCTATAAAGATTATAAGATGGATAATGACCTGTATTACTACAGTCCGATTTGCTGTTATTATTAATGGCATCCCTACCCCCTTTTTTGCTGCTGAGCGTGGTCTGAGACAGGGCTGCGCGCTCTCTCCGCTGATTTTTATCCTCGTCATGGATAGCTTCACTGGTATTATGCATAATGCGGAGCGACGGGGATGCATTGAGGGGTTTTCATTCTCCAATGAAGTATCATGCACACATTCCTTATTTGTTGACGATCTTTTGATGTTTGGATACTTGAAGCGGAACCACTGGTTCTTCATCCATTTAATGTTTAATTGCTTTGCAGCTGCCACAGGTCTTACAATAAACGAAAGTAAATAATTTATTATATATGAATATGGTGACAGACAGGAGATCGAATTCATAGCTGAGTTCATGGGGATTGATTTAAAGGAGGCTGTTGGCGGGTTTACTTATCTAGGTTTCAGGATTAAGCCCTGTGGATATAAGATACAGGACTGGAATTGGATGATCGACAAATTATGGCGGAAGATTAATGGATGGACACACAGGTGGCTTTCTTTGGGGGGTAGGCTAATTCTCACCCAAGCGGTATTATCTCAGACGCTGGTTTACTGGGGCCATTTGTACTACATTCCAGATGGTATTATTAAAAGTTTGAACAGTATTATGGCTAAATTCTTATGGGGTGGGGCTTACATGCCGCAAAAAATTCATCTATGCAAATTGGTGAGCCTGTGCAGATAAAAAAAACACGATTGTTGGGGAATTCTCAACTCGAGGATTTTCAACAAGGCACTGCTTATGAAATCCTTCTGGAAGGCTGTACACGGTTCGGGTATTTGGCAGGATGTAATCAAGTGCAAATATATTCGGGGGGACCTATTGAAACAAATTCTCTATTCAAACTTCCCTATCCCCAGGCACATTTCGGCGATTTGGAGAAGTTTCAAGATGATTATATGTCATGTTTCGGATCGGCTAGCATGGCAATTTAGGGACGGGGGAGACATCCCGTTTACTTTTCAGAAAATTATTGGGCTTCCCTTAAGCGATGCCCCCTCTCTGTTGCTTGTACATTGCCTTGCACACAGAGGCATCAATTATATCTCTCAGACTGTCAGGTTATGGTCTTTCGATTCGCCGGAATTTAAATCTGCGCTCCAGCTTGGGTTGCCAGAGTATGTCTCGGTGGAATGGGATTTGCTCAGGGATGCTTTCAGGGCTGCGGGTTTCAGTTGGGATGCTGGTGGGGACTCTATTGTTTGGGACGAGCCCATACACGAGGGCGCGCCTGTAGTCAAAGATATATATAGTGTGCTGAATTTCGCCTCTTACAGGGATCAGATGACAGCGTCTTTCTACACATTTTGGAAGAGGAAAATACCCACTAAAATCGTCCTATTTGGTTGGCTGGTCTGGAAGGGCAGGATTCTAACGGGAGAAAATTTGAGTAGGAGAGGATTCTTGGGGCCTTTTAGATGCCACATATGCTGTGAAGACTTAGAATCAATCGATCATCTTTTTTTCCGGTGCCCGGTTATCATGCAGTTATGGCGGCTTTTCTCTTCTCATTTTATGGGTCCAGCATGGTCTCCCACTGATTTTTTGACTGCTGCCATGGAATGGGACAATCTGAAAGGAAAATTTAAATCACTGCCTTTCTTCTTCATTTGGGAAGTGTGGCTGGGTAGAAATAGATTGATATTTGACGAGGTGCCTTTTCGGATTTCACATGTTTATTCTTATATCCTAGGATGGATGGATGATCACCCTTCTCCATGTGCTTCTATCTCGGATTGCTCCATCCGCATCAGACCTCATGTGATGGCAATTCCGGTGATCTATTTCGATGGCGCATGCGTGGATGGGCTCATGGGGTGTGGCGCTTGGATTAAAATATCTCAGCGTGAAAGGGTTCATATTCACTGGAATGCCGGTATGGGATCCAACAACAAGGCGGAACTAATTGCTCTGTGGGGAGGTCTCCGTTTTGCAGTCCTACTTCAGATTCAGGATGTACATGTATATGGGGATTCACAGGTTGTAATCGGATGGGTCAATAGGACTATGGTAATGATGCGGCCTGATCTACAGGGTTGGTTACACAGGATTCGAAGTTTCTAGGCCAATCTCAACCATCCTCCCATTATGCACATATACAGAGAAAGCAATACCAGGGCAGATGGTTTGTCCAGGAAAGGTTTGGTATCTGAATTTGGGATTATGCACGTCCAGCTCTTCAGAGATGGCCTAATACATTGGCAAACTACAATTCCAATTCCATAACAGGGTAAGGATTAGTTTTTGTTTATGACAGGTATGTTCTCAGGTTATTTTGCGGTCTACTATTGCTATCCTTCGTTTCGATACACAGAATCTCCGCTGTAGAGGGTATACAGGCTTTTTGTCATGGTTATTGGTTTTGGATAGAGGGCTTAGCAGAGGGGCCAAGTCGTATATAGGTCGCCATTATAGTTACAGTCATATTATATGAAAATGAGCTTCTGTCACATGTTCTCATATGGTGGGAGTGTCATTATAAGTCTTCAAGCGAGCCGGCTATAACGTCCACAAGCGAGCCGGACACACTACATCAAGCGAGCCTGATAGTATCTCATCGTGCCTGACAATGAATTAAAGCATTAGTGACTCTTCATGACTATCATACAGGATGGGCTATGACTCAACAGATCAATCTGGATGACGGCCTATCTTTTTCAGGCGAGGCGGTCCTATCTCTACATGATTTGGCAACTTTATATTATGTCCTCAGGAAGGTCATAAGTGTTCTGAATCGACAGAAGGGAGAGTTCTGTTTTATTTTCATATGCTTTTATTTCTCAATCACGCCCTCTCATCCAATCATCAAACAAATTACATCAGTCTCATTTGCCGTAGGCCCATTTCTGTTTTGTTGAATCTTTTCATCCTAATTATATGTTCCTCTATATGAACGAAGGTCATTTTGTATGGGATGTTTTTCCTGATGTTGAGGTCGACATAATACTCTCTCATGGGAGTGATTACGTCTGGCCTGTATTTAATGGATTCTCGCTGGTGAACGTATGCAGAGCTGAGATTATGCATGATTATGTACTGCTTATATATTAATATAATCAGCGTTTTTTTCTTCTGAAAAAAAATATTGTAAACCGAAGAGAAAGTTCCCAACAATTAACATATTCAATTCCTGTCTCACGCATCTATCACTAGCGCCGAGAACTCACGAAGTAAACTGACGTCTTCTCGTTCTCATTAATTGCATCCCGCTACTCTTATTGTTAAGGCATATAACTTTGGCTGGAGTGCGACCATGGAACGTAAATGATTTCTACAAATGACTTTAAACTTTTGTCACCTCGTGTCTCCTTACTTCACATTTTGTGACAGTTCTAAATGGTACATTACAATAAAACGCTGGCCTAATTACTATGCCATTTACGAAGATTTAAACTCCATGCGGGCACCACATGGCACTCTAGGTACTGCTACGTGTCATCCATGTTCGCTCAAATCAAAATACACAATCCTCACATGCCAAAAGAACACCTACATTAGTTTGATAATTCAAACCAGTTTCTATTAAATATTGATTTACATTTCTCCGGGTTGACTTAAGAGAATTACTACTCAACTAATTTTTAATTTAGAGAATTTATGTTTCATAAATATGACAAAATTATAAGTTAGGTAAGGTTTTTGGATTATTTTACATTAAGAAAAATTTGAAAGATGGAAGTTTATTTAAAAGTTTAGCAATTTTGGCGAATCTTACTAGTCCCTAATATCCAAATTTTAACAGTGTTTATAATAATTTTGTAAAAATGTTTAAATTTCTAATTATTTTATACTAGACAATATATAATATTGCCTATTTTTAAGGTAAAATAATTTTATACTATAAAATTTGAGCGAATTCATTTTTAGAAAAATGAAAATTGTCGAACCCTTTTTTTGGAAAAAGCATTTAGCCCACCTGCAAATATTAGCGCCTAAAGTTTTCCCTGTCTACTAGATGTTTCAAAAAAGTATTTGTTTTATTGATTCTAGAAAATTGCAATAAGTAGCTTTTAGTATCTTTCCTAAAAGAGTGAACAAGTTCTGCTTGTTTGCAATTACACAAGTTGATTAGAAAAGTAAAGCAAATACTTCCACAAAGAACATTTACATTAGTTTGATAATCTAAATTTGCATATTGGACAAAAAAACGTTTATGCTAATTTCTTCAAATATTGATTTACATTTGTTTAGATTGGTTGAAGAGAAGTACTACAGAATTAATTTTTCATTTAGAGAATTTATGCCCCATAAAAATGACAAAAGTATGAGTGATATAAGGTTTTTGGACTATTCTACTATATGTTTCGAGAAAGTTTTTGTTTTACTAATTCCACAGAATTGTAATAAGTAGGTTTTAGTACATTTTGAATTTCAAAATTGGCCGAGTAGGTAGCAAAATTTTCTAAGCATTTTTTTATTGATCGATGATGCTTCTTGGAGGTTAGGGCTCCTCCTGATTGTGTTGTGAGATTTGAGATATGTTTGCTTCATTCATGCTTTGCAACTACTCTTCTAGTTGAGTTCTTATGGTGTCCATTTCATCTTCCAGTCGTGCAAGCCTTTGCCATTGCCTCCTTGGGCCATTTCTCCCACTCTTACTATTGCAATGTTCAGTAACATCTATACTAAGGTATTCCCTCAGAAAATAACAGAAATTGAATGAAATAACATAGCCTACCCCCCTCCAATTCTCTAATACTATTGCAATAGAGTTTGGTCCAACACCAAATTAATAAGGCCAATAATATTGATATCATGTTAGCGAGCTAACTATATTGGAAATTATTTCCGTACTATGATTTTGGAGTTTTTGCTATGAGACTCTAGATGTTTTGAAATACACAATACTAACATCCAATTTGGTCACGTATACTCGACATATAGTTCATGAAACTTGTTTCTTTGTAATTTATCAATGGTTGGATTTGCGAGATCTATCCATGTTACATCTACATTTAAATTTGGTTTCAAAATTTTGATAGAGTTTCCTTTCAAAGTGATTTTATATTAAAACAAAAATGATCTTAAAAGGAATTCTACAAGGAAAAAATTCCCAAAAATGACGGTACCAACAAGCATAAGGAAATTTAAAAAATAATATACATGTGATAAACCATACCTCGACAACATTCGTCACTTCCAAAACAAACCAAACAAAGCACTTGCCTAGAGATTTTAGAGACGAGTTCAAAGCCAACATGCATACACATAGTGTGTATGAAGCCATAAGTTAGCTAAACCACAGAATCACATTGAAGCTTTGAAAGGACATTCGAATACCATCCATATTAATGGTATTCATTTTCCATTAGTTGTGATCAATCCACCCAATAGTAAATTTCCTCATCTACAATCAGAAAGGATTGTTCTAATATAAATCATTAAAAATCACACCCAAGATTCTTAAGTTCCCACTCGAGAGAGTCCAATCCACAGGTTTGTGGTTCATTATTGCTGCATTTGGCATGCTTTGGAGATTGATATCGACATAGTATTGAAAACCATAACTGTGGATGTGGGGCATGGTTAATGATTTCCCCAGAGTACCACTACAAAATCTACTGGAATGGAGGTAGAGGGACTAATATGAGGGCTGAGATCATAGCACTCTGGGGTCTGCTATGGTTCGCCAAACAATTATACATGGAGGAGTTATGGGTTTTTGGAGATTCGAAGGTTATCATAGAACATCTAAACAAAGGATCGCAGCTAAATCCGGGTTCTCTTACTCATTGGTTGGATAGAATTAAATCATTGAAGCAATCTTTCTCTGCAATCATCTTCAGCCACATCTATAGGGAAAAAAACACTGAAGCAGACAAACTATCTAAGAGGGGATTAAATGGGTGTTTCGGTGATATGTACTATGAACTCCACAATACAAATGGGCAGGGAGCAAAAGGTATGGTAAATTTTAATTAGAAAAAGAGCTTTGCTTGTGGACAGTGAAGAGGCTAAGTGAATCTTTGTAAATTTTAAAAGCCAGTTTTGATTTTATTTTGGTTTCCAAAAAGTTTTGTAGTTATGTAAAGGAATGAATCCAAATGATGGAAAGTGAAAGTTGTATTATACCACCCTGTTTTTGTACTGAAGGACAATCAGTGAAACAAGAAACAAGAGAAAGAATTGATGCTCTTATTTGATGTCGAAATCTGCTGAAATATGGACTGTTAGTTCGTGAACAGTGAAATTGTAAAACCAAATATGGTTATTTTTTTTTGCATAGTTATGTGCCCTGGTACACTTATATAACCAGAAGTATTTTTTGTGCTGAAAAATAGTCTTGAAAAAATTATATTATGAATAAGAAAGTCAAGTAAATTAATATACATGATGACATTAATGATGAGATGAAAATTTGATAGTAGACCACTGGATCACATCAGATGCGGAGGGAGGTATTATTCTATGTTAGTTCGATCTCGATGTGACATTTGGTTCACATATCTTAAGTTATCTATGCCATTGAATCTCATTGGGCATGGGAGGCAATGTTAACTCACTAGAAAGTAGTATTATGGGTGGGA